>CM038145.1:345671988-346271988 GCA_021437245.1 Aegilops speltoides | reverse complement strand
CTGCAAAATATTAGTCTCTTCTTGGACAGTGGAGACTTTCTCAATAAATGCATTAATATAGTAATTGTATTCATAATTTTCATAGAAATATCTAAGTATAGCAAGATTTTCAAGCCTATAAACATCATCATCAAAAGCTTCATACTTTTCAAACAAAGATTCAATTTCATAAGCAGCCTTAAAAGCAACAAATTCTTCTATTTGCTCCACATCATAGTAATCATATATACCATTAGCATAAGAAGCTAAGGTTTCATTATCATTAAATTTGCATGAAAAGGGAAGGTGTGGAGCCTTCATCCTAGAGCAACAAGTAATATCATATCTCAAGCATAGAGCCCAGGTATACCAACGCAACATAATAAATTGATCCCATAATAGTTTCCCTTTTGTGTCGAGCGATAATCCCTAAAGTATTCACGTTGATCCAACGTGTCTCCCATTATAAAGTTGAATGGGGTTTTCTCAGGATTATCAAAGTAGTATATAATATCTCTTGCATAATGAGAATCAAGGGTTTTAGGAGTTACCCCATCTCCATGAGTAGCAAGTACACCAATTTTTTTTTGGTATTTTGTGTTCCATATCCATAACTAAAGATAGAGAACAACTAAGAACAGCAAATAAAAATTACTTAGTGATAAAGCAAACAAGCACACACGAGAATATTCACCCCACGCTATGACTCCCCGGCAACGGCGCCAGAAAAAGGTCTTGATAACCCGCAAGTATACGAGATAGTTGTAACCTCTTTCGATAAGTAAGAGTGTCGAACCCAACGAGGAGCTAAAATTAGAACAAATACTCTCTCAAGTCCTATCGGCCACTGATACGACTCTACGCACGCTTGACATTCGCTTTACCTAGAACAAGTATGAAACTAGAAGTACTTTGTAGGTGTGATAGGAAAGGTTTGCAAGATAATAAAGAACTCGTAAATAAAAACTAGGGGCCTTTTAGATAAAGATGCAATAAAGTAAATATAGCGAGTGTGGAAAAGTGGTGGTAGGAGTTGTGAAATTGTCCCTAAGCAACTAACTACATTACTAGACCGGTAATCACTATTGCAATTCTATTTGAGGGAGAGGCATAAGCTAACATACTTTCTCTACTTGGATCATATGCACTTATGATTGGAACTCTAGCAAGAATCCGTAACTACTAAAGATTTATTAAGGTAAAACCCAACCATAAAATTAAAGCATCAAGTCCCCTTTATCCCATACGCAAACAACCTACTTACTCGGTCTCAGGCTTCACACTCACGCCACCCAACATAAGCAAATCATAAACATATTGCAAACCCTACAGCGGGAATCCCTCACGCTTGCACGACATGGAGAGCACCATAGGACTGCACCAATAATAAAACATGCACCTCAAACCAATCATAGCAATTCATCAATCACCGATAGGACAATAGAAATCTACTTAGACATCATAGGATGGCAACACATCATTGGATAATAATATGAAGCATAAAGCACCATGTTCAAGTAGAGGGTACAGCGGGTTGCGGGAGAGTGGACCGCTGGATATAGATGGGGGAAGGTGATGGAGATGTTGGTGAAGATGATGGCGGTGTTGGTGAAGATCGCGGTGATGATGATGGCCCCCGGCGGTGTTCCGGCGCCACCGGAAGCAAGGGGGAGGGAGCCCCCCTTCTTCTTCTTCTTCCTTGACCTCCTCCCTAGATGGGAGAAGGGTTTCCCCTCTAGTCCTTGGCTCCCATGGCTTGGGAGGGGCGAGAGCCCCTCCGAGATTGGATCTATCTCTCTATTTCTGCGTTCTCAGATTCTACCCCTTCACCGTTTCTTAAATATCTGGAGATCCGTAACTCCGATTGGGGTGAATCTTTCGCCCAGATTTTTCTCGTGATTAGCTTTCTTGCAAAAAAATAAGAGCGTCAACCGCCTTACGGGTGGCCCACGAGAGTCCAGGGTGCGCCCAGGGGAGAGGGCGCGCCCCCTCTCTTGTGGCCAACCCGGACACCGTTTCATGTTGATTCTTCCTCCCAAAAATCACAAATATTCCAAAATAATTCTCCGTCCATTTTTATCCCGTTTGGACTCCGTTTGATATTGGGTTTCTGCGAAATAAAAAACATGTAATAGACAGGAACTAAAACTGGGCACTGAATCAATATGTTAGTACCAAAAAATAGTATAAAAAGTTGCCAAAACTATATAAAAGTTGAATAATATTGGCATGGAACAATCAAAAATTATAGATACGACAGAGACGTATCACACTCACATGCACACACGCACGCATGCATGCACACACCAGTACACCACACGACCAACACATACTCTCACGCTCAAGTGCTCAACCTACACGTGCATGCGCACACATCAGACCCTGACAGACACATACACAACCAGGTGATTCCCGCGCACGGGTTGGAGTCTTGTCACACCTGCGTAAATGTTGGGGAACGTAGTAATTTCAAAAATTTCCTACGCACACGCAAGATCATGGTGAAGCATAGCAACGAGAGGGGAGAGTGTCGTCCACGTACCCTCGTAGACCGTAAGCGGAAGCGTTATGACAACGCGATTGATGTAGTCGTACGTCTTCACGATCGATCAATCCTAGTAATGAACGTACGACACCTCCGCGATCTGCACACGTTCAGCTTGGTGACATCCCACGAACTCACGATCTAGTAGAGCTTCGAGGGAGAGTTCCGTCAGCACAACGGCGTGATGACGGTGTTGATGAAGCTACCGATGCAGGGCTTTGCCTAAGCACCGCAACGATATGACCGAGGTGGATTATGGTGGAGGGGGGCACCGCACACGGATAAAGATCAATGATCAACTTGTGTGCCCATGGGGTGCCCCCTCCCCCGTATATAAAGGAGTGGAGGAGGGCAGGGGCCGGCCCTCTCTATGGCGCGCCCTAGGGGAGTCCTACTCCCACCGAGAGTAGGACTCCCCCCTTTCCCTAGTAGGAGTAGTAGAGGAAGGGAACAAGGAGTAGGAGAGAAGGAAAGGGCCCCCAACCCTTTCCAATTTGTCCTCCTGCCCAAGGGGGGCGCACCAGCCCCTTGTGTGCTGGCGTGCTTCCTTCTTATGGCCCATAAGGCCCATAACTTCTCCCGGGGGGTTCCGATAACCTCCCGGTAGTCTGGAGAGCCACACGGAACCCTTCCGATATCCAAACCTAGTCATCCAATATATCGATCTTTATGTCTTGACCATTTCAAGACTCCTCGTCTTATCCGTGATCATATCTGGGACTCCGAACTACCTTCGGTACATCAAAACACATAAACTCATAATACCGATCGTCACCGAGTGTTAAGCGTGCGGACCCTACGGGTTTGAGAACTATGTAGACATGACCGAGACATGTCTCTAGCCAATAACGAATAGCAAAACCTAGATGCTTATATTGGCTCCTACATATTCTACAAGATCTTAATCAGTCAAATCGCATAACAACATACTTTCTTCCCTTTGTCATCGGTATGTTACTTGCACGAGATTCGATCGTCGGTATCTCAATACCTAGTTCAATCTCGTTACCGACAAGTCTCTTTACTCGCTCCGTAGTGCATCGTCCCGCAACTAGGTCATTAGTTACATTGCTTGAAGGCTTATAGTGATGTGCATTACCGAGAGGGCCCAGAGATACTTCTCCGACAATCGGAGTGACAAATCCTAATCTCGATCTATGTGAACTCAACAAGTACCATCAGAGACACCTGTAGAGCACCTTTATAATCACCCAGTTATGTTGTGACGTTTGGTAGCACACAAAGTGTCCCTCCGGTATTCGGGAGTTGCATAATCTCATAGTCACAGGAACATGTATAAGTCGTGAAGAAAGCAATAGCAACATACTAAATGATCAAGTGCTAAGCTAACGGAATGGGTCAAGTCAATCACATCATTCTCTAATGATGTGATCCCGTTAATCAAATGACAACTCATGTCTATGGTTAGGAAACACAACCATCTTTGATTCAACGAGCTAGTCAAGTAGAGGCATACTAGTGACATTATGTTTGTCTATGTATTCACAGATGTACTAAGTTTCCGGTTAATACAATTCTAGCATGAATAATAAACATTGATCATGATATAAGGAAGTATAAATAACAACTTTATTATTCCATCTAGGGCATATTTCCTTCAGTCTCCCACTTGCACTAGAGTCAATAATCTAGTTCACATCATCATGTGATTTAACACCAATATTCACATTTGTATGTGATTAACACCCATAGTTCACATCTTCATGTGACCAACACCCAAAGGGTTTACTAGAGTCAATAATCTAGTTCACATCGCTATGTGATTAACACCCAAAGAATACTAAGGTATGATCATGTTTTGCTCGTGAGAGAAGTTTAGTCAACGGGTCTGTCACATTCAGAGTCGTATGTATTTTGCAAATATTCTATGTCAACAATGCTCTGCATGTAGCTACTCTAGCTAATTGCTCCCACTTTCAATATGTATCCAGATTGAGACTTAGAGTCATCTGGATCAGTGTAAAAGCTTGCACCGATGTAACTCTTTACGACGAACTCTTTTATCACCTCCATAATCGAGAAATATTTCCTTAGTCCTCACTAAGGATATTCTTGACCGATGTCCAGTGATCTACTCCTAGATCAAAATTGTACTCCCTTGCCAAACTCAGAGCAAGGTATACAATAGGTCTGGTACATAGCATATCATACTTTATAGAACCTATGGCTGAGGCATAGGGTATGACTTTTCATTCTCTTTCTATTTTCTGCCATGGTCGGGTTTTGAGTCTTACTCAACTTCACACCTTGCAACACATACAAGAACTCCTTCTTTGACTGTTCCATTTTGAACTACTTCAAAATCTTATCAAGGTATGTAATCATTGAAAAATATTATCAAGCGTCTTAATCTATCTCTATAGATCTTGATGCTCAATGTGTAAGCAGCTTCACCGAGGTCTTTCTTTGAAAAACTCCTTTCAAACACTCCTTTATGCTTTTCCAGAAAATTCTACATTATTTTTGATCAACAATATGTCATTCACATATACTTATCAGAAAGGCTGTAGTGCTCCCACTCACTTTCCTGTAAATACTGGCTTCACCGCAAGTCTGTATAAAACTATATGCTTTGATCAACTCATCAAAGCATATATTCCAACTCCGAGATGCTTGCACCAGTCCATAGATGGATCACTGGAGCTTGCACACTTTGTTAGCACCTTTAGGATTGACAAAACCTTCTGGTTGCATCATATACAACTCTTCTTTAATAAATCCATTAAGGAATGCAGTTTTGACATCCATTTGCCAGATTTCATAAAATATGGCAATTGCTAACATGATTCAGACAGACTTAAGCATCAATACAAGTGAGAAAATCTCATTGTATTCAACACTTTGAACTTGTCGAAAAACTTTTTTGCGACAAGTCGAGCTTTGTTGATAGTAACACTACTATCAGCGTCTGTCTTCCTCTTGAAGATCCATTTATTTTCTATGGCTTGCCGATCATCGGGCAAGTCCACCAAAGTCCACACTTTGTTCTCATACATGGATCCCATCTCAGATTTCATGGCCTTCAAGCCATTTCGCGGAATCTAGGCTCATCATTGCTTCCTCATAGTTCGTAGGTTCATCACGGTCTAGTAACATGACTTCTAGAATAGGATTACCGTACCACTCTGGTGCGGACTCTACTTTGGAAGACCTACGAGGTTCTGTAGTAACTTAATCTGAAGTTTCATGATCATCATCATTAGCTTCCTCACTAATTGGTGTAGGAATCACTGGAACTGATTTCTGTGATGAACTACTTTCCAATTCGGGAGAAGGTACAATTGCCTTATCAAGCTCTACTTTCCTCCCACTCACTTATTTCGAGAGAAACTCCTTCTCTAGAAATGATCCATCTTAGCAACGAATATCTTGCCTTCGGATCTGTGATAGAATGTGTACCCAACAGTTTCCTTTGGGTATTCTATGAAGACGTACTTCTCCGATTTGGGTTCGAGCTTATCAGGTTGAAACTTTTTCACATAAGCATCGCATACCCAAACTTTAAGAAATGACAACTTTGGTTTCTTGCCAAACCACAGTTCATAAGGCGTCGCTCAACGGATTTTGATTGTGCCCTATTTAAAGTGATGCAGCTTTCCAATGACCCAGAAGTGTAGGGGATCTATCGTAGTCCTTTTGATAAGTAAGAGTGTCGAACCCAACGAGGAGCAGAAGGAAATGATAAGCGGTTTTCAGTAAGGTTTTCTCTGCAAGCACTGAAATTATAGGTAACAGATAGTTTTGTGATAAGATAAATAGTAATGAGTAACAAGTAAATAAAGTGCATCAAGGTGTCCCAATCCTTTATGTAGCAAAGGATAAGCCTGGACAATTTCTAATAATGAGAAAGGAGCTCCCGAGGACACATGGGAATTATCGTCAAGCTAGTTTTCATCACGTTCATATGATTCGCGTTCCGTACTTTGATAATTTGATATGTAGGTGGACCGGTGCTTTGGTACTTCCCTTACTTGGACAAGCATCCCACTTATGATTAACCCCAATTGCAAGCGTCCGCAACCACAAAAGAAGTATTAAGGTAAACCTAACCACAACATTAAACATATGGATCCAAATCAGCTCCTAACAAAGCAACACATAAACTAGGGTTTAAGATTCTGTCACTCTAGCAACCCATCATCTACTTATTACTTCCCAATGCCTTCCTCTAGGCCCAAATAATGGTGAAGTGTCATGTAGTCGACATTCACATAACACCACTAGAGGAAAAGACAACATACATCTCATCAAAATATCGAACGAATACCAAATTCACATGACTACTAATAGCAAGACTTCACCCATGTCCTCAGGAACAAACATAACTACTCACAAAGCATATTCATGTTCATAATTAGAGGAGTAATAATATGCATAAAGGATCTGAACATATGATCTTCCACCAAGTAAACCAATTAGCATCAACTACAAGTAGTCAACACTACTAGCAACCCACAAGTACCAATTTGTGGTTTTGATACAAGATTGGATACAAGAGATGAACTATGGTTTTGAGAGGAGATGGTGCTGGTGAAGATGTTGATGGAGATTGACCCCCTCCCGATGAGAGGATCGTTGGTGATGACGTTGATGATGATTTCCCCCTCCCGGAGGGAAGTGTCCCTGGTAGAATAGCTCCGTTCTGCAAAGGTTCCGACTCGTGGCAGCGGAGTTTCGTCCCGTAAGCTTGCCCACGAATTTTTCCAGGGTAAAAGCTCTCATATAGCAGAAGATGGACACCGGAGGCCCACCAGGGGGCCCAGGAGATAGGGGCGCGCCTAGTAGGGGGGCGCCCTCCACTCTCCTAGACATGGTGTGGGCCCCCTGGTGTATTTATTTCGCTCAATAATTCTTATAAATTCCAAAAACGTGTTTCGTGGAGTTTCAGGATTTTTGGAGCAGTGCAGAATAGGTTTCCAATGTTTGCTCCTTTTCCACCTGTATCAGGTCTTAGCATTCCCCTCTTCGTAAACCTTGTAAAATAAGAGAGAATAGCCATAAGTATTGAGATATAATGTATAATAACAGCCCATAATGCAATAAATATTGATATAAAAGCATGGTGCAAAATGGACGTATCACTGTCTCTAATGCATAACCCCTAAACGATAGTGGTAAATCGGTAAGATACATCATAGGTTGCACCATATCCAATAAAGTGCGGTTACGACGTTCGGACACACCATTACGCTGTGGTGTTCCATGTGGCGTGAGCTGTGAAACTATTCCACATTGTTTTTAAATGAAGGCCAAATTCAGAACTCAAATATTCTCCTCTCGATCGATCAGAGAAACTTTATTTTCTTGTTACGATGATTCTCCACTTCACTCTGAAATTCTTTGAACTTTTCAAATGTTTCAGACATGTGCTTCATTAAGTAGATATACTCATATCTGCTCAAATCATCTGTGAAGGTCAGAAAATAACGATAACCGCCACGAGCATCAACACTCATTGGACCGCATACATCGGTATATATTATTTCCAACAAGTCAGTAGCTCGTTCCATTGTTCCGGAGAACGGAGTTTTAGTCATCTTGCCCAAAAGGCACGGTTCGCATGCATCAAATGATTCATAACCAAGTGATTCCAAAAATCCAACTTTATGGAGTTTCTTCATGCGCTTTACACCGATATGACCCAAACGACAGTGCCACAAATAAGTTGCACTATCATTATCTTTTGGCATCAATATTATGAATATGTGTATCACTACGATCGAGATCCAACAAACTATTTTCATTGGGTGTATGACCATCGAAGGTTTTATTCATGTAAATAGAACAACAATCATTCTCTGACTTTAAATGAATAACCATATTGCAAACATGATCAAATCACATTCATGCTCAACGCAAACGCCAAATAACATTTATTTAGGTTTAACACTAATCCCGAAAGTATAGGGAGTGTGCGATGATGATCATATCAATCTTGGAACCACTTCCAACCCACATTGTCACTTCACCTTCAACTAGTCTCTGTTTATTCTGTAACTCCTGTTTCGAGTTACTAATTTTTAGCAACCGAACAAGTATCAAATACCCAGGGGCTACTATAAACACTAGTAAGGTACACATTAATAACAAGTATACCAAATATACCCTTGTTCACTTTGCCATCCTTCTTATCCACCAAATATTCAGGGCATTTCGGCTTCCAGTGACCATTTCCTTTGTAGTAGAAGCACTCAGTTTTAGGCTTTAGTCTAGCTTTGGGCTTCTTCACGGAAGTGACAACTTGCTTGCCATTCTACATGAAGTTCCCTTTCTTTCCCTTTTCCCTTTTCTTGAAACTAGTGGTCTTGTTAGTCATCAACACTTGATGCTCTTTCTTGATTTCTACCTTCATTGATTTCATCATCATGAAAAGCTTGGGAATCGTTTTCGTCATCCCTTGCATACTATAGTTCATCATGAAGTTCTACTAACTTGGTGATGGTGACTAGAAAACTCTGTCAATCACTATCTTATCTGGAAGATTAACTCCCACTTGATTCAAGCGATTGTAGTACCTGCATAATCTGAGCACATGCTCACCGCTTGAGCTATTCTCCTCCATCTTTTAGCTATAGAACTTGTTGGAGACTTCATATCTCTCAAATCGGGTATTTGCTTGAAATATTAACTTCAACTCCTGGAACATCTCATATGGTCCATGACGTTCAAAACGTCTTTGAAGTCCCGATTCTAAGCCGTTAAGCATGGTGCACTAAACTATCAAGTAGTCATCATATTGAGCTAGCTAAACGTTCATAACGTCTGCATCTGCTCCTGCAATAGGTCTGTCACCTAGCAGTGCATCAAGTACATAATTCTTCTGTGCGGCAATGAGGATAAACCTCATATCATGGACCCGGTCCGCATCATTGCTACTATCATCTTTCAACTTAGTTTTCTCTAGGAACACATAAAAAACATAGGGAAGCAACAACGCGAGCTATTGATCTACAACATTATTTGCAAAACTATCAGGACTAAGTTCATAATAAATTAAAGTTCAATTAATCATATTACTTAAGAACTCCCACTTAGATAGACATCCCTCTAATCATCTAAGTGATCACGTGATCCAAATCAAGTAAACCATGTCCGATCATCACGTGAGATGGAGTAGTTTTCAATGGTGAACATCACTATGTTGATCATATCTACTATATGATTCACGCTCGACCTTTCGGTCTCCAGTGTTCTGAGGCCATATCTGCATATGCTAAGCTCGTCAAGTTTAACCCGAGTATTTCTGCATGTGCAAAACTGGCGTGCACCCATTGTATGCGAAAGTAGAGCTTAACACACCCGATCATCACGTGGTGTCTCAGCACGAAGAACTTTCGCAATGGTACATACTCATGGAGAACACTTCTTGATAATTAGTGATAGATCATCTTATAATACTACCATCAACCAAAGAAAAATAAAATGCATAAAGGATAAACATCACATGTAATCAATATAAGTGATATGCTATGGCCATCATCATCTTGTGCTTGTGATCACCATCTTCGAAGCACCGTCATGATCACCATCGTCACTGGCGCGACACCTTGATCTTCATAGTAGCATCATTGTCGTTTCGCCACCTATTGCTTCTATGACTATTGCTACCGCTTAGTGATAAAGTAAAGCAATTACAGCGCGATAGCATTGCATACAATAAAGCGACAACCATATGGCTCCTGCCAGTTGCCGATAACTCGGTTACAAAACATGATCATCTCATACAATAAAATATAGCATCTCGTCTTGACCATATCACATCACAACATGCCCAGCAAAACAAGTTAGACGTCCTCTACTATGTTGTTGCAAGTTTTACGTGGCTGCTACGGGCTGAGCAAGAACCGTTCTTACCTACGCATCGAAACTACAACAATATTTCATCAAGTTAGTGATGTTTTAACCTTCAACAAGGACCGGGCATAGCCACACTCAATTCAACTAAAGTTGGAGAAACTTACACCCGCCAGCCACCTGGGTACAAAGCACGTCGGTAGAACCAGTCTCGCGTAAGCGTACGTGTAATGTTGGTCCAGGCCGCTTCATCCAACAATACCGCCGAATCAAAGTATGACATGCTGGTAAGCAGTATGACTAGTATCGCCCACAACTCACTTGTGTTCTACTCGTGCATATAACATCTACACATAAACCTGGCTCTGATACCAATATTGGGGAACGTTGTAATTTCAAAAACTTCCTACGCACACGCAAGATCATGGTGAAGCATAGCAACAAGAGGGGAGAGTGTCGTCCACGTACCCTCGTAGACCGTTAGAGGAAGCGTTATGACAACGTGATTGATGTAGTCCCACGATCGATCGATCCTAGTACCGAACGTACGGCACCTCCGCAATCTGCACACGTTCAGCTCGGTGACGTCCCACAAACTCACGATCCAGTAGAGCTTCGAGGGAGAGTTCCATCAGCACGACGGCGTGATGACGGTGTTGATGAAGCTACCGATGCAGGGCTTTGCCTAAGCACCACAACGATATGACCGAGGTGGATTATGGTGGAGGGGGGCACCGCACACGGCTAAAGATCAATGATCAACTTTTGTGTCCATGGGGTGCCCCCTCCCCCGTATATAAAGGAGTGGAGGAGGGGAGGGGTCGGCCCTCTCTATGGCGCGCCCTAGGGGAGTCCTACTCCCATCGGGAGTAGGATTCCCCCCTTTCCCTAGTAGGAGTACGAGAGGAGGGGAAGGAGGAGTAGGAGAGAAGGAAGGGGGCCACCCCCCCAAACCCTTTCCAATTCGGCCTCCTGCCGAAGGGGGACGCATCAGCCCCTTGTGGGCTGGTGTGCTTCCTTCTTATGGCCCATAAGGCCCATAACTTCTCCTAGGGTGTTCCGATAACCTCTCGGTACTCCGGAAAAATGTTCGAACCACTCGGAACCCTTTCGATGCCCAAACATAGTCTTCCAATATATCGATCTTTATGTCTCGGCCATTTTGAGACTCCTTGTCATGTCCGTGATCATATCCGGGACTCTGAACTACCTTCGATACGTCAAAACACATAAACTCATAATACCGATTGTCACCGAACGATAAGCGTGCGGACCCTACGGGTTTGAGAACTATGTAGACATGACCGAGACATGTCTCTGGCCAATAACCGACAGTGGAACCTGGATGCTCATATTGGCTCCTACATATTCTACGAAGATCTTTATCGGTCAAACCGCATAACAACATACTTTGTTCCCTTTGTCATCGGTATGTCACTTTCCCGAGATTCGATCGTCGGTATCTCAATACCTAGTTTAATCTCATTACTGGCAAGTCTCTTTACTCGTTCCGTAGTGCATCATCCCGCAACTAACTCATTAGTTACATTGCTTGCAAGGCTTATAGTGATGTGCATTACCGAGAGGGCCTAGAGATACCTCTCCGACAATCGGAGTGAAAAATCCTAATCTCGATCTATGCCAACTCAACAAGTACCATCGGAGACACCTGTAGAGTACCTTTATAATCACCCTGTTACATTGTGATGTTTGGTAGCACACAAAGTGTTCCTCCGGTATTCGGGAGTTGCATAATCTCATAGTCATAGGAACATGTATAAGTCATGAAGAAAGCAATAGCAACATACTAAACGATCAAGTGCTAAGCTAACTGAATGGGTCAAGTCAATCACATCATTCTCTAATGATGTGATCCCATTAATCAAATGACAACTCATGTCTATCGTTAGGAAACACAACCATCTTTGATTCAACGAGCTAGTCAAGTAGAGGCATACTAGTGACATTATGTTTGTCTATGTATTTACACATGTACTAAGTTTCCGGTTAATACAATTATAGCATGAATAATAAACATTTATCATGATATAAGGAAATATAAATAACAACTTTATTATTGCCTCTAGGGCATATTTCCTTTAGTAAATTTGTGTTTATTTGACCTTTTCCCTATGCGAACTGACAGGTCAGACCCACAAGGAATGTGGTCAATTTAATTAGTCAACATGGTGCTACACAGACTATTTGGCCGGTCAACAGAGTGCAATCCGATGTTGAACTGTGAGCAAGTGACTTTATAATCACGGCAAAATGTATATAGTGACCGTAATCAGCTTATTCTGAAGTTCGATGACCGTATTACGCTTTTCTCTTTGTAGGCCCTCCAAAACTACATCTCTACACGTTCTCGCATGTTACATCTAACAACTATGCAATATAGCACTACTACTACACTCTAACACAATAAATCATATGTGTTTTTAGTTTTACTAGATATCATATTGTTATTTAATATTCAGTTTGCATACATTAAAATTGCCTTTGAAATGTATGGCCAGTATCATCTATTGTGCGGGGAAAATCCCGCCCTTTCCTGTTTAATCGGGTTTGTATTGATGGATCGTGCGAAACAGCAAAACTATAGTAATATATAGTACAAGTGACACTTCACCGGGCCGTCAGGTCGGTACTCCTCCGTCAGAAGAGTGGGCGCCGCTTTCATAAATCTTCTAGTCCCTTTCACGACATGTGGGAAATCAAGCTACCGGGTCCACGTGCCATACCGTATCACAGTATGGCGAGCGATCGGGTGAAGCACCCACCATGGCGCCGCCGTAGTAATGAGCAATGAGGCCAAATCACAAAGCTGCACCTTTCCCACGCTTAAGTTGAGGGACGGCAATAATGCTAAAAGAAGTTGGAGGGACGAATCAACCATCATTTCACTCATTGCTGAATCCGCTTCTCCCTCATCTTCTTCAAGTTAACCACGTGTTGCTTCTGCCGTTGTTTTGCCTCATGTGGGACACGGATCGTCTTGGTAAAGCATTGACACGTGGGACCGCATGTTAGCAAACCGCCAAGACAACGTCCTCTAAAAATAAGAAACCTCCCCCACCATCCGCGCGGCAAAATCACCTCCTTTTGTACTAATCTTGGTTCTATAATTTTTTAGATCAATAGAATTGAGATTTGTATAGATAGTACAGAGGAGCAAAACCAAGTGGTACATTTAAGGGCATCCACAATGTGTAGCCAATTGTGAAAATAGCTTTTGGCATCATGGGAACCATTGTGGACGGGGTTGCCAAAGCCAAAAAGATGGAACCGAAGCTCCCTGGTTGATTGATTGAAGGAATAGAAAAATGCAACGTCTCTCCTCTTTCTCCCATGCTTGGACGCATTTACAGTATAGAGCACAGAGTCTACTCCTATATCCCTTATATCACAAATCACAAAGTAGTGAGGCATCAAATCACAAAGCACGGACGAAGCAACCATCATTTCACTCTTCGCTGACTCCGATTCTCCATCGTCTTCTTCGAGAAACCATCTCACCGCACTAAGCTGGACGGACGACGCTATTGTGTACTAGTAGTACTAGTACATTTACGCATCCTTTGGTTCGACGGACTTCCTGGATGCAAATAAGGCGGTTGTCTCGGCTTGCAGGCGGCACTTGCGAACGACTTACCGTGGTCTCCCTCAATGGTGTTCTCCGTCGAACGCACTTCGCCAGACCACAACGTTCGAGATATCATCGACGTCACCGCAATGGGGAAGGAAGTCAAATATAGTTATTACCACAATTTTTTTGTACACAACGCCAGTATATCAAAATTACAATTTGCAAAAGGCCACTAACACTAATCAAGGCAAAATTGATGGGTTTGCCTCGTACTAGCAACCAAGGACATTAATATCCCCTGCATGCATGCGGAAGTGAGAAGGTTGATTTGCATGGCGCTGCATTAATCAAGCAATGAGGAGTGAGATGGTTAGCTCTTTGGGCTTTGAAGAAAAAATAAGCATTAATTGACACGTGAAACGAGGATTTGTATCCATTAATCCCGCGAAGGAAAACCCCGCCTTTCTTTTTTAGCACTAGTACTCCTAGTACGTATGTACTTATCCTGTTTGGGTCTAGGCCTTGCATTGACATACTTCGCCACACATTTTTGCCAAGCTTGCCTAAAGTTTTCAAAATGAAAAGGAGGTACACTTGCGCACAGCTGTTGCGGTCGCACCGCACCCTCACACGGTCGCTCCTGCACGCCGCGGTCGCACCCTCACATAGTCGCTCCTCCATGCCGCAAACCCAACTAAGGGAACGCACCCTCACTGACACGTGCTGTCGCATGTGAACAAATCAAACTCAGCCATCCTACCGCTGACACATAATTTTCGTACATAGAGTATGTTTATCCAACCGCATGTTGGGGAGTATCCGTACGGCCCATGCTGTGGTCTGTTGGGGAAGAAGAAGAGGTGAGGAAGAAGGGTTAGGAGACATAGGATATTCATCCAACCGTCTGAAATGGTAGACTAACCCAAGTCAAGCGACTTGCATAATAATATATGTTTTTACACAGCAAAAGATCCATAAAAACAACAACATAAAGAAAAACTATCACTGCTCGTTGTCGTGGTTCTAAGTCTGACAGTAGAGTGGGGGTAGGTATGGAGAGGCAAGGTCCTAGCTATGGAGAGGTTGTAAACACAAGAGATGTACGAGTTCAGGCCCTTCTGAGGAAGTAAAGCCCCACGCCTCTGAGCCCGAGGCGGTCGAGTGGATTATGTGTATATGAATTACAGGTGCGAACCCTTTACACCGAGGTGGGGGTGGCTTATATAGTGCCCGCCAGACCCTCCGCCCTCGAATGCGGGGTTTAAAGTACATTAAGTCCAGGCGCATCGTAACGCCCACATAAAGTGTCTTAAATACCATAAAGCCTACTTAATTACAAACCGTTGCGGTACAGAGTGCTTCTTGACCTTCTGGTGGTCGAGTGAGTCTTCGTGGTCGAGTCCTTCAGGTGTGTCGAGTGGAGTCTTCTTGGGTCGACTGGAAGGTAATCTCTTCTAAGGGTGTCCTTGGGTAGGGTACTTAGATCAGGTCTATGACTCTACCCTAGGTACATGTCTCCATCATTAGCCCCCGAATGGATTGAGGCTTGAGTGAGGAAGGAGTTGATGTTGTTTCCGACTTGCTTTTGCATGCTGGATATGCGTTGTCTTGGATCAATAATCTCTTTGCTGATAATCAGCAACTTTTCTTCAGTCGACTCGATCCATTCTTTTCTGTCGTCGAGTGACCTTTTAAACTTAACAATTCCCGAGCGACTGATCGCGGGAGATCTCACGCCTGATAGATCGATCTGCCGTTCGCGGATTTTGTGGGATACGAAATTTGGGGAAGCGCCGGCGGGCGGACATGGCGCCGGATGGGATAGGGCATAGACGCCGATTCTCGTGCCACCTTTTTTCGCCACGTATCACGCCCGCACGATCGTTTGGGATGTGATTGATCGCCTGGCCCACCTGCCATCCACTCGGAAGTGATCTTATAAAGGCGCCCGGCGAGGGTCTTTGAACAAGATATCTCGCATTCTCTCTCTGCTCTCCCGCCTCCGCCCATCGCGCCGCTCTCGCCTCCGACAACCGCTCTCGCGCGCCTCGCCGACCGCCATGGTGAAGGAGAAGACGGCATACCGAACACGCGAAGAAGGCGCTGGCGACGGGAAGGCGAAGGAGAACCACCAACAAGCGCGGGTCTTCGCTTAGATCTCGCTCGCCAAACGGCTGGGTCCAAGGAGATTGGATCCGGTCGACCATTACGGAGAAGGACCTCACCGACATGGCCAACGACGGTCTGATCCCCCACGGAGCAGCAAGGCTCCCGGGGAACGAGTGGCATCCCCAGCCGGAGGAGGGTGAGTGTGTTCTTCTGGCTACCCACGTCGACCTTGAGTTTTCCTTGCCACCGAGTGTTTTCTTTCGTGGTTTCTTGAACTTCTTCGGAGCGCAACTCCACCACTTCAATCCGAACTCTATCGCCTACCTTGCTACCTTTGTATCCATGTGTGAGAACTTTCGGGTTGCCGATCAGACCGGGTCTGTTTCAAGCATATATTCACGTGCCGCCTCGCACCGTGAAGAAGGCGAGTCCAGATGATGATAAAACCAAGATTATCCAGATGTGTGGAGGTCTGGGAATCCAGATGAGGAACAAGAGCACCTTCCCAGCGATGACTCTCCTCGAAGTCGGTCGAGGTCGGCAATGACTTGGTTTTATCGCCGTAACGAGTCGACACCGGGGCAGTCGAGTGGTCTCCCTCCGTTTACCATGGACCGGGCCAACAGACCTTCCTCTCTGAAGGTGCTCCTGGAGGAGAAAGCCGACATGAAGATGTTGATGGAGTGTGTAGTCCAGCTGGTTCGGGAAGGAGTGACGGGTATGGATCTCCTGGAGGTTTTCCTTAGACGCCGTATCCAGCCTCTTCAGTACCGAGGCCATTGGATGTGGCTGTACTGCGGGACCGAAGATGAGACTCGAATCAATCCAGAAGCAGTCGACGATGCCATGCTGGAAAGGTGGATGGCTGCGGTCACTGGGAACAAGGATAACCCTCGTGGGGCTAGGAGAAATCCTCCACTCGACCATTCCAGCACTCCAGACAAGGTATGCCCACTTTACCTTCAATTGTATTCTTGCTACATTTATTTCTGTTTTCGCCGTAAATTGGTCGATTGATCTTTGTCTTGATGTCTGACAGGGCCTCACCGACCTGCACTCGATGCCCAATGGAGCATGACTCCCAAGAGGGAGAAGCGAGTGGGGCGAAGCCAGGAGGAGGGACTCGGATGCTGCTGAAGATGATGATGATGACGATGACGATGAGGAGGAAGAAGGAGAGGAGGAGGAGGAGGTCGCACCACCGCTTCGGAAAGGCGGTCAAGCTTGCCCATGACCTCGCGATCGAACGTGGTAAGGGGTTGCGATCGTCAGCAAGCGACCAAGCGCCCTCGGACCATGTCGGTGTCAAACCGCGGATCTCGGTAGGGGGTCCCGAACTATGCGCCTAGGCGGATGGTAACAGGAGACAAGGGACACGATGTTTTACCTGTGTTCGGCCCTCTCGATGGAGGTAAAACCCACGCCCCGCTTGATTAATATTGATGATATGGGTAGTACAAGAGTGGATCTACCACGAGATCAAGGAGGCTAAACCCTAAAGCTAGCCTATGGTATGATTGTTGTAATGTATGTTGTCCCACGGACTAAAGCCCTCCAGTTTATATAGACACCGGAGGAGGCTAGGGTTACAGAGTCGGTTACAATGGTAGGAGATCTACATATCCGTATTGCCTAGCTTGCCTTCCACGCCAAGGAAAGTCCCATCCGGACCCGGACGGAGTCTTCAATCTTGTATCTTTGTAGTCTTGGAGTCCGCGGACGATGATAGTCCGTTGTCCGGACACCCCTAGTCCAGACTCCTCAAGAGTCTCCCTCAACCAGGCTTCAATGACGATAAGTCCGGCCGATAATGTTCGGCATTGCAAGGCGGGTTCCTCCTTGAATAATCCAGAGAAGATCATGAACACCAGATAGTGTCCGCTCGCAAAATAAATTCCACATTCCACCGTAGAGAGAATAAAATGTACACAAGTCCAATCTGGCGACGACAGTCGCATGACATCACACCGCTACCAAGCCTTTATTTGAATCGCTTATTATACCACCTCGGCATGTTTAGCGGCGGTTTCCTTGGAACGCCCTGTCGAACAGAGATCGTGTTCCCCTTATTCCGGGATTCTCATCAATACGGACGGGTAACCCAACCGCGTCTGCCGCCACGCCTCTATCGAAG
The DNA here is from genome assembly GCA_021437245.1 of Aegilops speltoides. Classification (NCBI taxonomy): domain Eukaryota; kingdom Viridiplantae; phylum Streptophyta; class Magnoliopsida; order Poales; family Poaceae; genus Aegilops; species Aegilops speltoides. The sequence continues at coordinate 346,253,817 of CM038145.1, read as the reverse complement.
GTGAATCCCGAACGGTCACGGAGATGGCTCTTGGTATTTTTTCCCCTTTATAAGAGGACCAAGGCTCGTTTCTTTTCTTCAATCTTCCATCGAATCTCCTCCTTGCTCCAAGTCCCAACACCTAGAGCCCCAGATTCGAGCGCTTCGGATCTTCAACTATGTCTGGCTCCGACCTCCAGGGTCGGTGGACGGAGGAGGACGTGCTAAAGCTGCGTGAGGCCAAGTACCTGTCCTACGAGATTTCGCACAGGTTGCCCGCCCAAGGGCAGGCCGTGCCCACCCCGAGCCCGTGAGTACGCCGCTTTAGATCCCACCTCCGCCGGGTTTAGGCTTCCCGACGGACCCCTTCGTGAGAGGGATCATGTTCTACTACGGGCTGGATTTTCACGACTTGGCCCCGAGTCCATCCTCCATATTTCCGCATTCATTATTGTCTGTGAAGCCTTCCTCCGCCACCCCCACTTCGCCTGTGGTGAAGACCTTCAATGTGGAGCCAAGATGATCGGGGACGCTAAGTGGAGTGCGGGGGCGGCTATAAGCGTAAGGGCCGATGCCCGTGGCCCGAGGGCTCCTTCCAAGAGGAGCTCGGCCAGGCAGCAGGAGTGGTTTTATATCACCGCCCAAGGGCAGCAAGCAAAAGCCGCCACCTTCATTCCGCCTGGGACCTCCACGCCGATCGATGTCGTGGGTCAACCAAGGGCTTAATTGGGGCCGTCCAAGACGTGCCTTCATTGCGGGGCGGATTCGAGACCTCCAGCGAGGGAGATCAATCTGGTGGTGGTGATGCGAGTTATGCTAATCAGCGTCTTTCGCCTGCAAACGCCGGCCCTCTCCGTTATGGGAGTTCAATCCGAGGGACCACGAATTCTCCAACACTTCATGGGTACGACACCCGTGGAGATGTACAAGTCGCTCTTTGACCGCAGTGGCGGTCCGAATTGACCGAGGATGCAGCCCTAAGCTGCAATCGCCTTGATACTCGTAAATAGCTCAGAGTCCGGACGCTTTGTTTATCTCGCTTAAAGTTCGCTTCGACCCATTACTCTTCATCGAGGGGTAGCGCGATCGGCTGATAAGGTGTCCGCCCCCCCCAGAGACCACACCGAGCCCGTGGCTGGTCAGAATGTTGGAGGTCGCTCCCGAAGAAAGGGGCGATGGGGAAAATAGAGGAGTTAATACCTTGCCCAAGGGGGCGCCTGAAGAGGGGGGATCGAAAATCCCTCCTGCCAGGGGGAGAAAAGGACCGCCACCGAAGACCTGGAGGCCAAAGCCTCTAAGCGAGAAGAAATCTCCACCGGAGGGTCCTACGTCTGGGGAGAACCCGGACGTACAATCGTCTCTAAAGGATCAGCTCTCCAGCGAGCCGTGAGTAGAGAAGGGGGAGTTCATTAATAAGAAAATACCTCCATTTGTGGTTATGTGGATAACCGAAGTTTTACTTTACAGTTTGGATTTGCGGACTTCTTAGATGAGTTCGTCTTCGGAAGATCTTCGTCCGGAGATGATGGAGAGCGAACGCCCGATCGCTGCTGCGTCGCCGGACAGGCGCATTTGCCTCAAGTATCGTCACGGAGGGTATCCCCGAGTCCGGAGGGGCCGGAGAGTTCGGCGCCCACTAATGTCCGGCCGGGGGAGCTGAAGAGTTTGCTTGAGAGGGCGTCCATCTCAGAAGATCACCGTGCTTTGATGCGTATGGTGATTGGAAGGATTTCGTTTGCCGAAAGCGGATTGCATAATGCCGTCAAGAGTTTACTGACGGGATTTGAGGTACGCAAGAACGACGGGCCTTGTTGACAGTTTGGCACATAGAAGTGCACCCTATATAGATAGTAGCCCCTGAGACTCGGTAGGTTGTCGAAAGCGACAGCGTGCCGAGGATCAAAATCCCAAGTAATGAATGTCGCCGTTCCAAAGCAGGTGGCGGATAGTCCGAGGGCCAGCCGGACTAGTGGAGTTGCCGAGTTAATGCGGCAACTTGACGAGGCGGATGCGGACATCGCGCTTGTCAACCGGCGACTTGACGAGTCGCAAGGTAAATGAATTCTCCACGACCGCTATTTAAGGGGTCAAAGCCCGCCTCTGATAATGTATATGCTGTGATACAGATGGTGCTGCTGCTATGGAGAGCCTTCGGGCCGAACTTGCTCAAGCTAAGAGCAAGCCCGAAGGAGTGATGCGGCTGCCTCGAGGGCGGCCGAGCAGTTGAAAGCCGAAAAGGCTGCACACTGCCTAAGCAGGGAAAAGATGGCCGAATTGGCCGTGAAATTAAAAGATGCTACCGACCACAATGAGGCTCTTGAAAAGGAGCGCTTATCGAGCGGAAGACTCGGGAAGGCCACCGAGGCCAAGGATGCCCGTTCTGCAATGCGGGCTATAAAGGAGGAGCTGCGCCAGGCCGGAGATATTGTGGCTGGCAAGCCTTTTCTGTTGCGTTGCCGGTTTACAGATCAAAAGTATGCTCAACTTGGCCAGCTGTGGGGTCCGGAGGATCCATATATGGACTTAGCGGCAAGTGCAGCTAATGCCGTTGAGCACTTCCAGAGCCAGAAGGATCACAAGACGGAAGAGCTATTTTGGTCTCAATTCCATAGTCCGGATCGTTCACTTTCGTTGACCGATTGGTTGGCCGAATGGGCCGAGCTAAATAGATTGTCCGGACTTGCCATGACTGATATCGTGGCTCATGTCTGGCCAGAGAGGCCCAAGGCGACGAGCTATTTTGGCTTATTGCAGCAATTTCTTGGAGCGGTGCCGCATATCAAGGAGATGAAGTGGTCGGCTCGCATCGGCGGCGCCATGGATGGCTCTTGCCCGTGTGAAGACACATTGACAGAGATGGATGCCACCGCTATTGCCGCCAGGTTCGGATGAAAGCCGTTACCCGCCGAGCACTATTTTGGGGAAGTTATGCGTGGTGCTCGTGTAATAGAGTCGCAGTGTTTCGAAAATGTCACGCTCAAATGAACGCTTTAGCTTGTAAAACAATGATTATGCTATAACTGCTTTTTATACTTGTGCGCTCCAAGTATTAAAATATCTTCTATGCGCCGCTTATGTATACGCTAGTATAACCTCGAAGATTGCGGTTCGGTTTCAGCCCCCACGCACAAGGTGCGGGGTGTTCGCAAAAATAGCGCGTTTTCACACTTCATCCGACGCCTCGGTCCTGTTTAAGGAGGTGGTAGCGAGCAAACGAGGCAATCCGGACTATGATGCTTTATCACTTTCACTTAGCCATTGAGTTCGAGGGTGGGGCTACGATATAGCCCCTTGGGGCACCGCGCTTCTCGAATTGGGCGCTGGTGTGCCTGACCGAAACGGTCCTTCGTCAAGCGGGAATTCTAAACATTCCGGTAGTCGATCGAGTGGTTGACCAGTCTCGCTATATCATGACAAATCGCCGCTTTCATCGAGGTGCTCGCCAAATTAACCGGGGCACAATCGCAGAGTTCTCCGGTGCCGCGTTAGCCGATGATACGGAACGTAAGGCAGCAAAACAGAGGAGCCGGCAAACCCAACATTTGACCAAAGATATGATTCGAGCTGATGCATATAATGCCTAACCCGAGACGCCAACACTCCCTAAGGTGTTCGGTCTTTATAATAATGGGCGTAACAATACCCTAAGCCCCTAGTGTCCGTGCACGGCATGGTCCTCTCGACACGGCCGATGCCAAAACGCCAAGCTCGCTTTGGTTATAAGAAGAAACCAAGGAGAATAACAACAAGAGACAAGAAAAGGTTTACGCAGGTCTTAATCAAAAGAATCCTCGCGACGGGTCCCTACCGCACGCTCTGCTTTGTGTCTCCGCGCAGCCGTTATCCTCGACGGGTGTGCACGTTGTTCATCTGTAAAAAGAGAGGAACTTAGTTTGAAAAGAACTCGTATGAAAAAAGTATATGTGAAAGAAGAAATATAAATAAGTAAAGCGGGTCTATATGAACTCGCTGTTGTTTGTCTTGCCGCAGCCCTTATGAAGGGATGTGGCTAGGGAGCCCCTAGCTTACTTATACCGACTCGTTTATCCGTGTCCGGGTCTTTAAGTGACCAAGATCGAAATGATGCCACGTGGATCGGGCATCTTGAGTGTAAGAGACGTAATGTGGTATGGCGTTGAAACGGACAAAAGTCTCTCGTCCCCAAGAGTGCTTGATATCCACTTTTAAATGGGACGATATGAAAGATTAGTTTTTCGCGTCGAAAGTTGTTCGTGATCCAACACAACTTCTAGTAATAGGGAGCCTGTGCACTTGGCGAAGGGCTCAAGCGCCACTCCTTTGAAGGAAGTGCGGCTGTGTCGAATTTTAGTAGGGTCTATCCTCAACTTGCCGATTGTGTTTGGATACAACAGTTTAAGTCGCTGCCTCCGCCCATCGTGACTTGAGTAAATTGTAGTCCGTCGATTATAGGATCCAATATCGTGGCAGTCCATCCTGCGCTTGAACGCTTCGAATAATCCAGGTGGTCGAAAGTGATTGGTTTTGATATCCAATCTCTATGGTCTGCTGGGTTGGACCGTGCGAGGCTCCTTTTAGAGGGTGCCGCACTATTTTTCCGTATTATCACATGAAGTGAGTTTACCGCTTAACCTCTTGTGGGAAAGTCTTTTGTTTTCCGTGCTCGCTGGTGGGGTTTATCGTCTCGCTGACGCGCCGAGCCCCTTTGTGATCGGCGCTTAGTCGGCCGGACTGTTTGAAAACCCAACAATCTCGGGGTGTGGTTTGCGGGCCTCCGGGTACCGTGAATTTGACATATCCGACCCAAAATCTTGTTTGTTGGATAGCGATCGCTGTCATCCTTAAGAGGCGGTGTTTTGTTGTTTGGCTGCGAGCTTTTGAATCCGCGCCGATCGCCGTGTTTTTGGGCTTTTTCTTTATTCCGCGCTGCTTTTTCTCTGCCGTGATTTTCCGCTTCCATCTCTTATCTCGATGTACTTGGGTCGCTGGTGCTGCATCTTGCTAGCCAGCCTATCCTCTCCCACAAGCGGGTCATGAGGCTTGTTAGCGCGGACATTGTCCTCGGCTTCTCTTGGCCGAGGTGTCTCAAGAGCCATTCGCCTCGAACGCTGTGTTTAAAAGCTGCTAAGGCTTCGGCGTCCGGACAATGACTATTTGGTTCTTTTTGGTGAGGAACCTGTTCCAGAATTTATGCTACGACTCTCCGGGTTGTTGAGTTATATGACCTAGATCGTTCTCAGATCCGGAGGGCGGACATAAGTTCCTTGAAAATTTGCTCTAAACGCTCCCCTCGAGCTCTTCCCAACTTCCAACAATGTTTTCTCGGGAGGCTTTTGAGCCAATGATGGGCTGGCCCTTTGAGCTTGAGGGGTAGGTATTTTATGGCGTGAGATCATCTCCTCCGCCATGTGTATGTGTAGTATATAATCTTCTATCCGCATCTGTGGTCTGCATTGTAGGCCTCTATGTTTATGGGTTTAAATCCTCTTTGAGAATTCATGGTCCAGCACCTCATTGGTGAAACATAGTGGGTGTGCGGCGCCTTTGTATTTGGGTGTGCCACTATCTTCGGACACTTGACGTGTTGCATTGCTTCCCAGGGCCTTCTTCTTTGGCCCATAAATGGACTGGCTGGGCCATCTGCCTTTCGTGGTCATTAGTCGGTTTATGTGCGGCGCCGCTTTCAAATTGGCCTATCATCCGCCGCCTATCCAACCAGCAGCCTCTTTATTTTTTGACTGTGGGGGCTCTATGGCCTCCTCGTCAAATTTTGGCAGTAGCTTGCGCTTCGGGTAGCTCTTTGATTGGTGGCCATTGCCATATTTATTCGCGGTTTTGAGCACTTTGCTCCAATTCATTCTGAGTGTGTCTTCCGCTGTTTTGAGCTTCCGTTTTTCCTTCTTCAAGCTTCTTGCGGTGTTGACGAGTCTTTTCCGAAGGTTTTTACTCTCCAGCGGCGTGTCCGGCATGAGGTCGTCCGGACTGTTGTTTTCGCCGGGCCTGGACTGATTATCTGACTCGTCCTGTTTGGATGGTTGCTTATCCGCATGTTCGCTGTCCAATTGTGTGCCCCGCTGTATTATGGGGTCATTAGGAGCGCTTGTTGTTGTCGAGGCGGGACTTAGGTGGCGCTCGCGCCGCCGCTTTGGTTGTTTGTCGACGGGTTATTTTCGCCGCGCCCGCTGGTCCTCGTTATCGCTTCTTTTGGGGTATCCACCATATATACGCCGTATGACGAGGTGGTCCTCCCATGCCCTATAGGCGCTGGTTCTTGTTCGCCTCCTGCATCGCCGCCCATACCGCCGATGTCTTCGAGTCATAGTCTAGCATGTCGGTTAGATCGTCGATGCTGGCTACAAAGTGGGTGGTGGGTGGGCTCAATTTCTTCGTCGTCCAGAACCCAACCATCCTAGCCATAGTCCGCCAGACTCTCCGATAGCGAGAGATGCTTTAGCGATTTAGGATGTCGCCAAAGGGCGAGTGTTGAAGATGTCCGTGGCGGTGAATTTATAACCGGGGCCCAATCAGATTCGATTGGTACAGAAGGGAGGTCCGAGTCCGCACCTCGTAATCACGAAGTTTCGCAAGGGACAAGGTTAGTGTTCGCTCCATCACCGTGGAAGTTGAAGCCCCGAGGTGGCGCCCATCCACCGTCCTCAATCAGGGCGATCGGCCCGACTAAGGGCCAAGCGGATTCGAAAAGCGCCACCAAGGCAATCGCTCGGCGGCAGAGCTAGTTCATGCCCATCGAATAAAGGCGGCGCTGCTTGGTCGGCTCGAGCCCGTCAAGATCAAGTCTCCGCGACGCCGGCCGTGAAGTTTAGGGCTTCCGAATCGACTGATGGCTGGGCGAGCTTCGATCTGCCCGGATGGCCAAGTGAATTAGCCCGCAGCGCGGTCGCCCGAATATTAAGATCTGTCCGGGAGAAAAGTCTCACCGACAGCGTTGTTGATTGAAGAGGCCATCTAGCCTATCGGTGACGGCACACGAGGAACTCTCAATGAATGCACCAATGTCGTGTCAAACCGCGGATCTCGGTAGGGGGTCCCGAACTGTGCGCCTAGGCGGATGGTAACAGGAGACAAGGGACATGATGTTTTACCGAGGTTCGGCCCTCTCGATGGAGGTAAAACCCACGCCCCGCTTGATTAATATTGATGATATGGGTAGTACAAGAGTGGATCTACCACGAGATCAAGGAGGCTAAACCCTAAAGCTAGCCTATGGTATGATTGTTGTAATGTATGTTGTCCCACGGACTAAAGCCCTCCGGTTTATATAGACACCGGAGGAGGCTAGGGTTACACAGTAGGGTTACAATGGTAGGAGATCTACATATCCGTATTGCCAAGCATGCCTTCCACGCCAAGGAAAGTCCCATCCGGACACGGATGGAGTCTTCAATCTTGTATCTTCGTAGTCTTGGAGTCCAGCGACGACGATAGTCCGCTGTCCTGACACCCCTAGTCCAGACTCCTCGCACCACTTCTCCGGTGCCGACGAAAAGGCTCCGGCAGTGGTGGCACCGTCGGTTTACCAAGGTCCTGCCAAGATGAAGGTGTCCATCCCCACCATATCAGGGTAAACATGCTGCTTGAGTCTTCTTGTTTTGTGCGAGTTTTATCTTTGATCGACACTTGAATTAGCCGACTGATTTTTTGGAATTGCGGTGCTGCTACTTTCGATACCTCAGCCGGGGCTGACGATCATGAGATGGAGGATGCCGCAACCTCAAAACCTGGTACCACTCTCTTAATTCCGTTTTTTAGTCGATTGACTCTTCGTCTCTTATTCTGATTCTTTTCTGCAGCTCCATCTAATGTTGTTATCACCCTTCCCGGCGACAATGACGATGAGGAACCGCTGAAGCACAGGAGGAGCAGGAAAGCGTCTGCCGGCAGGGTGGCCCAGGATGTGACGGCGCCCGAGACTCTGGTCACAGGGGAGGAGAACACCACTCGACACACCGTGTCCTTCGCGGTGCCGTTGACGAGTGCTTACCCTGCCATTGGCGCAGCACAGCCTTCCTCTTCACGACGCACCACCTCCCGAGGACCAAGCCGCTGTCAAAGGAAGCGACACGCCAAGCCGGGGTCATGATGGAGCAGTGAAGGCCATCCGGGAGGCAAGCCAGCAGCCCACGACGCCAGCTTCCGCTTCTTCAAAGCAACGCTCAGTCACCAAATCGCCTGCTCGTAGGGATATGCTATCTAAAAATCTTTCTTTCCGAATCCATAGTAGTCACCCACCGGTGTGTCGATTGAAACTCCGGTTTAGCGGGGCACGCTGAGTGCACCTACCGGGTGTAGTCCCTATTATGGTCGATCGCTTGCGCCGGTCATAGGCTTTATAAGCTAAGTTCTTCCGTCATTCGACTAAGTCGAATGGATTTCGCAAAACCGTGGGAGCACGCTGAGTGCACCCACTGGGTGTAGTCCCCGAGATCGTGGTCGATCACGGCAATGGTTACAATCAAGAATACGTCCTGTTGTTGTTTTTTTTTCTTTTTTTAGTCGACTGGTCGACTCTATCTTAATAGAACTAGTGGGGGCACGCTGAGTGCACCCACTGGGTGTAGTCCCCGAGACTACGGTCGAATGTTTGTATTCGGCTGTAGTCTTAGAAACACATGATTTTTCCTTATCCACTCGGAAGTGAATTAACTTTGACATTTTGTCGATTGGTTCTTCGCAGAATCCTCATGACCTTATGCTCGTTATACCGAAATGAGAACAAGCACATTCAGCTCGAGCTGGATCTGAAGCTGGTCCAGGAGAATCTGACAAAGGCGAAGGAGGAGACTAAAGGTATGTTCGGTGAGACCTCGACGACTGCTTTTTTCCTTCATTTGTTTCAAAATCTGACCTTGTCAGAACTTGCGTGCAAGGTGAAGGAGGCCCAAAAGAAAAAATACCTTGAGCTAGCTTAGAAGACCAAGCTTGCTGGCGAGAAGTTAGCTTCAGTCACCAAGCTTGAAGAAGAAAATACTAATGAAAGCTGCTTTGCGATTGCCAACAAGGAGGTCACCAACCGAAAACCGATAAAGCTGCCTCGATGACAAGGCTACCACTTGATCGAAGAAGAATGATCCGAGGCCTTCCCGAGTGGACTTGCAAGAAGTTGTTCCTCATGCTAGAAGGTAATCCTTTGCACTCAGAATCATTTTAACGGTGATCTTTCCATTCGACCATTGCCTTGACTTAGTGATTGTACTTGCAGAGTTTTGCCAAAACTTTGAGGAGGAAACTAGTCGGCTCGAACCAAACCTGGATCCCATCAACTCTCCCGTGAACGATGAAGTTGCCATGAACGTGTTCCGGCTTGAGTCTCGCGTGGCTGCTGTTGTTGACTATCTTGCAGGTCAAGGTTGCCACTTCCCATATTGACACCACACTCGCCCGGGAGACGCCTCCGTAATCCACCTCGAAGTCCTTGATGGCTCGACTAAACACGCTTCCCGGTCGAGTGTGTGGAGTGGAAAAATCCTCCGCTAGGTGTGGTGCAGATGTTGCCTCGTGTCCGCTCGAGTCCACCGCAAGGATGCGCGAGAAGACAAGCTGGCGGCTCTTCGGGTGGCCAACACCAAGAAACACGACTTCAGGTCCTTCATGGAGACCTTCATCGCTGCTGCTACTCGGATCGCGGACGGAAATTGATCTTGATGAGTTTGTTGCACCTTCCAGCCCTCCACAGGAGGGGTAAAAAACTTCTTTGAGCTCGACACTTTAAATTTGCCTCAGTATGCCGAGTGATTTTGTAACCGATAAACCTTAACAGGCTTAGCGCCTGAGCACTTTCGGTTCCTCTAGGTATCGATCTGAACTTGAATTCGACGTTTGAATACGCTTGTTTTTGTCTTGAAATGTCTTTTGCAGGTTTTAAAGCAAGGTACTTACTGCAGTCGACTTTCTCTTCAATTCACTTAGGCAGGCACTCGACTGCGGCTAAGCTCCCGAGTGGGAGGTGTGTCCACCACTCGATAGGATTTTCGCGACTTTGGCGACCACTGGGCTGCAGCTAAGCCCCCGAGTGAGAGGTTTGCTCTCCACTCGGTAGAATTTTGGAACTTAGGCGAGCACTGGGCTGCAGCTAAGCCTCCGAGTGGGAGGTCTGCTCCTCACTCGGTAGGATTTTTATATCTTAGGCGAGTACTGGACTGCAGCTAAGCCCCCGAGTGGGAGGTCTGCTCCACACTCGGTAGGATTTTTATACCTTAGGCGAGCACGGGCTGCAGTTAAGCCCCGAGTGGGAGGTCTGCCTCACTCGTAGGATTTTCACGCTGTACTTGTGGCGAGCTCTGAGGAGAGGGTCGCACGACCCGCGCCTCGCCCTCCTTACAAGCGCATGTTGTATTTGTGGCATAGCTCAGAGGAGAGGGTCGCACGACCGCCCTGGCCCTCCTTATGAAGCGACGTTGTATTTGTGGCGAGCCTCAGAGGAGAGGGTCGCACGACCTGCGCCTGGCCCTCCTTATGAGCGCATGTTGTATTTGTGGCGAGCTCGAGGAGAGGGTCGCAATGACCAAGGCCTGGCCCCTCCTTATGCGAGCGCATGTTGTGTTTGTACTTAGGCGAGTGCTCAGACTGCATTAAGCCCCGAGTGAAAGTCCGGCTTATCACTGGTAGGATTTTGTTCAAACTTAGGCGAGCACTGGCTGCAGCTAAGCCCCGAGCGAAAGTCCGCTTACCACTCGGTAGGATTTTATTGAAACTTAGGCGAGTACTTGACTCAGTTAAGCCTCCGAGTGAAAGTCCGCTTATCACTCTGTAGGATTTTGTTCAAACTTAGGCGAGCACTGGCTGCAGTAAGCCCCGAGCGAAGTCCGGCTTACCACTCGGTAGGATTTTATTGAAACTTAGGCAAGTACTTGGACTCAGCAGCTAAGCCTCCGAGTGAAAGTCCGCTTATCACTCGGTAGGATTTTATTGAAACTTAGGCTAAACGGATTCGCAGCTAAGCCCCGAGTGGGAGGCTGGCTCATCACTCAAGAAGGATTTTTTACAAACTTAGGCAAAACGGATTCAAGGCTAAGTCACCCACCGAGGGGAAATTTTATCGAACAAATAAAAGTGACAAAAATCGCTGGGGAAATTATGACACTATTATCTTGCAAAACATGGACTACGTATACTTTTATTACAACTCATTCGAGTGATAAACTTATGTAAAATGGGCGGAGTAGTTCCGCTGCTCCAAGCTCGGGCTCGCTGACATTGTGTTTGACATTGTAGAGACGGTACGCCTGCTGTGGAGGACCTTGGTGACGATGAAGGGTCCTTCCCAAGAAGGAGCAAGCTTGTGTTGTTTCGCTGATCCACTCGAGAACCAAATCTCCTTCCCGAAGGCTCGACTCTCTTCGCTTCTCGGGCGTGGAAGCGACGCAAGTCTTGTTGGTAGATGGTCGATCGGATCAGAGCCATCTCTCTTTCTTCCTCTAAGAGGTCGACTGCGTCCTGTCGCGCTTGTTCAGCTTCTACTTCGTTATAGTGTTCAACTCGAGGAGCATTGTGGAGAAGATCACTCGGCAAGACTGCTTCAGCTCCATAGACCAAGAAGAATGGAGTTCTCCCGGTCAACCGATTAGGCGTGGTCCGCAGTCCCCAAAGCACCGAGGAAGTTCGCGCCCATGCTCCACCCGCATGTTTGATATCGCGATCGGGGGTTTCAACCCTTTGAGGATCAGGCCATTGGCTCGCTCGCTTGTCCATTCGATCATGGATGGGCGATCAAGCGTAGTCGACTCGTACCTTGAGAGTTGCGAAATCCTGAATTCCTCCGAGTCAAAGTTCACCCATTATTTGTAATGATGCTGTGAGGGACTCCATATCTGAATATCGCCTCCTAATGAAGCTAACAGCAGATCAAGGCCGAGATTCTTGATGGGTTTAGCCTCAATCCACTTGGTGAACTTGTCGATCGCCACCAAGACATGCGTGAAACCGCTTCGACTGTTCTCAAGGGGCCGCCATATCCAACCCCCATACCGCTAAGGGCCGACGAGCGGAATGGTCTTCGAGCTGATGCAGCTTGTGTGACATATTTGAGTAGAACCGACATCCTTCGCACTTGTCCACTATTTCCTTTGCCATCTCATTCGCTTTGGCTAGTAAAATCTGCTCGGTATGCTTTGGCCACGATGGTCCGAGAGGACGATGATGACCACAGTGTCCCCGGTGGATATCATCAAGGATGATTCGACCTTCTTCCGCATTATGCACTTCGACCAACTCCAACAAGGCCTTCTATACAACTGTCCTTTGATTACGGTAAAGGCCTTGGATCGACGGACGATTTGTCGAGCCTCTTCCTCATCCTCTAGGAGCTCTTTTCTCAGGATATACGCGATATATGGAACTGCCCAATGAGTAACTACTAAGACCTCCATAACCAAGTCGACCACCGCTGGGACTTCTACTTCACCGGATCTGTGGCACTCTTGGGTTGCGGGCTTCTTCAGTAAGGGTCTTTTTAACCGACAGAGTGTGAATATGCTCTAAGAACACACCACCGAATGGCTTCTCTTGGAACCTATCTTTGCTAGATCATCACCGCTTGATTTTTCAATGGGTATATGATGGAGCTCTAACCCTCAAACTTCTTTTTTCCAGCTTCCTCATCGCATTGCAAGATCCAATATGGCTGGGCTTCACGCCCCACTCCTTCATCACTTGGTTGACCACTAAATCTGAATCGCCATAGACCATCAAGTTTAATGGACGCCGAGTGAAATGGCCATGCGCAATCCATATAAGAGGGCCTCATACTCGCCTCATTGTTGGAGGAATCAAGTGAATCTGAGCACATATCCGAGCTTATCTCCTCCGGGGAAACCAGACAACCCCAAAGACCGAACCATTCAACATCTTAGAGCCATCAAAGAACATGGTCCAATGCTCGGAGTGAACCTCGGCCGGCTGCTCCTGCTCAATCCACTCGGCGAGGAAATCTGCTATTGCTCGACTTAATGGCTTTTGCCTCAAACTTGATATCAAGGGAAGAAGTTCAATCGCCCATTTCGCCACTCGACCGCCATGCTCTCACAGTGTAATCTCTAAAGTGGAGCATCGCGACGATCGCGATGGAATGATCAGAGAAATAATGAGCAACCTTCTTAGTGGTCATGTATATCCCATACACAAGCTTCGATAATAAGGGTATCTCTCGCTGATGGAGTCAAAACTTCGCATAAATAATACATCGGCGCTGCACTTTGAAGGCTTTCCTTCTTCTTCCCGCCGACCGTAAGTATTGTAATGACGACTTGTCCTGTGGCTGCGATATAAAGCAACAGAGGCTCTTTGCTGATTGGAGCAGCAAGCACCGGCTGGTGGAGAGCAGAGCTTTAGCTCGGCAAACGCCGCATCAGCTTCGAGTCCACTCGAACTTGTCCGCTTTCTTCATCACCGGTAAAGAGGCAAAGGTTTTCACCGAGTCGTGAGATGAATCGACTTAATGCGCCAAGCATCCAAGAAGCTTCGACATCGCACTCGCATGGGGCGTTTCATTCGGAGTATAGTGCCGATCTTTTCGATTAGCGCCGATTCCTCGCTCGAAACGAAAACCGAGTAACTTGCCACCAGAACTCCGAATGTGCACTTTGATGGATTGAGCTTGATATCATACCTTCCGAGGTTGGCAAATGTTTCGCGAGGTCGCTGAGCAGGTCGGAACCTTTTCGCGACTTGACCACGATATCATCCATATACGCTTCCACATTCCGACTAATTTGAGTGAGCAAATACTTCTGAATCATTCACATAAACGTGGCTCCAGCATTCTTGAGGCCGAATGGCATGGTGATATAGCAGAAGCACCCGAATGGAGTGATGAAAGCTGTTTTTATCTCATCGGGTCCATACAGACGGATCTGATGGTACCCGGAATAGGCGTCTAGAAAAGACAATCTCTCACATCCCGCGGTCGAGTCAACAAATTGATCAATGCGAGGGAGAGGGAAATGATCTTTCCGGCAGGCCCGATTGATGTGCTTGAAATCAATGCACATTCGGAGTGAGTTGTCCTTCTTAGGAACCATGACGACATTAGCGAGGCACTCGGAGTGGTATATCTCTCGATAAATCCTGCCGCCAACAAATGAGCCACTTCTCACCAATAGCCTTTCTTCTTCGGACGGCGGACCGCCAAGATGCTCTTTAACTGGTTTTGCTGATGAGTCAACTTAAGACAATGCTCAGCCACCCCCTGAATACCCGCATGTCACCTAGCTTCCATGCAAAAATGTCCCAGTTCTCACGGAGGAACTAGATGAGCGCTTCTTCCTATTTAGGGTCGAGTGTTGTGGAGATGTGGGTCGGGGCTGCATTGGGGTCGGTTGGGTGAATGTGGACAGGCTTCGCCTCACCGACGACGTAAATGCGATTCTGTGGCGGGCTTTGGCTCGCAAAGAAATCACTCGGATCTGTGTTTTGCTTATATTCTTCAAACTTGACCGCTATCACCGAATCGCAATCTTTGAGCCTTTATGGAAACACTCTTCGCTTTTTCCGATCACCAGTGATGTTGATCACCCTTTGGGGCTGGGCATCTTCGCTTGAGGTAGACGTAACATGGTCGAGCCATGAACCGCTGTAAGCTGGTCTCCCCAAAATAGCGTGGTACGCGCCCGAAAATCCACGACCTCAAACGCCGCCTTTTCCTTGCGAATTTTGAGTCACCAAACACCACATCCAGAGCTATTTGGTGACTCGGCTTTTTCCTGGTATAACTCCATGAAAGCTCATGTTATCGGTGCTCGCCGACATCGAATGCCCATTCCTTCAGCAGTGTCCGCATACAACAAGTTCACCGCTACCACCGCCCATCAAGACCTTCGCACCGAGTGCCTTCGACTAACCGGTCGACAATAAAGCTTGCCTCCTGTGGTGGCAATATGAGTCCGTGGTCGATCGGTCGAATGTGATGGGCGCTTGGGACCATCTCGATAACTTGGTTTCATTGGGCAACCATGTTCACCTCACGTTAATGACCTTCACCGGCTCTTGCTTTCCACATCTGCGAAAATCATCGAGTGGAGTTGACATGTGGATATCCTCCTTCACCGCCCTCCTTATCTTCAGCCTTGTCCGACTCCTTTTCCTTGTCCTGGACTGTTTTCCTTGAACCGCTGGATCAGAGTCGACATCGGGCGAGTGGTATGCTTCGCAAATGATATTACCCTCTTCATCTTTCTTCGTGGATGTGACACGGCATATCCATCACGCTGCTTCTTCTTTATCCTTCACCTTCTTAGGGTTTCGTGATCCTTTGGGTTTCTTTGAACTTTCCCCGAGTCGCGCCGAGCCTCTCCAGAGCTGCCGTTCGCCTTCCGCTTCGCTTCCGATCGGTGTTTCTTTCGATCGACTCGCTTGTACTTGCCGCTCGAGTCGGTCTTCTTCTTCGCCGCTGGCGTGCATTTGGTAGCAATCTCCATCATCCGACTCAGGGTCATATCTCCGGTTCGACCAAACTTCAAACTCAATTGTTCGTTTTGACACCATCCTTGAAGGCGCAGACCGCTCGATGGTCGACACGCTTCCACGGTATGATGCAAATTGATCCATCTCTCAATATACTCTCGAGAGTCTCGTTAGTTTTCGCACACGA
The DNA here is from genome assembly GCA_021437245.1 of Aegilops speltoides. Classification (NCBI taxonomy): domain Eukaryota; kingdom Viridiplantae; phylum Streptophyta; class Magnoliopsida; order Poales; family Poaceae; genus Aegilops; species Aegilops speltoides. Next base: position 346,238,255 of record CM038145.1, on the reverse strand, counting down.
CTTGCAGCTCATTAATCCAGCTGGTCGCTTGCAAGTCCCTTCAAATGTTCGACAAACACTGGACAGATCTTCCCAAGTATAAATGCTGCTAGGAGGTAACTCGATTCAACCACGCCCGCGTAACCTTCCAACATGAGGGGCAAATGCTTCATGGCCACCTCATCATTCCCACCACCAATCTGAACCGCCACTCGGTAGTCCTCAAGCCAGGTTTCGTGCTTAGAATCACTAGTGAACTTGCTTACTCCAGCTTGCCAACCTGAAATTGGGGGAATCACCGCTGCTCGATAGCCCTCGCTGAAACATTCTCGACCGTAAACATGCACTCGATCGCCAGGGCGATCTCTGCCGGGGCCGCCGATGGCTCTGCTTTGGTCGACTGCCTTGCACGATGATGGATCGCGGTCAAGCTCGGTTCCCGGGTCGACCGAGCTCTTCACCCCACACTGAGTTGACGCCATCGCCCCGCCGCCGAGGAGCGTAAGACCCACCTCTCGGGAGGAGGGCACTGACGCCTATCATCACGATCATGTCGGTCATCAGATCGTCTTGCCGATTCTCGGCCCTTCACGCCGCAGAGGCAACTGGGATCGTGGAGCCGATCGAATCGTATTCGCAGCGACGGATCGATCGTGGAATTTGCTGCGCGATCGCGACACGGCTGAATTCTGATCTCCGCCGCCTCGAGCAAATCTTCGATTTGCATCAAGCCTCCGCCACCCGAATCGAGAGGGCTGGATGGACTCGCTATACGGGTTGCAAATGCTAAATTCTGAATCGGGTTCAATATACCCGAGTCGGCGGAAGAGTTGACGCCGATTATGCTGGAACTCGCTGCCACAAGACTCGCCGAGTGCTCGCTGAAGATTTTCAGACGAGCACGCTCAGCCTGTTGGCCAAACGTGCTTCCTCCAAGGCGCGAGCCTCGGGGTTTCTCCCTGATGGGAGTATGCAGGGCATCCATGTTCCTCGCGGTGAAGCTCTTCCTTTGCAGAGAATTGAGTGGCTCGGTCGGTACTCTTCGTGGTCTTGTGCGGGTCGCTTCCATCGCCTACTCCGCCTCATGGGCGGCCAGAGGGCTGCGAGGTCCGCTGACCATCAAGATTTCCGCCACGGATCATCGCTATCGCATTCGGATGCGCCTCTACGAGCGAGTCGACAGATCGAACAGCCGTAGAGGGATTCGCTGGCTCGATTGCCGCAACTTGGGCGGTGGTTGCCTCGAGCCACCGCGGCTCTCAACCACCGCTGAGCCTCGATCCACCAGAGTGCTTGCGCTGGTGGGAGACCGAGGGTGGCCGATAGGGGAGTCGACTAATACAGGGTCGACGGTTGTCGCAGCAGAACGCCATGACACATGCGCTGAAATGCGCCGCGACAATGGACGGGAGCGATCAACGCCGAGTGGAGCCTCCTGAGCCAAGCGGAGTCGCCGGGCGATGAAGGTGAGAGCGCCGAGACGGATCTCGCGGCCCTCGACCAAAACTCCACCAGCAGTCATGATGAAAGTACTCGGAAGAATCGCAACTTCTCCAAAAAATCACTAAGACACCTGCCCCACGGTGGGTGCCAACTGTCGTGGTTCTAAGTCTGACAGTAGAGTGGGGGGTAGGTATGGAGAGGCAAGGTCCTAGCTATGGAGAGGTTGTAAACACAAGAGATGTACGAGTTCAGGCCCTTCTCGGAGGAAGTAAAATCCCTACGTCTCGGAGCCCGGAGGCGATCGAGTGGATTATGTGTATATGAATTACAGGGGTGCGAACCCTTTACACTGAGGTGGGGGTGGCTTATAGTGCCCGCGACCCTCCGCCCTCAAGAATGCGGGGTTAAAAGTACATTAAGTCCAAGGCATTAGTAACGCCCACATAAAGTGTCTTAAATACCATAAAGCCTACTTAATTACTGCACTGCTATGTACAGAGTGCTTCTTGACCTTCTGGTGGTCGAGTGAGTCTTCATGGTCGAGTCCTTCAGGTGTGTCGAGTGGAGTCTTCCTGGGTCGACTGGAAGGTAATCTCTTCTAAGGGTGTCCTTGGGTAGGGTACTTAGATCAGGTCTATGACCCTACCCTAGGTACATGTCTCCATCACTCGTGGAATGAGATGGCCTCGTCGTCTTTGGCTACCAGCGCGAACCAGCCGTAGTTGCCGACGTGTGTCTCCGCACCGTGGTTTTCTCTCGCCTCCAGCCTACTGCTCACGCTGGAGTGCGGGCGCCTACACGGACGAGAGCACCGCCTGTTCAAGTCAAGGACGACATTTGCTCGCCTCGCAGAGGGCCTCGATGGCAGCGCATCCGCGCCCGCGTCGAAGTCGAGCCTCCGCTGCCGGTTCAAGTCCAGACGCCCGTTCCGCCGCAGAGGGCCTCGGCGAGAGCGGCATCCACACGCCCATGTCGAAGTTGAGCCTCGCCGCCTGCTCAAGTCCGTGACGTCCGGCTCCGCCATGAGGGCCTCGATGGCAGTGGCATCCACGCGCTCCGCCTCAAGTGGAGCCTCCGCCGCCCGGTTCACATCCACGACATCTGGTTCCACCTGCAGGAGAGCCTCGATGGCAGCGGCATGCGCACGCTCCGCGTTGAGTTGAGCCTCTGCCTCCCGGTCCTCCTTTAGTATCGCCAGGTTGAACCGCTGGTCCGCCTGCACCATGGGGGACTCAGACGCTGGCATGAAGTCGACGTCCATCGTCTCATACCCATCGGGGGCCTTCTGCGCCACGACCTCCGCCACTTAACATCAGACGCTTCCTCCTCCTCGTAGCTTGGCTCTAGGGAACTCGGGATTGGCCCACCGCAGCGAAGCTTGGGAACGGAGGTCTGTGGGCGCCGACCGCCGCCATGATTTCACGCCGCGCCCGCCGCAAGATCTTGTAGTACGTGATCTTGCGGCGCACTATGGCTTTCCGCGAACTAGGGACGCTGATGCGGCTAGGGTATCGAAAGGTGGGGAATGGGCTGAGATTAGGTGTGGTTTAGGGCAGTGGGGCGAGGCCGAGCAAAGGAAGGTTCCGTGTGAATAGTGGTTCCGTGACGACCGTCAATCGGTTTTGATCGAACATCGCTCTTGTCGCTGCTCGCAGCAGCCCGCACGCTGGACCTCCATGTCGCCACCGAATGGAACACGCTGCCTTGCTGCCGCCAGGGACGGCAGCTTGAGAGCAAACCGATGTCCCTCCCTCCCCCCTGCTCATTATTTATACTACCACTCCCTCTGTTTTATGCGGAGTAAATAAAAACAGAGGGAGTATAATATGGATGAGGATCCCCTAACGTGGTCGAACCCATTGAGTAACTGACATGCGGGGCCTAGCAAGCATGGGGTCTGCCAGTAAGTGACCAAAAGGGTGGGTAAGGCAGGGATACCTACATCAGAGGATCCACTTCCACTACTACTCCCTCCTTCCATTTACTATACAGGGCCTAATGGGTTTTTCGAGGCTAACTTTGACCAAATGTTAGAGTAATAATATATGACATGCAACTTACACAAAGCATACAGTCAAATTCGTATGTGAAAGGAGCTTCCAATGATATAATTTTCACATTATACATCTCATGTACTATTAATCTTTTCACTAGTCAAATGCGGTTTTGAAAAATGCATTAGAGCATGGTTAATAATATAGCCAGTCGATGGCTATAAGGAACTGCCATGTCATCTATAGCCATCATCTATTATATGCACTCATACAGTAGTGTGGGCTATAAGGTTGGCTATTTCCCACAAAAAAAATTATAAGGTTGGCTATTGTATTAGTACTTTTTTTCCATCTCCTCTCTATCTCTTTCTTCATATTTATTGTATTTAACTAGGAATGCGTATATAGTTAGGCTCTTGCATGAGAGCTCACTCCCCTTACTTTTTCACATCTCTCTCCTCCGCATAGGCCCTATATAAATGGAAGGAGGGAGTACTACTATGAGGACTGCATACTCTAGTACAGATGTTGTCAGTACTCCACTAGTACTATTGGACAGGGAGCTTAAAACAAAGTTACTATTGTACTGGCTATACGTGGCGAAAATCCTAGTAGGAAAAGCATGCGCGAGAACAAGCACATTCACATGGTTGACAACAAATTGGAAACCATCTCGAGTACAAATCTAGGAGTACGTACGAATCTAACAATATTGATTGGGCGTTGTTGAATGTTGATACTTTTTTGATCAAAGTAGAGATACTTTGACTACACATAAAACTTATATGTAAACTAGAAAGGATAGGAGGCAGTATGTTGTACGTTCAAAAACGAAACGAACATTGAATACCCTTTATATATGATTTGCGGATGCTATGAACACCGGTTCAAAATTTTGAATCCTCCTTAGGTATCACACATGCCCCCACTCGTTCTCTCTCGATTTCATCTCGGGGTCCGGAGATCGATTGAAAGAGAACTAGGGTGGGTACAATACGCTCGCTTCGCTTATGAACGCATAATATACTCCTCTCGATCCCAACCCCCCGCTGCAAGGGTCATTTCTATCATAGAAATAGACCAAACCTTTATCTCCTTGCATGACACGCAATTGATCTCTGAACATCAATCGATCTCACAACATGTGTCGGGCATGAACCGAATGGGATGTCAAAACTAAGACACGGCTTATTACATAGTGGAGGCAAAGTGAAACTTTAAACGAACCGTTTGTTTCTATGCATGTCGGACAAATTACAACATTGGAAATACAAGAATGGTCTAGGCCCACATGCGAATGATACTCGGCGGAATGTTCAAATGAGGCATGCGGGAGGATGGACTCGACCAGAGGGCGACATGATCGATGGAGAGGAGGGTTGGAGAGGAATGAGAAATAAGCAAACGCCACATGATTATACTTGAATGGCTCAAATAAACAATAAGTTGTCTCGCTTGGCCTACATAGTGAAAGGCCTAATGCACAATGCGGAGCACTGATGCTCGAATATGGTCGGGAAAACAGGGAAAACGACATGTGGGGCACACCTGTTGGGATGACATAGCATAGACTAGTCCAATGGAGGAGCTGGCCCATGACCTCCTCGCCACCAGCAACCGTTCATGTGGGTCGTGGGGGCCAACAACATGGCGCAGCTCCAGCACCGCCTCTGGACACGGTGACCGCGGTGAGCTACACACTCATCGTCACTAGACACGGTCAGTTTTAGTGTGCCGAGTGTGGCGTTAGTGCTGTGGCACGACCAAAAGTATGTTTGGTTTGTGCCCAAGGTTTCCCCATCAAAGCATTGGGCAGCCAAAATTTTGGTTGAGGGTTTGGTTGCCCATGATTTGGCCGACATTGGCCAGAAAAATGAAGTAGAGTTGGCTAGAGTTCATTGGCATGCCAAAAAAAATGGCAACCATCCAAACAAAGACCAATCTTTGGGTCATGACCAAAATTTTGGTAAGGTGCACTTTGGCCACAATCCAAACACACACCAACACCAGGCTCGTCGAGGATGCACGGGGCACCGTGACGCATCCGCGGAGTGGTGTAGCGCGGCCAACTACATCCTCAGGACCTGAGACCATGCCAGGTCGTCTTGCTTTTTCAATGACATGCGGGGATCGCATGTGAGCAAAGGGCATCTCCAACATTGCCACGACCGTAGCTGACTACCCCCGCACACCAAAAACCCTCGACCCTCGCACCGTCGCGCGGTGCCTTCCCAGCCGGTGCCAGCTACCCGCATTCATGTCGTCCGTCCGTACGCTATCGTTAAGAGGCTCGGTGCCCAAGGAACCAACTCCGGTGACTTAATGACGCACCTGGACGCTTGGCCTCACTGGAATGCACTACTTAAAGCGGCAACGCCCAGCTAACCTCCACACCATAGCGCATCGTCCTTCTACCTGGCACCACATCCGCCATGACCGCATGCGAGAATGCTCTGCGAGGGAGCTTGTCTTCGGGGATGAAGCTCAAGGTCCCCGCCCTCGCTCAAGTCGCCTCTCGCGACGCAATAGCGGCGTAGTCGAACGCGGACACGACAGCAGAAGCGGTGGCCACGCTGGCGGCCGACGACGGGAGCACCATCAGCCACGCATCCTACTTGCCACCGTCCAACTCCGGCACCTCCGAGGTCGGGGACTCCTCCGAGCATGAGTAGGGCATGGGAGGCGGCAGGGCGTGGTGTGCCAACTGGCCGGTCCGTATCCCGTGTTCCACTCTTCCTCGCCGGAGACCACACCTTCACTTCACGGGTCTTTAGCCCCGCCCCCGTACATAGAGATCGCAGATGGAGGACGTCGGTCGCCGCCGTAGAATAGGTTTAGGGTCGGGTTTCTTTTATTTTTCTGTCCTACAAAAGTTAGAAATGTAATGAAAATCTGTCGTGTTTGCATTAATCTCGGCCGGTGTATATGAACTTTCACAATAATATAGTATATATTGTAGGAGTACTAGCAAGATACCCGTGTGTTGCACGGAAGATCAAGATGTTGTGGGAGAAAAGGATGGACGAGGAAAGGCCTTATCTGCTAATGTGGAGAGGAGTGCGGGTAAATTGTCATAGTTTCTTCCTATCCGTCAGATACAAATCGGACGGCCTATATTGCAGGATGACAGGCACACCATCATCACCAACTCTACTCTTTATTGAACCGAGTCAAAGCTAGCATGCGAAGTAAAATAAACACATAGGGTCTATACATACACAATTTATCTTAGGCACTCCAATAGTATGTCCACTACACATTCACACATTTCACATCTTTCTACATCTACGGGAACCTACGAAAGGGTTAACGTAAATTGCCTCTCACTCTCTCCTCCCTTGATTTTCATGGTGGTGGGCCCCTCCCTCCCCCCAATATACAATCAACAACTCACATGTTTCACATTATATTAATTATGTAACTGGGATTACATAGGTGTAGCATTAGTCGTCCTAAAAAACACAACTAAGCCAACCTCCCAGCATATCGCGCGGGAAAAGACCCGGCTGTGCCGTTTTACTCGGGATTACCGGATTACTAGTAGTAGTATCGATGGATCGCGCGAAGCAACAAGTTTTTTTTGAGGGGGCGAAGCATCTAGTTTAAAAGGAAAAAAGGCGGTACACTCACAAAGACTGTCGCGCGTTGCATTGCACCCCACACACGCTCGTCCTCGCACACCGCTCATGCAAACGGAACGCTTTCGCTTGCCTCTTCACCGACACGGGACTGCACTTGGAGAAACCGACCATGCGCCAAACTCCCCCCGCCCACCGCGTGAAAATCCTCCCCCTCCCCCACCCAAAAATTCCCCCCAAATGCTAGATTCAACCGCCCTTCAGCCAACTAGCCAATAATATTCCCCAAACCCCCCCCCGCCCCTCCACTCCATTCGCTCTGCCAAAGCCACCCTCCCCGCCGCGCTGATACGTCGGCACCGTGGTTCTTCAAGGGGACGCACGATGATCCTCTCGCTCCCATAGTACGCTCTCATAGACTGTCATCCTCTAGCCACGCCGCCACCACTGGCGACGTTCTTGTGGAGGCGCACGGCGGTCAGTGCCGCCACCGCTGGCGACGTTCGTTTGGAGACGCACAGCGGTCAGCTTCTCCCATGGTACGCGCATTCTAGACTGAGGCCCCGTGCATGTCGGTGTAGCGCTGAATGTTAGCTGATAGACGCTGTTAATCTCACTGTTTGCCGAAGTAGTTTACATTCAATATGCTCTTCTTAAGAAGCTTCCTTGCCCTATTCTGCACTCAATCTGCTTAGCTGAGATGGCATGCCAAGGCCGATTAGTTGCTAAAATATCCTGCCCTATATTTATTGTGACGTACATTGCCATGGTCTAGTAGCCAATCTGTTAGGTGAAATAGCTCTACACCGTTTTATACTCAATCTTTGTTGTTGCGATGGCCTTCGATAGTTTGATGGTTGTGTGCTCGGCCTCATTGACTGCTGAAACAGCCTGCCATAATTTAGCACTCAAATCTGTTTGCTGAATTAGCTTTACATATATTTTGTTACTTAGATCTGCTCGTCCAAATATCTTGCCATAGCTTTAGACATCGACCTAGATATTTTTTTTGGACTTCATAAAAAAGCATATATGTTTTTCCTGTAATATCTAGTAGAAGAACTAATTTGTATGTCTAACAGATGGACATGACTTGATAACTTCGTCAAGATTCTCCGCTGCATATGTCGAGGGGGTTGAAAACTTCATGAACTTTATCAGAGCTGAGTACGGTGGTCCGAAATCAGATGTGCTCTGCCCGTGTAGCAGTTGTATGAAGTCAGTTACAAGACCCCAATCAACTGTGCAAAATCATCTACACTTGTATGGGATGTCGGTCACATATACTAGGTGGGTTCATCATGGTGAAGCTGTGAACGTCAATGTTATTGACTACGTGGAAGCAGCAGATCACCATCTTGATCTGCCTGAGGCTCAGGTGGAAAAGGAGGAGGAGGTGGTGGTGGTGGAGCCAGTGAGTTTAACCAACATTGAAACAATGCTACGAAATGCTCGTGCATTCCGTGAATTTTCACCTGCAGAAGAAAAACGGTGGGCCCGCATGTTGGAATAATGCAACGTGGCTGTCACCCGAGGAAATAAGCTGTCAGTATTCTCAGCTATGGTCACCTTTCTTCAGGTGAAGACATCTGAGTGGATGACCAACAAATCATTCGATGCGATGTTGGCTGCTTTCCGCAAATCTTTTCCAGATGCATCTGAGCTTCCACACACCTACAGTAAAATGAAGAATTTTCTTCATGTAGTTGGAATTGGATATGATATGATCCATGTTTGTAAGAATAATTGTGTTCTGTTCCGGAAGGATTATGCCAACTTAAGTGAATGCCCGAAATGAAAATCATCAAGATGGAAAGATGGCGATGCTGTGAAGAGGATTCCTCATAATGTTCTGAGACATTTTCCAATTATACCAAGATTGCAGAGGTTGTTTCATGATGCTGAAACAAAAGAGAGGATGTACTGTGGCATTCTAGGAACCAGGAGTACATAGATCAGAATGTAATGAGCCATCCATCTCATTGTAGTGAGTGGAAAAGCTTCAATCGTAAACACAAAAAGTTTGCTGCTGACCCGAGAAACATTGGACTTGGCTTAGCTTCAGATGGATTTAACCCATTTGGCCACCAGAGCGCCACATATAGCATGTGGCCAGTGCTTGTTATCCCTTACAACATGCCTCCAAATGTCTGCACCAAAGAATCAAACTACATGATGGCCTTGCTCATCCCAGGTCCAAAAAGTCCTAGAAAGGATTTTGATTTGTTCATGGAGCCTCTTGTGGACGAACTTCAACAACTATGGAGGGGTGTTCTCACTCGAGACCTATATAGCAGCCCACCAGGTGATTTCTTTCTGCTTATTGTTATAATTTGGTGCATCCATGATTATCCGGCTTTGGGCACTATGTCGTATGCGACGACACATGGTTACAATGCATGTGTTCACTGTGACAGAATCACATTATCATCACAATACTTAGCAAGATCTGTTACATTGACACCGCCGCTTCTTGCCAAGGACAAGCCACATCCTAGAAAATACCGAAGACATGTGTTCAATGCAAAGCATGAAAACCGTGATGCGCCAAAGAGGCTCACCGCTGATGAGTTGCAAGTGGAATTAGAGAAGGTCAAGCATATTACACCAGGAAACCATCCTGGTAATGGTAGCAGGAAAAGGAAGCATGGCAGGGCACAAGAAAGATTATTGTTTACCCGCAGGTCTGCTTTGTGGGACTTGGAGTATTGGAAAGATTTGGATTTGCGGCATAATATTGATGTGATGAACATCGATAAAAATATATGTGACATCATTATCGACACACTTCTTAATATTGAAGGCAAGACGAAAGATACCTTAAAATCTAGGATTGATTTGACACACCTGGGTATCAAACAGGATTTGCAGGTGCAAGATGAAGGTAAACCACGGGATATGGCACCAGTTGTGTACATCTTGGACAAGGTAAAAAAGAAAAGAATTCTGTGAAGTCCTATCACGTGTGAGATTCCCACATGGATTTGCTTCCAACCCTAAAAGGAGAGTCAGTGTAGATGGAAACAAGGTACAAGGGTTGAAAACTCATGACTGCCACGTCCTACTTCAAAGGATTTTACCTGTTATCCGTAGAGGATTGGGCTGCCCTGATTTATACAGAGCAGTTGCAGAGTTGGGACAATTCTTCAGGGAACTCTGCAGTAGAAATATTAGGATAGATGCTTTGGAGCGTCTTAGAGACAAGATGCCAACTATACTATGCGACCTTGACAAGATATATCCTCCAGCCTTCTTTGATGTGATGGTGCATTTGGCTGTTCATCTACCTGAAGAGGCACTACTTAGAGGCCCATTACAGTATGGCTGGATGTACCCTATTGAAAGGCGGCTAGGCACTTTCAAGGGCTATGGTAGGAACAGAGCTAGACCCGAGGGTTCCATTGCAGAGGCCTACATTGCTACAGAAGCGTTGACATTCTACTCAAAATACATTGAAACAGCTGATCAGCTTAGCAAAGAGGTGGGTGAAGACAATCCGGCTCAATGTTTTCGATTATTCTGCTCGAAAGTTACGAGGAAGAGTCGACAAGAGGACAAACCTAAAGATTTGGACAAAATGGTTTGGTATGTGTTGAATAACTGTCCTGAGATACTACCTTATATCAAGTAAGTGCTAAGTACTACAGCTTGTACATCATAATCTACTAAACTTGCAGCACATTCTTATATATTTAGATGTTTGACGCGATCACTATGTTGTGCAGCATCTACAAAAAGGAGTTGCTGCCGCAAAATCCAAGAAACATTGACGAACTGGTTATGGCAGGATTTGCGAAATGGTTCAGGAGCCATGTAAGATTTTGAATTGCACTGTCAGTTTTTTTAATATATTGAGTACATAAGATGACCAGCTTGTCTATTTTCTAACCATAGGTTAAGAAGATGCGGGAGGATGGGCAGGCAGCTGATGATGCCCTTTACTCACTAGCAATGGGTCCTGATACTCGGGTAAGACATTATGAATCTTGCGTTGTTGGAGATGTGCCCTACAACACCCTTGCACGAGACGAAGGCAGGAAGACACAAAACAGTGCCATCATGAGCACGGATACGTATGACAAAGAGACAACTGAAATGTATGCTAACATAACATACATTGTTCAGCTGCGATATATCTCCGCCGAGGATCATCGGTGTGTGGTTCTGTTGTGTTGTCGTTGGTATAACCTGTTTTCCAAGATCGCAAAACCCAGAGCTGATGATTATTTCAAATCCATCAATGTCAAGGCGACGTACCAGACCAATGAGCCTTTTATTTTGGCAAATCAAGCAACATAGGTATTTTTCTTGGAAGACACATTTGCACGTAGCGATGACTGGAGAGTATTGCAAAGGTTTGAGCAGAGGAATTCGTTTAATTGAAGTTGCACAACAAGATGATGCTTACACCGCTCTTGATGTACAAGATAACACAAATGTTCCTAATGTCTTTGAGAACCATCACGTCGATGACGTCGGCGAATAGATTGCCTATCGTGCTATGGACATACAAGAATTGATCAAGAAGAAGCCAACGTTCGAGGACGTTGAGGACGAAGAAGAAAATGACACCGTGGGGAATTATGATTCAGACTGATACACATGGCAAAGATGTTGACGTTGCTGCTGCGGATGATGTTTACATTGCTTTTGTCGTATTCGCCTGTCAGAAGACATTTTTTTATCTACTACGTGAAACTGTGTTTGCTATGACAACTGAAACCTGATGAACATGTTGTTTAGTATTTTGTTGTGAGAACATCACTTTTTATATATGCTGATTTGTGTTTGGTGTATGACGACTAAAACATGATGACATTGTTGTTTAGTTGTACTCATATTTGGCTGTGAAGCTTGAATTTGATGACATAGTTTTTTGTTGGACTGCAATATGCTCGACGTCTTCGAATGAGAACAAAGTTGACCTGACAGGCCTCTGCTAATTTATTTATTTATTACCAAAAGGGCCTCTTCTATTTATTTATTTATGAGAAAAAGGGGATACCCCCTGATTTCCGTTAATAGAAATCATTAGATGTTCACAACACTACGCCTAGCCTGCTACACAGGTTTCATTCATTACTAGTTTCAGCAAAGTGCTCATGTCATAGCCACTGAATACATCACGAGTGCTACATACACTGCAAATAAAGAGACAATCATCCTATAGAGCACGTCGATTTTTCCCATTATCTTCACAAGCTCTTTCATCTCCTCATTGATGTGAAGGCCGTTCAGCGGCTGTTGCTTGGCCATGATCAGAGGAACTGCATCTTTAACCTTCTACTCTGCATCTTCCTCTTCTGCCGTTCCTTCAGTTACTTGTCCAACACCCCAACCTGCTGGTATTGGGATTCCTCGTCTAACCAAATAATCAGCATAGTTGCATTCCCCCACATCAGCAACTTCCCAGAAATACAAATCACATGAATCTTCCCTTTTCTGCATGAATCAAATCGGAAGATAATCAACCAAACTATTAAAAAAATTAGCAACTAAAAGCAGTAGAACAACATTTAAACATATTATTACCCATGATTCGGGCATTTGTGGAAGACTCGGCCAGGGTTGAGGATTGTGGTTGAGACGCGACGGATGACTCTGCGTGATTTGCAGCAGTGGCACCACACCAACGGCAGCGGGTTGCGATGAGCAACCGGCTGCGATGCACGTGCCGGCGGGGGTGTGATGAGACCCACAGGCGATGGTACGGGTGGCGACTTGACGCATATCTCGTTGTTGCTTGTTGAAGAGCAGGTGGACAAGCAGCCAGTGAACATGATTGCTGCGGCCAGAGCTTCTGATGCTAGGCAGAGTAAGTAGAAAAGAGGAGAAGCGAATGTTGTATATGTCAGTTTCATTACTTGCAGAGTAGCATAGCACCATATATAGTCATAGTCTAGGTTTGGATTCAAACCAGCTACAGGAGCACGTCTCTCTTTTTTCTAAAACTCAGCAACGTCTCTTTACTGGTACACTAGCTTGTTCTATACGCCTTCTCAAGTCTTTGATTTTCTTTCCCTTTTTTGCAAGTAGGGAAGTAGGACAAAATTGAGAGTTCCTGGGACTCGAACCCAAGACCTCTCGGTTGAAAACCAAGGGGGCTAGTCACTTATGTGGCAAATGTTCCCTGGGAGGAGGATGGTAGATGAACTCATTTTCCTCGCAGTTTTAGTTGCGACACAAGATCGAACGGTCACAGTTTCGGGAATATTATCAGGCGAATGAGCTTAGTTTTTCTTTTCTTCCTATATATAAAAAAGTATGCTACTTGGTGTCGGCTTAGTCAACAAACGATTGTGCCAACCTTGACCGTTGGATTGACATTCAATGTCTGTCATGTTTCTTCAGTCTCTTCTTCCTCGAGCCGCCAAAGCCAAACCAGCACCGGCGGGACCGCCGCTTCCCGCCTCCCACGGTCGGGTTTGTCTTTGCAGCGATGCATCATGGCCATATCGCACCCTAAAACTCTGCGCATCTTCCCCGGCTCTTGTTTGTTCCCGTCCGAGGCCTCACCATCGTCCTCCACCTTGGTTCGCTCGCCGCGGCGCCGCCCTCTGGTGTTGTCAACATGGTCAACAACCGAGAGGAATAAGTAGATGACTGTACATGGTGTGGATGACAGTAGGGACCCAACAGCGCGCGCAATAATTTTGTTTTTTCGGGATGGAGAAGGGTATCAACTGGGTTGTGCGGGAGTTGTGGCTCGTCTAGCCAAGGCTTTAATTTCATATGTTTAGCACATGACCAGCCCAGTTTGTTTTTTTCCTTTTTGAAAATGGCTAGCCAGCTATTTTGTTTTTTGCAGAGTAACCAATGTAGGCCTACTTGCTTTTCTACGCCCTGCTAGGCTGGAAATCTTTCAAGACGAGGAGGGATGCATTTTGCCCAGAAAATGGGCTATAAGTAATAAGAAATGGGCTATAAGTAATAATAAATGGGCTATAAAATGAAAAAATACAGCAAACAGGCAATTAGTTCCAAAATACTTTTTTCTGTCGGATTTTGATATTTTAAATTTCATTGTTTTTGTGTGGGTAAAATTTCATTGAATTCAAATTAAGGTATATTTAGTTTTAAAATTAATTTCTATCTGGCTAGAAATTTCGGGGTGTATGCTGTTTGGCGCAGATTTGGAGGCTGGCTTGTGGGTCTACTAGGTTGACGTGTACGAAAGGCTTTGTCAACTTAGTCCACAAACGATTCTAGCAGCAGTGACCGTTGGGTGTTAATCCAACGGCCGTCTTCTTCTTCAATATCTCGATCCTCTTGCTCCAAATTACCAAACCAAAGGCCGGTGGGATTGCTCGCTCCGCCTCCGTGGGTCAGTTGTCTTTGTCGCACACAGTTGCACCGCCCCACCCTACTTCATTGTCGGCCGTGCCATTCCTCTACTCACCCACACCTCCCGTTATTTTCTGCGGCGACAATGACCGGACCAAGAACCCTCAGACTCCCCGCGCGTGGCAACCATTGCCGAAGTCTTCCCGGCCCGTCGCTCCCTTCCTAGGCCTCGCTATTGTCCACCGCCGTGGTGCTCTCGGCGCGGCCTAGTCAACGTGGTCAACGAACGACATCCATCGGACGTGGGCTGTACGTGGAGAGGCTGATAGCTGGGTCCACGGCCGCACACAAGGAAATGCCTCCTTATTACGTGCAAAATAATGATTCATCCACCTGACATCTGGGACCCACCGGAAGGGCCTCTGTATTTCATGAAAAAACATGCCCCCCGCTTATAGGTCAAACCCACCAGCTATCTTCACATGCAAGGAAGTGCCTCCTTAGTACGCACAAAAAATTGAATGCTCCCCCTGCCAGCTTGAACCCAACATAGTGGGAGGCTGACTTGTGGGCCTACCAAGTTGACGGGGACGGAGGACTTTGTCAATTTAGTCAATATGAACGATTCTAGCTCTAGTTACCGTACGATGTTCATCCAACGGCCGTAGTGCTTCTTCAACCTCTGGTCTTCTTGCTCCAGCCACCCAAACCAGCGCCGGTCGTGCCGCGTGCTCCTGCCTCCTGTGGCCGGTTGTGATGCCGCGGAGGCCTCACCGCCCCCTACTACTCCCGCCGATGGCCATGCCATCCCTCTACTCACCCACACCCCCTGTTATTCTGCGGCGATGGCAGCCTCACACCGCAGCCAAACCGGTGAACCCTTGTACTCCTATCGGTGTGGGCATCCACTGTTGCGTCTTCCCCAGCTCTGTGTCATCCCCTTCCTAGGCCTCACCGTCGTCCACCGCCTTGGTGCTCTCGGCGCGGCGTGGTCAATGTGGTCAACGACCGACTTCCATCGGAAGAGTACTGTACGTGGAGAGGCTGACAGCTGGGTCCACGGCCGCAGCAAGGAAGTGCCTCCTTAATACACGAAAAATAATGATTCCTCCACCTGATAGCAGGGCCCCATCGGACGGGCCACCGTTTTTGCAAAACAAAACGTTTCCCCCCTGACTGCTGGGACCCACCAGCTATATCTTCGCATGCAAGGAAGTGCGTCCGAGCAAAAAAAAACGATTCGCCCCCCTGACTGCTGGGACCCATCAGCTACATCTTCGCACGCAAGGAAGTAGCTGACAGTCGGGACCCACCTAGTCGAAGCGTACGTAGCATTGTCATTCTGGTCGCGAACGTGTGCGTACATGCTGGTCGATGTAGAGGCGCGCACGTGTCGTAGTAGAGGCACACACATGTCGTAGTAGAGGCGCGTACGTACAGCGGCCAGGGTGCAAGAAAGTAAATATGGCCACGTACGTACATATGGGCGGGGTCTCGAACGCCTACTCGCGCATACGTACGGCCAGGGCTCGTGTACATGGCTGGGTTAGAACAGAGAAACTGCATCGTCGTCATGTTCATGGGGAGCAAACAGAATGTGTCGTGTTCATCGGGAGGCAACAGAACACGTGGGAGCCAACCGGCTTGGACGGAATAGCCGATGGAAACGAGGCCTGGCGTACCACACAACGGAGGAAACGGCCTTGTGTTCGACCGGCCACGTTCAAAATGGGATCCTGTTCATCGGGAGGGGTCTGGCATACTGCAAAACAGAGGAAACGGACTTGTGTTGGACCTCCTACAGTCGAAACGGGGTCCTATTGATCGGGAGGGGTGTGGCATACCGCAAAACAGAGGAAACGGATTTGTGTTGGAGCGCTACGGTCGAAATGGGGGTCCTGTTCATCGGGAGGGGTGTGGCGTACCGCAAAGCGGGACTCCACGGGATACTGTTCATCTCCACCGTCGACCTCCTCCAGCCTCCACGGGCTACTGTTCATCCACCGTCAACCTCCTCCAGCCTCCACCTGCGACTGTTCATCCACGGGCTCCTGTTCATCCAACCTCCACCGCGCGCTACTCCACCGGCTACTGTTCAACAAGCCCTCTCCATGGGCTCCTGCTCAACCACCCCTCCACGGGCTACTGTTCATCCAACCCTCCACCGTCTACTATTCATCCAACCCTCCACGGGGTCGCCCTATTCATCCAGCCCTCCACGGGGTCCTGTTCATCGAGCCCCAACCGGCCCGATCGATCGGGGTCCTGTTCATCCAAAGGCAACACCACGGGGTCCTGTTCATCCAGAGGCAACCCATTTTCTGTCATGATTTTTTGTTATAGAAGTAGGAGCCCACCACATCTACGCTGATACCGGGTTTTGTCACAATTATCGTCATATAAGTGTCATAAGTATGACAGAATTTTTTTCGTTCGGCCCAAAATGTCACGGATGTGTCTTTTTTTGTAGTGATCTACCTTCGCGATTAGATTTAGACCTGAATAATTATTATGTGGTGCCAGCGTTGAGCATGAACATTATATCTGGATCTTTTTAATGTGAGACGGTTATTCATTTAAATCAGAGAATAATGGTTGTTCTATTTATATGAGTAATATCTTTTACGGTCATGCACCCTTGAAGAGTGGTCTATTTCTGTTGAATCTCGACCGTGGTGATACCCATATTCATAATATTGATGCCGAAAGATGCAAAGTTGATAATGATAGTGCAACATATTTGTGGCATTGCCGCTTAGGTCATATCGGTGTAAAGCGCATGAAGAAACTCCATGCAGATGGACTTTTGGAATCACTTGATTATGAATCATTTGATACTTGCGAACAGTGCCACATGGGCAGGATGACTAAAACTCCATTCTCTGGAACAATGGAACGAGCCAATGACTTATTGAAAATAATACATACCAATGTATGAAGTCCGATGAGTGTTGAGGCTCGTGGCGGGTATCGTTATTTTCTGACCTTCACAGATGATTTGAGCATATATGGGTATATCTACTTAATGAAACACAAGTCTGAAACATTTGAAAACTTTAAAGAATTTCAGAGTGAAGTGGAGAATCATCATAACAAGAAAATAAAGTTTCTACGATTTGATCGTGGAGGTGAATATTTGAGTTACAATTTTGGCCTTCATTTAAAATTTTACAATGTGGAATAGTTTCACAACTCACGCCACCTGGAACACTACAACGTAATGGTGTGTCCAAATGTCGTAACCGCACTTTATTAGATGTGGTGTGATCTATGATGTCTCTTACCAATTTACCACTATCGTTTTGGGGTTATGCATTAGAGATAACTGCATTCACGTTACATATAGCACCGTTAAAATCCATTGAGACGATGTCGTATGAACTGCGGTTTGGCAATAAACCTAAGTTGTCATTTCTTAAAGTTTCGGGATGTGATGCTTATGTCAAAAGGCTTCTGCCTGATAAGCTCGAACCCAAATCGGAGAAATGTGTCTTCATAGGATACCCTAAGGAAACAATTGGGTACACCTTCTACCATAGATCTGAAGGCAAGATCTTTTTTGCCAAGAATGGAACCTTTCCAGAGAAGGAATTTCTCTTGAAAGAAGTGAGTGGGAGGAAACTAGAACTTGATGAGGTAACTGTACCTTCTCTCAATTTGGAAAGTAGCTCATCTGAGAAATCCGTTCCCGTGATGCCTACACCAACTAGAGAGGAAGCTAATGATAATGTTCATGAAACTTCAGATCAAATTACTACAGAACCTTGTAGGTCAACCAGAGCATGATCTGCACAAGAGTGGTATGGCAATCCTGTTCTGGAAGTCATGTTACTTGACCATGATGAACCTACGAACTATGAAGAAGCTATGATGAGCCCAGATTCCGATAAAATGGCTTGAGGCCATGAAATATGAGATAGGATCCATGTATGAGAACAAAGTGTGGACTTTGCTGGATTTGCCCGATGATGGGTGACCCATAGAGAATAAATGGATCTTCAAGAAGAAGACCGGCGCTAATGGTAATTTTATTGTCTATAAAGCTCGACTTGTTGCAAAAGTTTTTGACAAGTTCAAGGAGTTGACTATGATGAGACTTTCTCACCCGTAGTGATGCTTAAGTCTGTCCGAATCATGTTAGCAATTGCCGCATTTTATGATTACGAAATCTGGCAAACGGACGTCAAAACTGGATTCCTTAATGGATTTTTAAAAGAAGAGTTGCATATGATGCAACCAAAAGGTTTTGTCGATCCTAAAGGTCCCGACAAAGTGTGCAAGCTCCAGCGATCCATTTATGGACTGGAGTAAGCATCTCAGAGTTGGAATATATGCTTTAATGAAGTGATCAAAGCATATGGTTTTATACAGACTTTCGGAGAAGCCTGTATTTACAAGAAAGTGAGTGGGAGCTCTATAGCATTTCTAATATTATATGTGGATGACATATTATTGATTGGAAATGATATAGAATTTCTGGATAGCATAAAAGGATACTTGAATAAAAGTTTTTCAGTTGAAGTCCTCGGTGAAGTTGCTTATATATTGGGCATCAAGATCTATAGAGATAGATCAAGACACTTATTAGGACTTTCACAAAGCACAAACCTTGATAAAGTTTTGAAAAGGTTCAAAATGGATCAGTCAAAGAAAGGGTTCTTGCCTGTGTTACAAGGTGTGAAGTTGAGTCAGACTCAATGCCCGACCACTGCAGAAGATAGAGAGAAAATGAAAGTTATTCCCTATGCCTCATCCAGAGGTTCTATCATGTATGATATGTTGTGTACCAGACCTGATGTGTGCCTTGCTATAAGTCTAGCAGGGAGGTACCAAAGTAATCCAGGAGTGGATCACTAGACAGTGGTCAAGAACATCTTGAAGTACCTAAAAAGGACTAAGGATATATTTCTCGTTTATGGAGGTGACAAAGAGATCGTCGTAAATGGTTATGTCGGCGCTAGCTTTGACACTGATCCGGATGACTCTAAGTCACAAACCGGATACGTATTTATATTGAATGGTGAAGCTGTTAGTTGGTGCAGTTCCAAGTAGAGCGTTGTGGCAGGATCTACGTGTGAAGCGGAGTACATAGCTACTTCGAAAGCAGCAAATGAAGGAGTCTGTACGAAGGAGTTCATATCCGATCTAGGTGTAATACCTAGTGCATCGGGTCCAATGAAAATCTTTGGTGACAATACTGGAGCAATTGACTTGGCGAAGGAATCCAGATTTCACAAAAATACCAAACACATCAAGAGACGCTTCAACTCCATCCGTGATCTAGTCAAGGAGGGAGACATAGAGATTTGCAAAATACATACAGATCCGAGTGTGGCAGACCCGTTGACTAAGCCTCTTCCATGAGCAAAACATGATTAGTACCAAGACTCCTTGGGTGTTAGAATCATTACAATGTAATCTAGATTATTGACTCTAGTGCAAGTGGGAGACTGAAGGAAATATGCCCTAGAGGCAATAATAAAGTTGTTATTTTATATTCCTTATTCATGATAAATGTTTATTATTCATGCTAGAATTGTATTAACCAGAAACTTGATACATGTGTGAATACATAGACAAAACACTGTGTCCCTAGTATGCCTCTACTTGACTAGCTCGTTGATCAAAGATGGTTAAGTTTCCTAGCCATAGACATGTGTTGTCATTTGATGAACGGGATCACATCATTAGGAGAATGATGTGATGGACAAGACCCATATGTTAGCTTAGCATAATGATCGTTCAGTTTTATTGCTACTGCTTTCTTCATGTCAAATAGATATTCCTTTGACTATGAGAATAAACAACTCCCGGATACCGGAGGAATGCCTTGTGTGCTATCAAACATCACAACGTAACTGGGTGATTATAAAGATGCTCTATAGGTATCTCCGAAGGTGTTTGTAGGGTTGGCATAGATCAAAATCAGGATTTGTCACTCCGAGTATCGGAGAGGTATATCTGGGCCCTCTCGGTAATGCACATCATAAGAAGCCTTGCAAGCAATGTGACTAATGAGTTACCTGCAGGATGATGCATTACAGAACGAGTAAAGAGACTTGCCGGTAACAAGATTGAACTAGGTATGAAGATACCGGCGATCGAATCTCGGGCAAGTAACATATCGATGACAAAGGGAATAACGTATGTTGTCATAACGATTCGACCGATAAAGATCTTCATAGAATATGTGGGAGCCAATATGAGCATGCAGGTTCTGCTACTGGTTATTGACCGGAGACGTGTCTCGGTCATGTCTACATAGTTCTCGAACCTATATGGTCCGCACGCTTAACGTTCGATGACGATTTGTATTATATGAGTTATGTGATTTGGTGACCGAATGTTGTTTGGAGTCCCAGATGAGATCACGGACATGACGAGGAGTCTCTAAATGGTCGAGAGGTAAAGATTGATATATTGGATGATAGTATTCGGACACCGGAAGTGTTCTGAAATGTATCGGGTACATATCGAAGTACCGGGGGGTTACCGGAACCCCCCGGGGGAACATATGGGCCATATGGGCCTTAGGAGGGACCACATCAGCCCACAAAGGGGTGGTTCCCCCTCCCCCAAGGAAGGACGTCGAATAGGACTAGGAGGAGGGTGCGACGCTCCCTCTTTCCTTCTACCCCCTCTTTTCCCTTCTCTCCCCCTCCAGTAAAAGGAAAGGGGGGAGGGGCGAATCCTACCAGGGGCCCAAGTAGGATTCCTCCTACTTGGACGCGCCTAGGGCTGCCTCCCTCCCCCTCCCTCCATTATATACGTGGGGAGGGGGCACCTAGAGCACACATCAACTATTCCTAGCCGTGTGCGGCGCCTCCTCCACAGTTTAGGCCTCCGGTCATATTCTCGTAGTGCTGTGCGGATCACTTCACCATCACGGTCACCACGCCGTTGTGCTGATGGAACTCATCTACTTCCTTGACACTCTGCTGGATCAAGAGCTCGAGGGATGTCATCGTGCTGAACGTGTGCAGGACTTGGAGGTGTCGTACGTTTGGTACTTGATCGGTCGGAACGAGAAGTTCAACTACATTAACCGCGTTGGCAAACGCTTTCGCTCTCGGTCTGTGAAGGTACGTGGACACACTCTCCCCCTCTCGTTGCTATGCATCTCCTATATACATCTTGCATGAGCGTTGGAATTTTTTGAAATTGCATGCTACGTTCCCCAACACAAAGCACCAAAGTGCCTACGCTGCTACGCACGAGAACATGATGTGTGTTCCCGTTTCCAGGATGAGGCAAAGGGGGCAAACGCCATTGCATCTACCATGGTGTTTAAGCACCTCGGTCCCTGTTGGGGATATAACTACTGAGTGTAAACCGGCCAGGAGGGCCTGGTTCACCCTTGACTATGCCAAAGCCCATGAAGAATCCAGAAGATGGTGGAGTTATTAAGACCAGCTTAGAGGCCTAAAAGCCCAAAGGCGGATTAGGGCGCATAGTGGTAAACCGCCATGACTATGTAACTTGTAGTGTAAGTTAGGGAAGGAGAGACCAAACCGAACACTTTGTATGAGTCAGTTTGGATCTCTGTAGACCGGCCGGGCGTCAACCTATGTATATAAAGGAACGACCCGGCGGCGGTTCAGGGACAACATACAACAACTCGAGACTCAAGCAAGCATATTTTGCTCCCTGGTCATCGAAACCCAATCAATTCCATCACAACTAGACGTAGGCTTTTTTACCTTCATCAAAGGGGCCGAACTAGTATAAACTCTCGTGTCCTTGTCCGGTTTAACCCCTTCAAGCTAACCCGTTGCGATGGCTCCATGACTAAGTCCTTTCATGAGGACATCTGACGTGTTAATTCCACGACAGTTGGCGCACACCATGGAGCTATCTCACGATGGTGTCGAGTTCTTGAAGGGCTGCTCTAAAGGACTCAAGGGGTACGTGACCGGCCAGATGACCAAGAGTCATCACGGCAAGCTCTACATCGATGACGAAGGATGGGGCCCCAAGGCCGGCTCGATCGAGTACGGGTACCGGGTCCCCTTCGGTGGAATTCATGTCTTCATCGGCAAGGTCGGTGAACTGGGCCCTGAGCCGGACATCTGCACCGACCTCGTCGAGACGGCTCAACGTGCAAGTCCAGCCCGGGTTAAGCCCGCTGTGAAGCGTGCGTTCGTAGGATGTGTCCATGGGATTGGATCTAAACCGGTGTCTAAAGGCGAGAAGGCCGTATATTCCGATGGCGGGTCATCCACTGGCGAAACCGAGTCCTTGTACCAGATTCATAGCGGTGGGTTCGAAGGATATTCCGATGGCAAAAGTATTCCGGACCTCCTTGAACCGCCAAGTCGGGTTGCTGTTTACATGGCCGGAACACAGCCTACATTGCAGTCTTCATCTACCGCAGCAATGAATACCGGATCAGCAGCCGCGGCAGGAGTCCCGGTGCGCCGACCGGCTCAAGTCCTCTCCGGATTGATGGATGCCTGGGCGACCTTGTTAACCACGGCAGTCACCCCGAAGACGCAGGATCTGCACAATGCGGACATTGCGAAGCTGAAGGACCAAATAACACAGGCTAAGGAGGACCTAGTAGCTGAGGATACTAGGATGGCTGAAGAACGGGCCTCTTTGGATGCCTAGTCACAGCGGATACAGGCAGAGAATTACCAGCTCATGCTGGATCGGACCGCATCAGAGGATGTAATGTGAAGAAAGTATCGGTCTCGTCTGCCGCCGGTTTATGAAGGGTTAAATCTCTTTCAAACGCCAGGCGCTGGGCCGTGCAATCCGGCAGCTGCAAATCGGACTGATGCGCCTAGGACAGCTCCGGATCAACTACTGATAGCAGAGCCACCCCGACGAACAGATAACCCGCCGCAATACGTGTCTACACCATCGGGTCACTTCTCGAGCCCTCTGGATAACATGACTGTCGCAGCATCACGCCTGGCAGCCATTCCGATGGAGGGTGATTCAATAGCAGCAATTGAAACGCGGCGGGCGAGAGACCTTCTTCAAACCGCCGTGGTGCAACAGAATGCTTATTCATATAGCCGGGATAGAATTCATTCAAGCCCTCGTCCGAGCCCAAGCTATAGCAGGCGTATGGATGAACCGGAGGTGTCTAGCAGCGCGCGGCATCGTAATGCTCAGGATGTGGTGGATCATGGCAGGGCACGAAGGGATGCCGCTTTGGGTCGTTATCAACCCGCCCGTTCAGCCAAAGAGCGTCGATTGACCGAGGCACCGGGCTTGCCTTTAGTTCCTGGGGAGTGTCGTGCCTCATTCCGGCTCTCCGTAATGAGCGTCTGCCCAAAGATTTCAAGGGTCCATGCAAAGTACCTAACTACATGGCGGATCACCCACCTAAGGCGTGGGTTGAGAGTTATGAGATGGCAATGGAGATGCTGGATGTGGATGAAGCGGCCTGTGCAAAGTACTTCACGATGATGTTGGAAGGAACAGCTCGTACTTGGTTAAAAAATCTGCCAGCTAATTCCATCGAGTCATGGGATCAGTTGAAGGCCCGGTTTATAGCCAATTTCAAAGACACGTGCAAACAGCCCATGTCCATTGTGGATTTGGATGCTTGTGTTCAATGGGAGAACAAGTCCACAACTCATTGGGTATGCCGGGTTTCAGAAGTTTTGCACTCGTCCGACCGGATTAACGCTAGTCAAGCGATTATAACACTAGAGCGCAATTGCCGGTTTAAGTCACTGAAGATGAAGTTGGGACGGCTCAAGCGCCACTGCAACGACATGGGAACCCTCATGGCGGCCTTGGTCAAGTATGTCGATTCTGATAATACCAAGGATCCCGATTCTGATAATAAGAAACCGGAGAAGGGAAAGAAGAATGGCGGTGCAAAGGGACAGCAGCACAACCAAGGAGGCCATGGGAATAATGGTAAGCATAAAGCGGATTTAGATTTTGTGGCTAACGCTAATGTGCAACATCGTAAAGGTAAACCGCCCCAGCGCGGTGGGGCGATGAATCTGGAGCGCTTGTTGAATCAGCCTTGTCCAAAACATGGGACCAAGGAGGCTCCCGCAACACATCTCTGGAACGATTGTAACATTATGAAGGAGTTCAAAAACTCTGATCTTTTCCGGTATGATCAGGGTCCATCGGGCGGTTCAGGTCCAGGTTTTCATGGTGGCGGCGGTTCAAACTCTGGGTTTCAGAATAATCATGGTAACCAGAACAACCAAGGTGGTAATAACCAGCAGAATAATCAAGGGAATCAGCAGCAGTCCGGTTACCAGAGTCGCCCAAAGCAGTTGAATGGTGGGCATTATCATGTATTCACCACTAGTTTGTGCAAGCGTGATAAGAAGCTTCACAAGAGGGCAGTCAATGCTATTGAACCGGCCGTTTCACGTTCTCTGTGGTGGTCCGAACAGCCTATTGTGTGGAGTAGGGAGGATCATCTGCCCCGGTTTGACAATCCAGGTCAGCTGGCTTTGGTGGTGGCGCCTCAGGTGGGAGGCTATAAGTTCACCAAGGTACTCATGGATGGAGGAAGCAGCATCAACATTCTGTGTTATGAGACCTTCCGTCGCATGGGGTTGACAGACAAGAGTCTTAAACCGTCCAACACTGTTTTTCATGGTGTAGTACCAGGTAAATTGGCATATCTTGTAGGTAAGATCGCTTTGGAAGTTGTGTTCAGTGATGAACATGATTCCCGGTCTGAGACATTGACCTTTGAGGTGGTGAGAATTCAGAGCCCGTATCACGCATTGTTTGGGCGACCGGCTTATGCAAAGTTCATGGAAAGGCCTTGTTATATTTACTTACAGCTCAAGATGCCGGGTCATAAAGGGACTATCACGGTTCATGGAAGTAGAAAAATCGCTTTGGATTGCAAGGAAACTGATGCGGCTTATGCTGAGTCGGTTTGTGCTACAGAGGAGCTAAAGTTTTATAAGGAAAATGTTGATCTGGCAGATATGACCCTCCAAGAAGCCCACCATCGAGCATGACCCAACCCCGCATTTCAAACCGGCCGACGAGACTAATCTTGTTGACTTCGTGCCTGGCGATTCGTCCAAGAAGTTCAGCATCAGCACGAATCTGGATCCAAAATAGGAAAGCGCGCTCATCGAGTTCATCCATGAGAACCGGTACATTTTTTGCATGGAAGCCTTCTGACATGCCAGGTGTACCGAGGGAACTCGCTAAGCACACTCTTAATATTGATCCCAAGTTTAAACCGGTCAATCAATTTCTTCGCCGCTTTAATGAAGAAAGACACAAGGCAATTGGTGAAGAGGTAGCCCGGCTGTTGGCTGCTGGGTTTATCATCGAAGTGTTTGTTGGCTAATCCGGTGCTTGTTCTTAAGAAAAACGGCACTTGGCGTATGTGTGTGGACTACAAGGACTTGAATAAGGCTTGTCCGGCCGATCTCTTTGCTCTCCCGCATATTGATCAGATCATTGATGCGACGGCGGGTTGTGAGCATCTGAGTTTTTTGGATGCTTATTCAGGATATCATCAGATCAAGAAGGCAGTTAAGGACCAGGAGAAGACAACCTTCATCACTCCCTTTGGAGCCTTCTGCTATGTTTCTATGCCCTTTGGGCTCAAGAGTGCCCAGGCAACTTATCACCGTTGTGTGCAGAACTGTCTTCACACGCAGATTGGGCATAATGTTCATGCCTATGTGGATGACATTGTGGTAAAGTCCAGAAAGAAGGATACATTGATAGATGATCTCAAGGAGACGTTTGATAATCTTCGGGTTTACAAGATGATGCTTAATCCGGATAAATTTTTCTTTGGTGTTCCGGCAGGCAAGCTTCTCGGTTTTCTTGTGTCCAACAGGGGCATTGAGGCTAATCCGGAAAAGATTAAGGCAATCACATCCCTGGCCAAACCGAAGTGTAAGAATGATGTTCAGCGTCTAGCAGGTCGGATTGCAGCCCTTAGCCGGTTTATCAGTCGTTTGGGAGAGAAGGCAATTCCTTTGTATCAGATGTTGAAAAAGACGGATGATTTTGTCTGGAGCGAAGCAGCCAATGCGGCTTTTGAGGAGCTAAAGCAGCAGTTGGTTGAACCGCCGATTCTTCCAGCCCCAGTTGATAATGAGCCTTTGCTTCTATACGTGGCTGCTAATGCCTGAGCGGTCAGCGTGGCAATTGTGGTTGAGCGTAAAGAAGCTGGGAAGGAATATCCGGTTCAATGACCTGTATACTACATCAGTGAAGTCCTGATCGAGTCAAAACAACGCTATCCACATTGGCAGAAGTTGGTGTACGGGGTTTTTATGGCCAGTCGAAAACTCAAGCAATATTTTCAAGGCCATCCAATCACAGTGGTTAGTTCTGCTCCTTTGGGCGATATAATTCAAAACAGGGAAGCAACTGGCCGGGTTGCCATGTGGTAAATCGAGCTTGGTCCACACGGTTTAAAGTATGTACCTCGAACAGCCATCAAATCTCAGGCCCTTGTGGATTTTATCAATGACTGGACTGAGATGCAAGCACCAGAAGACAAATCGGATAATACGTACTGGACTATTCATTTTGTTGGATCCAGGCAGTTGGAAGGCTCGGGGGCTGGAGTTGTCCTTACTTCCCCTCGAGGTGATAAAATCTTCTATGTCCTCCGCTTGATGTTTCCTTGTACTAGCAATGCAGCTGAGTACGAAGGTTTACTCCATGGTCTCCGTGTGGCCAAAGAGATGAACTTAAGCCGAGTTCGTTGTTTCGGAGATTCTGATCTGGTGGCTCAGCAAGTTTCTGGTACTTGGGATTCTAAGGATCCACTCATGGCGGCTTACAGGCATGAGGTGGATATTGTGGCAGGTCACTTCAAAGGGTATCAGGTTGAGCATATTGATCGGTGCAAAAATGAAGCAGCAGACGCTTTAAGCCGGCTTGGATCTCAGTGTAAACCGGTACCTCCTAATACCTTTTTAGATATCTTGCATAACCCGTTTGTTAAGTTGCCTACAGAAGAGGATTTGGTTGTTCCTGATCCGGAGGCTCAGTTGGTAGCCTCTTTACACATTGTACCGGATTGGACGGTTCCATATCTGGCGTATATGAACCGGGGTGAGCTACCAAATGATAAAGTCCTGGCTCGACAGATAGTCCGGCGATCCAAGTCCATGGTTATTCACAATGGTGAGTTACACCGCTGTAGCGTTTCAGGCATATTTCAGCGTTGTGTTTCTCCGGAAGAAGGCCAAGAGATCCTACGGGAAATTCATGAAGGGGATTGTGGTCATCATGCCAGTTCAAAGTCCCTGGTTGCAAAAGCTTTTCGTCATGGGTTTTACTGGTTGACAGCTCATGCTGATGCGGAGGATCTGGTAAAGCGATGTGATGCTTGTCAAAAAATTTCACGCAGAGCTCATGTTCCGGCTCAGGAACTATGGATGATTCCCATCACTTGGCCTTTTGATACTTGGGGGTTTGATATGGTGGGACCCTTTAAACGTCATAGACAAGAAGACCCACTGTTGGTGGCGCTTGATAAATTCACCAAGTGGGTTGAAGCGAGCTCATAGCAAGTGTGATGCAGCCACGGCGGTTCAATTTCTCAAAAGATTATCTTCTGTTTTGGCTTTCCACACAAGATCATCACGGATAATGGTACCAACCTTTCAAAGGTGAGATGGAGGATTTACATCGAGAGAGCACATCCGGCTTGACCTAGCATCTGTGGCGCACCCTCAATCCAACGGTCAAGCGGAGCGAGCTAATCAAGAAATTTTAAAGGGTCTTAAACCCCGGCTTATGATTCCCTTGAAGCGGACGCCAGGTTGTTGGGTGGAAGAATTACCTTCTGTGTTGTGGAGTATCAACACCACCCCCAATCGCTCAACAGGTTACACGCCTTTCTTTATGG
The DNA here is from genome assembly GCA_021437245.1 of Aegilops speltoides. Taxonomy (NCBI): domain Eukaryota; kingdom Viridiplantae; phylum Streptophyta; class Magnoliopsida; order Poales; family Poaceae; genus Aegilops; species Aegilops speltoides. Next base: position 346,210,146 of record CM038145.1, on the reverse strand, counting down.
TATACGGGGCAGAGGCAGTTCTCCCAAGTGATATACGTCATGACTCGCCCCAAGTTGCTAATTATGTCGAAGCGGACAACGAGCAAGCTCGCCAAGAGGCACTGGACCTGTTAGATGAGGAATGGGATATGGCTCTGGCTCGATCGGCGGTTTATCAACAAGACCTGCGGCGTTATCACAGCCGTCGGGTTAGGACAAGAACCTTTCAAGAAGGTGACTTGGTGCTCCGGCTCATCCAGGATCAGACCGACATGCACAAGTTATCCCCGCCTTGGGAAGGAACTTTTGTGGTCAGCAAGAATCTGCACAACGGATCATACTACCTCATTGACGTTCGAGACAACTCACGCAACTCTGAGGAGGAGACCCGGCGGCCATGGAACATAGCTCTCCTTTGGCATTATTACACTTGGGCCATAGGCTCTTCTTATGTGCATATTTCGACAATGTATATATTATTATCAATAAATAAATCAGCATCCTTGCTCTAAGTGGGGCCTGTGCTGTTTTTTCTCAAATATCCTTTGAGTTACATGGGGGCTTTAGCTGACAAAGCGGAGTACTACCTGTTAAACCAGCTATCACGCCACAACATAGCTTGGGAGCTTCACACCCAAGGGGCCAAAGAGAGTCTGGATGCTATGCACAACTCAAACATAGGCACCCAATGAGCACAGCTCATCACGTTACTTGGGGGCTCCTTGTGTCAAATACCAAGGAGTTTGAATGGACCCTTGTAGCTGGGTATCGACCCACGGCTTGGAAGCCTGGTATATTTACCTAAAACCCCGGGTTAACCTGCCTTCATCAAGTAAGACACTCCTATCTAGGTCATCCTGGCACGGCCCTCCGAACGTTTGACAGTTACTCTCATTGAGACCCTGCACTTGTCAAAGTTAAAACGGTGATTGGTTAGTTGGAGGTCCATCTTAAAAGGCTTTGTTAAATGGTTCAACTCAGCGGCCTGGCAGCCCACAAAAAGCCTCGAATTTGGGCCTGGCAGCCCACAAAAAGCCTCAACTACACGGTTTTATTTGCGTTTTGCTGAACTTTATGTTAAACCTTTTTTTCTTGGCCTGATCAGTCATCTTATTAGCCTGGTATTATTTAAACCGGCTTGGTTTGCAACTACACATTGACAGACCTTATTCTTAAACCAGAGTTTGTTAACCCGACCTGGCTTTGACTACCTGTCACCAGTTTTAATCATCTGGTGTGCATCATCACCCGGTATGACTTATTATATGACATCAGTACATGATGGAGTTATACAAGAATTTCATATTTGGGTTTTCACCCTTATTGCAATCAAAGTTGACCAGCCAACTAAACAGGGATATTACATCACAGGTATGAATCATTTCATATTTTTACGGTTTGATTATCGATCAGGCCTTTTCTTGGGCATTATGACCCGTCCAGCGGTAAACCGCTAGGACCCTTTTTTTCTTTTTATGTACCCACAGGAGTTGCATATTATGATACCTGAACCACAATTGACATTGACATGGCGGATCACATAAAGTATCTCCTAGTGCACGATGGCAGCAGATCAAAATAGTTTTCGCTACCCTATTACAAGGCACTCAGAGGCCCAAAATATGGAATTGTTTCACAACGGACAGTTTCTAACATATCAACCGGATTGACGGATTAAGCTTCATCGCCGGGTTAATGTGAAGTAGATGGGTCATCTGGCGTCGGTTCAGCCTCCTCCTCCAAATCCACTGGCTGGAAGTCATTGGTGGTCCAGTCAATCCGGGTTAAGGCCTGAAAGACAGCCTCTTCACTTATAAGCTCAGCCGGATCAACGTCAGGGGCGTAAGTGTGCTTACGGATTGGTGGAACAAGGTTCTGCACTTCCGGAATAACAGTTTCAACCCGTTTGTTGTTTGCATCGTAGAAGGACCGGTGCACCATCAGGTTAGCCTCTTCTGCCAACTGACTCGCCAGAGGACGCATCTCCCTTGTTACCCGTCTGAGGGCGTCGTTGTCAAATACTTCGCCGTTTTCTTGTTCACTGGGGAAGCCCTTGGCAATATCAGCCGGATCAAGATCAGCTATCCATGCCTTGGCGAGAGTCAGTGCTAATAAAGTGTCATCCCGGGTAGAGGATCGCTTTAACTCCTCTGTCTGCGCTGGCGTCATAGATAGCCGGTCCAGCGTGTCCTTGATCAGTGTTGGAGCCGCATTGTCATAAGAAGTGGCGCAGATAACCCGCTGGGCACCGGTATACAGGTGTTCAATCATCGTATACGCGGCCTTGAGTTTCTTCCGCATATCAGAACCCAGATGAGCAATGCGACTACCTATAGCGGTTTAAGAAGTTCATGTTAAACCGGAGAAATTTCAAAGAGAAATATTCATAATGCCTTGGCAAATAGTGCTTACCAAATATTGCAGAGATCATGGCATTGACTTGGCGCTTTAATCCAGTAAGTTCTTCTGTTACCGGTTTAAGAGCTGATTCAGCATCTTCCGCCCGCTTCAGTAATCCAGCCTTTTCGGTATCCCAGTTGGCCCGCTCAAACTTGAACCATTCTTTGAGCTGCTCCATGGTGGTTAAGGCGGTTTTCAATTCATCCTTGGCCTTGGTGGTTTCTGCTTGTTGGGATTTCAGATTCTCTTGAAGGTCAGCAATTTGTGAGACTTGTTGGTTTATCTCACACTGCAACAGTAAAAAGAGCATGTCAATATCTTTGTCAAAGTCCCAAGCATATAACCAGTTATACACTTGGCACTTGGGGGCTAATGCAGATCATTTTTCTGTTGGTTATTGAAGTCCCAAGGATTAATACAAGTTTTAATCATGGCACTTGGGGGCTAATGTGTGTTTGATCAGAAATACACAAGGAAGTTCCATAAGTACAGTATGGAGTATACAAAGTCCCGGTTTGACTTTCTAAAGACAAATCGGCCCTTGGGGGCTAAAATACAATGAAGGTACAGAACAAAGATCAATTTGTTTACCTCGTAGTGCTCCTTCATCAGGTTTACTAAACAGCTTCATAATCACGACTGGTGTAAAGCCGGTTCAAGAAGCCGGAATGAAGGTCTTGAGTAGAGAGATCAACATAAACTGACAAGTCAGTATTCCCCTTCCCCTTGCTCATAGCAGTGAATTCATCGTTGGCGGTATGCTTTGATAGAGCAACCGGATTACCAGGGGCGGTATACCCAGTGCCAGTAACAACAACATCATTATCTTTGGCCGAGCTTGATGGATTGACATTCACGGGGCTTGGCGCTTTGGCAGCAGGGCTCAACGGTTTGTTAGCAGGGCTTGGCGGATCCGCAGTTGAATCCCGCTGTTCAATTGTTGGACTTGGAGGGGCAGGAGGATGTGAAGTATCAACCTCTGCATTCGGTTCAACCTCTGGCGGGTTAGCATCAGTCTCTTGGTTTTGACCAGCAGAGCTGTCTATGGCAACTTCAGGATCTTCGCCGTGATGCTCTAGAGTCTTCTCCGGATCAACATCATCTGTAGGGCCGCTGGTCTTGGCTTTCTTGCTTAATCGAGCCTTGGCGCTACAACATCAAAAGGATTAGAATAATGATAAACCAACACATGAAGAAACAAAGTTGAGGAATAATGTGCTTACTCAGCGACGACTTTGAGAGGAGGCAGCTGAGTGGTAGATGAACCGCCAGATGAGTTGGAAGAGGCCTGGTAATTCGGATCAGACGGATTGAGTGGGCATCCGAAGAAACCTTTCAAAGGATAGCGTTTTTCAAGAGAACAAGTCACCTCTGGACGACGCTTTCGGGTTGGCGATTCGCTAAACCGGACGGCGTGATTTGGTCACCATTAATGTCGGGTTGTGCGGTGCTCTTCAACTTGCTGTGTCTTCAAAGAAAATTTTGGATCCAAATGAGCAAGGGGGTGAGATTGTTTTACTTTCCAGACTGTGCGGCGAATTCGTTGAACCGGTACAAGATCTGAATCGGAAGAAAGAAGGATTACCTCAACATGTTCTGCATGGCTGGCCTCAGCATCATCCTGGAAATAGTCATTGTCAATAAGATATACGAAAAAGGAACCAAGTGAGTCAAGTTCTACCTCAGCGTCGGATTCCTCATCTTCTGGCGGATCAGAAGACTTGATGGCTTTCTTCTTGCCAGTTTTCTTGGTGGCCTTCGTCTTTGCACGAGGAGCCCGAGCCGGTTTAGTCCGTTTCCAAAAGGAGCTGTTAGCCTGAAATTAAGACAAGGAAAGGTTATTACACAGTTAATACAGAGGCAAATCAGTAAAGTATTCAGAGGAACTTTACCACTGGCGGTTTATTGGAGACGCAAAACGGAGCCAACCCGGTTTGGCTACATGCAGAGATCGGTTCATCAAGCATTTTCTTCACCGATTCAGTAATTTCAAGATTGGTCATTACTATTCGTGATATCGTTGAGGGTCTTTGACATCACCAGTATATCCATGCATCAATCCGGGGCGGCGGCTTAAAGGCAAAATGCCCCAAGAAACCCAGCAGCGGACAAGATCAATGCCACTCAAACCGTTGGCCATCAGAGCCCGGAGCTTGGCGAGTTGAGGTGCAAAGTTCTTCCATTCTGCGGCGGTCAAACGTGAAGCTAATGGGTGGCCGTTGCTAAGCCGATGAGGGTGATAACCCGGCAAAGGATTTTCTCCGTCAGGGGCAGTGTTCCGGCAGTAAAACCAGGTCTGGTTCCAATCTTTAGGATGGCTATGATGTTTTGCATGAGGGAAGTCAACTTCTTTCCTTTTCTGAATTGAAACGCCACCAAGCTCTGTGTTGGGACTATCTGAGAATTCTGTACGGCGGTTCAGATGAAAGAAGTCCCAGAACAGCTCCTCGGTTGGCTCTTCTTGAAGATAGACTTTGCAGAATACTTGAAAGTTGCATATATTGGACACAGAGTTTGGACCAATATCTTGCGGATGGAGTTGGAAGCTTGCGAGGACGTCCCGGAAATTTTTTGATCCGGGCGGACTGAATCCCCGGTCTAAGTGTTGCATAAATACAATCACCTCTCCATCTTGAGGCTCGGGTGGACATTCTGATTCCGGAACCCGCCAATGGAGAATCCTTTTTGAGGCTAAAGCGCACGTGGTGACATAACCATTTATTTGTGTTTCCGTGATCCGGGACGGAACCCAATTGCAAGCGGAGAATTGTTTGCTCATCTCGGAAGAGGGGAACTGAAAAATAAATGCCGGTTTACAATTTAATAGTTTAAAGTGTACAATTCAGCGGTAAACCGGAAAATTACTATGCAAGGTTCAGTTGGTGGTTTAAGAGAGGGCTAATGATATATGGCGGATTGGCTATCAAAGGTTAAACCGCCCATAGGCAGAAGGGCCAGGATTCAAAATTTCTGCTAAGTGTTAATAGAAACAGGTTTCACACAATGATCAAATTTATTTGGATCTACCGCACATCCGTAAAGAAATTTTTTCTATGATCTCTAAAGGCGCTAAGCAGAACAGGGAAGGTTGTGTACTCTACAGAAGAAAGGGAAGATCTGCTAGCATTAAAAACGGATGCGGAGTAACTACCGCATGAGATCTACACTGCTATTGGATCAAAACTACCGCGGCAGAAGGAAGGATGAAGAATTAAGAAGAAAAGAACGAAGAACTGTACAGATGAAATCGCGAACCCTAAACATAGATCTAAAGATGAAGGAAAGAGGAAACTTACCATGGCAGAATTTACTGCGGAGGGGTGCGATGAGTTTCTGATCCGTTTCAGGTTGATGCAGCGGCCTTTGTCGATGCAGTTCTCAAGGGTCGCGGACGGCGGCGGAGCTTCAGAGCTTGGGCATCACGAGGAAGAAGAAGGCACAGAAGGGGAAAAGAGAGAAGGGCCCTCGGGCCTTATTTATAGAGGAAAGAATAAGCGGCAGGCGCGAGAATCAAGGAGCCTGAAACGGCAGAATGGGTGCGCCTATTGCCTCGATTTTTGGGATAACCATTAAGTGAAGGGAATCTTTTTAATCTTTTTATACAGAGATGACGTCATGATGGACCATTGCTATATCCCGAAGATGGCGTCACGGCGGTTTAACAAGATTTACAGGAGAAGGCAATCTAGCGGTTTACGAAGATACAAGAGGACGTTTACAATATGTCTTTGAAGATGTTGAAGATTGACATGAACAAGTTCAAATCAAACTGGGGCCTAATGTTGGGGATATAACTACTGAGTGTAAACCGTCCAGGAGGGCCCGGTTCACCCTCGACTATGCAAAAGCCCATGAAGAATCCAGAAGATGGTGGAGTTATTAAGACCAGCTTAGAGGCCTAAAAGCCCAAAGGCGGATTAGGGCCCATAGTGGTAAACCGCCATGACTATGTAACTTGTAATGTAAGTTGGGGAAGGAGAGACCAAACCGAACACTTTGTATGAGTCGGTTTGGATCTCTGTAGACCGGCCGGGCATCAACCTATGTATATAAAGGGACGACCCGGCGGCGGTTCAGGGACAACAGACAACAACTCGAGACTCAGGCAAGCATATTTTGCTCCTTGGTCATTGAAACCCAATCAATTCCATCACAACTAGACGTAGGCTTTTACCTTCATCGAAGGGGCCAAACTAGTATAAACTCTCTTGTCCCTTGTTCGGTTTAACCCCTTCAAGCTAACCCATTGCAATGGCTCCACGACTAAGTCCTTTCATGAGGACATCTGACGTGTTAATTCCACTACAGTCCCCGAAGGTAAGCGATCTCGGAGAAGCTGCCACACGAAAATCTTGATCTTCAGGGGCATCAGCGCCTTCCATAGTGGGGATAACCATTGGAGAACCGGCAGCCGGCACAACGCCTGATAGGCCGATATAACAGAGAAGTCTCCCGAGGGCGAAAGACTCCAAGAAACAGGATCAGGATCCTGGGACAAAGGAAGAGGGACTACTTCCCTCAAGTTTGCCCATTCCTGCACCTCGGCTGGTCCAAATGAGCGGCGGAACGCAATGTTCCACCCCTCATCCAAAGGAGCCGCAAAGACAAGAACAGTCGGGTCGTCACAAATCACAAAGAGCCTCAGGAACTGAATGCGGAGAGGCTCCCCATCAAGCCAGGGGTCCAACCAAAACTAGGTCCTAGACCCATTACCAACCGAGAATCGCAAACCCAGCCTAATCTCATCCTTGATGGCCTAGATAGATTTCTAGAACTGGGACTCAGCCGAGTGCGAGCAAGCCAAGAGGGGTTGGCCCTGCAAGCACTTGGACTCAATCAACTGTAGCCACAGACCCCCATCACCCCGCAAGATCTGCCAAACCCAACGAAGCATGAGCGGAACGTTCATATAATGGGATGCAGGGATACCCAATCCACCTTGGTCCTTCGGCAAGCAGATGTCGACCCACTTCACCATATGGTACTTAGGCCGGCCATCCCCCGCCTGCCAGAAGAATCAAGCCAGCTCCTTGTCAAAGGAGCTATGCACACCTTCGGGCAAGATGTACATCCCCATCATATACATGGGGAGGCTAGCAAGGTTAGAGCTAATGAGGATAGTTTTGCTCCCTTTAGAAGTGAATCTACCGCACCAAGGCTCCGCACGGGACGCTACTCGTCCCACAAGCGGATCATACCCACTCACCAAAATCCAGGACTCAGCCAGGGGCATCCCCAAGTAAGATATGGGGAATGAAGCTAGACTACAATTGAGGTTATCCGCGATCCTGTGCTGCTCAAGCTCCGAATAGCCAAGGACCACAACCTCACTGTTGTCAAAGTTAATCTTAAGACCACACATTTCCTCAAAGCAGAGCAAAAGAAACTTAAGATTCACAATGGCTGAAATGTAACATTGATTCGAGAAGCATTTGGAAATGACATATAAATATGTTGATCATGTATATTTACTTTTTCATAGTGTATTTATAAACTATTTACCGTGCATTTTATGAAAATTCAACATGCATTCCGAAACATTCAATGTGTATCTAGAAAATGTTTAATGTGTGTCTAAAATGTTCAAGATATCTTCAAAACATATTCAATGCTAGTGATTTATAGCGTTTGCAGGGCGGTGAGAGAGCGAGGTTGTAACAGAGACCTCCTCCCCAACGCCTTAGGTGCCAGGGAGGGAAATCAGCACTCTGCGCATCCCCCTCATGGGCCGGCCCACGCAAAGGAGGCGAGTGCTTGTCCGGTACGCACCTTTACTGATTGCCTTGTTGTGGTTAACTGGTCCACCTTCGACCCATTGGCCGTTGACATTTCAAGAAGAATGTGATGTTTTAAATAGATCAGGATTTTTTTAGAAAATCGAGAGTTTGAAACAAATTATGGTTTAAAAAAACGTTCACGAACTCAAAAATGTTCATGAGTTAAATAAAAGACGCGGACTTGAAAAATGTTCATGAACTCAAAAAAGTTCAATTACTCAATAAAAGTTGGCGGATTTCAAAAATGCCAACGAACTCGAAAATTACATGAATTCAAAAAAAGTTTGTGGAGTTAAAAAAATCATCGATTTTTTTACAATAACGAATTTAAAGAAAGTTTGGAGTTGCTCGTGACGGCTACAGTATGGGCCAGCTTCCACAGACAGAGTAGCGTCCGGTTTGTCCACTGGAGTGCTACTATTTGGAGTGGAAAATAGCCTTTGCCCTGACGTCATCGACGTCAAACCCGGGAGTGCAATCCATGCTATTCATCACTATTCAGAATCCGTCTTGTGCCTGTGTTGTTTTTTTTCTCCCGGGACTTGTCCCTGCTTTGTCAACGATGATCCCCTTGCCAATTTTCGTCTTCTTCTTTTGCCAAAAGTCAACTGGCCTTGTTCATCCAAGTTCCAGAGACCAAATTATTTAATCAGGGGCCTGATTTGCGCACCATGTATTATTACTCATCTCGTCAGAAAAAGTTCTCGGTGCATATTAGATAGGGGTCCACAGATCCCACGTAGGATTTTTGACGTGTTCGTCTTTGTCAACACAGTGCAGTGAACATCAAGGCTCCAGTTGCCACTTGCCCGGCGGTAGGATGGCACAGCCTACCCACCGAAAACTACGGCGGTAGGGAACTTATCCATGTTAGCAGCATAAACGGCCTCCGTCCCACCCTACCGTTGCTGGTCCTGGTGGTAGCCTATTCGATCCTACCGCCGAGGGACCTGGCGGTAGGGTGTGTGCAGTTATAAGCCGCCGGGCACCCCCCACGCCCCCCCCCCTTATCCCCCCAACCACCCGCCCAAGAACAGAGGAGTTCTTCATCTCGCTCCTTTCTCTTCTCCTCCACTCCCCCCTCAGATCTTCGTCGTTTCTTCACCGGTTTTGCGGATCGAGATGGCCCCGAAGAAAGAAAAGTAAGATCCTTTGATCCCTCCAATTAGTTTTAGTCAAATAGCTTCCGGTTCGTCGCATTAATTGATTCAAATCACCCCCTTCTTGAACTAGATTTAAATATTTTGAACCCTAGGATTGATTTAGGTTGATAATAGATGTTATATTGTGTTAGATATGAACTCTAGTCACTAGTTGGTATGGTTATGTGAAGATGAACCCTAGTTCATGTTATTTTTGGAGAATTTTTTTTGATATGATGCATGTTGGAGGAATTTATTGTGATATGATGATGCATGTTGATATGCTATGATGCAAGTAGTGGATATGGTTGGAGAACAAATGGTGAACCCTCAAGATGAACCTAGTTCATAAATTTTTGTGTTAAAAAAATCCTCAAGATGAACCCTAGTTCATGGTTTTTGTTTTTGAAAAACAATATGATATGATGCATGTTGGGTGTTGTTGGAGAAATATGAACCCTAGTTCATGTTGAAAAATCTTTTGATATGCTTATGCAATTCTTTTAGGAGGCCACCTCTTGCGGACGACATCGACACGAAGTACACAATGCTTGACCCTAGGTTCGACAAGCGTCACCATGCCCGTTTCATTGAGAATGGAGTGGTAATTACCATTTTAAACCAAATCTTTCAAAAATATGACAACAAGTTGCTAACTATTATGTTCATGCTAATTATGCTTTGGTTATTGATTTTCACAGATGCTGCCGCCACTGCAGATGAGGGCTCACAAGACGACGGTCAAGATGGAGTATGACGAGCGGTACGCACCGTTCTTCAGGAGAGCCCGACTATTGGGTTTCGTCCTGCGGTTCAAGCGTAAGCCGCCGACGCTCGTCCACCCAGCTCTCACGGCTTTGATCGACCGGTGGGCCGTCCGAAGAAGCTGCGCTCGCGTGCATGGACAGACTATGGCGGAGATGACGAAGATGATCGGAACCCGATCGTCGCATACGCTTGGGACGTGGTGCATGTCTACACGGGCGAATCGAAGGCCTTGTACAAGGTCTTCAGCAACGAGCTTGATGCTCCTACGCCTTTCCAGGTATAAGAACTACATTTTCAATTGAGCTTACCATTGTTTCGATAACACTTTCACTTGAGCTTACCATTGTTTGGTAATAGGTTACTTGGCGGACATATAGTGATGATCGAGAGTGGGGGTTCAAGCTGAACAGCATGTGCAAGCAGGACCGGCTTCTCTTCCGGTGCATTGTGCCCATGATTTGTGTCTATGCCGTGGAGTACCACTTGCCAAAGCGCGTTTGAGGGAGTCCTGGACTAGGGGGTGTCCGGACAGCCGGACTATCAATATCCGCCGGACTCCAAGACTACGAAGATACAAGATTGAAGACTCCGGCTCGTGTCCGGATGGTACTTTCCTTGGCGTGGAAGGCAAGCTTGGCAATACGGATATGTAGATCTCCTACCATTGTAACCGACTCTGTGTAACCCTAGCCTCCTCCGATATCTATATAAACCGGAGGGCTTTAGTCCGAGGGACAACATACATCTCAACAATCATACCATAGGCTAGCTTCTAGGTTTAGCCTCCTTGATCTCGTGGTAGATCTACTCTTGTACTACCCATATCATCAATATTAATCAAGCAGGACGTAGGGTTTTACCTCCATCGAGAGGGCCCAACACTGGGTAAAAACATTGTGTCCTCGCCTCCTGTTACCATCCGCCTAGACGCACAGCCGGGACCCCTACCGAGATCCGCCGGTTTTGACATCGACATTGGTGCTCTCATTGAGAGTTCCTCCGTCGCCACCGATAGGCTTGATGGCATCTTCAACCAGCAACGCTTTCGTGGTGAGACTTTTCTCCCGGACAGATCTTCAGATTCGGCGGCTTCAGATCCGCGGGCCAATTCGCTTTGCGTCTCGAGCAGATCGAAGCTACGCCCGCCGTCGAGTCGATTCGAAGCTTAAACTTCACGGCCGATGTCCGCGGAGACTTGATCTTCGACGGACTCGAGCCACACCGAGCGTGCCGCCTGCGACAATGGGCATGATCTAGCTTTGCCGCCGAACAAAGGCCTTGGTGGCCGCTGCACGGATCTGCTTCGCCATTAGCCCGGGCCGATTGCCCGATCGAGGGCGGTGGATAGACGCCCACAGGGGCTTCAACATCTACGGCGATGGAGCCGAACACTGACCTTGTCCCCTGCGAGACTCATGATTCCGAGGCACCGGACTCCTCGCCGGACTCTGAACCTCCCGCGCCTCTACCAATCGATCCGGATTGGGCGCCGGTTATGGAATTCACCGCTGCGACATCTTTTCAAAGACTCGCTTTTGGCGATATCCTGAATTCACTAAAGCACCTCTCGTTATCGGAGAGTCCCGCCGACTATGGCTAGGATGGTTGGGGTACGGACGACGAAGAAATTCAGAGCCCACCCACCACCCACTTTGTAGCCACTGTCGATGATTTAACCGACATGCTAGACTTCGACTCCGACGACATCGACGCCATGCACGACGATGCCGAGATTTAACAGAGCCAGCGCCACAGGCACTGGAAGACCACCTCGCCATACGACATATATATGGTGGACACCCGAAGACGGGATGGCGAAGAAGCGCCGGAGGCGACTCTTTAAAGAAGCAGCCCAAGCGCGGCGTCGTGGCGCCGCTTAAATCCCGCCACAAAGAAGAATAGAGATTCCGCACAGAGATAACAATAGCCCAGAGAGTGCCAAGACAATCCCTCCAAAGAAGACTCGGTAGCAGAGGATGCGTAAGCAAGCGCCACGAGAGGGCGGCGATTTAAGAGGTTGAGGATCATAAATATCTGCCTCCCTCCAAGACGGCAAGCCTCAATGACGATTTAACTCGCCGTGCCCGAGGACCCCGCCGAACAAGAGTTTTTAAGCGCAGCTCATCGCCACACAAAGAAGCTCAAGAAGGAAAAGCGGAAGCTCAAAACGCGGAAGACACGCCGTAATAAGATGGAGCAAAGTACTCAAAACCGCAGATAAATACGGCAATGGCCACCAATCGAAGAGCTACCCGAAGCGTAAGCTGCTACCAGAATTCGACGAAGAGGCCATAAAGCCTCCACCGTCAAATGGCCCAGCCAGGTCCATCTACGGACCTGAAAAGAAGGCCCCAGGAAGCAAAGTAACACGTCAAGTGCCCGGTGATAGCGGCACATACAAGTATAGGGGCGCCGCACACCCACAATGTTTCACCGATGAGGTGCTGGACCATGAATTCCCAGCCGGGTTTAAACCCATAAACATAGAGGCCTACGATGGAACAACAGACCCTGGAGTCTAGATAGAAGATTATATATCGTGATATACACATGGCCGAGGAGACGATCTCCACGCCATAAAATATCTACCCTCAAGCTCAAAGGGCCAGCCCGTCATTGGCTCAAAAGCCTCCCGTAAAACATCATGGAAGTTTGGAGGAGCTTGAGGACGCTTAGAGCGAATTTTCAAGGGACTTATGTCCGTCCTCCGGATCTGATGATTTAAGTCATATAACTCAACAGCCCGAGAGTCGGTGAAATTCTGGAACAGGTTTCTTACCAAAAGAACCAAATAGTCGATCGTCCGGACGCCAAGCCTTAGCAGCTTTCAAGCACAATGTCCGAGACGAATGGCTCGCCAGCACCTCGGTCAAGAGAAACCGAGGACAATGTCCGCACTAACAAGCCTCATGACCCGCTTCAGGCGGAGAGGATAGCTGGCTAGCAAGAAGCAGCACCAGCGACCCAAGTACATCCGAGATAAGAGATGGAACGGAAAATCACTGGCGAGAAAAGAGCAAATACGGAATAAAGAGAAAAGCCCAAAGAGCACGGCAGTCAACGCCGGATTCAAAAGCTCACGGCCCAATACTAAGACACAGCCTCTTAAGGATGATAGTGATGAATTGTCCAACTTAAACAAAATTTTGGGTCGGATATGTCAAATCCACAGTACCCCCGGAAGGCCTGCAAATCACACCCACAGGGATTGTTGGGTTTTTAAACAGTCCGGCCGACTAAACGCCGAACACAAGGGGCTTGACGCCTCAAGCGAAGAAGATAAACCCCACCAGCAGGGCACCGAAAAACAAAAGACTTTCCCACAAGGGGTCAAAGCAGTAAATTCACTTTATGTGATAACACGGAAAAATAGTGCGGCCCTTTCTAAAAAGAGCCTCGCGCGGTCCAACCCAGCGAACCGTAGAGATTGGATATCAAAACCAATCACTTTCGACCACCAGGACTATTCCAGAAGCATTCGAAATGCGGGACGGACTCCCCTGATATTTAATCCCATAATAGACGGATTACAATTTAACAATGTCCTAATGGACGGAGGCAGCGACTTAAACCTGCTATATTCAAACACAATCCGTAGGATGGGGATAGACCCTACCAAAATTCGACACAGCCGCACTTCCTTCAAAGGAGTGACGCCAGGCCCTTACGCCAAGTGCACAGGCTCTATATTACTAGAAGTCGTGTTCGGATCGCCGAACAATTGTCGACGCGAAAAATTAATTTTTCATATCGTCCCATTTGAAAGTGAATATCAAGCACTCTTGGGACGAAAGGCTTTTGTCCGCTTCAACGCCATACCGCATTACGCGTCTCTTACGCTCAAGATGCCTGGTCCACATGGCGCTATTTCATGCGAGGGTCACTTAAGGGACCCCGGACTCGATGAGCATTTAATCCGGACTCAAAGGTTAGGGGCTCCTAGTCGCTACCCCTTCACTGAGGGGCTGCACGCACAAACAATCGCGGTTTCATATAAACCTTGCTTTAATTATTTATATTTCTTATTTTACATATTTTTTGCACGAATTGTTTCTAAAACTAAACGTTCCTCTCTTTCTACAGATGAACAACGTGCATATCCGTCCAGGATAACGGTGCAACAGAGACACAGGCGCAGACGTGCAGTAGGGACCCGTTGCAAGGATTCTTTTCAGATTAAGACCCTGCGTAGACCTTTCTTACTGTCTCACTCTCCCTTGGTTTCTTTCTATAGCCAAAGCGGAGCCTGACGCTTTGGCATCGGCCGCGTCAGAAGACCATGCCCGTACCTGGACACTAGGGGTTTAGGGCATCGTTCTGCCCATTATTATAAAGACCGAACACCTTAGGGAGTGTTCGGCGTCTCGAGTTAGGCATTATATGCATCAGCTCAATCATGTCTTTGTTCAAATGTTGGGTTTGCCCGGCTCCGTGTTTTGCTGCCTTACGCTCAGTATCATCGGCTAACGCGCACCAGGAGAACTATCTGCGACAGTGCCCCGCCTCGGCCGGGCGAGCACCTCAAGAGAGAAAGCCGAAAACTGATCATGATACTGCGAGAGTCCGTCAACCACTCGATCGACTATCGGAATGTTTAGAATTCCCGCTTTGACGAAGGACCGTTTCCGGTCAGCACATACGCACCCGAATCCGGAGATGTGCGGTGCCACCAGGGCTATATCGTAGCCCCACCCTCGAGCTCCAATCGCTAAGTGAAAGTGATAAAGCATTATAGTCTGATTGCCTCGTTAAGCTCGCTACCACCTCCTTATAAAAGGACCGAGACGCCGGATTAAGTGTGAAAACGCTATTTTTGCGAACACCCTGCACCTGTGCGTGGGGGCTAAGTCAAGACGCAATCTTTCAAGTTATACAAAAGTATACGTAACGGCCGACAGAGAAGTTTTACTACTTGACGCTGAAGTATAAAAAGCAGTTATAACATAATCATCGATTTACAAGCTACTGCATTCATTTGAACGTTACATTCTTCGAGCACTGCGACTCTATTACACGAGCGCCACGCATAACTTCCCCGAAGTAGTGCTCGGCAGGGAGCCGGCTTTCATCCGGACCCTGGGAGGCAGCAGCGGTGGCATCCATCACCGGATAATGCGCCTTCACACGGGCAAGAGCCATCCGCGCGCCCTCGATGCAGGCCGACCGCTTCATGTCCTTTATATGCGGCACCGCTCCAAGGAATTGACGCAGTAAGCCGAAGTAGCTCGTCGCCTTGGACTTCTCTGGCCAGACATGGGCCACGATGTCAGACATGGCAGGTCCGGACATTTTATTTAGCTCGGCCCATTCGGACAACCGGTCCGTCAATGGAAGGGAGCGATCCAGACTGTGGAATTGAGACCAATACAGCTCTTCCATCTCATGATCCCCCTGGCTCCGGAAGTGCTTAACGGCATCAGCCGCACTTGCAGCTAAATCCATATACGGATCCTCCGGACTCCACACCGCCAAATTGAGCATACTTTGCATCCATAAACCGCGACGCAGCAGAATAGGCTTGCCAGCCACGATCTCTCGACTGGCGCGCGCTCCTCCTTCATAGCCCGCATTGCGAGCGGGCATCCTTAACCGGTGGCCTTCTTCAGTCTTCCCGCTCCGATAAGCGCCCTTTTCAAGAGCCTCATTGCGGTCGGCGGCATCCTTTAATTTCATGGCCAATTCGCCACCTCCGCCTCGCTTAGGCGGTCGCAGCCTTTTCGGCTTTCAACTCTTCGGTCGCCTTTGAGGCAGCCGCGTCACTCCTTCGGGCTTGCTCCTTAGCTCGAGCAAGTTCGGCCCGAAGGCTCTCCATAGCAGCAGCACCGTCTGTACAACAGCATACAATTTATCAGAGGAGGGCTTCGACCCCCTTAAATAAAGCAACTGCGGAGAATTTATTTACCTTCCGACTCGTCAAGTCGCCGGTTGACAAGTGCGATGTCCGCATCTGCCATGTAAAGTTGCCGACTAAATTCGGCAACATCATTAGTCCGGCTGCCCCTCGGACTATCCGCCACCTGCATAGGGACAGCGGTATTCATTACTTGAGATTTTGAGATTTCGATCCTCGACACGCTGTCGTTGCCGACAACCTACCGAGTCTCAGGGGCTACTATCTGTACAGGGCGCATTTTTTATACGCAAAACTGTAAAAATACGAAGGGGTGCGTCATTACTACATACCTCAAATCCCGCCAGCAAACTCATGCGGCATTACGCAATCCGCTCTCGGCGGACGAAATCCTTCCAATCACCATACGCATTAACGCACGGTGATCTTCTGAAATGGACGCCATCTCAAGCAGATTCTTCAGTTCTCCCGGCCGGACACTAGTAGGTGCCGAACTCTCTGGCCCCTCCGGACTCGGGGATACCCTCCGTGATGACACTTCGGGTTCGCCTGCCTCATCTGGCGGCGCTGCGGACGGAGGCGACGCTTCCATCATCTCTGGAAGAAGGTCCCGAAGATGAACTCATCTCGAGAAGGCCGCAGATCCGAACTGCAATATAAATATTTCGTTACCTCTGTAGCACAAATGAAGGTATTTCCTTACTAATTAACTCCCTCTTTCATACTCACGGCTCGTTGGAGGGCCGATCCTTTGATGATGATGGTGCGTCCGATTCTCTCCGGCGCCGGACCCCAGGAAGATCTCTTCCCACGCTTAGGGCTTTGGCCTCCGGATCTTGGAGGCGGTCCTCTTCTCCTCTGAAGGAGGGCTCTTGGTTCCCCCCTCTTGATCGCCTTTGGGTGAAATATTAGCTCCTCTATTTTCCCCGTCGCCCCTTTTGTGGGTGCAACTCTAACATTCGACCAGGCCACGGGCTCCAGTCACGGTCTCGGGAGGGGGGCCGACACCTTATCAGCCTTGATCGCGCCACCCATTCCTGTAAAGAACAAAGGGTCGGGAGGCGAACTCTAGAAAGGCACATAAACAGAATGTCCGGACTCGAGCTACTTACTCGAGTATCCGGCGATCGCGCTTAGGCCTGCATCCTCGGCTAAATCCGACACGCCACCGCGGTCGAAGAACAACTTGTACATCTCCACCGTGTCGCACCCATGAAGTGTTGGAGAATTGAGGTCCCTCCGGGTTGAATTCCCATAGACGGAGAGGACGGCGTTTGCGAGGCGAAGATGCCGATTAGCATAACTCGCATCACCTTGATCAGGTCGATCTCCTCGCTGGAGATCTCGAATCCGCCCTGCAGTGAGGGCACGTCTTGAACGGCCCCAGTTGAGCTCCTTGGTTGACCCACGACATCGGTTGGCGTGGAGGTCCCGGCGGAATGAGGGCGGCGGCTTTGCTCGCTGCCCCTTAAGCGCGATGATATAGAACCACTCCTGCTGCCACAATCCAAGTTCCTCTTGGAAGGAACCCTCGAGCCACGGGCATCGACCTTCTTGCTTATGGTCGCCCCACAAGACTCCTCACAGCGCCCCGATCATCTTCGGCTCCACTTGAAGGTCTTCACCATAGGCGAAGTGGGGATGACACGGAGGAAGGCTTCGCAGACGATAATGAATGCGGAGATATGGAGGATGGACTCGGAGCCAAGTCGTGGAAGTCCAGCCCGTAGTAGAACAGAGCCCTCTCACGAAGGGATCCGTCGGAAGCCTAAACCCGGCGGAGGTGGGATCTGGCAGACGTATTCACCGGCTCGGGGGCGCACAGCCTGCCCTTGGGCAGGCAACCTATGCGAAACCTTGTAGGCCAGGTACTTGGCCTCACGCAACTTCAGTATGTCCTCCTCCGTGACGGAGGAGGGCATCCACCGCCCCGGAGGTCGGGCCGGACATGATTGAGGATCCGGCGCTCGAATCTGAGGCTCGGGTGTTGGAACCGAGCGGGAAAAGATTCGATCTGAGATTGAAGAACAAGGACAGGCCTTGGTCCTCTTATAAAGGGAAGAAATACCAAGGGCCGTCTCTGTGACCGCTTGGGATTCCCTTCGATAGAGGAGGTGTGGCAACGGAACGGTTGGGTTACCCACGCACATATTGATGAGGATCCTGGAATAAGGGAACACGATCTCGCTCGACAAGACGTGCCAAGAAACCTTAGCTAAGCGTCTTTGAGTTGGTATAGTAAAAACGATTCAAACAAAGGCTTGGTTGCGGTGTGATGACACGCCGCGTAATACATCAGCAGATTGAGCTAGGTGTACATTTTATTCTCTCTACGGTGGAATGTGGAAATTATCTTTGCAGAGCCGGACACTATCCTCGGTGTTCATTATCTTCTCGGATTATTCAAGGAGGAACCCGCCTTGCAATGCCGAACATTATGCACGCCGGACTTATCGTCATTGAAGACTGGTTCGAGACTACCGAGGAGTCTGGACTAGGGGTGTCCGGACAGCGGACTATCAATATCCGCGGACTCCAAGACTACGAAGATACAAGATTGAAGACTCGGCTCGTGTCCAGATGGTACTTTCCTTGGCGTGGAAGGCAAGCTTGGCAATCTGGATATGTAGATCTCCTACCATTGTAACCGACTGTAACCCTAGCCTCCTCCCAGATCTATATAAACCGGAGGGCTTTAGTCCGTGGGACAACATACATCTCAACAATCATACCATAGGCTAGCTTCTAGGGTTTAGCCTCCTTGATCTCGTGGTAGATCTACTCTTGTACTACCCATATCATCAATATTAATCAAGCGGGGCGTAGGGTTTTACCTCCATCGAGAGGGCCGAACACAGGTAAAAACATTGTGTCCCTCGTCTCCTGTTACCATCCGCCTAGACGCACAGTTCGGGACCCCCTACCCGAGATCCGCCGGTTTTGACACCGACAGCGTTGCCGCACAATTTGGTAAGGCGCAACACACACCACCAGCCGGCCATGATACCGGTGGCTACGACCTACACCAGTGAGTACCACAAGCCGTCCTCATCGATTCTAAGTTCTTGTTTTGATGTTTTACATTCATACAAGAAGGATGTTTTACATTCTTTCTTATGCATTGCAGGATGAGCAGGCAGAAGAATCAATCAATCACAGATTGGGAAGCCGAACATGCGAGATACATGAAGGAATGGAACGAGTGGAAAGGACGCAAAGACACGGAGAGGAGAGTGATTGACTGGGACGAGTACGAGGATCACATGCTGTGGTACGACAATGGCATCAAGCATCGTCTGCGTCTAAGGCCCAGTGGACGACAGCAGATGCCGAAGACCTGTTCGATGACGCCTCCGAGAATGAAGCCTACAACAAGAGCATCAGAGAGCTTCAAGGTGGGTTTAGGGAGTACGGAGCCCTCATGAATAGAGTGGTATGTTGTTTTTACCTCTTTTGAACCAAAGGTTGGATGAAATCAGCTTTTAGTGCTATTGACTCATTTTATTACTTTGCAGTCTTCGGAGCTGAACAAAAGCATTTTCATGCCTCTGATGCGCTTAGTGCTATCCCTAGGACTCGAGCTAGTGAGAACAAGTTGAGGGAAACGGTGCAGGTAATACGGAGTTCATTTTCGTTACCATTGGACATTCGAGAAGTTCATATTGTTTCGTTATCATTGCAGAAATACGTCAACAAAGCACGTCGGCTTGTGGGCCTGCTTGGGTGCGCTACAAACACCGAGGATGTTTTTCCTCCTACACCGATGCATAGCCTCGCTTCATCGAGCCATGCAGCCTCGTCGTCTAGGGCGGTTCAAGATGACGAGGAGGAGAGCAAGGACGATGATGATGAAGAGGAAGAGGAAGAAGAGGGCGCAGAAGAAGAACATGGTGAGGAAGAGGAAGAGGACGATGAGGAGGAGGAGGAGTACGATGATGACGACGGACCTCCAGCAACTCAGCCAACCCAGCGTGAGAAGAGGAATGTGCCAAAGAAGGATTGGAAGAGTCCATCCCGTTTGTAAAGCACGTCCTCGCGCCAAGAAGAAGCGATTTACCGAGAAGCGATCCAAGGATAACGAGGACCGAACGTCGAAGAGGGGAAGGAAGGACTGAAGTTGCTGCCATGTCGTTGAACTAAAAACTTGCATATTTGCTTTGTGAACCATATGGATTTGCTCGTAAAACTGTTTCGTTAATTTGCTATGTATAACTTGGTGAAAACCTTTATGGATGTCTATTTGGTATGTATCCAACCTGCCTTATTTATAGATTTGTGGTGTGGGCTTCATATATCATACATTGTGAGCTTCACATATCATACTTATGTTGTTTAAATGTTGTCTGCCAAAAATTGAAGACAAAAGAAGTTAGAAGGTGCATAAAATGCACACTGGTCCACCCTACCGCCAGACACTAAGGCGGTAGGTATGTACAGCCTACCGCCATGATACCCGGCGGTAGGGTGCCTCCCCCCATGCCCCCCTCCTGTGACCAAAAAATCGAACAACTCAGCGGTAGGGTTGCACACCCTACCGCAACCCTACCGCCCAAGAGCCCTGGCGGTAGGGTGTGCAACCCTACCGCTGAGCTGTTCGATATTTTGGTCACAGAAACTTAACACATGCTCCCGCCCTACCGCCGCGCCCTACGGCGGTATGTTGTGGTCTCCTACTACCGCGGCCTATGGCGGTTGGGTTTGGGCATATATAAACCCAACCACCCCGCCCACCCCACCCCAACCCCTTATCCCCACCCACCCAGCCGCATTCTTCTTCCTCATGCCCATTTTCTCATCTCCTCCACTTCCCCCCTCCGATCTTCTTCGTTGATTCATGGATTTTGCGGGTCGAGATGGCTTCGGAAAGAGGAAGGTAAGCTTCCCCCATCCTCCCATTAGTTTGAGTCAAATCAATCCGCTTTCTTATAGCCTAGTTAATATAATGTTCAAAATCATGAGGATCCCTAGTTGATATGATGAACCCTAGTTAATATAATGAACCTAGATGATTGCAATGTGATGAACCTAGTTGATGAACCCTAGGTTTAGTTTTTTTTGACCATATGAGGAACCCTCTCTAGTTGATATGATGAACCCTAGAACCGTGGTTTAGGCTTAGATTTTTTAACAAATGTTGAACCATCAACTTCTCAATTTTTTTGTTAACAAATTTTTTGATATGATGAATATTGGAGTATGCAAAATTTATATGATGCAAGTAGTGGGGT
This sequence comes from Aegilops speltoides, assembly GCA_021437245.1. Classification (NCBI taxonomy): domain Eukaryota; kingdom Viridiplantae; phylum Streptophyta; class Magnoliopsida; order Poales; family Poaceae; genus Aegilops; species Aegilops speltoides. The sequence goes on along the minus strand of CM038145.1, from coordinate 346,189,001 downwards.
AAATATGATATGATATGATATTGCATTTGACCCATCTTGATATATGTATTTTATTTAGTTAATGATGAACTTTTGTTATTCATCTATATGTTTAGGTCTGCAACAGTGGCGCAACCATCGCCCATTCATCTCCAACATGATCCGTCCGGCTTGCCACTTCCGTACGTGTACGAGTCCTTCCCCGAGCTTCTACAGGCGACGAGGGCAGTGCGGTGACTTGAAAAACGTTCACGAACTCAAAAAAGTTCAATTACTAAAAAAAAGTTGGTGGGTTTCAAAAATGCCAACGAACTCGAAAAAGTACATGAATTCAAAAAAAGTTTGTCGAGTTAAAAAAATCATCGTTTTTTTACAATAACGAATTTAAAGAAAGTTTGGAGTTGCTCGTGACGGGTAAAGTATTGGACCAACTTCCACAAACAGAGTAGCCTCCGGTTGAGAAAGTGCATATTTCAACCCTCAACTCTTGCTCTAGTCTAATATACACCCCTCAACTTCAAAACCGTCTAACCTACAACCCCCAACTCTCAAAACCGTCTAAGATTCAACCCTGAGACTGGTTTTGAACCCGTTGACCACCCAGTCAGCGTGCCACATCAGCAACACTGTTCATAAATTCATTTTCTGGAAAATTCTCACGTGAACAGTACTGTTCATGTGGTGAAAAAACGAAATGTTCCCGAATTCACTGCATACGCGGTGAAAAAAAAATCATTTTGAAAAAGTTTGAAAAATTCCGTTTTCGCCATGTGAACAGTAATTTCGGGATTTCGTTTTTCGCCGCGTGAACAGTACATGTGAAAATTTGCGTTCCACAAGTATTGTTCACAAGGGTGAAAACTGGGAATTTTCAAAAATTTGTGCTGATACTTTTTATATTTTTTTATCCTTTTCTGAGTTACTGTTCACGAGGCGAAAAATGATTTTTTATCGAAAAAGGGTACTTTTTATATCTTTTGTCGAATTTACTGTTCACGCAGGATTTTTCCCTGGAAATTGAATTTCTCAGTTTTTTTGGGAAAAAAGCTTCAGAAAATAAATTTATGAACGGTGTTGCTGACGTGGCACACTGACTGGGCGGTCAACGGGTTCAAAACCGGTCAACAGGGTCAAAACCGTCTCAAGGTTGAATCTTAGATGGTTTTGAGATTTAGGGGTTGTAGATTAGACGGTTTTGAAGTTGAGGGGTGTATATTAGACTAGGGTAAGAGTTGGGGGTTGAAATATGCACTTTTCTCCGTCCGGTTTGACTCGCACCAGACAGCAACGTAGCGAAACGACGTGTTCTTGAGTGTCCAGTGCTACTGTTTGGAGTGGAAAATTGCCTTTGCCCTGACGTCATCGACGTCAAACCCGGGATTGCAATTCACAGTATTCATCACTATTCAGAATCCGTCTTGTGCCTGCGTTGTTGTTTTTTTTCTCCCAGGACTTGTCCCTGCTTTGTCAACGATGATCCCATTGCCAATTTTCGTCTTCTTGTTTTGCCAAAAGTCAACCGGCCTTGTTCCTCCAAGAGTTTCAGAGACCAAATTATTTAAACAGGGGCACGATGTGCGCACCATGTATTACTACTCATCTCGTCTCGGTGCACATATAGATACGAGTCTGGAGATTCCACTTAGGATTTTCCATGTTTTGTCTTTGCCAACGTAGTGCAGTGAAGATCAAGGCTCCAGTTGCCACTTGGCTGTACAATCACATCAGAGGGAGCTAGCAGTCCCGATAGGATCCTTACCAGTCTTTACTTACGCAGGCGTGAACAAGCACAACTCGCCTACCATCAGCAGACAGGCCAAAGATTAATCAAGCACGAGTCAGGAACGAGTCAGCAACCGGAAAAGACGACCGGCCCATGCCCATCGATCACGAGCAGGGCGGTGAGGGAGGATGAAAAAGAAGAGTGCGTATCCTCCCGGGTCGAGCCATGTGGCGGCGTCCGCACGATAGCAACCGTGCCACCACGGCCCAACCACACCGCGATTGATCGATCGATTCCCACCCACTAAAAATCGCACCGGGCGTTCCAGCCCCTGCTTTACGCCCTGCGTATTTCGTCCAGGAATCAAGCCATAAAAATGGAGTGGTGCGTGTGGACGGCCAAACAAACGCGAAAGCGAAGACAGGCTCCCACCTGTTCCGATTTAAATATCTGCCATGGCCCCAAATGCCCGGCAATCAGGCAGCCGCTACTCATTTTGATTCCTTCAATGATTGATGATCGATCAATCATGGCCGCAGGAGCACACTTATTTCCGTATGAAATGTAGTAAAAGAATTGGCGAGGTTAAATAATGTGGAACGTACACATACACATCCAATCCATTTCATTGCTTGCTCCTCCGCCTCAACCACCCGTTGGTATTACATCACACACGCTATTCTTTCCTTTCCATCCACATCTTTACCTCCCATTTTTTTCCAATAAATAAAGATTTTTTTAATTAGAAAGGGAAACATTCCGGAGAACAACAGCATAATACTAGCGCACGGCGGCCCACGGCCTCGATGAGATGATTCTTTGCTTTGCCTCGGCGGGGGGTCTGGATTTTTTTTTTCTTCCCTTGCTTCGTTTCAGAACCTGACGATCTTGGCGGCGCGCACCACGGGGTTGTCCCTGGCGATGGCGTCCCGGGCGGCGGCCTTGTAGTCGTAGCTGCACCCGTGCCGGTCCGAGTACCGGTGCTCGCCGCAGAACATGTCGCCGCACCGGCACCGGAACCCCGTCAGCCCCACCCGCTTCCGGCAGCTGGAGCACCGGTTCACCGACGTCCTCGCCGGCTTCGCCTCCGTCGCCGGAGCAAGGTCGACGGCGGGGCGTGCTAGCGCCAGCTCCGCCTCCACCGGCGCCGGCCTCGGCCTGTCGATGACGGGGGTCGACGCGGACACGCCCGGCAGAGAAGAGGAGGAGGAAGAGGACGGCGACGTGGACGCCGGGCCGGCCAAGAAGCAGTTCTGGCAGAGGTTCTGCGTGGCCGGGTTGCCGGGGAAGCCGCAGCTGTTGGCGCAGAGCGTGATCTCCGGCGCCCGCAGCTCCGTGGGCTCCTCCTGCTTGTGATCGCGCTGCGCCATGGTAGGTATGCCAAAGTCAAACACGCACGCACGGCCGGAGGTGTCTGGGCTGGTTTGTTGGTTGAGCCGGCGCCGGCCGGGAGGAGGTCCGGGCGTCGTGCGCGGTGCGGGTGGTCTGGGAGGGATCGGGAGGCCGATGAGAGGCGAGGAGAGGAGAATTGGATGGGCGTGGGTGGGGAATGGAGGGGAGACCGGGGCCCTTTTTATCGGTGGCGAGGGCGAGGGCGAGGCGGGAGACGGACGGGGACGCGCTCCCTGGAGGGGGCGATAACGACCTGCCCAGCTGCCGTCTCCGCGTCTTGGGTTGGGATTTCCGGTTTTGGCCTCGCGTCACCCGGGGGCTCGCGTAAATGGGCGACGCTGCCCTCCGTTTCCGTCCAAAAGCGACGGCTGTGCCGCGGGCTCGTAAAGGCACGCCCGTTTAGGCCCTCCCTCCCGCCCTCCCTCCATGGAAGAAACGTGAGCGACGTGCGACGCCCGTGGCCGCGGGTAGTGGGAGGAAGAAGGGTCAACTGGGCTGGATCCAGAGGGGCGCCGGACGTCGCGTATGGTGCGGGGCGGAGGAGGGGTAGGATGGTCAGGTGGCGCTTCGCGGGCACGGACGGGCCGTGCGTGTGCGCGAGCCGTGTGTGTCGTGTGCTGGTTGGACCCGCACGGCCGGCCGCGCCGTGTGGGGGAGCAAGTAGCCGCCGCCCGAAGCTGACTAGTATGGCGGCCGAAAGCGGGGAGATGGCTGGGAATTTGGGACGAAACCACCGGGCCAAACCATCGGGCGCGTCGGCTTGTCGGGGCCTGCGAGTTGGAACTTGGAAGGCGTCGTCGCGGCTTCTTCCGTACGTACCAGTCACCATACCATACCATAGCCCGCACGTTGCGGCCAGGGTCGGGATAAAATTAAGGGAGGCTGGCTCGGCGCCCCGTCCTTGTCCGCCTCTGAGCTGTCCGGATTAGCACGGCCGCTCCCCTCTTCACCTCCCGCCCATTCGTTTATCTTATCGCTAATACTACTATAAAATATCTATCGCTAGACGGGAATACTCAATTCCGATCCGATTTGAGTGTCGCCACGGCAAACTCGTGCATAGTCCCAACCGCACGGCCGGGCCATTCTGCCCACGCATCCCGGCTAGCTTCTACAAACTTTTTTTTAAGGAAAAAAAATACTTCGATTAGCTAGTCTTCTGGTGCTGAATTCGGTCGGTAGGGCGCGGCGGCTAATCAGGAACAGACAGGCCAACAGCAGAGCGAACTGGATAAGCAAGCCAGCAGATTCTCCCGGCCGCCCCGGAGACAGCAGCCGCACGAAGCCAAGGTCGCATCGCGGCGAGCAGAAATTCGGCGGCCGCATCATTTCCTTTCCGCGGCCACGGCTAATCCCATGTAAGACAATGATTTGGGGGGAACCAGCACAACCCTCTAGAGGTGGCTTATCTTATATATATATAGGTGTGTTACAATAGGTACAAGTATACGTACACAAATACAGAAGCTATAAATAGTCTAACACCCTCCCTCAATCTTAGCCACTTTCTAAAGAACTGAGAAGGGTAAGATTGCGCCTACAAGCCTCGAACTGTGGTAAAGGCAAAGGCTTAGTGAAGATGTCTGCAAGTTGATCTTTTGAAGAGATGAACTTGATCTGGAGCTATACATGACACACGTTCCGTACAAAATGATAGTCCACTTCAATGTGTTTAGTTCGGGCATGAAATACGGATTAGCGAGCAATATGTAGCACCGATGTTATCACACCAAAGGATAGGAGGCGTGGTTGAGACATACCCAACTCTGAAGCAAAGATCGCACCCAAATAATCTCTGCGGTAGCATTAGCCACGACCTTGTACTCGACGCTTCACTACTACGTGACACAAGATGCTTTGCTTCCGAGTACTCGAGCGATCAAGTTAGAGCCAAAGAACACAAAGATAGCCCCCCGTGGATCGCTTTGTCATCTGGGCTGCCACCATGCATCGAGTAGCCGAAGAACCCGAGAAGAAGACGGCCGAATATGCATCCCAAGACACCGTGAATTGGACATAACGCAGATGCGCTTAATGACCGCCCAATGAGTGTCGCGAGGAGCTCAAGATACCGACAAACCTCGCTGACAAAGATAAGAAATATCCGCCGCGTAATCGTGAAATCTTCAAGGCCACCAACAATACTCAGACTCAGTAGCATCGATCAAGACGAGCGCTTTCATCAACAAAGATGAGCTTCTCGGTAGATGACATGGGTGTGGTAGTTGGTTTGCACTTACATCCTCATTGCGCAACAAATCAATGAGTACTTCTTTTGTGTCGTAACAAGACCATCGGTAGCGAGAGAACCTCCACCCCAAGAAAGTAGTGAAGCTTCCCAAGATCTTTGACAAAGAAAGGCAGCACCAAGAGAAGCGAACAAGAGCATCAAGAAGATAGCGAGAGGAACTCACTGAATAATGTCATCCACATAGACCAAAAGATACATAGTGACATCGATTTACGGAGAAGAAATAATGAGGAGTCAAGACCTTTGGGCGACACAAACCCATGAGCACGAAGAGTGATGCAAGACGAGCATGCCAGGCACGAGGAGCTTGCTTCAGGCCATAGAGCGCTTTGGTGAGACGGCAGATGTGATCAGGACGATCAGGATCAGAAAAACCAGGTGGCTGTCGCATATAAACCTCTTCCTCCAAGAACCCATGAAGAAAGGCATTCTGTACATCAAGTTGACGAAGAGACCAACCGCGAGTGACAGCAAGAGAAAGAAGAAGCCTGATGGTGGTAGGCTTGACAACGGGACTGTAGGTGTCCTCATAATCAAGACCATAGCGCTGCCGAAAGCCTCTGGCGACAAGGCGCGCTTTATAACGCTCAATAGATCCATCCGAGTGCTTCTTAACTTTAAAAACCCACTTGCAGTCAAGAACATTAACCCGTGGTGGGGGAGGAACTAGAGTCCATGTCTTGTTGCGAAGAAGAGCGTGGTACTCCTGCTCCATAGCCTCTCGCCAATGAGGAACACGCATGGCAGCTCGATCTGAAGGGGCTCAAGTCGGATCCGCAATGAAGCAGCGGACATGCTGCCAACCAAGCAACAGTACCATCCGTACGCTCCTTTGGTCGAAAAATACCACTGCGACTGCATGTATGTGGACGTAACACATGAGCCGTGAGGGTCGAAGAGGCAGCCGGCGAAGGGCTGGGCGACGAAGAGGCAGACGATGGAACCAGGTCCTCTGTCGTGGCAGCCGGCTCAGTTGGTCCAGAACCCGCCAGTGGACTACCCAGCAGATGCACGGGCGAGGCCGGCGAGGCAGACCGAGCCACGGGCGAGGCCGGCGTAGCGGGCCGATCTGCTGGAGACACAGGCGAGGCCGGCGTAGCGGGCCGATCCGCTGGAGATGCGGGCGAGGCCGGCGAAGCGGGCCGATCCGCTGGAGACGCAGGCGAGGCCGACGAAGCGGGCGATCCACGGAGACGCAGGCGAGGCGGGCGTAGGGTCGAGCCGCGGAAGACACAGCCTTCGAGGCCGATCGAGGACGAGGCCGAGACCGCGATGCATCCACCGGCGTGCATGGGCGCGGATCGAGGCCATGCAACGCCGCCGCATGATCGGCGTGCACAAAGAGGGCGGCGGCGATGATGATGGGGAGTCCTCCAAAAGCTCCAAACGAGCCCCACGTCCGGTTCCTGCACCATGGTTAGGCAATAACACAGGAGAGTATGCAACATCATCAAATTGGTCAGAGGCAGGAGAGGATGAATGCATGGACGGAGGAGCATCTGTGGACACAGGTAGATTGGCAAAGGGGAAGACATGCTCATCAAACACCACATCCCGAGATATGTAAACACGATTAGTGGGAACATGAAGACATTTGTAACCTTTATGAAGGGAACTATAGCCAAGAAAGACACACTTTTTGGACCTAAATTCCAGCTTGCGTTTATTATAAGGGCGAAGATGCGGCCAGCAAGCACACCCAAAAACTTTAAAGAAAGTATAATCGGGTTGTTCATTTAGGAGAATTTCAAGGGGAGTCTTCATGTTGAGAACACGTGTGGGAGTACGGTTGATAAGAAAACAAGCAGTGGTAAAAGCATCACTCCAAAACCGGAAAGGAACCGATGCATGGGCCAAAAGAGTGAGACCAGTCTCAACAATATGGCGATGCTTACGCTCGACAGAGCCATTCTGCTGATGAGTATGTGGACATGCTAAACGATTAGCGAACCCAAGCGACTGGAAGAAGGAGGTGAGGTTGCGATACTCGCCACCCCAGTCCGACTGAACATGAACAATTTTATGCTTGAGAAGACGTTCAACATGTTTTTGAAACTGAACGACAATATCAAACGCATCAGATTTACGCTTAATAAGATAGAGCCAAGTAAAACGACTGTAAGCATCAACAAAACTAATATAATAGTTATGACCACTGACAGAAGTTTGGGCAGGGCCCCATACATCCGAAAAAACAAGTTCTAAAGGATGTTTCACCTCACGAGTAGACTCCGAAAAATGACTCTTCCCCTGCTGACAAGCATCACACACTGCTACATCATTATTGCTAGTGACACTAGGAAGCTCATGACGACGCAAAACATGACGAACGATAGGTGTGGCAGGATGACCAAGACGAGCATGCCACTGTGACGACGAGACGCGAACTCCACTGAAAACCCGAGAGACTCCAGGATGCTCCAGACGGTAAAGACCTTGGTAGAGACGCCCACTAAGCAGAACGGCCCTCGTGTCTCGATCCTTAATAAAAAGATCAAACGGGTGAAATTCACAAAACACATTATTGTCATAAGTGAGTTTAGGAACAGAAAGGAGATTACGCGTGACAGATGGTACTCTAAGAACATCACGGAGCTGAAGCCTCCTAGTAGCCCAATATGGGAGATGTGCATACCTGCTCCGTTGGCGGTGTGGATCTTATCGGAACCATGATAGGGCTCGCGAGGGTGAAGCTTCCCCATCTCATTCGTCAGATGCTCCGTCGCACCAGAATCCATGTACCAGTGCGGATCAACGGAGTAGGACTGAGTATGGCCCTGAGGCTTCTGCGGTGCCGGGCGATCAGCCATAGCCGCCTGACGCGCAGTGTTGCGCGTATCCTTGCCATCATTGCCGAGACCAAGGAAACTCTTCTGAAAGCGACGATGACACTTGGAGGCCCAATGTCCATCAAGACCGCAGAGCTGGCATACCCGCCGGCCCCCATCACCTGGAAGCGTCAGAGTGGGGGTGGACGAGGCCGGAGGAAGCGGCGCGGACCCCTTGCCCGAGGCGGAGGACGGGGCGCCACCGGAGGGGCGACCACCTCGGTAGGCCGCGTTGGCGATGGAGGAGCCACGACTGCGGTTGCCACGGCGCGCTTCAACGCGCTGCTCAGTAAGAAGAAGCCCAGAATAGAGCTCGCGCGCCATCATGGGGGTCATGTTGCTGCGCTCATTGACAATCTCAACTAGGCCATCGTACTCTTCGTCGAGGCCGTTGACAATGAAGGAGTTGAACTTCGAGAATCGATGGCGGCCGTCCAGCGGATGCCAATGTGTCGACGAGCCTTGACCTTGTTGTAGAACTCTGTCGCCGTGGAATCAAGCTTTTCACAGGCACCAAGCTCGCGACGAAGAGCACGGACCGGCTTGCGGCTCGGGCGCAAAGGCGCTCGGGATGGTCCAAGCCTCATGGGAGGTCTTAGCGAAGGCGACGAGCCCAAAGAATCGCCGGAGTGAGCGAACCTGGATGGAGGAGAGGTTCGCCTGGTCCTGCCCCGTCCAGACACGGTGTGCCGGGTTGTAAACTGGGCCGTTCACACTGTCCACCAGCGCAGGAGGGCAAGGAAAAGTGTCGTCGACGTAGCCAAGCAAGTAGTGGCTCCCAAGGAGCGGAAGAACCTGAGCACGCCAGAAGATATAATTGTCGGACGAGAGCTTGACGGTGAGGAGGTTGCCGAAGTGGAACGGTGGAGGCAACGATCCCGTGGAGGCACCTGCCGGGGGCGCGTACGCCGTGGGAGCAGGGGCAGACGACGCGGGCGGGACCACGGGATTGGAACCCGCGGGCGGCGGCGGCGAGTATGGCCCGTAGAGGGAGGCAACCGGCGCTGCCAGGGTGAATCCCGCCTGAGGCGCGGTCGGCATGAGGCCCGCTGTGACTGCCGATGAGGTGGCCTCGGGCGCGAAGGCCAGAGGTGTGATTACGCCGGACGACGGGGCGGATGACGAGGCGCTCGACGGATGGACCGTCAGCGCAAGCCCCGGCGATGTCGGGGTGTTGGAGAAAAACGAGCCAACGCTCCTGGTCCCGAAGCCGCGGCGCGTCGTGGCCGAAGTCGAAGCGAGGCGAGAGGAGGGCGGCGAAGCGAGGCCGGAGGAACCCGCAGAGGTGGAGCTGGATGCGGCGGCACCTGACATGGCGGCGGCGGCGCGATCTGGTGGCGGCGGCGGCGCGATGGAAGGGTCGGTGCGGGTTAGGGTTTTGCGGAAGCGTGGATCGCAATTAGGTCTAATACCATGTAAGACAATGATTTGGGGGAACCAGCACAACCCTCTAGGGATGGCTTATCTTATATATATATATATATATATATATATATATATATATATATATATATATATATATATATATATATATATATATATATATATAGAGGATGGATTTGCTATCCACACTAGCTCAGATGGCTGTTATCAGAACCCTTCGTTTGCGTCGAGATTCGAACCGTTGGATGGATAAGGTTCTGCTTTAATCATTTATTGAATTTCGCCACGGTCTGGAAGGAAAGTTGAGCCGAACCTTTTTGGTGTCAGTTGCCGGAATGGGAAACCTACTGTCTGGCGATTGCAGGTGTGCTCGGGGCCAGGTGACGACGACACTTTTCGAAGCAGCAGGCTGAGCCAGTGGCTGTTTTGGGCGTGCTGATCAATCAGCTATTTCTGGCTAATCATGAAAAGTTCTACGGGTCTTTGGACTTGTCTTCTTGTGTTAAAACAACCATTTTGGTCTAGTAAGCTGTGGACAGTTGGGCACCGTTTTAGAGCAGCAAAAAATGGTCTGCGACGCTGGAGCGGGTGTGTAAAGCTTGCCGTATTTAGTTAGGTGTTTTGAATACGGTTCTGCACCGTCCTGTAATTATGACCGGCCGGATGATTAAATGCCATTTTCAGAGGAAAGGTCCCTTAGTAATGACCTGCGCCGACCTGTAGTAATGACCTGCAATATTTAGTCAAGGCGCACAACTACGGTATGGGCTTCTTCCCTAAAAAAAATGATATGGGCTTCTAATTACTGAAGCCACCGTCCAGCTGTTTGTTTTGCATATCTAGCATCTTGCTCGTTGTTGCTCCCTACGCCCTTTGTATGAGTGCTGTCTAGCGATCGGACAGATGGAAGGATTGGGAGATGGGCAACGGAACAACGAAGCGTGAGCTCGGGCGTGAGCACGGTCATGGGTGAAGAAGCGTCTGCAGGCGCCATTGTCGCTGCCGTCGATGATGCCCATGCTGACTACGGCGGTCAGCAGGTTAGTGGATGGTTCTCGAGCTTTTTATTACGAGTGGATGTTTTCTGTTGCTGAGAAAAATCGATGATTGTTTTCCTGTACCTTGATCCGCCCAACAACTTAGTCCCTCTGACTGTGAAGCAAAGTCTCATTGCTAACTCCATCAGCCAGGCACGGGGGGCACTATCGATACATGGAATTAAAACCATTAAGCTACGCGTGAAGGGCGGCCAACCAGCTATGCCACGTGGCACAAGCTGGTTGTCCGCGGTGAGAAATGTTTTGCAATTTTTTTAGATGAAGGTGTGGATTATGTTTTAAATATATATTTTTAAATGGAGATGAGGACCTCTGGTATTTTTTAAATGGACGGTTATGCAAAGTGGCACTCGTTGATAGGCTGGTGTGGTAATTTTTTTTCTTTTTACCTTTTTTTAGATGAAGGTGAGGATTTTTTTTTGAGATGTTTTTCTAGACGGAGGCGAAGACTTTATGTAATTTTTTTTATAAAAAGGTGTGCACAACTTACTCTAAAGAGGCGCCACCCCCAATCACTAGTGCCTGTCACAATGGTAGGGCAGTGGATGGGGGCATGGAATGCCAGCCAGGCACCGTGTGTAGTGTTTTTGCTGCTTTCCCGGTACAATTTGACAGAAAATGCCTTCACTCATTTTTGTCTACAGTCACAGCTGCTGGGTAGGATCAGTGGGGAAGGTAGAAATAATTTTCAGGTGTGGCGGTGTTTATAGAGAGAAAAACCATGTATAATACACCAATGTAAGAGCTCACTAAAGTATTAAATAGAACAAGTAGACAAGAGGTCACAAGGGATTCAGCCGTAATGTGCAGACATGCAATCAACCCATAAGCTCGATCCACCAGCTTCCAAGTCAAAGCAGGAGACATGGCTCATCTTAAAACTTAAAAATTTTGTATTGGGCTAATACAATACATACGTATTTGTAGCATATGGCGTGCGTCAAACCTCGCCAGATTGCTAGCTTCGCCACTGGGTAGGATGTGGAACCGTATGGTCACGGACGAATAGATGAACTTCATTCTCGGTGATGGCACTGGGGCTATCGAGGCCAAGATATGGTATTTTTCACGCCTCATGAACGGTTAAAAATAATTTTGGGTTTCTCCTCATCGAACAAGGAAATCAGATCGTGCAGCTTCTCACCTCGAGCCTATCGAGGGTGCCTTCCCATTGACCTGGATCTGTTCTTCCTCGTCTGACTCAGACTCCGCAACGCCGCCTCCTGCAGGGTAAGTGTGTAACCAATGCCCTCTTCTTCTTCTTCTGATTCGGATGAAACATCTTCAACCCGTCGGCGCAGGCTCGGGCCCAAGGGCAGGACGTCATACCCATCCATCCTGCGACAAAAAATATTGGCGATGGAAGTAAATAGTCAGATATACCCGACGGCTCACATTCACCGTTGCAGCATCATGATGCGTAAGCATAAAAACAGGCCACTGCTAGCTGTAAACCGGCTGATGGTAGGGATTTTTAAACCGCCTTGCCAGCCATTAATTTGCGTTGATTTGGGCCGCTTGATCTGTGGACTATCACTACCATCTCTTTTCATTTTGGATTTTAGAACATATACATAAAACACAATCTATTACTCTCCTCGTTCCCAAATATAAGGTTTTTTTAGAGATTTTAACAAGTGACAACATCCAAAGCAAAATGAGTGAATTTACACTTTATAATATGTCTACATGCATCCATACGTTGTAGTCCATTTGAAATGTCTGACTTATATTTAGGAACGGAGGGAGTAAATCCAAATACGCATATATCCCCCTCCCGTGGCGACTCCAGTCAGTATGTGCACAACATCCTCCTTGCCCAGGTTGCGGCAGCCCTATCACCGATCATCTCACAGGAAAAACACCGACAAACTTGCCTGGCACGGCCACGGCTGCACAGGAAAAAAGCTGACAAGCTTGCCATGCACGGCCACGGCTGCAATGCTGGGTTGCAACAATGACACTACTGGCGACCATTCTTGAAGGCATTGACAAACTATACGAAAACGCAGGGGAAACCAATGTTGAGCAAGAGAAACGGATTCAGGAGTAGACATGAAAAGCACACATGGGCGGATGCATAGGGAATGAAGACACTACTCGAACGCCGCCGAAATTCAGTCTGTACAACGTAAGCTTGATGTACAAAATGTATATCATTTGGATGGATGTACCTTAGATCTTGGCTGTGTGCCACCCTGTTAACGAACGCAGTTCATCAATCTCCCGTTGCGCTTCAGCCCCTTGGTTCTTGGTATCGGACAGCAAAAGGCCTGCTGCGCTTGCTGTGTTTTTGTCGGCCCCGCAGCCCGAGTGCGATCACGGGGCGCGCTTCCTTTCTGCAGGATAACATCTAATGTAGACGACCGAGCAAAATGTCACGACATCTCGGATTTCATGAGGCCAACACTAATGCACAACCCCAAATGAATGTCTATTTCGTCCAGTTCTCGTTCGTTCGGGACAGAAAAACAGACATGACTGTTCGTCGGTGCGCCTAACTAACACGCTCCACCCTAACCCGTCCGTGTTTTTAGACTTCGGTTTTGGCCCCCAAAAAAACCCAAATAAACGTTGCAAATAATACAAAATCAAAAATATAAACATTAAGAGCAACTCCAACACGGCGATCCAAATGGACGGCGATTTTGTCCATTTGAGTCGGCCCGGCGGACAACCACGTTTGCTTTCGCGTTTGGGTCGGCGCTTGCGCCCAACACTGACCCGACCCATTTTTTAGGTGATGCAAAAAAAAAAAATTTAGCCCACAAATATTTTGAAAATTAGAAAACATTAATGCCGGCCACAAAAGACCTGCCAGAGTCCACGAGTCCACGTTAATTAAGTAAAAACATTTAAGAAAACTAAAAACTAGAAGGCGCGATGCCTTAGGCGTCCTAGTCGTCACCGTTAGAGCCAGTGAGGTCGACGAGCGTCTACACACCCAGGGGAACACCGTCGCCTAGGCTGCGGCGGCGTTGTCCGGCGGTGGTTGTACCATCGCTGGATGGGCTGCGCGACCGCGGGCAGGACGCTCCTCGTCCTTTGCCTCGGCGTCACGCTCCAACTGATAGAGTCGCCCGCCCTCACGGCATTCCTTCGCTAGCCTGCGTTGCCGCCATTACTCCAGGTATATCTGCTCCTGGGCCGGCGTCGCCCAAACCAGATGGGCGGCACGCTGACCCACTCGCGCACGTACCCGTCCCATGTGTAACGCTGGGGCTTGACGGGGGTTGGCGCCGACTCAAGGGATGGCGGGGCCAGCGGCGGCACAACGTAGTCGCCGGCAACGATGAGAGCTGTGGCCTTCGCCAATCATGCCTGGTATGCCGCCTCCTCCTTCTCCTCCTTGCGCGCTCCTCATCCTTGTTTTCACAGAGAACAGGCACCAGCGCCGTCTGGTAGGCGGCCTCCGCTTCCTGGTCCTCGTCACGCATGACGAGCGGCGGTGGGGTGCCAACCTCCATGTCGCTGACGCTGCTCCTCGTGCTCCAACGCGAACCAGACCTCCCAATCAGGAGAGTCTAATGCGTAGGCGGGGTTGAGGCGTTGCTCCAGCGTCAGCTACAGCCGACGACGCCATACCTCCTCCGTGTGCGCCCACACCGACCGCGGCACCGGGATCCTCTCCTAATCCAAGTGATAGATGTGGTAGGGGAGGGGGACGTGATGCTCCCAGTGCCACTTCGCCTGGTACACTGGGACGCTAATGTGCTGCTATGGCCGGGAAGACACTGGCGCCGAGGGGAGTGCGCACGAAGAGCCAGCGGGGGCCTTGCCCTTGTTCTTGCCGGAGAAGAACCCCGTGGTGGTTAGGGTTGTCACCGACAGGGGAGCAGAGGGTGGCGAGTTGGGACGGGCATCTGGAAGAGGATGAGGACGCCCACCCCGACGCCGACGCTGCTCTGCTCCCTACTCAGGTGATCATGGGCGACGTGGCTGACGATGGGCCGACACCCACCGAGTCGGTCATCTCCGGTGTCGTGCACGACCAGCTCCACCATTGGCCCACAAGGCGCGGGGTTTTACGCGACAATGGGTGGCTCCTCCTCCACCTCTTCCTTGACCACGTCGGCCATATCCAGCTCCGCGATGGCCACGTCGCCGGCTGCAGAGAGGGTCAACTGGGTCTCCAGGTCCTCCCCTTGGTGCTCGTCGTGGGTGTTTATGGAGTACTCCGTAACACACCTCATGAGCTCGGCCTCCTCCTCCTCGGTCATGGGAGGTGGCGGTGGTGGGGACTGGGATGAATATGGCGTCGGCATGATGCCGCACGGACGCCTGCGGCCACGTATTTGGGGCGGGTTGTCAGCACGAGCAGGACGTGGGCGGTGTGAGCTTGGAGGATGATCGACAAAAAATGATTCTCTCCGCATGTCGTGCTCGTCTAGGGTAAAATGAAGAAGGAAAGTTAGAGACTGTTAACACGTGAGGCCATTTCTCCATCATATCCGGCGAAATTTCCTTCTTCGTACCGGGTCCTACGGATAATGCTAGGTTCGAGTTCGGCGGGATATGTATCCAGACGAACGAACCACTACACTACCACATAAGAAACTTGTTTTCTAAATTTAAAGGCTTAATCCGTTTGTGCTTTATGACAGTATATAATTACTCATTTAGCCTGTTAAATAACTGCTCGTGCTTTACTCAGGTAAATGTCTTCAAAGATGGAGCATGGCATTTAAAAGTCTCGCATGACATGGACAGTCCTTCATGAGCTACCCATATATGAGGTGGGTAAATCATGGCATACGACCTTCTCGAGGGATCATTCTCGCGAGTCTATCTCCCTCAGGAGTTCAGCTTGCATGGTTGTGCGGACTACAGGTTGACTAGATCGAGCATGGGCAAGCTAAACCATGGTGCAGGTCCAAGGTGGGCTACTCCGTGTTTGGGACTGAGAGCTATCTAGAAAATGAATTTCAAGGGCGAGCCTGCCCTTCCAAATGATGTTTGGCATTTCCGAAGAATCAACATGGTGGGTGAGGATTCTGGCCCCCGACGAGGCAGCACGCCAGGTAGTCGCCAGGCTTGGATACACAGGTCGTCTCTGCTCCATCGGCACGGAGTCGAAAGAAGCAACTGAGCTACTACCGCACACCAACATTCCTAGTGTGCAAGGTTGTGCCCATCAGTCTGACTTGGCCGCCTAAATTCCCTTGACACATTGTTCAGTACTCAGATATTATTAAGAAGTGCGATCATTTTACTATGGCCTTGAAAAGTTACTGTTGTATTTTTGGATCTGTAATATTATCATCTACGTTTGAAAGCACAACTCATTGACCCTCTTAGTCTGTTTCATTTCATTTCTGACCTGTTAGTCAAATTCTCAAGCCAAGGTTTGTGTATTTGTGTGGTGTGAGCTATTGTTTTTAGCTGTCATATTACGATTTGAAAAAATGAGGCATTGGTGGTGACTCATGCTAAAGTTTATTTTTGTGAACCTTGTTTGCTTTGCTTAATGCATAGCTCCTTTTTTGGTGACGGTTCTCCAAATTCTCCCCAAGTGGTTATTTTTAAGATGTGCTTCTAACGATCATGTCAGGTTGTATTGTTTTTCCAAATCATGGTGAATCTTTATAGGGTTTACATCTATACATCAAAATGCTCAAGTTCATATTTGATAGGGTTGCTCTTGTTGCGGGTATGCACCGTTCCGACAATGCAATCTGGGGTTCCCATAATGTATATATACCTGATGCGGTGATCAACTAGATCAATGTCGTCTATATATCAAAAGGCTCACGTTCATATTTGATAGGCTGACTCTTGTTGCGGGTGTGCATGGTTCCGACAATGTAATTTGTAGGTTCCCCCTGTGTAATCTAGTTTATGCATGATCAACTTGATCCATGTCGTTTATATATCAAAAGTCTCACGTTCAAATTTCATAGGGTGACTCTTGTTGCGGGTATGCACGGTTCCCAACAATGTAAACTGGAGGTTCCACTTGGTAATCCAGTTGATGCCTATTGTTGCGGTTATGCACGGTTCAGACAATGCAATTTGGAGGTTCTCCTTGCATGATGTAGTTGATGTGGTCATCAGTGTGCTCATTGTCATCTATACATCAAAATGGTCATGTTCATATTTGATAGGGTTGCTCTTGTTGCAGGTATGCACGGTTGCGACAATACAATCTGAAGGTTCCTATAGCGTAAATATACTTGATGCGGTGATCAATTTGATCAATGTCGTCTATATATCAGAAGGGTCACGTTCATATTTGATAGGGTGACTCTTGTTGTGCGTGTGCACGGTTCTAACAAATGCAATTTGGAGGTTCCCATAGCGTAAATATACCTGATGAGGTGATAAACTTGACCAATGTCATCTATATATCAAAAGACTCACGTTCATATTTGATACGGCGAGTCTTGTTGCCGGTATGCATGGTCCCGACAATGCAATGTAGAGGTTTCCCCTTGCGCAATCTGGTTGATGTGCAATCAACTTGATCAATTTCGTCTATATATCAAAAGGCTCGCGTTCATATTTGATAGGGTGACTCCTTGTTGCGGGTACGAACGGTTCCTACTATGCAATCTTGAGGTTCCCCCTTTACGTAATCTGGTTGATGCACGATCAAAATGATCAATGTCGTCTATTTATCAAAAGGCTCACATTCATATTTGGTAGGGTCACTCTTACTGCCGGTATGCACGGTTCCGACAATGAAATGTGGAGGTTCTCCTTGCGTAATCTGGTTGATGCGTGATCAACTTGATCAATGTCGTCTATATATCAAAAGGCTCACATTCATATTTGATAGGGTAACTCTTATTGCGGGTATGCACGGTTCCGACAATGTAAACTGAAGGTTCCCCTTGCGTAATCTAGTTAATGCCTCTTGTTGCGGGTATGCACGGTTCGGACAATTCAATCTAGAGGTTCTCATTGCGTGATCTAATTGATGCGATCGTCGATGTGCTCATTGTCATCTATATATCAAAATGCTAGCATTCATATTTTATAGGATTGCTCTTGTTGCGGGTACACATGGTTCGAAAAATGAAATCTGGATGTTCTCCTTGTGTCATCTAGTTGATGTGGTCATTGACATGCTCATTGCCATCTATACATCAAAATGCTCATGTTCATATTTGATAGGGTTGCTCTTGCTGCGGGTGTGCACGGTTCCGACAATGCAATCTGGAGGTTCCCATAGCGTAAATATACCTGATGCAGTGATCAACTTGATCAATGTCGTCTATATATCAAAAGGCTCACATATTTGATACGGTGATTCTTGTTGAGGGTTTCCACGGTTCCAACAATGCAATCTGGAGGTTCCCATAGCGTAAATATACCTGATGCGGTTATCAACTTGATGAATGTCGTCTATATATCAAAAGGCTCAAGGTCATACTCGATGGGGTGACTCTTGTTGCAGGTATATGGAGGGTCTTGGTCGTCGGAGGAGGAGCATATGTCACCGTTGTCATCGTCATTGGAGTCCGAGAGGACGATGAGCCCCTTCATCCAACGGAGCACCCTATGCTGCTGCCGGTTCAACTGGGCCACCCGAGCCTTCTCCGCCGCTACCTCTTTCGCTTCACGCTCTGACTACTGAATAGCAAGCCGGAGTGCCATCACGTTCTTCCGTTGGAGGCGGCGAGCGTCTGACTCCGCCGTCATGAGGGACCAGTGGTAGACCCATGCGAGGAGCCGCTCATCCTTGTCGGGCTCTGCCTGCATCCCGCGGCGGCGAGCGCAGACTGCTCCACTATGTCCCTCTCCCGTGCCCACTACCTTCGATTGAGGAGTGCGCGTACAGGCCGTCGGCATGGGCACTATCACCCGCCGCCTCTCGCGGCACACGGGACGCACCTGCGATTGTGGAGTGTGTGTGCGGGCCGGCGTCGCGGGCACTATCACCCACCGCCGCGCGCGTGGAGGAGCGGCCAACGGGGGAAGGGGACGGCACAGGATGCGCTGTCCTGTCATCACTGCGCGCGGGCTGGGAGGGTCGAGCTCCGACGTCCGAACTGCGCCTGTGCGGGAGCTGCGTCGATGCTCTAGATTCGGAGTTGCCGCCAGTATCCACCTTGGAGCGCTCCAATGCAATGTTGAGGGCCATCTCGTCCTCGTAGTCAAGGTCGGAGCCGGAGTCGCTGTCGGAGCTGGACATCGGAGTGGATGGGATCTGAATCGGAGAGGGAGGGGAGAGGACAGAGCTAGAGAGTGTGAGCTAGGGTTCGGAGCGAAATGCCTGGATTGTGGTTTTTGTGGGACAGCCGTGGGGGCGGTGGTGGGTCGGGTCTGTCAGGCAAACGCGCACAGGTGTGCCTGGGCCACCCCATATCCGCCAGAGATTTGAGCTAGATATCAGAGGTGTCGGTCAGCCTAGTCGTTTGAGGGCGGTTTGAGATGTCCAGTTGGTTTTTTTTTGCCTGTCAATGACCAGACTGCCAACCCGGGCAATTTAAACAGGTAGATGTCCGGCTGTAGATGCTCTAAGGGCATCTCTAGTAGACCCCTTAAAAGTGATAAAACCCTTATAATTTTTTAGTTTTAAGGTTTTGGTCAAAAAAAATGTCCAGAACAGAAACGTAGAAAGTGGTACAACCTGTAATTTTTTTAAAGTGCACCAAAAATCCACGCCCGACACCTTTATGTTTGAAGGTTGGAATGCCGAATTGAGGGTGCCCCGTATACCGGTCAAACCTCGTCGGAGCAAACACGCCGTCACGAAATTTGCCAGAATCCGCCCGAAACTCGCTAGAATTCGTCACTGCACACTTGAAAAAGCCGTTGGACGCCGGAATTGACCGCCGCTTGTTCGAATTCGACGAGCTCGACCTCGCTGTGGCCTCCCGTGGCCTCAGCCTTACCGCTGGAATCCTCTCAGCTCGTCCAGCAAAGGGGCACGGCTCTCGGCCGGCGTGGCCGGCAACGGAGCAGGGCGCAACTAGCGCGCGACGGGGCTGGGCAAGGCCGACGAGGACGAGGCCCGGCCGGCTGCCGACGGTCGACGGGGCGCGGCCGGTTGGGTGAAGGGACAACGCCGGCTGGGCTGGAGTAAGGAGCTCTTACCCAGATTTACAATTTGTTTTTACAGTATATTTTCGGCTGTAACTAAAATGGACCCTTAAAATGTCTTTTTTTCAACCCTTATCATATTTCTACAGTTTGTAAGTTTAAGGGGTATGTTAGAGATGGTCTAAGACCGCTATTTTGCATTTATCCTTGGCGGGTGTGTTAATAAAAAAATGCTGATATAGATTCTGTCATAGCGCCAAACTGTTATGTGTACGAGGACTAGCATGTCGGGATGAATCGAACGCGCATGCAGGATCTTGTGCCTGTCGGGGAGTGTGTCTTCAATGTGTGAGCACGTGCCTCATCAAATGCCACGGGGGGTGAGACTAACAGGGATGGGCGGCTGTCTTTTACTGGTAGAGGCTGCCTGAAACTGCTGCGTATTGGAAAGTTTAGACAGGGACGATCGCGGCAGCGGGTTGTCACGGATGTTAAGACTCTGTGCGGGGTCGTCTGACTATTACCGGGCAGAGGCTGCCTGAAAACTTCTGCCGAGTAGAAAGTTGTAGCAGCACACGTCGCTGCTTGTTGTAGCCGTTGGTGCGTCATGACTTTGACCCCCGTCGTAGATGCTGGCTTCCAAGGCACTTGATGACAGTTTTAAATGGTGAAAACTACGTACGTGGTAAAAATGAATCAGTGGGGCGTCGGCCTTGATCTACCACCGGTCTACTATAGACTGGCACGTCAGCAGAGGACGGTCACCCGCAAAAAAAAAAGCAGAGGACAGTCGGCGCAAGTTGATGTCGGCAGGGCAGCAAGTTAATGCATGTCACTAGTTACGTCCGTGGGCGATAAAATGTTGATGATCGCCAAAAAATGAGGAGATGGGCAGCACGATTGGTGTCACTGGGATAGGTGGCGAGGCAATGGAAAACGACCTCCGCGGATGACGGCACGGGTAACGCAATGTTTAATGCATTTTTCTCTCGGCAAAGGCTCTCTGAATGATACTACCTCCGTCGTTATGGCCCCTTTATAATTTGTGTCAAATTTTGATCAAAGATTAAACTAATAAAATATTAATGCATGTCAACAAAAATTATATTGTTAGATTCGTATTTAAACATACTTTTCAATGATATAAATTTTATTGACATGTATGAATATTTTGTGAGTTAATTTTATGGTTAAAATTTAGCACACAAAATACAACGAGGACCAATAAACCATAATGGAGGTAGTAGATGGGATATGTTTCTACACTATGTGGATTATAAGGTCAATCACCGCAGGGCAAAAGTTGATACGTAAAATCCCAACAAACATACATCTTGATTAAAAAGATGTGTCTGGCTAGGTCTCAATCAACCGCGATTTAACCAGGTTTCAGTCAAGTGACAGAACAACAAAGAGAGAGAAAAAATTAAGTGAAGGTTTTAAACGGATCTCAATGTAAGATCGCACGGATATAGCTTCGACTGAGACTTAATGAAGTCTCAGTCGACTGAGACTTAGCAAAGCCGTTAAACAAACAGTTTTGCTGAGTCTCAATTTTGCATGGAGGGGGTGGATGGTCCTGTCAAGGCGATAAAGAGGGTGCAGATCACCGCTGATGCAGAGGACGACGAGATGTTGATATTGAATGTAAACTGTTTAGATGTCGCCGCAAAAATGATCATGCAATCTGTTCGGTTCGAGAGGTTGCAGGGACATAAAGATGAGTTGGCGATGGCGGACTATGAGGATGCGGACGCGGATGCTGCCTATGCGGCGGGGATGAAATGCACGGATTGCCGAGCTAATGTTCTTTTGGATTCGGGCATGTAAAAAATTTAATCATACTTGCCTCTTTTTGGTTGTGATTGGGCATGTGATCCGGAGCTATTGTTATCTGGCGTGCCTTGTGGATCAAAGCACATTTGAATTTGAAATTACTGGCAGGCATATACATGATAGCGTTGGATGGCGGCCTCCCGCATGCGTGTCCGTGGACTGGCCCTCCTTGTCTGGGAACGGGTCTGGGAGGAAATTAGCTGGTCGCCGTTGCATATGCCCTAAGATCTTGCTGAAAAGATGATAAAATGGCCAGACCTGATGCAGAGGCATGGCTCGTCATCGGAAGCCTTACCAAAAGACTCTTCCTTCCCAAGGGGTGTCCTTAAAGATTAACATTGATGCCGGATCATCGTCTGCTCTGAATCCGAACAATTGGACTTGCGCCACCAAACTGAGTATGGCGGGGGAGATGGTGGGGGTAAGATAACGATGCTGCGTTCAAAGATGGATAACGACACCGACGTGCCACCGATGTCATGACCACGTCAGCTAACCATAACGAAAAAGCTTCCACAAGTCGAAAACCCAGCACACCCCATCCCCATAGACTCGATGTGCCCATCTCCAACACAAGACGCATCACGGGGCACTTCCCAACGTTCCCATACGCCAGTCCCCCACAAACACAGAACATAAATGCAGAAATGTTCATTTCATGGTGTCGCGTTATTCCCCCTGCCTTTTGGTTGGCAAAATCAAAATGCAAACGTGTGAGTCGGGCGTGGCGACAAAACTGCCTAGCAATCAAAATGAGGGTCGAAAAAAGGGGGGAAACGGTGCTTTGCCTAGCCATCACACCACGCCGGGTTGATCATTCCATATTCGAGGGGGCTTAGCAAAAACAGAGAAATCTCCACATATTTGCATTAATGATGCCTTTACCAAAAATTTTTTTTTGGAGAAGAAGCTTTTGATGCTTTGATTCATGCCATTTGCGACATAACATGTTCATGATATAAAAGAGAAATGCAGGGTAGAGAGTCGGTAACAACAAATACACAAAAATGTCAAGACGTGCGATCAACTTCGGTAGTGGTAGATAGAGTGCAGGTTAACAATCAAGAGCGGCGTACAAAGACATCTTTCTGCTCTGAAGAATGAAAATTATGCGCTCCCCTTCTCCATGTGATGGTTGCGCGTTGAAAATGTGCCGCAGAACTCAGCCTCCTATCTCATCTCCCGCACCTATGACAGTAACGATCAAAACAAAGTAATGTTAGAAACATGTGAAGAAGGCCAACAAATTGTCTGGAAACTAAACGATCAAAAAAAATGTCGTTGTCTTGTGGTTACCTGTGATGAAATAGCTAGTGTATGGGATCATAGTCATTTTCAAATGATGGCCCGACATCCGTGTGGATGACCTTGTGACATAATTGACTTCGAAAACGCCTTCCGGGGTTGGAATGACATGATGCTTCTATCTTCGAACACGCAAACGATCCTGCATTCATCACGCTGCCTTGCAAAAGGACCGAAGTTGAATGGAAGGATTGAGATCCATGGTACTCCCTCCGTCTAGGTGTGTAAGTCATCTTACGAAAATCAAATAATCCCAAAACACGTAGGCGCGGTGCATTAACTTCTACCTCGTTTCTTGTTTCTTGACACATCAACCAATAAGAGATGAGGGTGTGCATGCTTTTAATGACCTGAGACTATCAAACATGACATGCAGTGGTTAGCTCATTGCATGCAATACTATTAATTAGCAAATAAACATTAATGTCTCTCGTTTTCCCCTCCTCCTTGGTCACGGTGCACAGCCTAAGATGACTTACTCACCTAGACGGAGGGAGTATAGATGTTGATAGCTCCCATCTGGATCTAGGCTCAAAAGTCAACACCATTAATCCTTACCCAAATCCTGAGATTGTTGTTGTTCAAGGCTGCTAGACATATTCCGTTGCCATCTATTCTGACTACCTGCGAGAGGCGCGATTCAGGACCATGGTTCGGTCAAACCTATGGTCCATGCCGTACGATTCTCCAGCCTTCTTCATGTGGATTGATGTGCCTTTTTTTTTGGAAAAGGGGTTTTACCCCGGCCTCTGCATCAGATTGATGCATACGGCCTCTCTTATTAATAAATAAAGTGGTCCAGAACAAAAGTCTTACAAACAAATGAGAAAAGGTAGCGCAGAGCTCACACAGAGCAGCGAAAATACACAAACGGGATAAGCCACAAACCGGCTGGCATAATATGAGGTAGGTAAACTAGATGCCTATCCTATTACATGATCGCCATCAAACCGGTTGAAGATATCCCACAAACCGTCTCCCACGGACAGATCCGATAACCAAACGCTCCACGCCTCCGTCGGAGTGAGTAAGGACCAAGTACGGATCAGCGCCGTGGCCCGGAACAACACCTGCAAAAAATGAGTATTTGATATTCTGTTAAAAACCAAGTCATTCCTACAGTTCCAAATTGCCCATAATAACGCACATACTCCTACACGAATTTGTCGCTGTTTGGGCTCGTCCCGAGCAACCACGCCCAAAAAGCGTGTTTACCGATCTTGGTGGAGTAATATTAAAGGCAATTTGCACGGTGCGCCACAACCCTTGTGCCAGCGGGCAATCAAAAATAAATGTTTGATAGACTTATCCCGATCACGAAGCTACACCTAGTAGGTCTGTCGATTATGCTTAACTAGATTGTCCTTTGTAAGAATTACTGTTTATGCACAAACCACATAAACACTTTAATTTTCAAAGGAACCTTAACGTTCGAGACTACCTTGGGCGTAGGTATCACAGATGTATTAATAATGTCAAGATACATCGACTTGACGGTGGAACGCCCATTTCTAGTTAGCTTCCAAAACAAGCTGGTCGGGCTGAGTATTTAGTTGTACCTCCATTAGCCTCGTACCAAGTGAAGCCATGCTTCCCATCTCGGTCCACAAGCACTCTTGGCCGGATGTTAAGAGGATCGTCGCAAAACTGTGGCCACAAGGGCATCCCTACGCTGGACAATACGATCTGCGTTGGATATTGAGAAGCAGGCGTGTCACCCAGCCACGTATCCTCCCGAATCGCGTATCGCTCCATTCCCAACAATACATTTCGCTCATTAAAGAAAGCTGATTTAGCCCTCATTAGCCCTTTCGAGCAGCGAGTCTGTAGGTCTCATAGTGACACTGGATAAAGTCTTTGAGTAGAGATATTTACTCCGTAAGATCTGCGCCCAAGTTGCCTCTGTCTCGAAGACAGCTTAAACAGCCACTTACACAGAGACACTTATTTTTGACTTCAAGATTTTCAATGCCAAGTCCTCCTTGTTCCTTGATCTACAAATAATATCCCATTTGGCCAATCTATACTTCCTCTTGGATTCATCACTCTGCCAGAAGAAGCGAGAGCGATAAAAATCTAGTCTCTTCCTCACCCCAATTGGTACTTCGAAGAAAGATAGCAGAAACATAGGTAAACTTCGTGAGCACCGAGTTAATGAGAATCAACCGGCCTCCATAAGACATGAGTTTTCCTTTCCAACAACTTAGTTTCTTCTCAAATCTATCCTTGATGCTCTTCCACTCAGCATTCGTTAACTTGCGATAGTGTATTGGAATGCCAAGATAAGAGAAAGGAAGAGACCCACTCTCACATCCGAACAATTGTGTATAGGCTTCCTTTTAGTCATTGGCTCTACCAAATGAACAACTCACTCTTATGGAAGTTAATCTTCATACGACAATTGTTCAAAAAGGCACAATACTAGTTTCATGTTCCTTGCCTTGGCCAAATCATGTTCCATAAAAATGATTGTATCGTCGGTATTGCGGGATGGATAAACCACCATCAACCGGATGAGGCACCACTCCTCCACGACCAGCCTCTTTGGCCCTCCCAATCGGGATCGCTAACATATCAACCACAATATTGAACAAAATGGGTGACATAGGATCGCCTGTCGCAGCCCTTGTGCGTTCGGAAATAGTGGCCTATGTCATCATTGACCTTAATGCCCACGCTACCCTTTTGCGTGAACAACTCCACCGATGTCTCGGCGCTCATCAAAACCCTTCATTCTTAAAGCTTCTGGAGGAACGGCCATTTGACCTTATCATAAGCCTTCTCGAAATCCACTTTGAAAATAACCCCATCTAGTTTTTTCATGTGCATTTCATGAAGCGTTTCATGTAGGACGACAACCCCCTCTAGGATGTTCCTATCTGGCATGAAAGCCGTTTGTGAAGGTTGAACCACAGCGTGTGCTATCTGAGTCAGTCGTATAGTACCAACCTTGGTAAATATTTTGAAACTGACATTCAGTAGGCAGATCGGCCGAAATTGTTCAATTTTGACGGCATCAGTTTTCTTAGGCAATAACGTTATCGTACCAAAATTCAGATAATCCATTGATGTGCCTTTGAATTCAAAAAAATGGGTTAAGGCTTAAACAGCTCGAGGTCTGCGTTAATCTCTTTCCTCGAGGTCTGCACCACTAGGCCTGTGCGGGCTAGTTTTGCTTTCTTCGTACTGATGGGCTGGCACATTTCTCTAGGCACTTTAGCACTTGAGCCAATGTCCGATGAATGAAAAAATGTCTGTCTATTCATCCACGGAAGTACTGTTTATTTTTATAATTCATAGATATGTTATCTGAAGATGTTTAACATATGAATTGACTGTCATATAAACACTTGACTTCCAACAGAGATGCCACCATAAAGTGACATGAAAACACTTGATTTCCATAACAGAGGCAGATATGTCAGACCTCCCAGTTTCAAAAAATGCGGACTGAACACACACAAAAAAAACACAGAAGTTATGGTAACAACAAGAAAAATACATTGTTAAAAAAAAGAAAAATACTTACTTTTATCATGTTTTTTCTGGCTGGAGCTCCTGACACCAACATATAAACTTAAGGCACTAGGCTTCGTTTAGTCAGCAAGGACCTTCTTGATGGTATTCAGAACATTCTCTTGTTGGTGGACCAACTTGTTGGTGTTTTTTGCAACAACAAATATATATGTGAGATATCTTGAGCAATTTTGTTTATCTATTAAGTATTACTGACAAGTGACATCATTGGACTTTGAACCAGCACAACACGCCGTCTACCAACAAAAATAATCAATAAAGTGGTCGCATGCATCTCCCGGATGCAGAGGCCGGGGGTCATCATCCTTTTCTAAAAAAAATGTACAACACGCCGTCTACCACTATGGCGCATGGGTCATCGTTCGGAATGCATGGTTTCTTTGGGAAGATAGGCTTAGATACCTCGACGACTCACCGGTCACCGCGCTCTGCAGTGACGCGAAGACGGAACACGTCGAGCTCCTCGCCTGGCTCAGCATGCGCCTGAGGATATCCGTCGAAGAAGGCCTTGTCGCTGTCGATGATGCGAAGCAGGCACAGACGGCGGAAGGGATGTGCTGGATGATGTCATCGCGAGGGAGCCAGTGACGATTTGTAGAGATGGCCCCCCAAGATTGTACGCTTAGTGTATCCCCTTGGGCAGCCCCTTTATCTCACGACGACTTCGCCGCCGTCGCATGCGAGGACGGTCTCGAAACCAACCTGCCCGGCGAGCGCCGCTGCGACCTCCGAAGCCTTTGGAGCTAACGCATGGTCCAGGAGCTCCATAGAGGCCTCCGAAGCCGAGGGAGGTGCCTCCAGTCGGTCGCAGGCAAAGCCAACTGCACGATGACCCCAAGCATAGGGGGGCTGCGGTTTGCGATGAACTCCGCCTGGAACTCATTTCTTGACGCCAGATAAAGCCACTCCCTCGACACCGCGCTGGAATGCAGAAGGCTCTTCAAGCCATCAACGCGACGGAGAACTTCCTCTACGAGCTCGCTTGAGCAAAGAACCTTGTGCGTGGATGCCTCACCGTCGCTTGTGATGTGTGGTACGATGGCGGGCCATGGGTGCTGCTAACGGAGGAATGGTTGTGTGGGGGGCGAAAGTGATGGTACTGGTTGGTACTGGTGGTTCTCGCAAGGTGGTGTATGTCCCTGCCGGTGCATGGGGCCGCCCGAAAATTGGCTTTTGCTCGTCAGCATGCACCTACGGCGCGATACCCAACACAGTGTCACGGACGGATACGGGCAGCGGCGCAGGTAGGTCCAGAGCGTTTGACTAGTAATCGTTGGTCATGCCATGGTCAAACAGCCATGCGCGCGCGAGAGGTGATGCCCGTTATAATTCTGCATGTACTCACAGGAATACGGGGAGTACAGTTAGCATGCATGTGCGCACCTCCTGTGGTGCCCATGTATTCCTGTGAAAACCGAAAAAGAATGTTGTAGCCCGCTGAGAATTGCATCTAGTTGCACGCCATGGGGAGAACTGCAACCAGTTGTATCCAGATTACACGGGGAGAACTGCCTCTAGTTGCACGCCATGGGGAGTTTTAGTAGTTCGGAGCTGCTAAGTGCTAACACCTGAGCTTACTAATATTGCAACACACACACAGAAAAGGTGGCATGAAGATGGGGATCTTTTATATGCTAAACACACTAGCCTGTGCGTAGCTCGGTGTACAGAGAACGGTGGCATGGTCGAGGAGCTAGTGTGCAATGACCAGGATTCACATGTTGGCACGGCGTGCAACAGTGCGCCCACAAGAATTAAACGGGATGCAGCCCATAGCAAAAAATAATCACAGGGACAAGAAACGGGAAGGTTCAAACCTTTGGTGAACAGTTCAACAAAAAACATACTGGAACCTTTCGGATTGCTATTCCTGGTCCTCGGCCTGGCGTCCAGCCAGCTAGTGCTGCGCGCAACAGTGCTGTTGCAGCTACTGTGGTCCACATTAGTCTAAAAGAAGAAATAACCAACAATCCCCCTATAAAACGAAAATACAAATAAGGTAAGAGGATGGGGCAGATCCCGAAGCTAGTGTGCGCTCATGATTGCAGCCACTACAACAAAGCTTCATAGGTTTGCTTTTGTCTATATATATATATATATATATATATATATATATATATATATATATATATATATATATATATATATATATATATGTGTGTGTTACAATAGGTACAAGTATACGTACACAAATACAGAAGCTATACGTAGTCTAACATCCCACGGCTGGTGCCTGTCTATCCATGCTAATTGCAGAGGTTGGGAGGCGGCCGTGCCCGTGAGGCCGTGACGACGACGATTAATTGTGCACGCTGCCGACAGCGTCTTGACCGATCCGCAGCGCCTCCCGACCGCCCACCACCCAACGCAAACCGGTGTTTTTCGTACTACGTGGTTGATGATTGGTTCGTTGCACCATTTGATTTGCTATGATTCTAGCCTAGTTTAACTCAAACCGGTGTTTTTATGTACGTGGTTGATTGGCTCACTTGCTTTTGCCATGATTCTAGCTTAGTTTAATTATGAAGTGCTGGGTGCCACGTACGCAGCATTTTCTTTGAGACTTTGAGAGGCTGGCGCATGTCTAGAAGGAAGCAGAGACGTGTGCGGCTCGCATGGCCGACACGTCAAGGAGGTTAATGCTCGCCGGGATTCTCCCGCGGGCCGTTTTCCGTCGACGAATAATATCCTAGCTTAGCTTCGAGTGCATGAGGACCGGAGAACGTCCGGCCGGGCCCTTGATGTGTACATCCGGATTGTTAATCATGCGACACGTCACCCGCAGCAGGTCGTACATGCCACTAGCAATATCTTGATGCGAGGGATCGATCATATTGCTGGCTGGGACCGAACATATGTGTCCCTAAAGGCGGAAATATCTTGTGCGAGTACCCTGTAAAGTAGAATCGTCTTTCGGCTCGGCTTCATCATTCAGTGGTAATTCAACAGCGCACTGACCACAACCGCTGCTAGCCTGCTACTCCCTCTTTCGGACAGGATGCCGCTCGCCGTATGCTAGTGCTACAGGAGTGCTGGAGTGGAGAGTACGCGGCGATCCTGAATCTTCTCTTAGCGCGTGTCAGCGTGTGTGGTGTGGTGCCATCTGATCGTCGCCACGGCTCTTCACGGTCACAGCCGGCCACTTAGCACGGGCGCCGTGCAACACGCGGCGCGCTACAAGAAACCTCTAGTTTCTCCTCCCAGTCATCACGAACTCACGACCACTACTGCACTCCAAGTTTTTCTCCTCTCTGAAAGAACACCTGTGACGATGATTTGACCCCTGCTGCTCTGCTTGGCGCAGCTCTTGCCAACGAATCAGAACTCAACATCACGGTGGAAGCTGCCAAGAACATGACATGTCCAGCAATTTGATCAATGGATATCGTGAATTTACAGAATTTCACTTCTTATTGCCTCCCAGCCAGTATTTACACATCACTACATCAGTAACAGAGAGCGAGCGTGCTCTGCTTCTACTGTTCTTCTCCCTCGGCCGGGGAGGGTCCTGGGACGTGGTCGGCGAGCGCGAGGCCGTCGCAGATCCTCTCGACGACCTCCTTCCCCTTGGCCGCGTTCTGCGCGAAGCTCTCCGCGCACCGCCGCTCCACCATCCCGGCGACCGTGGCCGACACGGCCGCCAGCGGCGCGCACCGGATGCTCGTCTCCTGCGTGAACACCGTCCACTCGTCCGGCCGCTCCGGGTGGGGCGCGTAGCAGCACCGCTCCTCCACGTCCACCAGCCGCCGGAAGGTCGCGTTGCGGGAGACCACCCGCATGGCGCGCGCGGCCGCGTCCACGGAGGTGCGCTCCACGCAGACCACCACGTCGCCGGCGCCGGCGGTGGCCGCGAGGCCGCGGAGGAGGAACGGGAGCGGCGGGGGCCGGCCCGCGATGGCGCGCACGGCGTGGAGGCGGCCGGCGCGCGGGTCGACGCGCCGGGAGAGCGTCTGCACGTCCAGGATGTGGGAGAGCTGCGCGACGCGCGCCGCCGGGTCGGTGAACTTGCGCCACGCCGCCGCGGTG
Source organism: Aegilops speltoides (assembly GCA_021437245.1). NCBI lineage: Eukaryota > Viridiplantae > Streptophyta > Magnoliopsida > Poales > Poaceae > Aegilops > Aegilops speltoides. The sequence continues at coordinate 346,158,695 of CM038145.1, read as the reverse complement.
ACGCGGTGCCAGGGGTGGAGGTACACGTGCTCCTGCGTGTACGACACCACCATTGCCGTTGCCGTTGCCGTCGCCGTGCCGCGACGAGATCCAAGGAGAAGGTTGGCCGGCGAGGTAGAAGGAGAGAGCGATGGAGATGGACCGATGGGGAGGGAAGGGATCTAGGACAGCTACAGCAAGCAATTGTGGTTGTGGCCAAGGGGAAAAGAGCGTAGGCATCAGAACCATGAGAGGAATATTCGGATTCATCTGCTGGAGGAGTGAATAGGAGTTGCTAAGATGTGGCTTGAGACTATATGATGTGTGTTTTAGTTCTAGACACATCCATTTTATCCATTTTTACGACGAATAATTTCGGACCGAGGGAGTACTATTTAACAAAGTATTTATGAATAATTAATAAAATGACTGCGATGTAGAGACCAGGGTAAACCTTCTTTTCTAAAAAAGAAATCTGCAAAAGGAGTTTTATTTTTATTCGGCGGGTAGAGGGTGCAAGTTTTTTTTTTAGATAATTTCACGAAGCTTTATTAATTCGTCACAATGTTTAAAGGGCAGGAAGGAAGATTTCTTGCTGACCTAATCAAACATGACGGCCACCTTTCAGGATAAGTGCATGCTTCGGTAAATTTTGAGCTTTAAAATTTAAGCTCCTACATTCATGAACGATTTTACAGAAAGCAAAAGAAACAGAATAGTTATAATCTCTTGAACTATCACACCATAACTCGCCAGCTTTCGCTTCTGAATGTCGTCCATCACTACCTTGCAATTCGATGCCACATGAGGCTAAATTTCGTGTTTTGACCCTTTTCCGATAGAAATTCAGGATCTAACCCCGTTTTGAATTTTTTTTTTCGGGATTTGACCCTTTTTCCTACCGCCAGGGGCGCCCCTGGCGGTAGTGTTCGACAGCCTACCGCCATGGCCCCTGGCGGTAGGGTACTTAGCCACGTCAGCGCGCCGATACGGCCGTCGTCCCCCTCCGTCGCACCCTATCGCCAGGGCACCTGGCGGTAGCCCGTCTGACCCTACCGCCAGGGCCCCTGGCGGTAGGGTCCGGGAAGTTATTTCCCCCGAAACCCCCGCGCCCCTGCCCATCTCCCCACCCCTCCCCCTCCCCCCGTTGGCAGTTCTTCTTTTTCTCCCCCAAGTCGCCCCTCTCTCCCTCTCTCATCTCCTCCACTCCCCTCCTCGGATCTTCACCGTTTGTTGATCGTTTTTGCAGATCGAGATGGCCCCGAAGAGAGAAACGTAAGCTCCTCCAATCCCTCCAATTAGTTTTTTGCAAACTTGCTTCCGATTCGACGCATTATTTGCTTGAAATCCCTCATGTTTTTGAACTTAGATTGGATTTTTTTCACCTAAGATTGAATGTAGTTGTAGTTTTTAGTTCTTTAGTAACTAGTGATATTGGATATGAACTCTAATCAATAGTTCATATGTTAGTGTGAAGATGAACCCTAGTTCATAATTTTTTTGTTAAAAAAATTATGATGTAATGTTGATATGAGGATGAACCCTAATTTGATGATGCATGTTGATATGATGATATGATCTAGTGTGAAGATGAAATCTAGTTTGATGATGCATGTTGATATGATGATATGAGAGATGTTGTTTGGAAAAATTTATTTAAAAATTTGATGATATGATGCATGTTGATATGATTTGATCCATCATGTGCAGTTGTTGTTGTTGGAGGAATATGCTTAAAATTTTATGTTGATATAATGCATGTTGATATGATTTGAGTTCATTTTTTATGTATGCTTTATGCTTATGGTGCTTTTGTTTATGAAATTTTATTAAGGCGGCCACCTCTTGCGGACAACATCGACCCACGATACTCAATGCTGGACTGGGCATTTGACAAGGGTCATCGTGCCCGGTTCATAGAGAACGGAGACGTAAGTGATATGAATGAAATATTGATCAAAGTTTTCGGACTGATGAAAATAATTTCCTAACTTTTGGCGTTCACTTTTTGACAGACGCTCCAGCCATTGCGCATGAGGGGTCACGGGGTTCATGGGCATATGGACTACGACGAGCGCTACGCGCCATTCTTCAATAAAGCTCGACTGTTGGGTTTCGTGTTGCAGTTCAAGCGTCAGCCGCTGACGCTTGTCCACGCAGCTCTGACAGCTCTGATTGGCCGGTGGCGACCGAAGACCCATTCTTTCCATCTCCCATGCGGGGAGATGACGGTGACCCTCGAGGATTGGTCGATGATCACTGCCATTGCCGCTCGAGGGTAATGCACTGACCGGGCGAGTGGAGAGGACCAACTGGCAGGAGAGGGTTACCACCCTCATCGGCGGCTGCCCCGATGCTAAGGGCAACCGTACATTCGGTGTGCCGTTGTCCTGGCTCTCGGAGAACCGGAAGACATGCCCCGAAGACGCCGATGAGACGACTCTGGAGTGGTACGTGAGGGCCTACCTATGGTATATTCTCTCGGAGGTCGTGTTTCCAGACGCATCCGGGAACTCTGCCAACTGGTCCTATCTGTTCTTCCTAGCCGACTGGGATGCAGGGTACAGTTGGGGGACCGCATCTCTCGCCTACCGATACGTCTCCAACGTATCTACTTTTCCAAACACTTTTGCCCTTGTTTTGGACTCTAACTTGTATGATTTGAATGAAACTAACCCGGACTGACGCTGTTTTCAGCAGAACTGCCATGATGTTGTTTTATGTGTAGAAAACAAAAGTTCTCGGAATGTCCGGAAAATCCACGGAGGCACTTTTTGGAAGATAAAAAAAAATACTGGCGAAAAAATCAAGACCAGGGGGCCCACACCCTGTCCACGAGGGTGGGGGCGCACCCTCCCCCATGGGCGCCCCCTGTCTCGTGGGCCCCCTGAGGCTCCGCCGACCTCAACTCCAACTCCATATATTCCGTCTCGCGGGGAAAAAAATCAGACAGAGAGTTTCATCGGGTTTTACGATACGGAGCCACCGCCAAGCCCTAATCTCTCTCGGGAGGGCTGATCTGGAGGTCGTTCGGGGCTCCGGAGAGGGGGATTCGTCGCTGTCGTCATCATCAACCATACTCCATCACCAATTTCATGATGCTCACCGCCGTGCGTGAGTAATTCCATCATAGGCTTGCTGGACGGTGATGGGTTGGATGAGATTTACCATGTAATCAAGTTAGTTTTGTTAAGGTTTGATCCCTATTATCCACTATGTTCTGAGATTGATGTTGCTATGAATTTGCCATGCTTAATGCTTGTCACTAGGGCCCGAGTGCCATGATTTCAGATCTGAACCTATTATGTTTTCATGAATATATATGTATTCTTGATCCTATCTTGCAAGTCTATAGTCACCTATTATGTGTTATGATCCGACAACCCCGAAGTGACAATAATCGGGATACTTCTCGGTGATGACCATAGTTTGAGGAGTTCATGTATTCACTATGTGCTAATGCTTTGTTCCGGTTCTCTATTAAAAGGAAGCCTTAATATCCCTTAGTTTTTGCTAGGACCCCGCTGCCACGGGAGGGTAGGACAAAAGATGTCATGCAAGTTCTTTTCCATAAGCACGTATGACTATTTACGGAATACATGCCTACATTACATTGATGAACTGGAGCTAGTTCTGTGTCACCCCTATGTTATAGCTATTACATGAGGAATCGCATCCGGCATAATTATCCATCACTTATTCATTGCCTACGAGCTTTTCACATATTGTTCTTCGCTTATTTACTTTTCCGTTGCTATTGTTACAACCACTACAAAACCCAAAAATATTACTTTTGCTACCGTTACCTTTATTATCATATTACTTTGCTACTAAATACTTTGCTGCAGATACTAAGTTATCCAGGTGTGGTTGAATTGACAACTCAACTGCTAATACTCAAGAATATTCTTTGACTCCCCTTGTGTCGAATCAGTAAATTTGGGTTGAATACTTTACCCTCGAAAGCTGTTGCGATCCCCTACACTTGTGGCTTATCAAGACTAATTTTGGCACCGTTGCCGGGGAGCATAGCTCTATTCTCTGAGTCACTTGGGATTTATATCTGTTGATCACTATGAAGAACTTGAAAGACGATAGAACTATGATTTTTCCCTCAACTACGAGGGGAGGTAAGGAACGCCATCTAGCTCGCACTAGATTCTCCTACATTTTGAGTAAGCTTGCGACACCTAAACCTGCTACTGCTATGAATTCTGGTATGTCGCATGTTATTGATGATGCCACTTCTCCTTTGCATGATACTTATGATGAAACTACTTCTGTGCATGATACTACTTTGCCATTAGGTGAATTTCTTGATGAACAACTTGCTAGAGTTAGGGGGAATGAAATTATTGAAGATGCTATTATTGATGATAGTGATGATGAAAATTCTCCCAATGGTTATGAATTGCCTGTTGTTCCTGAGGGTTATATTATGAATGAAGAAGCTGCTAGAGCTATCTTTGCTTGCAATGATAGATATGATCTTAAGAAATTATTAGCTAAATGGAAGCAGCAGTCTCTTAATGCTAGAATGAAACCCGACCACCTTTTGCTACTTCACCTATCGTATTCTTGATAAGGATTATGAATTCTCTGTTAATCCTGAAATTATTACTTTAGTTCAATCTGATCCTTTTTATGGCCTTGAATCTGAAACTGTTGTGGCACATCTTACCAAGTTGAATGATATAGCTACCCTGTTTACTCATGATGGTAAATCTCGCTATTATTATATCCTTAAGATATTTCCGTTCTCATTAAAGGGTGATGCTAAGACTTGGTACAATTTTCTTGCTCCTGGTTGTGTGCGTAGTCCCCAGGATATAATTTATTATTTCTCTGCTAAATATTTCCCTGCTCATAAGAAACAAGCTGCCTTGCGGGAAATATATAATTTTGTGCAAACCAAAGAAGAGAGTCTCCCACAAGCTTGGGGGAGGCTTCTTCGGTTACTTAATGCTTTGCCTGATCATCCTCTTAAGAAAAACGAAATACTTGATATCTTTTATAATGGACTAACCAATGCTTCCAAGGACTACTTGGATTGTTGTGCTGGTTGTGTTTTCAGGGAAAGAACAGTCGATGAAGCTGAATTACTATTGAATAATATGTCACTACAACAGGACCCTCCTTATAGCAACGGTTGTTTCCGTATCTAAAAGTCCATATATGCGTTGTTAGTGCCTTTACCAATGGTTTGGGGTGTGTTGCCTTATCCAGTGTTGCTAGCGCATAATGCAGCACTTACACTACCGTTGGAAAATGGACCGTTGCAAGACTACAACACATAGAACATACTTATACAACACTTTTATATGTTGGTGCTTAATGTATAGGATCAAAATCCCATTGCTTGGCAACGGAGAAATTGCAACGCTTCAAGAGTGGTACATATATAATGTGCATAATATTATTATAAATATATTACCAGCAACTAAATTATGCTCCATGAAATGGTGATAATTATGTATTTCATGTGAAGAAAAAAGTGAATATACTCAGAAGGAAGAAATCATATATATTATATAAAACTGTTAGATTACAATAGTTGATATTATAGGAGAAATATCATCCAAATGTGAGGCATAATCTAAATATTTTCTTGGCGTCGAAATGTAAACTGAAAACATCGATCTACATCCCTACAACTTAACCAAAACTTAACCGAGGAACATCATCCCTACAGCTTAACTAAAACTGAAAGCATCCATCATCATCGTGAAAATGGAACATCATCATCATTGTTGTATACTTGCTACACATCCATATAATCATCCATTCATCTTTTGAATCTGCAAACAAAAAAATCAACTGTTAACACACAATGCATTGACATGATGGAAGTAGTGACAGAGGCAGGATATTAGTCACGTAGAAAGGTTGAGGCCATGCAATCTTTGTTTTTCAGCATTACTGAGAGTATTGCACTTTTTTCGATTCCGTACAAATCTTCAGTTTTCACAAGTGCCATATCGACAGAACTGCCCAAAATTCATTTGTAATTTCATCACCAGCAAATTGAAATTTAGGATTGCAACTTACAACTGTAGCAAGAGCTGCGTCCCTGTCATGAATTTTCTGCCTCTTCAGGAACACTTAAATTCCTGCCTGTTAGAGAAAATCAAAGTAACCAGACAAAACAAAGGGATCATATGAAATGAATTCGAGAACTCTTACATGTGGCATCCAACCAACTCGGAGATCCACTTCTAGAAGGTTCCAAATATATTTCGGCTTCCTCTTCTTACGCTCTTTTATTTCTGAATTTTCAGCTGAATATATAGAACCATGAATTATGTTATGATGATGAATTATCATAAATTGCAATCAGCAAGGAATGAGCAACTAACTTACCTTCTTCATTTTCATCCACATCAGCATTATCACAATCTGTGAAGCCTTCATCATTAGTAGCTATTTCTTGGACATCAGATGATATGGCATCTTTTTCACTGGAATTACGATGTTTGAACGGTTCTTCCATCATATATTTTTCATTGGAGTGAACATCGTTAATTCTTGTCTGTGATATATCTGCAGCAACATGGCATTGACCAAAAGTTTAAATAAATTATGTAAAGTACAATATAGGTTGTTTCGGAAATTGCAATATATAGCACACGTAGGTTTGGAAAAAGTACAATTCAATCTGAGAGAATCATCAAACATAAGAATCTGAGCAGGATCAATCAGCAAGGGGTAACCGTTGGTTTTAAACCTGCTAGATCAAAGCGACCAGAAGCTATCTTCGTGCAAGCTAGCCTACGAAGCTAGCGGACAGGTACCTGGATTTATGTACAGCAGCACTAGCACACGCATATACACGTACACGTGAACTTGACCATTGATTAGATGAATCAACTCTCTCGGCAAGAACAGAACAGATGCACAAACCGGTAGGCATATAAGTATACATAACGTAACAAAATTGATTAAGGGCACGTATTGGTAGAGTACGGAGCAGGAGATGATGAACTGTGGGAGAGTAGGTCAGCAACTAACCTTGCTTAGCTTATGGTGATGCGTCACCGGTCGCCGGGCGTGCGATGACTCCAACAAGAGACGAGGAAGGGAACTGTGTCTTCTAGACGGGAAGAGAGATTCTTCGCGGCACTTACATGTGGCTGGCCTGACGGCCCGTTTGGGACAGAAGCAGCCAAGTTCGAGATGTTTCCAGCACAACCGGCGGCGGCAGAGCCGTGACCTTCGGGGTTTGGCAGCGGCGTTCCCTGGACGACAGTCTCGCTGGCGGCAACTGGTCCCGCTGAAACGTGCATCGGCCCCCGGCTATGGGTCTTGGAGTTGTGGCAGGTCTTGGACTTGCGGCGGAGCCAGCTAACTGCCACACATCGGCCCCTGGCGGCAACCTTGGCATAGAGGCAGAGCATGGGGTGTGCCCTCTACCTAGGCAGGAAAGAGCTCTGCGGGCACACGATCATGGCGGCACCAGCTATGGGAGATAGGCGGCGGCGGGCGAGGAGCTGCGCGGTGGCGGCGGTGGGCGAGGAGCTGGGCGGTGGCGATGGCGAGTGGATTTGGTGGAGATTGGAGATGAGATACGGAAGGGAACCGTGTTGATATGGGGGGAAAGGATTCGGATATTGTTGGCACAATTACCTCATCGTGATCTGTTTGATGTTAGTCTTCGTCCGGGCTTAGTCTGACAAGTGGGGCCATGGTAATGTAGCGCGCGTATTTAAATATTTTTTGACCAGATTAGTCGCTATTGGAGGGAGAGAATGGCGAGGCCGCGAGGGAAAGTGAAAATTGGAGCCAAACCAAAATAGAAATACGAGGGAGTCCAAATTGTCGAGCGAAACAAATTGTAGATTTTGTTATTATATATCATCTTGCCCGTGACAGGCACTTTACATATGTTTTTTGTATCGGACAGAACGTGCTTCTTCTAGGTTTGTACAACTCGAGATCAGTAGTTGTCCAGAAAACTAGCTAGTTCTCATCGATATGAAGGCTGAAGCAACATTTTCCAACGTTTTCACTCATATGAGGTTTAAGGTCACCACAAACGCCTGCCATCAAAACAGACACAATATTTCTTTGGGTACACAAGCTTGCCCCAAACGTCCGCCCGCAATATACACAAATTCAGAAAGAATTCAGGCAAACTTGACGGAACTCATTTAAAAAGATGTACGTTCAGTATATATAAAATAGAGAAAAATATAATTTTGGTCCCTCAACTCTTGGCTAAGTCTAGATTTAGTCCCTCAACTCTTGGCGAAGTCTAGATTTAGTCCCTCAACACTAAAATCTGACAACTTCCACCCTCAACTCTTGAAACCGGACAAGTTATGTCCCTTATCTAGGCAGATCCAGTATCACTATCCACTTGGCATGGTTTTGACCGGTCTTTTTCCAGTTGGCATTATTTCTCTCTCCTACCTTCTTCCTTCTCACATTGGCTTATTGAGCCATTTCATCGAAGACATTGCATGCACTGTGTGTACCGTCAATGGCCGATCCCTCGCAATTCCCTCTAGCCAACGATAGGTCACGAGCACCGGCCTAAGTGAGGTTAGGGTCTGCGAGGACCCAGGCCGGCATCGCATCAGACTTCACGAATGCCGAGTGGCACGCCGCGTTGCGCCGCTCCCAACAGGCCGCTCGTCTCGTCATTGTCTCCTTAGCCATGATGCTGCTCGGCGATTACAAGGTTCTGCCGCCGGAAATCCGACATTGAGGCAATGGAGGAGGCGCCCACACACCTTCGCAATTGTCAGGGGTACCTCCTCCTTCACGACCTTATCGCGTCGGGTGATGCACGGCGATGATGCGAACCAGGCGATGCGAGTGTACCAGCTGAGCGGTAGAGACGTTGGCTCCTTCTTCCTATGGCATCACATTTGGGATCCGCGATTGCGCCGAAGAGGTGGCGAAGCCGACTTTGTCTTGGCGCGGTGGCAACGCGTGATGCCGTTCCATGTTGACTCCGTTGTGTGGCGGTGAATGCAGCGTCGGACCACGGTCCATGATTGACCGCTCAAGGAGGATCACCATGTGTCGCTAATACTCCTCGTCCGTCGTCGCCTCCTCCACGAGGAGGCGAGGCTGCAGCGCTACTGTCAAACCAACTTTGTCTCTTTCATGTAGCCATCGGACAAAAACCCTCTTGGCGGCTCCTTAGACATTGATTCATTCTGAGTAGGTTGATTAAACACAAGCCTTCCACAGGCAGACAGTCGTGTGTTTCATTGGATTTCAGCTCCTACTCCTCATCGCCACCTACCCGTTGTTGCATTGTTCGTCATCGCCTTCCCGCTACTGCACTGTCCGTACCCCTTGCCGTTGTTGTTGAGGCGGAATTCCAAAGGCGCCGGTCGCCGGGATTGCTCCTCCTCGAGACCTGAACGCGGTCGCCGCTTCGCCGGGGTTGCAAGGGGAGCATTGAAGAAAATATGGAAGCGCGGGATTGTGTGCTACCGCAAGGGGCTGGCCGACTGGGCTGGGAGGACGTCAAACGCCCAAATGGGACGGCCGGACGGGGCATGGCAGCATGCGGTAGGGCACGACAGTGGTGGGCAGGGGTAGGTTTTATATTCTTTACTTCTCGTCAGCGTCAACTGCGGCAGATCCTATTTGGCGCTCGTTAGGGTCAAAAGGTCTTTCCTCTGCTGAGGCGAGCTTGTGGTTGGGCCGGCCCACGCACGGGGTTGATGGCTTCTTCGTTCGCTGCTGCCTCCTTTGTTGTTTCCTATTGTTTTTTTTGTTTTCCTTCAGTGGTTTTTTGTTGGTTTTTTCAATGTTTTCTTCGGGTTTTCAGTTGTTTTTTTCTTGATTTTTGTTTTGATTCCTTTTTCCTTTGTTTTTTGTTTATTTTCTATTTAATTTATCTTCTTTTTTATTTTCTTTTTTTTGTGTGGCAATCTCTCCGATCCTTTATATAAGGTATATTTGTTTTTTGATAAAAATGTATGGTCCATTTCTTCTAATTCCTCATAAAATTTCACCATGTATTATAAAAATGTTTACTGTTTTTCTGAAAAAGTTCACCATGCATTATAAAAATGTTGATTGTATATTAAAAAAATTCAATAAACTCTACCAAAATGTTCAACATATATTAAGAAAATTTTCAACATATTTAAAAATATATTCATCGTGTACTTAAAAGTTATTCATCCTATATCACAAGAATGTTCAATGTTTTGTTTATCGTAGATCATAAAAGTGTTCAATATGTATTTACAAGTTATTCAGCGTATGTCACAAAAATGTTTAATGTAAGAATTTTTTTCCAAAAAAAATGATTTGTCGTTGTGTTCAGTTCTTAAGTATTCGCACGGATAAGCAATCAACAACTTGCAGCAGTTCTAGCAGTAGAGGACATTAACTCTCGGCCGTGTGTTCACTAGGTCAATTCCTCAATCAAACATTAGTTTTTGCTATTTTTAACGGCGGCTTGTTGCGACGCGCCGAATGGGCCGGCCCATTCAAATAGCGCGTCGATTTGACGCTAGAGGTGCATTCTTTTCTCGATTGGTAGTATAGTATTGGACTAACATGTGAGGCCCAGCTAGAGGTTAGGAGCGGGCTGTGTGCTAGATCGAAAGATTATTTTCCTTACAGCGGGCTGGGACTTTTTCTTACGCCCAGGCAATGGTCTCGGCTGTCTGTGGCCCAGCTCCGCCATTGCTCAACAAGAGGAGATTCCATTTCTCTCTCAAAAAATTGCTAAAAAATAAATTCTCTCTCTCTCAAAAAAGAGGAGATTCCATTATTGATTTGTGTCATCGTTAGGAGAGACCTAGATCGATCTACCCTAAAGATCAGCCAAAAAAATCTAGCCCTAAAAAAACCTAGATCGGTCAGATATAAATTTGTATCCAAGAATAAAAGAGAGGGACTTCACATGATTTGGTTTTGCTCGAACAGATAGCAAATATTTCCGTGCCCAATTCCTTATGTGTGCAGACATGTCTAATCATTATTTACTTTTTCTTATTTATATTTACAGTCTTATAACCGATATAATTTGCAACATATACCACACAACATACATGTTCTGTTGCAACCTATGTACTACTGCATGGTCATGAGCTGCAACTCTGCAACACATCAGCTGCAACGCTTATATGCGTATCTACACTGAAGTTTGCAACAGATAGTCAAAACGTTGTGGAATTTGTGTTGCTTTATAGGGGGTATCCTTGTAGTGTGTTGACTAATGAAAGTAATTGGACTCTCCCTGAGACAGTTCCTGAGGCAATTCCTGAACCAATTAAGCCAACTCCCGAGCCTATTCCTAAACCCACTCCGAAGAAGAGAGGTGTTTTATTTCTCAGTCCTGAAGATATGCAAGAGGCAAAAAAATCAATGAAAGAAAAAGGTATTAAAGCTGAAGATGTTAAGAATTTACCACCTATTGAAGAAATACATGGTCTTAATATACCGCTGTTGAAGAACCACATTGTCTTGATAACTTGACACGTAGTAAAGGTAAATTCTCTCTATAGATATGATAAAGTTGAAATCCCCTTTACTAAATTTCATAGCCCATGCTTAGATGAATTTGATGACTTTATGGCTAGACAAGAAAGTTTTAATGCTTATGTTGGTAGAGAGTTAAAGAATAATGCTTTCGAGATAGGACGCATGAGCGATAATATGGCTGGAATTAAAGGTGAACTCGAACTCATTAGCAAATATGCTTCTATGGTTGCTACTCAAGCTGAGCAAGTACTTAAAGCTCAAAATGATGTGCTTGATGAATTAAATAATAAAAATGACTTTGCTGTTAGAGTGGCTACTAGAACTGGTAGAATGACTCAGGAACCTTTGTATCCTGAAGGCCACCCTAAGAGAATCGAGCAAGATTCTCAGAGAAATAGGCACCTAGTTCTTCTAAAAAGAAGAAAAAGAAAAACGATAGAACTTTGCATGCTTCTAGTGAACCTACTGTAGACACACCTGAGAATCCCAATGATATTTCTATCTCTGATGCTGAAACACAATCAGGTGATGAACATGAACCTAGTGATAATGTTAATGATAATGTTCATGTTGATACTCAACCTAGCAAAAACAAAGATGTAGAGATTGAACCTACTGTTGATCTTGATAACCCACAATCAAAGAATCAACGTTATGATAAGAGAGATTTTGTTGCTAGGAAGGACGGTAGAGAAAGAGAACCATGGGTTCAGAAACCCATGCCCTTTCCTCCTAAATCATCCAAGACAAAGGATGATGAGGATTTTGAGCGCTTTGCTGAAATGATTAAACCTATCTTCTTACGTATGCGTTTAACTGATATGCTCAAAGTAAATCCTTATGCTAAGTATATGAAGGATATCATCACAAATAAAAGAAAGATACCGGAAGCTGAAATTTCCGCCATGCTTGCTAATTACACTTTTAAAGGTGGAATATCAAAGAAACTTGGAGATCCAGGGGTACCAACCATATCGTGCTCCATTAAAAGAAATTATGTTAGAACTGCTTTATGTGATCTTGGAGCCGGTGTTAGTGTTATGCCTCTCTCTCTATATCGTAGACTTGAATTGAATAAGTTGACACCTACTGAAATATCTTTGCAAATGGCCGATAAATCAACTGCTATACCTGTCGGTATTTGTGAGGATGTGCCTGTTGTGGTTGCAAATGTCACTATCTTAACGGACTTTGTCATTCTTGATATTCCCGAGGACGATAGTATGTCGATTATCCTTGGTAGACCTTTTTTGAATACTGCAGGTGCTGTTATTGATTGCAACAAAGGCAATGTCACTTTTCATGTTAATGGTAATGAGCATACGGTACACTTTCCGAGGAAACAATCTCAAGTTCATAGCATCAATTCTATTGGAAAAGTTCCAACTATCATTATTGGAGGTTTTGAATTTCCTCTCCCTATTGTCAAGAAAAAGTATGATATTCTTATTGTTGGGGATTTTCATATCCCCGTGGAGGTAACTTAGTGTTATTCGAAATTTCTCCGGTTCCGTGTTATTCGGAATGAGTTTGTTAACAAGACTTGATCAACCTTGTTAGTGGATTCATTTTGATGATCATGAGATGGATGAAACTAGAAGGCACAACCTTCTCGTATCTTTTTACTTTCTGTTATTTAGAATAAATAAATCAAAAATAGTATTATCAGTCTGTTTTCTGAATTATCCGTGCATTAAAAAATTATCCCGAAAATAATAGTGCTCCAAATGCCCTATAAATTTAGTACGATTTTTTATGGAATATTTGAGGATTTTAGGCACTGAAATCACTGCAGGAGGGGCAAGCACCAGGGCACGAGAGTGGAGGGCGTGCCCACCCCCGGGCGCGCCCCTGTCTCGTGGGCCCCTGGTGGCCCCTGATAACCCACAAGTGTAGGGGATCGCAACTGCTTTCGAGGGTAAACTATTCAACCCAAATTTATTGATTCGACACAAGGGGAGCCAAAGAATATTCTTGAGTATTAGCAGTTGAGTTTTCAATTCAACCACACCTGGATAACTTAGTATCTGCAGCAAAGTATTTAGTTGCAAAAGTAGTATGATAATAAAGTTAACGGTGGAAAAGGTAAAGATAAATGTTTTTGGGTTTTTGTAGTAGTTGTAATAGCAGCAACGGGAAATTAAATAAGCGAAGAACAATATATGAAAAGCTCGTAGGCAATGGATCAGTGATGGATAATTATGCCGGATGCGATTCCTCATGTAATAGCTATAACATAGGGTGACACAGAACTAGCTCCAGTTCATCAATGTAATGTAGGCATGTATTCCGTAAATAGTCATACGTGCTTATGGAAAAGAACTTGCATGACATCTTTTGTCCTACCCTCCTGTGGCAGAGGGGTCCTAGCGGAAACTAAGGGATATTAAGGCCTCCTTTTAATAGAGAACCGGAGCAAAGCATTAACACATAGTGAATACATGAACTCCTCAAACTACGGTCATCACCGAGAAGTATACCGATTATTGTCACTTCGGGCTTGTCGGATCATAACACATAATAGGTGACTATAGACTTGCAAGATAGGATCAAGAGCACACATACATTCATGAAAACATAATAGGTTCAGATCTGAAATCATGGCACTCGGGCCCTAGTGACAAGCATTAAGCATAGCAAAGTCATAGCAACATCAATATCAGAACATAGTGGATACTAGGGATCAAACCCTAACAAAACTAACTTGATTACATGGTAAATCTCATCCAACCCATCGCCGTCCAGCAAGCCTACGATGGAATTACTCATGCACGGCGGTGAGCATCATGAAATTGGTGATGGAGGATGGTTGATGATGACGACGACGACAAACCCCCCTCTCCGGAGCCCCGAACGGACTCCAGATCAGCCCTCCAGAGAGATTAGGGCTTGACGGCGGCTCCGTGTCGTAAAACGCGATGAAACTTTCTCTCCGATTTTTTTCTCCCCGAACGTGAATATATGGAGTTGGAGTTGAGGTCGTTGGAGGTCCAGGGGGCCATGAGATAGAAGCGCGCCCTGTCTCGTGGACAGAACCCAGGCCCCTGTGTATTTCTTTCGCCCGAAATTCTTATTAATTCCAAAAGTGCCTCCATGGATTTTCGTGACATTCCAAGAACTTTTCTTTTCTCTGATAAAACAACATCATGGCGTTCTGCTGAAAACAGCGTCAGTCCGGGTTAGCTTCGTTCAAATCATGCAAGTTAGAGTGCAAAACAAGGGCAAAAGTGTTTGGAAAAGTAGATACGTTGGAGACGTATCAACTCCCCCAAGCTTAAACCTTTGCTTGTCCTCAAGCAATTCAATTGATAAACTGAAAGTGATAAAGAAAAACTTTTACAAACTCTGTTTGCTCTTGTTGTTGTAACATGAAAAGCAAGCATTCAAGTTTCAGCAAATATTATGAACTAACCATACTCAAAATAACACCTAGGTCTCACAATTACTCATATCAATAGCATAATCAGCTAGCAAGCCATAATAATAAAACTCGGATGACAACACTCTCAAAACAATCGTAACATGATATAACAAAATGGTATCTCGTTAGCCCTTTCTGAGACCGCAAAACATAAATGCAGAGCACTTTTAAAGATCAAGGACTGACTAAACATTGTAATTCATGGTAAAAGAGATCCAGTCAAGTCATACCCAATATAAACCAATAGTAATGAATGCAATGACAGTGTGCTCTCCAGCGGGTGCTTTTAATAAGAAGAATGATGACTCAACATAAAAGTAAATAGATAGGCCCTTCGCAGAGGGAAGTAAATATTTGTAGAGGTGCTAGAGCTCGATTTTAAAATAGAGATTGAATAAAATTTTGAGCGGCATATTTTTGCTGTCAACGCAACAACTATGAGATGGCTGTATCTTCCATACTACATGCATTATAGGCAGTTCCCAAACAGAATGGTAAAGGTTTATACTCCCCCAACCACCAACAAGCATCAATCCATGGCTTGCTCGAAACAACGAGTGCCTCCAACTAACAACAGCCCCGGGGGAGTTTTGTTTAATTATTTTGATTTGCTTTGATCTTTTTGGATCATGGGACTGGGCATCCTGGTTACCGGCCCTTTCTCGTGAATGAGGAGCGGAGCTGATTCTTCGTGAGAATAATCCACCTAGCATGGAAGATATAGGCAGTCCTAGTTGTAACATGAGCTGCTCGAGCATACAAAACAGAATTTCATTTGAAGGTTTGGAGTTTGGCACATACAAATTTACTTGGAACGACAGGTAAATACCGCATATAGGTAGGTATGGTGGACTCATATGGAACAACTTTGGGGTTTAAGGAGTTTGGATGCACAAGCAGTATTCCCGCTTAGTACAGGTGAAGGCTAGCAAAAGACTGTGAAGTGACCAACTGAGAGAGCGACAACAGTCATAAACATGCATTAAAATTAATTCACACCGAATACAAGCATGAGTAAGATATAATCCACCATGAACATAAATATCATGAAGGCTGTGTTGATTTGATTCAACTACATGCGTGAGCATGTGCCAAGTCGAGTCACTCAATTCATTTAAAGGAGGATACCATCCCATCATATCACATCATAATCATTCTAATAGCATGTTGGAACGCAAGATAAACCATTATAACTCATAGCTAATCAAGCATGGCACAAGCAACTATAATCTCTAAATATCATTGCAAATATGTTAACTTCATAATAGCTGACTCATAAATGATGAACTCATCACATTTACAAAAACAAGAGAGGTCGAGTTCATACCAGCTTTTCTCATCCCAATAAGTCCATCATATATCGTCATTATTGCCTTTCACTTGCACGGCCGAACAATTTGTATAATAATAAGAGTGCACGTGCATTGGACTAAGCTGGAATCTGCAAGCATTCAACTCAAGAGAGAAGACAGGGTAATATGGGCTCTAAGTTAAATAAACAATTATGCATATAAGAGCCACTAAGCATTTTCAATATAGTCTTCTCGACCCCCAAAAGAAAGAAAATAAAATAAAACTATTTACACGGGAAAGCTCCCAACAAGTAAAAAAGAAGAACTAGAAATCTTTTTGGGTTTTCATTTTAATTTCTACTACAAGCATAGAATTTAAACTAACTAATTTTTTTGGTTTTTCTTAAAGTTTATCAAACACACGAGAAGAAAACTAGAAAAAGAAATTTAAACTAGCATGGATAATACAATGAAAGAGTATGAGCACCGATGACTAGTGTGTGATCATGAATGTAAAGTCGGTGAGAAATAGTACTCCCCCAAGCTTAGGCTTTTAGCCTAAGTTGGTCTAGTACCAAGGACCGCCTGGCTGATATCCATAAGTGAAACTGGGGTTGTACTAAGATGCAGCGGCAACCGCCTCCTGAGTCGCAGCGTGTTGGTGAGCTGCCTCCACTCCCCTCTCGTATTCAGCTGCTTCCTCCCTGGTGACAACATATCTTCCTTTTGCCTGATAATCAAAAAGGTAGGAAGCAGGAAGAGTAACAGTGACGACGTTGCGTCTGTCATAGATTAGTAGATAATGGAGGAATTGTTCATTCCTCTCAAGAAAATGATGGTTAAACATAGCTTCTTTATCCAAATAAACAGGAGGTAAAATCATATCCCCCTCTCGTGGGGCTATATTAAGATAATTAGCCACACGGGTTGCATAAATTCCTCCAAATAAATCTCCCTTTCTACTATTATTCTGCAACCTACGTGCAACTATTACCCCCAAGTTATAACCTTTATAACCTGAAACAGCACTCTTGAGGACACAAAGATCAGGGACACACATGTGACTGAAGGAATATTCCCTAGAGGCAATAATAAAGTTATTATTTATTTCCTTATTTCATGATAAATGTTTATTATTCATGCTAGAATTGTATTAACCGGAAACATAATACATGTGTGGATATATAGACAAACAGAGTGTCACTAGTATGCCTCTACTTGACTAGCTTGTTAATCAAAGATGGTTATGTTTCCTAACCATGGACAAAGAGTTGTTATTTGATTAACGGGATCACATCATTAGTTGAATGATCTGATTGACATGACCCATTCCGTTGGCTTAGCACCCGATCGTTTAGTATGTTGCTATTGCTTTCTTCATGACTTATACATGTTCCTACGACTATGATATTATGCAACTCCGTTTACGGAGGAACACTTTGTGTGCTACCAAACGTCACAACGAATCGGGGTGATTATAAAGGTGCTCTCTGGTGTCTCCAAAGGTACTTGTTGGGTTGGCGTATTTTGAGATTAGGATTTGTCACTCCGAATGTCGGAGAGGTATCTCTGGGCCCTCTCGGTAATGCACATCACTTAAGCCTTGCAAGCATTGCAACTAATGAGTTAGTTGCGAGATGATGTATTCTGGAACAAGTAAAGAGACTTGCGGTAACAAGATTGAACTAGGTATTGGATTCGACGATCGAATCTCGGGCAAGTAACATACCGATGACAAAGGAACAACGTATGTTGTTATGCGGTTTGACCGATAAAGATCTTCGTAGAATATGTAGGAACCAATATGGGCATCCAGGTCCCGCTATTGGTTATTGACCGGAGACATGTCTCGGTCATGTCTACATTGTTCTCGAACCGTAGGGTCCGCACGCTTAAGGTTTCGATGCGATGTTATATTATGAGTTTATGAGTTTTGATGTACCGAAGGAGTTCGAGTCCCGGATGAGATCGGGGACATGACGAGGAGTCTCAAAATGGTCGAGACGTAAAGATCGATATATTGGACGACTATATTCGAGTTCGGAAAGGTTCCGAGTGATTCGGTATTTTTCAGAGTACCGGAGAGTTACGGAATTCGCCGGGAGAAGTATTGGGCCTTATTGGGCCTCATGGGAAAGAGAGGGGCTACCTAGGGCAGGCCGCTGCCCCATGGCCTAGTCCGAATTGGACTAGGGGGAGGGGCCGCACCCCCTCCTTCCTTCCCTTCTCTCTTCCCCTTCCTTGTCTCCTACTCCTAATACATGGAAGGACTCCTAGTTGGACTAGGAAAGGGGGAATCCTACTCCCGGTGGGAGTAGGACTCCCCTAGGGCGCGCCATAGTAGAGGGCCGGCCCTCCCCTCCTCCACTCCTTTATATACGGGGGCAGGGGGCACCCCATGGACACACAAGTTGATCATTGAGATCGTTCCTTAGCCGTGTGCGGTGCCCCTCTCCATGATATTACACCTCGGTCATATTGTAGCGGTGCTTAGGCGAAGCCCTGCGACAGGAGAACATCAAGATCGTCACCACGCCGTCGTCTTGTGGAACTCCTCCCGATGCCTCTGCTGGATCGGAGATCGGGAGCGTCATCGAGCTGTACGTGTGTCAAGAACTCGGAGGTGCCGAGTAACGGTGCTTGGATCGGTTGGACCGGAGGACGTCGACTACTTCCTCTACGTTGCGTCAATGCTTCGCTTGGTCTCACGAGTGCGTACGAGACAACACTCTCCCTCCCGTTGCTATGCATCACCATGATCTTGCGTGTGCGTAGGAAAATTTTGAAATTACTACGTTCCCCAACAGTGACATGCTTCATCCTTACCGTTAATGCATCTACCAATAAAGAGAGCAAAATAAAGTATAGTAGGAAAATGAATGCTCCCTATGGTAGCTTGTGCTATGTCCCTAGATTCTCCCACAGTAATACTAGCAAGAAAATCTCTAAATTCAGATTTGCGAGGATCATTAATATTACCCCATCAAGGAGTTTGCAAGCGCCAGTGAAATCCTCTAAATCCATGGTATAAGGTGTATCATAAATATCAAACATGACACTAGGAGAATTACGCGTATAGTTATATTGGAACCTCCGCATAAAGGAATCAGTCAATTGATAGTACTGAGGACACTTATCTTGTAAGAAGTCCTCCAGCTCGGCATTACACACATACACGTCAAATTCCTCCTTGAAGCCTACTTCGACCATAAAATCATCGGATGGCCACTCACAAGCCCGTACATTTGCGTCCCTCGGCAATTCAACATCTTGCTCACGTATAGCAATCCTTGGCCTTTTCTTTGCTGAGGAACCACCTTGGTACATTCTTCTAAGTATATTTCTTTTTCTGAAAATTTCTGAAATTTTAGTAACTTCAAAATAAAAGTGAATAAAACTAAACAAGATTGATAGCAACTACTCCTACAAGTGCCTAGAGCCTATATCATGCATTGGAATTGCTTGGGACCTCAAATATTTAACATGCAAGCTCAAGAACAAGGTCACCTATGTAGCAAAAATTTGCAATGAATAAAGCATTAGAACAAAAACTAATTGGACCAATGGAGGAGTCACATACCAAGCAACAATCTCCCAAAGCAGTTTTGTGAATGGAGCTTTGAGCTAAGAGATCGAAAATCGCAGCAAAACGAGCTAGAACTCGTGCTTGAGCTGGATGGGGATTTTTTTGGTAGAAGATGAAGTGTGTGGGTGCTGGCATAAGTGGAGGGGGTCCACCAGGGGCCCACGAGACAAGGGGGCGCGCCTGCTACCTCTTGAGCACTGCGTTGGATTTCCCCGAAGAGGAGAGGATGATGCAACAAAGTAGCGTAAGTATTTCCCTCAGTTTTTGAGAACCAAGGTATCAATCCAGTAGGAGACCACGTACAAGTCCCTCGTACCTACACAAAACGATAGCAACTCGCAACCAACGCGATTAGGGGTTGTCAATCCCTTCATGGTCACTTACGATAGTGAGATCTGACAGAGATGATAAATAATATTTTTGGTATTTTTTATAGATAGATGCAAAGTAAAAGGTAAAAGGCAAAGTAAAAAACAAGGCAAGTAAATAAAGTGATAGAGATTGATATGATGAGAATAGATCCGGGGGCCATAGGTTTCACTAGTGGCCTCTCTCAAGAGCATAGATATTGTACGGTGGGTGAACAAATTACTGTTGAGAAATTGACAAAATTGAGCATAGTTATGAGTATATCTAGGCAATGATCATGTATATAGGCATCACGTCCAAAACAAGTAGATCGAAACAATTCTGCATCTGCTACTATTACTCCACACATCGACCGCTATCCAGCATGCATCTAGAGTATTAAGTTAAAAACAGAGTAATGCCTTAAGCAAGATGACATGATGTAGAGGGATAAATTCATGCAATATGATAAAAAACCCATCTTGTTATCCTCGATGGCAACAATACAATCGTGCCTTGCAACCCTTTACATCCTTTGGGTAAGGACACCGCAAGATTGAACCCAAAGCTAAGCACTTCTCCCATTGCAAGAACTACCAATCTAGTTGGCCAAACCAAAAAATAATTCAAGAGACTTGCAAAGATAACTCAATCATACATAAAAGAATTCAGAGAAGAATCAAATATTTTCCATAGATAATCTTGGATCATAAACCCACAATTCATTGGTCTCAACAAACACACCGCAAAAAGAAGATTACATCGAATAGATCTCAACGAGAGAGGGGAGAACATTGTATTGAGATCCAAAAGAGAGAAGAAGCCATCTAGCTACTGGCTATGGACCCGAAGGTCTGAAGTAAACTACTCACACTTCATCGGAGGGGCTATGGTGATGATGTAGAATCCCTCCATGGTGGATGCCCCCTCCGGCGGAGCTCCGGAACAGGCCCCAAGATGGATCTCGTGGATACAGAAGGTTGCGGCGGTGGAATTAGGTTTTTGGCTCCTGTTCTGATAGTTTGGGGATACGTAGGTATATATAGGAGGAAGGAGTACGTTGGTGGAGCGTCAGGGGGCCCACGAGGTAGGGGGCGCGCCTAGGGGGGGGGGCGCCCTCCACCCTCGTGACCGTCTCTAGCACTGCTTGGAGTAGGGTCCAAGTCTCCTGGATCACGTTCGGTTGGAAAATCACGTTCCCGAAGGTTTCATTCCGTTTGGACTCCGTTTGATATTCCGTTTCTTCGAGACACCGAAATAGGCAAAAAACAACAATTCTAGGCTGGGCCTCCGGTTAATAGGTTAGTCCCAAAATTAATATAAAAGTGGAAAATAAAGCCCAATATAGTCCAAAACAGTAGATAAAGTAGCATGGAGCAATCAAAAATTATAGATACGTTGGAGACGTATCAGGCATCCCCAAGCTTAATTCCTGCTCGTCCTCGAGTAGGTAAATGATAAAAAAGAATTTTTGATGCGGAGTGATACTTTGGCATAATTTCAATATAAATCTTCTTACTTGTGATATGAATATTTAGATCCAAAAGATTAAAGACAAAAGTTCATATTGACACAAAAATAATAATACTTCAAGCATACTAATCAAAGCAATCATGTCTTCTCAAAATAACATGGCAAAAGAAAGTTCATCCCTACAAAATCATATAGTTAGGCTATGCTTCATTTTCGTCACACAAAGATGTTCCCAACTTCTATACCCCCGATGACAAGCCAAGCAATTGTTTCATACTCAAATAATCTCAAACTTTTTCAACCTTCACGCAATATCTGAGCGCGAGCCATGGATATAACACTATGGGTGGAATAGAATATGATGATGGGGATTGTGTGGAGAAGACAAAAAAGGAGAAAGTCTCACATTGACGAGGCTAATCAACGGGCTATGGAGATGCCCATCAATTGATGTCAACATGAGGAGTAGGGATTGCCATGCAACGGATGCACTAGAGCTATGAATGCTCAACAAAAGAAAACTAGTGGGTGTGGATCCAACTTGCTTGCTCAAGAAGACCTAGGGCATTTTGAGGAAGCCCATCATTGGAATATACAAGCCAAGTTCTATAATGAAAAATTCCCACTAGTATAAAAAGACAACTTATAAGACTCACTATCATGAAGATCTTGGTGCTACTTTGAAGCACAATATATAAGACTCACTACATGAAGGACAAGGTGCTACGTGTGGCAAAAGAATAGTAGCATTGTCCCTTCTCTCTTTTTCTCTCATTTTTTTGGGCCTTGCTTTTTTTTCCTTCTTTTTTTTGTCCGGAGTCTCATCCCGACTTATGGGGGAATCATAGTCTCCATCATCCTTTCCTCACTTGGGACAATGCTCTAATAATGATGATCATCACACTTCTATTGATTACAACATAAGGATTACAACTCGAAACTTAGAACAAGATATGACTCTATATGAATGCCTCCAGCGGTGTACCGGGATGGTGCAATGAATCAAGAGTGACATGTATGAAAAATAATGCATGGTGGCCTTGCCACAAATACGATGTCAACTACATGATCATGCAATGGCAATATGACAAAAGTAATGTATGTCATAATAATGATGATGGAAGTTGCATGGCAATATATCTCGGAATGGCTATGGAAATGCCATGATAGGTAGGTATGGTGGCTGATTTGAGGAAGATATAAAGAGGTTTATGTGTGATAGAGTGTATCATATCATGGGGTTTGGATGCACCGGTGAAGTTTGCACCAACTCTCAAGGTGAGAAAGGGCAATGCACGGTACCGAAGAGGCTAGCAAAGGTGGAAAGGTGAGAGTGCGTATAATCCATGGACTCAACATTAGTCAAAAGAACTCATATACTTATTGCAAAAATTTAGAAGCCATCAAAAATCAAGTACTACGCGCATGATCCTAGGGGGATAGATTGGTAGGAAAAGACCATCGCTCGTCCCCGACCGCCACTCATAAGGATGCACAAGCCAGGTACACTTCATGTTTCAAATTTGTTACACAACTTTAACCATACGTGCATGCTACTCGCAAACTTCAACACAAGTATTTCTCAAATTCACAATTATCAACTAGCACGACTTTGATATTATCACCTCCATATCTCAAAACAATTATCAAGCATCAGACTTATCTTAGTATTCAATTCACTCAAAAGAAAGTTTCACATGTCTAGAACACTAAGTATATTAACACTAAGTAAATTATCATGCTATTAATGAATCTCAAAATAATCTAAGTGAAGCATGAGAGATCAATAGTTTCTTTAAAACAAATCCACCACCATGCTCTAAAAGATATAAGTGAAGCACTAGAGCAAAAATTATCATGATCAAAAGATATAAGTGAAGCACTATGAGCAAAACTATCTAGCTCAAAAGATATAAGTGAAGCACATAGAGTATTCTAACAAATTCCAAATCATGTATGGCTATCTCAAAAGGTGTGTACAACAAGTATGATTGTGGTAGACTAACAAGCAAAGACACAAATAATACAAGACGCTCCAAGCAAAACACATATCATGTTGGTGAATAAAAATATAGCTCCAAGTAAATTACCGATGGAAGTGGACGAAAGAGGGGTTGCCTTCCGGGGCATCCCCAAGCTTTGGCTTTTTGGTGTCCTTGGATTATCTTGGGGGTGCCATGGGCATCCCCAAGCTTAGGATCTTTCCACTCCTTGTTCCATAATCCACAAAAGAATTCACCCAAAACTTGAAAACTTCACAACACAAAACTCAACAGAAATCTCGTGAGCTCCGTTAGAGAAAGAAAACAAAAGACTACTTCAAGGTACTATAATGAACTCATTGTTTATTTATATTGGTGTTAAACCTACTGTATTCCAACTTCTCTATGGTTTATAAACTATTTACTAGCCATAGATTCATCAAAATAAGCAAACAACACACAAAAAATAGAATCTGTCAAAAACAGAACAGTCTGTAGCAATCTGTAACTAACGCAAACCTATGGAGCTCTAAAACTTCTACCAAAATAGGAAGTCCTGTAAAATTTGTTTATTGAACAGCAGCAAAAAGAATCAATGAAAAATCACGTTCATGTGATTTAACAAAATTATATTCGTGCGTGCAAAGTTTCTGTTTTTCAGCAGAATCAAATCAACTATCATCGTAGGTTATCCTATAGGTTCTACTTGGCACAAACACTAATTAAAACATAAAACCACATCCAAACAGAAGCTAGATGGATTATTTATTCCTAAACAGAAGCAAAAAGAAAAAAACACAAAATAAAATTGGGTTGCCTCCCAACAAGCGCTATTGTTTAACGCCCCTAGCTAGGCATAAAAGCAAGGATAGATCTAGGTATTGCCATCTTTGGTAGGCAATCCATAAGTGGCTCTCATGATAGATTCATATGGTAATTTTATTTTATTTCTAGGGAAGTGTTCCAAGCCCTTCTTTAAGGGAAATTGGAATCGAATATTCCCTTCCTTCATATTAATAATTGCACCAATCGTTCTAAGGAAAGGTCTACCAAGAATAATAGGACATGAAGGATTGCAATCTATATCAAGAACGATAAAATCTACGGGCACATAATTCCTATTTGCAACAATAAGAACATCATTAATTATTCCCATAGGCTTTTTAATAGTGGAATCCGCAAGATGCAAGTTTAGAGAGCAATCATCAATATCACGGAAATCTAGCAAATCACATAAAGTTTTGGGAATAGTAGAGACACTAGCACCCAAATCACACAAAGCATGAAACTCATAATCTTTAATTTTATTTTAATAGTAGGTTCCCACTCATCATAGAGTTTTCTAGGGATAGAAACTTTCAACTCAAGTTTTTCTTCATAAGATTGCATCAAGGCATCAACAATGTGTTCGGTAAAGGCCTTATTTTGACTCTAAGCATGAGGAGAATCTACCACGGATTGCAACAAGGAAATACAACCAATCAAAGAGCAATTTTCATAATTAAATTCCTTGATATCCAAAATAGTGGGTTTAGAAACATCACGGTTTTTATTTATTTCAATCCCACTATCATCAAATTCATCATCAAGATCTAGAAACTCCGAATTCTTAGAACGCCTTCTAGGTAAAGGAAGATCATATTCAGATTCATCAAGATTCATATTGCAAAACAAAGATTTAATGGGGGACACATCAATAACTTTTAGATCTTCATCTTGATTTTCATAGGAATTGGAAGAACACGCTTTAATAAAGTCATCTTTGGAAGCACGCATCCTAACGGTCCTTCCTTGCACTCATCAATGGAAATTCTCATGGCTTTGAGAGACTAATTGATATCATGCTTAGGAGGAATAGATCTAAGCTTTAAAGAATCAATTTCAAGAGAAATTCTATCAACGTTCCTAGCCAAATTATCAACTTTAAGCAATTTCTCTTCAAGCAAAGCATTAAAATTCTTTTGTGAATTCATAAACTCTTTAACACTACTCTCAAATTCATAGGGCATCTTATTAAATTTCCATAAGAGTTGTTGTAGGAATTTCCATAATTATTAGAAGGATTACTAGGATAATGCCTAGGATTAAAATTCCCTCTATAAGCGTTGTTTCCAAAACTATTCCTACCAACAAAATTCACATCCATAGATTCATTATTATTCTCAAGCAAAGTAGATAAAGGCATATTATTGGGATCAAGAGGAGTATTTTTAGGAGCAAACATCTTCATAAGTGCATCCATCATTTCACTCAAAACATGCACTTTTTTACTAGAAGATCTTTCGGTGTGCCATTGAGAATAATTAGTCATAATATTATCAAGCAATTTGGTAGCATCTCCTAACGTAATTTCCATAAAAGTGCCTCCCGCGGCCGAATCTAAAAGATTTCTAGAAGCAAAATTCAATCCGGCATAATTTTTTTTGTATAATCATCCATAAATTCAAACCATGAGTAGGGCAATTGCGAAGCATTAATTTCATTCTTTCCCAAGATTGGGCAACATGCTCATGATAGAGTTGTTTAAAATTCATGATGTCGTTCCTAAGAGTGATAATCTTAGCGGGAGGAAAATACTTAGAGATAAAAGCATCTTTGCACTTGTTCCAAGAATCAATACTATTTTTAGGGAAAGATGAAAACCAAACTTTAGCACGATCTCAAAGTGAAAACGGAAATAACTTCAATTTGACAATATTGTTATCCGTATCTTTCTTCTTTTGCATATCACACAAATCAATAAAATTGTTTAGATGAGTAGCAGCATCTTCACTAGGAAGGCCGGCCAATTGATCTTTCATAACAAGATTCAACAAAGCGGTATTGATTTCACAAGACTCATCATTATTAAGAGGAGCAATCGGATTACTAAGGAAATCATTATTATTGGTATTCGAGAAATCACACAATTTGGTATTATCTTGCGCCATGGCAAAAAGTAATCCAACACACAAGCAAACAGAAAGGCAACAAGAAAAAGGCAAACGGAAAAAAGAGGAGGAGATTGGGAAAGAGAGGGCAAATAAAATGGCAAGGGTGAAGTGGGGGAGAGGAAAACGAGAGACAAATGGCAAATAATGTAATGCAAGAGATAGGGATTGCGATGGGTACTTGGTATGGTTGACTTGCTTGCGTGAGCCTCCCCGGCAACGACGCCAGAAAAGTAGCGTAAGTATTTCCCTCAGTTTTTGAGAACCAAGGTATCAATCCAGTAGGAGACCACGCACAAGTCCCTCGTAACTACACAAAACGATAACAACTCGCAACCAACGCGATTAGGGGTTGTCAATCCCTTCACGGTCACTTACGATAGTGAGATCTGATAGAGATGATAAATAATATTTTTGGTATTTTTGATAGATAGATGCAAAGTAAAAGGTAAAAGACAAAGTAAAAACAAGGCAAGTAAATAAAGTGATAGAGATTGATATGATGAGAATAGACCCGGGGGCCATAGGTTTCACTATTGGCTTCTCTCAAGAGCATAGATATTCTACGGTGGGTGAACAAATAACTGTTGAGCAATTGACAGAATTGAGCATAGTTATGAGTATATCTAGGCAATGATCATGTATATAGGCATCACGTCCAAAACAAGTAGATTGAAACGATTGTGCATCTACTACTATTACTCCACTCATCGACCGCTATCCAGCATGCATCTAGAGTATTAAGTTAAAAACAGAGTAATGCCTTAAGCAAGATGACATGATGTAGAGGGATAAATTCATGCAATATGATAAAAACCCCATCTTGTTATCCTCGATGGCAACAATACAATACGTGCCTTGCAACCCTTTACATCCTTTGGGTAAGGACACCGCAAGATTGAACCCAAAGCTAAGCACTTCTCCCATTGCAAGAACTACCAATCTAGTTGGCCAAACCAAAAAAGATAATTCGAAGAGACTTGCAAAGATAACTCAATCATACATAAAAATAATTCAGAGAAGAATCAAATATTTTCCATAGATAATACTGGATCATAAACCCACAATTCATCGGTCTCAACAAACACACTGCAAAAAGAAGATTACATCGAATAGATCTCCACGAGAGGGGGAGAACATTGTATTGAGATCCAAAAAGAAAGAAGAAGCCATCTAGCTACTAGCTATGGACCCGAAGGTCTGAAGTAAACTACTCACACTTCATCAGAGGAGCTATGGTGATGATGTAGAAGCCCTCCGTGGTGGATGCCCCCTCCGGCGGAGCTCCAAAACAGGCCCCAAGATGGGATCTCGTGGATACAGAAGGTTACAGTGGTGGAATTAGGTTTTTGGCTCCTGTTCTGATCGTTTGGGGATATGTAGGTATATATAGGAGGAAGGAGTACGTCGGTGGAGCGTCAGGGGGCCCACGAGGTAGGGGGCGCACCCAAGGGGGGTGCCCTCCACCCTCGTGACCGCCTCTAGCACTTCTTGGAGTAGGGTCCAAGTCTCCTGGATCACGTTCGGTTGGAAAATCACGTTCCCAAAGGTTTCATTCCGTTTGGACTCCGTTTGATATTCTGTTTCTTCGAAACACTGAAATAGGAAAAAAAAACAACAATTCTGGGCCGGGCCTCCAGTTAATAGGTTAGTCCCAAAAGTAATATAGAAGTGGAAAATAAAGCCCAATATAGTCCAAAACAGTAGATAAAGTAGCATGGAGCAATCAAAAATTATAGATACGTTGGAGACATATCAGCGCCCTATAGGGGGGGCGCCCTCCACTCTCGTGGCCTGGTGCTTGCCCCTCCTAAAGTGTTTTTAGTGCCTAAAATCCTCGAATATTCCAGAAAAATCATACTAAATTTGCAGGGCATTTGGAGCACTTTTATTTTCGGACTATTTTGTATTGCACGGATAATTCAGAAAATAGACGGATAATACTATTTTTTCTTTATTTATTCTAAATAACAAAAAGTAAAAAGTGGCTACAGAAGGTTGTGCCTTCTAGTTTCATCCATCTCGTGATCATCAAAATGAATCCACTAACAAGGTTGATCAAGTCTTGTTAACAAACTCATTCTGAATAACACGGAACCGGAAAAATTTCGAATAACACTATGTTACCTCAACGGGGAATCGGGGATATGAAAATCCCCAACAATAAGAATATCATACTTTTTCTTGACAGTAGGAAGAGGAAATTCAAAACCTCCAATAATAATAGTTGGAACTTGTCCAATAGAATTGATGCTATGAACTTGAGATTGTTTCCTCGGAAAGTGTACCGTATGCTCATTACCATTAACATGAAAAGTGACTTTGCCTTTGTTGCAATCAATAACAGCCCCTGCAGTATTAAGAAAAGGTCTACCAAGGATAATAGACATACTATCGTCCTCGGGAGTACCAAGAATAACAAAGTCCGTTAAGATAGTGACATTTGCAACTACAACAGCACATCCTCACAAATACCGGCAATATAGCGAGTTGATTTATCAGCCATTTGCAAAGATATTTCAGTAGGTGTCAACTTATTCAATTCAAGTCTACGATATAAAGAGAGAGGCATAACACTAACACAGGCTCCAAGATCACATAAAGCAGTTCTAACATAATTTCTTGTAATAGAGCATGGTATAGTTGGCACACCCGGATCTCCAAGTTTCTTTGGTATTCCACCCTTAAAAGTGTAATTAGCAAGCATGGTGGAAATTTCAGCTTCCGGTATCTTTCTTTTATTTGTAATGATATCCTTCATATACTTAGCATAAGGATTCACTTTGAGCATATCAGTTAAGCGCATACGTAAGAAAATAGGTCTAATCATTTCAGCAAAGCGCTCAAAATCCTCATCATCCTTTGACTTGGATGGTTTAGGAGGAAAGGGCATGGGTTTCTGAACCCATGGTTCTCTTTCTTTACCGTGCTTCCTAGCAACAAAATCTCTCTTATCATAACGTTGATTCTTTGATTGTGGGTTATCAAGATCAACAACAGGTTCAATCTCTACATCATTGTTTTTGCTAGGTTGAGCATCAACATGAACATTATCACTAGGTTCATGTTCATCACCTGATTGTGTTTCAGCATCAGAAATAGAAATATCATTGGGATTCTCAGGTGTGTCTACAATAGGTTCACTAGAAGCATGCAAAGTTCTATCGTTTTTCTTCTTCTTCTTTTTAGAAGAACTGGGTGCCTCTAAATTATTTCTCTAAGAATCTTGCTCGATTCTCTTAGGGTGGCCTTCAGGATACAAAGGTTCCCGAGTCATTCTACCAGTTCTAGTAGCCACTCTAACAGCAAAGTCATTTTTATTATTTAATTCATCAAGCAAATCATTCTGAGCTTTTAGACTTGCTCAGCTTGAGTAGCAACCATAGAAGCATATTTGCTAACGAGCTTGAGTTCATCTTTAACTCTAGCCAGATTATCGCTTACACATCCTATCTCCAAAGCATTATTCTTTAACTCTCTACCAACATAAGCATTCAAACTTTCTTGCCTATCCATAAAGTCGTCAAATTCATCTAAGCATGGGCTATGAAATTTAGTAGAGGGGATTTCAACTTTATCATATCTATAGAGAGAATTTACCTTTACTACCAGTGTAGGGTTATCAAGACAATGTGGTTCTTCAGAAGGTATATTAAGACCATGTATTTCTTCAATAGGAGGTAAATTCTTAACATCTTCAACTTTAATACCTTTTTCTTTCATTGATTTCTTTGCCTCTTGCATGTCTTCGGGACTGAGAAATAAAACACCTCTCTTCTTCGGAGTGGGTTTAGGAATAGGCTCAGGAGTTGACTCAATTGCTTCAGGAATTGCTTCAGGAATTGGCTCCGGAAGAGTCCAATTATTTTCATTAGTCAACATATTATTCAATATTATTTCAGCTTCGTCGATTGTTCTTTCCCTGAAAACACAACCAGCACAACTATCCAAGTAGTCCTTGGAAGCATCGGTTAGTCCATTATAAAAGATATCAAGTATTTCGTTTTTCTTGAGAGGATGATCAGGCAAAGCATTAAGTAACCGGAGAAGCCTCCCCAATCTTGTGGGAGACTCTCTCCTTTGATTTGCACAAAATTATATATATTTCCCGCAAGGCAGCTTGTTTCTTATGAGCAGGGGAATATTTAGCAGAGAAGTAATAAATCATATCCTGGGGACTACGCACACAACCAGGAGCAAGAGAATTGTACCAAGTCTTAGCGTCACCCTTTAATGAGAACGGAAATATCTTAAGGATATAAAAATAGCGAGACTTCTCATCGTTAGTAAACAGGGTAGCTATATCATTCAACTTGGTAAGATGTGCCACAACAGTTTCAGATTCAAGGCCATAAAAAGGATCAGATTCAACTAAACTAATAATCTCAGGATCAACAGAGAATTCATAATCCTTATCAGTAACACAAATAGGTGAAGTAGCAAAAGCAGGGTCGGGTTTCATTCTAGCATTAAGAGACTGCTGCTTCCATTTAGCTAATAATTTCTTAAGATCATATCTATCATTGCAAGAAAAGATTTCCCTAGCAGCTTCTTCATTCATAACATAACCCTTAGGAACAACAGGAAATACATAATCATTGGGAGAACCTTCATCATCACTATCATCAGTAACAGGATCTTCCGTAATTTCATTCCCCCTAACTCTAGCAAGTTGTTCATCAAGAAATTCACCTAATTGCAAAGTAGTATCATGCACATAAGTAGTTTCATCATGCATAGCAGAAGTGGCATCATAAATAACATGCGACATATCAGAATTCATAGCAGTAGCAGGTTTAGGTGTCGCAAGCCTACTAATAACAGAAGGAGAATCTAGTGCAGAGCTAGATGGCAGTTCCTTACCTCCCCTCGTAGTTGAGGGCAAAATAGTAGTTCGGTCGTCTTTCAAGTTCTTCATAGTGATCAACAGATATAAATCCCAAGTGACTCGAGAGAATAGAGCTATGCTCCCAGGAACAAATGCCGTAAATTAGTCTTGATAACCCACAAGTGTAGGGGATCGCAACAGCTTTCGAGGGTAAAGTATTCAACCAAATTTATTGATTCGGCACAAGGGGAGCCAAAGAATATTCTTGAGTATTAGCAGTTGAGTTGTCAATTCAACCACACCTGGATAACTTAGTATCTGCAGCAAAGTATTTAGTAGCAAAAGTGGTATGATAATAAAGGTAACGGTGGCAAAGGTAAAGATAAATGTTTTTGGGTTTTTGTAGTAGTTGTAATAGCAGCAACGGAAAAGTAAATAAGCGAAGAACAATATATGAAAAGCTCGTAGGCAATGGATCAGTGATGGATAATTATGCCGGATGCGATTCCTCACGTAATAGCTATAACATAGGGTGACATAGAACTAGCTCCAGTTCATCAATGTAATGTAGGCATGTATTCCGTAAATAGTCATACGTGCTTATGGAAAAGAACTTGCATGACATCTTTTGTCCTACCCTCCCGTGGCAGCGGGGTCCTAGCGGAAACTAAGGGATATTAAGGCCTCCTTTTAATAGAGAACTGGAACAAAGCATTAACACATAGTGAATACATGAACTCCTCAAACTACGGTCATCGCCGAGAAGTATCCCAATTATTGTCACTTCGGGGTTGTCGGATCATAACACATAATAGGTGACTATAGACTTGCAAGATAGGATCAAGAACACATATATATTCATGAAAACATGATAGGTTCAGATCTGAAATCATGGCACTCGGGCCCTAGTGACAAGCATTAAGCATAGCAAAATCATAGCAACATCAATCTCAGAACATAGTGGATACTAGGGATCAAACCCTAACAAAACTAACTTGATTACATGGTAAATCTCATCCAACCCATCACCGTCCAGCAAGCCTACGATGGAATTACTCACGCACGGCGGTGAGCATCATGAAATTGGTGATGGAGGATGGTTAATGATGACGACGACGACGAATCCCCCTCTTCGGAGCCCCGAACGGACTCCATATCATCCCTCCCGAGAGAGATTAGGGCTTGGCGGCGGCTCTGTGGCGTAAAACGCGATGAAAGTTTCTCTCCGATTTTTTTCTCCCCGAACGTGAATATATGGAGTTGGAGTTGAGGTCGGTGGAGGTCCAGGGGGCCCATGAGATAGGGGGGCACGCCCTACTGGTGGTGCCCCCTGTCTCTGAAGGAAATATGCCCTAGAGGCAATAATAAAGTTGTTATTTATTTCCTCATATCATGATAAATGTTTATTATTCATGCTAGAATTGTATTAACCGGAAACATAATACATGTGTGAATACATAAACAAACATATAGTCACTAGTATGCCTCTACTTGACTAGCTCATTAATCAAAGATGGTGTTTCCTAACCATAGACATGTGTTGTCATTTGATTAATGGGATCACATCATTAGGAGAATGATGTGATTGACATGACCCATTCCGTTAGCCTAGCACTTGATCGTTTAGTATATTGCTATTGCTTTCTTCATGACTTATACATGTTCCTGTAACTATGAGATTATGCAACTCCCGTTTACCGGAGGAACACTTTGGGTGCTACCAAACGTCACAACGTAACTGGGTGATCATAAAGGAGTACTACAGGTGTCTACAAAGGTACATGTTGAGTTGGCATATTTTGAGATTAGGTTTTGTCACTCCGATTGTCGGAGAGGTATCTCTGGGCCCTCTCGGTAATACATATCACTATAAGCCTTGCAAGCAATGTAACTAATGAGTTAGTTAGAGAATGATGCATTACGTAACGAGTACAAAGACTTGCCGGTAACGATATTGAACTAGGTATTGGATACCGACGATCGAATCTCGGGCAAGTAACATACCGATGACAAAGGGAACAACGTATGTTGTTATGCGGTTTGACCGATTAAGATCTTCGTAGTATATGTAGGAACCAATATGGGCATCCAGGTTCCACTATTGGTTATTGACCGAGAATAGTTCTAGGTCATGTCTACATAGTTCTCGAACCCGTAGGGTCCGCACGCTTAACGTTACGATGACAGTTTTATTATGAGTTTATAAGTTTTGATGTAATCAAGTTTGTTCGAGTCCGGATGTGATCGCGACATGACGAGGAGTCTCGAAATGGCCGAGACATAAATATTGATATATTGGACGACTATATTCGGACACGGAAGTGTTCCGGACGTTTTGGAGAAAATCGGAGTGCCGGAGGGTTACCGAACCCCGGAGAAGTAATGGGCCCTATGGGCCTTAGTGGAGAGAGAGAGGGCAGCCAAGATGGGCTGCGCGCCCTCCCCTCTGGTCCGAATTGACTAGGAGGGGCGCCTCTTTCCTTCTCCTCTCCCCTTCCTTTCCCCTCCTAGTAGGAGTAGGAAAGGGGAGTCCTCTCTACTAGGAGGAGGACTCCTCCTCTGGCGCCTCTAGGGCCGCCGGCCTCCCCTTGCTCCTTTATATACGGGGTGGGGCACCCTAGAAAACACAAGTTGATCTACGGATCGTTCCTTAGCCGTGTGCGGTGCCCCTCCACCATATTCCACCTCGGTCATATCGTCATGAGTTTAGGCGAAGCCTGCGCGATGAAAATCATCATCATCACCACGCCGTCGGTCGATGTAACTCATCCCGAAGCTTTGCTGGATCGGAGCCCGGGATCGCCATCGAGCTGAACGTGTGCTGAACTCGGAGGTGCCGTCGTTCGGTGCTTGGATCGGTCGGATCGTGAAGACGCACGACTACATCAACCGCGTTGTCATAACGCTTCGCCACGGTCTCACGAGGGTACGTGGACAATACTCTCCCCTCTCGCCGCTATGCCATCACCATGATCTTGCGTGTGCGTAGGAATTTTTTGAAATTACTCGTTCCCCAACAAGGCATCCGAGCCTGGTTTTATGCGTAGATGTCGATGCACGAGTAGAACACAAGTGAGTTGTGGGCGATACAAGTCATACTTGCTTACCAAAGATGTCATACTTTGGTTCGACGGTATTGTGAGATGAAGCGGCCCGGACCGACATTACGCGTACGCTTACGCGAGAATAGTTTCACCGTTACGAGCACTCGTGCTTAAAGGTGGCTGGCGGGTGTCTGTCTCTCTCACTTTAGCTGAATCGAGTGTGGCTATGCCCGGTCCTTGCAAAGGTTAAAACAGCACTAACTTGACGAACTATCGTTGTGGTTTTTGATGCGTAGGTAAGAACGGTTCTTGCTAAGCCCGTAGCAGCCACGTAAAATTTGCAACAACAAAGTAGAGGACGTCTAACTTGTTTTTGCAGGGCATGTTGTGATGTGATATGGTGAAGCGTGATGCTACATTTTATTGTATGAGATGATCATGTTTTGTAACCGAAGTTATCGGAAACTGGCAGGAGCCATATGGTTGTCGCTTTATTGTATGAAATGCAAACGCCCTGTAATTGCTTTACTTTATCACTAAGCGGTAGCGATAGTCGTAGAAGCAATAGATGGCATAACGACAACGATGCTACAATGGAGATCAAGGTGCCGCGCCGGTGACGATGGTGATCACGACGGTGCTTCGAAGATGGAGATCACACGCACAAGATGATGATGGCCATATCATATCACTTATATTAATTGCATGTGATGTTTATCCTTTATGCATCTTATCTTGCTTTGATTGACGGTAGCATTTTAAGATGATCTCTCACTAAATTGTCAAGAAGTGTTCTCCCGAGTATGCACCGCTATAAAGTTCTTCGTCTTTGAGACACCACGTGATGATCGGGTGTGATAGGCTCTACGCTCAAATACAACGGTGCAAAACAGTTGCACACGCCGAGTACTCAGTTAAACTTGACGAGACTAGCATATACAGATATGGCCTCGAGCACGGAGACCGAAAGGTCGAACATGAATCATATAGTAGATATGATCAACATAGTGATGTTCACCATTGAAACTACTCCATCTCACGTGATGATCGGACATGGTTTAGTTGATTTGGATCACGTGATCACTTAGATGACTAGAGAGATGTCTGTCTAAGTGGGAGTTCTTAAGTAATATGATTAATTGAACTTAAATTTATCATGAACTTAGTAACGATAGTATTTTGCTTGTCTATGTTTGTTGTAGATAGATGGCTCGTCTGTTGTTCCGTTGAATTTTAATGCGTTCCTTGAGAAAGCAAAGTTGAAAGATGATGGTAGCAATTACACGGATCGGGTCCAGAATCTCGAGGATTATCCTCATTGCTGCACAGAAGAATTACGTCCTGGAAGCACCGCTGGGTGCCAGGCCTGCTGCTGATGCAACTGACGATGTTAAGAACGTCTGGCAGAGCAAAGCTGATGACTACTCGATAGTTCAGTGTGCCATGCTTTACGGCTTGGAACCGGGTCTTCAACGACGTTTTGAACGTCATGGAGCATATGAGATGTTCCAGGAGTTGAAGTTAATATTTCAAGCAAATGCCAGATTGAGAGATATGAAGTCTCCAATAAGTTCTATAGCTGCAAGATGGAGGAGAATAGTTACGTTAGTGAACACATACTCAAAATGCCCGGGTATAATAATCACTTGATTCAACCGAATTAATCTTCTTGATGATAGTGTCATTGATGAATTCTTCAATCACTGCCACCAAGCTACAAGAGCTTCGTGATGAACTATAATATGCAAGGGATGGACAAGACTATTCCCGAGCTCTTCGCAATGCTAAAAGCCGCGGAGGTAGAAATCAAGAAGGAGCATCAAGTGTTGATGGTTAACAAGACCACCAGCTTCAAGAAAAAGGGCAAAGGGAAGAAGAAGGGGAACTTCAAGAAGAACAGCTGTAACGCCCCGGATCCGATGCGCCAGGTGTCCGTCAGTTATTCGCCGTCATTGCCATGTCATGTGCTTGCGTGTTGCACTTTTCCATGTCATCATTTGCATTTTATCATGTCATCATGTGCATTTCATTTTGCATACGTGTTCGTCTCATGCATCCGAGCTTTTTCCCGTTGTCCGCTTTTGCAATCCGCACTCCTATGTCATCCGGCGTCCCTCTTCTTCTCTCTGTTGTGTGCGGGTATTAAACTTTCTCGAATGGCCCGAGGTTTGCCAAGCGGCCTTGGTATAGCACCGTAGAACCGCTGTCAAGTTTCGTGCCATTTGGAGGTCGTTTGGTACTCAACGGTTAACCGGTAACCGTAAAGCCCTCTTTGTTTCAGCCCAACACCCCTTCCAAAGTGGCCCAAAACCCACCAAACTCCTCTCCATGCTCTCGGTCGTTCGATCACGATCGCGTGGCCG
This sequence comes from Aegilops speltoides, assembly GCA_021437245.1. NCBI lineage: Eukaryota > Viridiplantae > Streptophyta > Magnoliopsida > Poales > Poaceae > Aegilops > Aegilops speltoides. Next base: position 346,121,992 of record CM038145.1, on the reverse strand, counting down.
AAAACCGCTCCTCATTTGGACTCTCCTAGCTCCCTCTACCTATATATTTGCACCTCCCCCGAAATTTTCACGGATGAAACCCTAAAACTCCCCTCTCTCCGCCGCCGGTGCCTACTCCGCCGCCGAAGCTCTCGTCGCCGCCCAGCCTCACCACCACCGGGAACGAATCCGGCCGGACCCGATCCGCTCGGATCTGGCCGGGGCCCTTCCCGCCTCGCCATGCCTCGCCGGCGTTTACCACGAGGTCACCGCCGTTCGGGAGGATCGGGAGCCCCGATCCGCCGCCGCTTGTCCCAGCGTGGGCCCCGCCCACCAGGCCAGCTGCCCACAGCCCAGTGGCGCCAGCCAAAGAGAGGCCCAATACGCCTGCCTGGCCTCCTCCACCAAACGGGCCTTGGCCGGGGTGAGCAACCGCCCACCTCCCTCAGCTCCTTTGGGCCTGCTAGTTTCAGCCGTGTCATTTTTTTTTCCTGCCTACGATTTTTGCATTTTCCAGTAAATTACAGATTTGCAGATAAGTCCTTCAATATCATGCATATAATAACTCATTAACGGTGCATCGGATTAAAACAAACTTTATATGTAAAATGCTTAGTTTTTCGTCTAGTTTAATAATATGCCACTTTCATCCATGTTTGAAATGTTTAAAATGCTGTTTGTTTAAATTAGCATAAATGCCATGCTAAAATGATTTATTTCATAACTAAATAACCGTAACTCCGATTTTAAATAAACTTTATATGTATTTGGGGTAGAATTTTGCCTAGTTTAACATGGTCCACTTTATTTTCCTGTTTAACAACTTTAAAATATGTTTTAGGGCAGAACAGTACCTAATCCATAAATATGCACATGGGGATTTTCCGGACTTGTTGTTTGTTGTTCCGGCCTCATTTAAACTTGCCTAGTTAGGTAGTTTTGTTATGCTTCACCCCTTGCCATGTTTAACAACATTTAACATTGTTGTGTACCTAAACGAGAGCGAACTAAATACTTGAATGTGGTGTTCCGTCAATATGCAACTCGTTGCATATTGAGCTCCACTTAATTTGTAGTGTTGTTTGTTGCACTTTGCCATGCCATGTCATGCCTCATTAAACCGGACATGCATCATACTTGTTTGCGCATCATGCCATGTGTTTATGTGATGGTTGTTTACTATGTTGTTTGTTTCTTTCCGGGTTGCTTCTTTCGTTAGCTTCGGTTCCGTTCCGGAGTTGTGAGGATCCGTTCGACTTCGTCCGTTTGTCTTCTTCATGGAATCGTTCTTCTTCCTTGCGGATTTCGTGCAAGATGATCATACCCTCGAAATCACTACTATCTTTGCTATGCTAGTTTGCTCGCTCTTTTGCTATGCCAATGCTGCGATGCCTACCATTTGCTTGTCAGCCTCCCAAATTGCCTTGTCAAACCTCTAACCTTTGACACCATTCCTAGCAAACCGTTGATTGGCTATGTTACCGCTTTGCTCAGCCCTCTTATAGCGTTGTTAGTTGCGGTGAAGATTGAAGTTTGTTCCTTGTTGAACATGAAGATGTTGTTCCTTGTTGGAACATGTTTACTTGGTTGGGATATCACAATATATCTTATATTATTAATGCATCTATATACTTGGTAAAGGGTGGAAGGCTCGCCTTATGCCTGTGTTTTGTTCCACTCTTGCCGCCTAGTTTCCGTCATACCGGTGTTATGTTCCCGGATTTTATGCTCCTTACGCGATCGGGTGATTTATGGGACCCCCGACGATTCGCTTTGAATAAAACTTGTCCAGAAGGCCCAACATTGCCTTTTACCATTTGCCTCACCTAGCCTTTTTCTTTCCCTTGGGTTTCGGAGCCCGAGGGTCATCTTTATTTACCCCGGCCGGTGCTCGTTGTGAGTGTTGGTCCAAACCGTCGACCGCCGGTGGCTACCGTGGGCAACTCTGGGCTGGCCTACCGAAGCTTGGACAATCCGGTGTGCCACGAGAACGAGATATGTGCAGCTCCTATCAGGATTTGTCGGCACATTCGGCGGCTTTGCTGGTCTTGTTTTACCATTGTCGAAATGTCTTGATGTACCGGATTCCGAGCCCGATCGGGTCTTCCGGGTGAAGGTCTATTCCTTCGATGATCGCGAGAGCTTGTCATGGGCTAAGTTGGGACACCCTGCAGGATTTGATCTTTCAAAGCCGTGCCCGGTTATGTGGCGATGGGAATTTGTTAATGTCCGGTTGTAGAAAACCTGAAGTTGACCTTAATTAAAATACATCAACGCGTGTGTTACCGTGATGGTCTCTTTCCGTGAGTCCGGAAGTGAACACGATGTTGGAGTTATGCTTGACGCAGGTTGCTATAGGATCACTTCTTGATCATACTTTTATCGACCGTGCTTTGCCTTCTCTTCTCGCTCTCATTTGCGTATGTTAGCCACCATATATGCTAGCCGCTTGCTGCAGCTCCACCTCATGCCTTTACCTTACCCATAAGCTTAAATAGTCTTGATCTCGTGGGTGCGAGATTGCTGAGTCCCTGTGGCTCACCAGATACTTCCAAAACCAGTTTGCAGGTGCCTATGTTACCGAGCAGGTGATGCAACCAAGCTCAAGGAGGAGCTCGTTGAAGATCTTGCCTTTGTGTTGTTTCGTTCTAGTTGATCAGTAGTGGAGCCCAGTTGGGGTCGATCAGGGTCCTTTTTGTCGCATTTGGGGTTCTTCTTTTATTTTGGTTCCGTAGTCGGACCTTGATTGTATCTGGATGATGTAATGTTTTATTCATGTAATTGTGTGAAGTGGCGATTGTAAGCCAGCTATGTATCTCTTTTCCCTTATGTATTACATGGATTGTGCGAAGATTACCTCACTTGCGACATTGCTTTCAATGCGGTTATGCCTCTAAGTCGTGCTTCGACACGTGGGAGATATAGCCGCATCGAGGGCGTTACAACAGCAAACAAGTTGCTGCTTAAGAGAAGAAACCCAAGTCTGGACCTAAGCCTGAAACTGAGTGCTTCTACTGCAAGTAGACTGGACACTGGAAGCGGAATTGCCCCAAGTATTTGGCGGATAAGAAGGATGGCAAAGTGAACAAAGGTATATGTGATATACATGTTATTGATGTGTACCTTACTAATGCTCGCAGAGCACCGGGTATTTGATACCGGTTCTTACTGCTAATATTTGCAACTCAAAATAGGGACTACGGATTAAGCGAAGATTGGCTAAGGACGAGGTGACGATGCGCCTGGGAAATGGTTCCAAAGTTGATGTGATTGCGGTCGGCACGCTACCTCTACATCTACCATCGGGATTAGTTTTAGACCTAAATAATTGTTATTTGGTGCCAGCGTTGAGCATGAACATTATATCTGGATCTTGTTTGATGCGAGACGGTTACTCATTTAAGTCAGAGAATAATGGTTGTTCTATTTATATGAGTAATATCTTTTATGGTCATGCACCCTTGAAGAGTGGTCTATTTTTATTAAATCTCGATAGTAGTGATACACATATTGATAGTGTTGAAACCAAAAGATGCAGAGTTGATAATGATAGTACAACTTATTTGTGGCACTGCCGTTTAGGTCATATCGGTGTAAAGCGCATGAAGAAACTCCATACTGATGGGCTTTTGGAATCACTTGCTTATGAATCACTTGGTACTTGCGAACCGTGCCTCATGGGCAAGATGACTAAAAGGCCGTTCTCCGGACTATGGAGCGAGCAACTGATTTGTTGGAAATCATTCATACTGATGTTTGTGGTCCAATGAATGTTGAGGCTCGCGGCGGGTATCATTATTTTCTCACCTTCACAGATGATTTGAGCAGATATGGGTATATCTACTTAATGAAACACAAGTCTGAAACATTTGAAAAGTTCAAAGAATTTCAGAGTGAAGTGGAAAATCATCGTAACAAGAAAATAAAGTTTCTACGATCTGATCATGGAGGAGAATATTTGAGTTACGAGTTTGGTTTACATTTGAAACAATGCGGAATAGCTTCGCAACTCACGCCACCCAGAACACCACAACGAAATGGTGTGTCCGAACGTCGTAATCGTACTTTACTAGATATGTTGCGATCTATGATGTCTCTTACTGATTTACCGCTATCGTTCTCGGGTTATGCTTTAGAGACGGCCGCATTCACGTTAAATAGGCCACCATCAAAATCCGTTGAGACGACGCCTTATGAACTGTGGTTTGGCAAGAAACCAAAGTTGTCATTTCTTAAAGTTTGGGGCTGTGATGCTTATGTGAAGAAACTTCAACCAGATAAGCTCGAATCTAAATCAGAGAAATGTGTCTTCATAGGATACCCAAAAGAGACTATTGGGTACACCTTCTATCACAGATCTGAGGGCAAGATTTTCGTTGCTAAAATCGGATCCTTTCTAGAGAAGGAGTTTCTCTCGAAAGAAGTGAGTGGGAGGAAAGTAGAACTTGATGAGGTAATCAGACTGCTCCCTTATTGAAAGTAGTTCATCACAAGAACCGGTTCCTGTGACAACTACACCAATTAGTGAGGAAGCTAATGATATTGATCATGAAACTTCAGATCAAATTTCTACTAAACCTCGTAGGTCTACCAGAGTAAGATCCGCACCAGAGTAAGATCTGCACCAGAGTGGTACGGTAATCCTGTTCTGGAAGTCATGTTACTTGACCATGATGAACCTACGAACTTTGAGGAAGCGATGATGTGCCCAGATTCCGCAAAATGGCTAGAAGCCATGAAATCTGAGATGGGATCCATGTATGAAAACAAAGTATGGACTTTGGTTGACTTGCCCGATGATCGGCAAGCCATTGAGAATAAATGGATCTTTAAGAAGAAGACTGACGCTGATGGTAATGTAACTGTCTATAAATCTCGACTTGTTGCAAAAGGTTTTCGACAAGTTCAAGGGGTTGACTACGATGAGACTTTCTCACCCGTAGCGATGCTTAAGTCTGTCTGAATCATGTTAGCTATTGCTGCATTTCATGATTATGAAATTTGGCAAATGGATGTCAAAACTGCATTCTTGAATGGATTTCTAGAAGAAGAGTTGTATATGATGCAGCCAGAAGGTTTTGTTGATCCAAAAGGTGCTAACAAAGTGTGCAAGCTCCAGCGATCCATTTATGGACTGGTGCAAGCATCTCGGAGTTGGAATAAGCTCTGCCAAGGATACTGCTGCAAGGTTCAAATGTCTCAGAATGGGCTTAAAAAAATGGAGCAAAAATCTATCAAAGCTCAATACAAATATTTCTGCATGTAATTATGTTCTATCTATGATAGATGGAATTGAGGATCAAAGAAATCTGAGCACTATTGAAGCTAACTTCAGAATTATTGTCAAGAATCACATAGCAAAGTTACTAGAAGTTAAAAGATTATATTGGAAATCTAGGTTTAAGATGAGGAGTATACAACTTGATGATGAAAATACTGAATTTTTTCATGCTATGGCTACCCAAAGATACAGGAAGAATTTCATTACTTCTTTGCAAGATGAAGATGGGACACTTTTTCAAACCCATGAACACAAGGCTGCCATTATTTGGAAATCATATAAAGATAGACTTGGAAAAGCTATCAACCCTCCTATGCTTTTCAATCTTGAGGAAATTATTCAACCTAAAGATTTATCTGAGCTTGAAGCCCCATTCACTATGGATGAAATTGACCGAGTCATTAAAGATATCCACCCTGACAGAGCACCTGGACCAGATGGCTTTAATGGCTTATTTCTGAAGAAATGTTGGGATATCATAAAACAAGATATTTACACTATGATCTGGGATTTTTTTGAAGGAAACATTCATATTCAGAGTATTAATACTGCTTTTATTACTCTCATCCGAAAGATTGCAAACCCTATTGACATGAATGATTTCAGGCCTATATCCCTGGTGAGCCTTCCCCTCAAAATAATTACAAAGCTCATGGCCAATAGAGCTCAGAAAATCATTTCAAAGGTCATTCACCCAAATCAATATGGTTTCATAAAAGGAGAAATATATAGGACTGCTTGGGATTTGCTTTTGAATATATTCATCTATGTCATCAATCTAGGAAGCCTATCATCATACTCAAGCTTGATTTTGAGAAAGCCTTTGACAAGATTGAATACAATGCCATTATTAACATGCTAAAAGCAAAAGGTTTTGGTCCTAGATGGATAAACTGGGTAACAAATATTCTCAATACTGCATCAACATCTGTCCTGTTAAATGGTGTTGCTGGGAAAAATATATTTGTAAAAGAGGAGTCAGACAAGGTGATCCTCACTCTCCACTCCTTTACATCATTGCTGCTGATTTTTTGCAGTCCATTGTCAATGCTGCTTGGGCAAATGGTGAAATTACTCTCCCCACAAATCAGACTTATGGACTGGACTACCCTATTATCCAATATGCAGATGATACGTTAATGATCATGCCTGCTGATGAAGGACAACTCAGCCATCTCAAATACCTGCTTAATCTTTTCAGTTTGTCTACTGGGCTTTTTGTGAACTACAACAAATCATCCATGATCCCAATAAATATGGATCAACTATCAATCAACAACCTGGCTAACTCCTTTGGCTGTAAAGTTGAAAGCCTTCCATTCACCTATCTTGGGCTACCTATGGGGACCACTAAACCCTCTGTTCATGACCTCATTCCAGTTATATCCAAGATTGATAAGAGATTATCAGGGGTGGCTAGATTCATGAACTACCCTGGAAGGCACACTTATGTAAATTCTGTTGTTGCTTCCATGCCTATATTTGCCATGTGCTCTCTCAAGGTCCATGTTACCATTCTGGACCATGTGGATAAATCAAGCAGAAATTTCCTTTGGTATGGAAATGAAATCAATAAAGGTGGTAAATGCCTGGCCAGCTGGGAGATGACATGCAAAGCCAAACAACAAGGAGGTCCTGGGGTTTTGAATCTTAGAGAACAAAATAAAGCACTCCTCATAAAGCACTTATTCAAATTCTATAACAAAGTGGATGTTCCATGGGTAAAGTTAATTTGGGAAGCTCATTACCATGACAATGTTGTCCCTCATTCCAACAGGAGCAAAGGATCATTTTGGTGGAAAGACTGCATGAAAATGTACGACCTCTTCAAAGAAATGACTAATTGTGATATCAAATCTGGCTGCACTAATTTGCTATGGGAAGACTTATGGAATGGTGGTATTATGAAAATTAAATACCCTGAGCTTCACTCTTTTACCCAAAAAGAAAGTATATCAATCAAAGAAGCCAAGGAACTTGAGAACCTTTACAGTCTATTCCAATTACCACTTTCCATTCAGGCCCACCATCAATTTCATTTGCTATCAGATGAGCTGAATAATATCAGAAATTCAGATAATAAGGACATATGGACATTCAAATGGGGTAACAATCAGGACATTACAAAGAAGATTTATGGATACATTATGAATGGTGAAGATGCTCATGCAACCTTTAAATGGATATGGAAATCATGTTGTCTACCAAGACACAACTTTTTTTGTTGGCTTATGTTAAATGACAGGATCAATACATGTGACCTTTTGATTAGAAAGAGCATGCACCTAGATTCCACTGTATGTAATCTATGCAACAATGAAGAATATGAAGACAAGACTCATCTTCTATCCACTTGCCCATTTAGTCAAGGATTCTGGTGGAACATTGGCATTGAATGGAACTCTGATTTGGAGATCAACACTATGATCATTGATGCTAAACACAGATATAAAATTGACCACTTCATGGAAGTCATGATTCTTGGATGCTGGAGCATATGGAACCAAAGGAATGGCCTAATTTTTGAGGGGATACCTTGCTCAATAAATGAATGCAAAAATGACTTCATTAGATATTTCAAGATGACCATGCTGAGGGCTAAACCAACTCTAAAAAAGGGCATGTCCTCTTGGATAGACAATATTTAATTTCTCAATAAGTTCTTTCTTCCCCCCTCCCCTTTGATTGTACCTCCTTGGTTGTCCCCCCAACAACCACTAGATTATGTAAGTTGGACTCCTTTCTTTATAAATGAAAATGACACACAGTAGGGGGTTTTACCCTACTATTCTTTGGTCAAAAAAAAAGTTGGAATAAGCGCTTTGATAGTGTGATCAAAGCATATGGTTTTATACAGACTTTTGGAGAAGCCTGTATTTACAAGAAAGTGAGTGGGAGCTCTGTAGCATTTCTGATATTATATGCAGATGACATATTATTAATTGGAAATGATATAGAATTTCTGGATAGCATAAAGGGATACTTGAATAAGAGTTTTTCAATGAAAGACCTCGGTGAAGCTGCTTACATATTGGGCATCAAGATTTATAGAGATAGATCAAGACGCTTAATAGGACTTTCACAAAGCACATACCTTGATAAAATTTTGAAAAAGTTCAAAATGGATCAGGCAAAGAAAGGGTTCTTGCCCGTGCTACAAGGTGTGAAGTTGAGTCAAACTCAATGCCCGACCACAATGGAAGATAGAGAGAAATGAAAGATGTTCCTATGCTTCAGCCATAGGCTCATCATGTATGCAATGTTGTGTACCAGATCCGACGTATGCTTAGCAATAAGCTTGGCAGAAGGTACCAAAGTAATCCAGAGTGGATCATCGACAGCGGTCAAGAACATCCTGAAATACCTGAAAAGGACTAAGGATATATTTCTCGTATATGGAGGTGACAAAGAGCTAGTCGTAAATGGTTACATCGATGCAAGCTTTGACACTGATTCGGACGATTCTAAATCGCAAACCGGATACGTGTTTTTATTAAACGGTGGAGCTGTAAGTTGGTGCAGTTGTAAGCAAAGCGTCGTGGCGGGATCTACATGTGAAACGGAGTACATAGCTGCTTCGGAAGTAGCAAATGAAGGAGTCTGGATGAAGGAGTTCATTTCCGATCTAGGTGTCATACCTAGTGCATCAGGACCAATGAAGATCTTATGTGACAATACTGGTGCAAATTGCCTTGGCAAAGGAATCCAGATTTCACAAGAGGACCAAGCACATCAAGAGACGCTTCAATTCCATCCGGGACCAAGTCCAAGTGGGAGACATACAGATTTGCAAGATACATACGGATCAGAATGTTGCAGACCCATTGACTAAGCCTCTCTCACGAGCAAAACATGATCAGCACCAAGACTCCATGGGTGTTAGAATCATTACTATGTAATCTAGATTATTGACTCTAGTGCAAGTGGGAGACTGAAGGAAATATGCCCTAGAGGCAATAATAAAGTTGTTATTTATTTCCTCATATCATGATAAATGTTTATTATTCATGCTAGAATTGTATTAACCGGAAACATAATACATGTGTGAATACATAAACAAACATATAGTCAGTAGTATGCCTCTACTTGACTAGCTCATTAATCAAAGATGGTTATGTTTCCTAACCATAGACATGTGTTGTCATTTGATTAATGGGATCACATCATTAGGAGAATGATGTGATTGACATGACCCATTCCGTTAGCCTAGCACTTGATCGTTTAGTATATTGCTATTGCTTTCTTCATGACTTATACATGTTCCTGTAACTATGAGATTATGCAACTCCCGTTTACTGGAGGAACACTTTGGGTGCCACCAAATGTCACAACGTAACTGGGTGATCATAAAGGAGTACTACAGGTGTCTCCAAAGGTACATGTTGAGTTGGCATATTTCGAGATTAGGTTTTGTCACTCCGATTGTCAGAGAGGTATCTCTAGGCCCTCTCGGTAATACACATCACTATAAGCCTTGCAAGCAATGTAACTAATGAGTTAGTTACGGAATGATGCATTACGTAACGAGTAAAGAGACTTGCCGGTAATGAGATTGAACTAGGTATTGGATACCGACGATCGAATCTCGGGAAAGTAACATACCGATGACAAAGGGAACAACGTATGTTGTTATGCGGTTTGACCGATAAAGATCTTCGTAGAATATGTAGGAACCAATATGGGCATCCAGGTTCCGCTATTGGTTATTGACCGAGAATAGTTCTAGGTCATGTCTACATAGTTCTCGAACCCGTAGGGTCCGCACGCTTAACGTTACGATGACAGTTTTATTATGAGTTTATAAGTTTTGATTTACCAAAGTTTGTTCGGAGTCCCGGATGTGATCATGGACATGACGAGGAGTCTCGAAATGGTCGAGACATAAAGATTGATATATTGGACGACTATATTCGGACACTAGAAGTGTTCCGGACATTTTCGGAGAAAACCGGAGTGCCGGAGGGTTACCGGAACCCCCCAGGAGAAGTAATGGGCCCTATGGGCCTTAGTGGAGAGAGAGAGGGGCAGCCAGCATGGGCCGCGCGCCCCCTTCCTCTCTCGGGTCTGAATGGACTAGGAGGGGGCGCCCCTCTTCCTTCTCCCCTCCCCTTCCTTTCCCCTCCTAGTAGGAGTAGGAAAGGGGAGTCCTCTCTACTAGGAGGAGGAGGACTCCTCTGGCGCGCCTCTAGGGCCGTCCGCCTTCCCCTTGCTCCTTTATATACGGGCGGGGGGGCACCCTAGAACACACAAGTTGATCTACGGATCGTTCCTTAGCCGTGTGCGGTGCCCCCTCCACCATATTCCACCTCGGTCATCTCGTCGCGGAGTTTAGGCGAAGCCTGCGCCGATAGAACATCATCATAGTCACCACACTGTCGTCCTGACGGAACTCATCCCCGAAGCTTTGCTGGATCGGAGCCCGAGGATCGTCATCGAGCTGAACGTGCGCTGAACTCGGAGGTGCCGTACGTTCGGTGCTTGGATCGGTCGGATTGTGAAGACGTGCGACTACATCAACCGCGTTGTCATAACGCTTCCGCTTATGGTCTACGAGGGTACATGGGCAATACTCTCCCCTCTCGTTGCTATGCCATCACCATGATCTTGCGTGTGCGTAGGAATTTTTTTGAAATTACTACGTTCCCCAACAGTCTCGTGGACAAGCCCTGGGCCCCCTGGTGTATTTATTTCGCCCAGAAATTCTTATTAATTCCAAAAAGTGCCTCCGTGGATTTTCAGGACATTCCGAGAACTTTTCTTTTCTACACATAAAACAACATCATGGCGTTCTGCTGAAAACAAATGTCGATCCGGGTTAGTTTCATTCAAATCATGCAAGTTAGAGTCCAAAACAAGGGCAAAAGTGTTTGGAAAAGTAGATACGTTGGAGACGTATCAGCCCCCCTCCACCTATGCCAGCACCCACACACTCCATCTTCTACCTAAAAAAATCCCCATCCAGCTCAAGCACGAGTTCTAGCTCATTTTGCTGTGATTTTTGATCTCCTTGCTCAAAGCTCCATTCACAAAAGTGCTTTGGGAGATTGTTGCTTGGTATGTGACTCCTCCATTGGTCCAATTAGTTTTTGTTCTAGTGCTTTAGTCATTGCAAATTTTTGCTGCATAGGTGACTATGTTCTTGAGCTTGCATGTTGAATTTATGAGGTCCCAAGCAATTCTAATGCATGATATAGGCTCCAGGCACTTGTAGGAGTAGTTGCTACCAATCTTGTTTAGCTTTACTCACTTTTATTTTGAAGTTACTAAAATTTCAGAAATTTTCATAAAATGTTAAGGAAACTTTTGAGGGGCTCTTCTAGCCAAGGCTCTCAAGAAAAACAAGCTAAAGAGAAGGAAAAAGCGAAGTATAATCTTCCTCGCTTAGCGGAAGTACGGCCGTGTGAATGGCCATGCGATGATTTCTTGAAAGAAGCTGGAATTCATGAAGATTTTTATTCTTTGATCGAGAATGCAGGCCTCACCGGTTTCCTCCACGACTGGATCGATCAGTATCTCTTACTCACCAATACTTTCGTGCAAAAATTTTATTATTATCCTAAGAAGTCACCGCCTTCAGTATCATTTTATTTATATGATGAATTCAGAGAAATGTCTTTACGCAATTTTTGCGCGGTGTGTAGGATACCTTATGAGGGAGAATTAGAGGAACCCCATCGTAAAGATGTGGATGGCTTTGTTAACACTATCGTTGTAGAGGAGCCAAAGAAGGGTTCCAAGGCGAAAATCTCTAGCATACACTTTCCTGTTTTACGCTACTTTGCCATATTTGCTAGTAGATGCTTGATTGGTCGTGGAAATAGTGAAAACTTTAGTGCTCCTTATATTGTCATTCTTCAACATGCCTTGCTTGGAGATAATAGTTTTAGTACGGGTGCCGTCATTGCTAAATGGCTAGGCCTGAATCGTACAAAAGGCCCCATATTTGGAGGTATCTATGCTTCACGTCTTGCTAGACATTTTCAGATACCTATTAGGCACCATGAGAAAGAGGAGACAAAATTGCCTCCTCACATTTTAGATTACAAGAGCATGGTAGCCCACACGTTTATTGTTGACAACAAAGAGAAGATGCTATTGTATAACGTTAGATTTAATAAGAAACACAATGAGACTATTATTTTGCCTGCGCTTCTGTTGTTTGATTTGCTTGCAGATAATTTTCTCCTCACTCCGGAGGCGGTGTATGCTCATCGAGCCCAAGCATCCACTCCAGAACCTGAACCTGAGCCGGAACCTGCACTCGACCCTTAGCATGCATCATCTTTCCAGTGGGATCCGGAGATGACCAGCCAGTGGTATCCTGATTACACCTCCCAGTACACCGGGGAGAGTAGCGATGGTCCTTGGTATTAGACCAACTTAGGCCAAAAGCCTAAGCTTGGGGGAGTAAGTATTTCTCACCGACTTTACATTCATGTTCACACACTATTCGTCGGTGCTCATACTCTTTCATTGCATTATCCATGCTAGTTTAAATTTCTTTTTCTAGCTTTCTTCTTGTGTGTTTGATAAACCTTGAGAAAAACAAAAAAATTAGTTAGTTTAATTTCCATGCTTGTAGAAGAATTAAAATGAAAACCCAAAAAGATTTCTAGTTCTTCTTATTTGTTGGGAGCTTTCCCGTGTAAATTGTTTTCTTTTCTTTTCTTTCCTTTGAGGGTCGGGAAGACCATATTGAAAATGTTTAGTGGCTCTCATATGCATGATTGTTTATTTAACTTAGAGCCCATATTACCTGTCTTCTCTCTTGAAGTTGAATGCTTGCAGATTCCAGCTTAGTCCAATGCACGTGCACTATTATTATTATACACATCGTTCAGTCGTGCAAGTGAAAGGCAATAATGACAATATATGATGGACTTATTGAGATGAGAAAAGCTGGTATGAACTCGACCTCTCTTGTTTTTGTAAATATGATGAGTCATCGTTTCTGACTTAGATTATTACGAAGTAAACATATTTGCAATGACATTTAGAGATTATAGTTGCTTGTGCCATGCTTGGTTAGCTATGAGTTATAATGGTCTACCTTGTGTGCCAACATGCTATTAGAATGATTATGGTGTGGTATGATGGGATGGTATCCTTCTTTGAATGAATTGAGTGACTCGACTTGGCACATGTTCACGCATGTAGTTGAAACAAATCAACATAGCCTTCATGATATTTATGTTCATGGTAGATTATATCCTACTCATGCTTGTACTCGGTGTAAATTAATTTTAATGCATGTTTATGACCATTGTCGCTCTCTCAGTTGGTCGCTTCCCAGTCTTTTGCTAGCCTTCACCTATACTAAGCGGGAATACTGCTTGTGCATCCAAACTCCATAAACCCCAAAGTTGTTCCATATGAGTCCACCATACCTACCTATATGCGGTATTTACCTGTCGTTCCAAGTAAATTTGTATGTGCCAAACTCCAAACCTTCAAATGAAATTCTGTTTTGTATGATCAAGCAACTCATGTTTCAACTACGGCTGCCTATATCTTCCATGCTAGGTGGGTTATTCTCAAGAGGAGTGGACTCCGCTCCTCATTCACGAGAAAGGGCCGGTAACCGGGATGCCCAGTCCCATGATCCAAAAAGATCAAAGCAAATCAAAATAATTAAAAAAACTCCCCCAGGGCTGTTGTTAGTTGGAGTCACTCGTTGTTTCGAGCAAGCCATGGATTGATGCTTGTTGGTGGTTGGGGGAGTATAAACCTTTACCATTCTGTTTGGGAACTGCCTATAATGCGTGTAGTATGGAAGATACAACCATCTCATAGTTGTTGTGTTGACAGCAAAAGTATGCCGCTCAAAATGTTATTCAATCTCTATTTTAAAATCGAGCTCTGGCACCTCTACAAATCCCTGCTTCCCTCTGCGAAGGGCCTATCTATTTACTTTTATGTTGTGTCATCACCCTTCTTATTAAAAAGCACCCGCTGGAGAGCACACTGTCATTTGCATTCATTACTATTGGTTTATATTGGGTATGACTTGACTGGATCTCTTTTACCATCAATTAAAATGTTTTGTCAGTCCTTGATCTTTAAAGGTGCTCTGCATTTATGTTTTGCGGTCTCAGAAAGGGCTAGCGAGATACCATTTTGTTATATCATGTTATGATTGTTTTGAGAAAGTGTTGTCATCCGAGTTTTATTATTATGGCTCGTTAGCTGATTATGCTATTGATATGAGTAATTGTGAGACCTAAGTGTTATTATGAGTATGGTTAGTTCATAATATTTGCTGAAACCTGAATGATGGCTTTGCATGTTTACAACAACAAGAGCAAACAAAGTTTGTAAAAGTTTTTTTTATCACTTTCAGTTTATCAACTGAATTGCTTGAGGACAAGCAAAGGTTTAAGCTTGGGGGAGTTGATACGTCTCCAACGTATCTACTTTTCCAAACACTTTTGCCCTTATTTTGGACTCTAACTTGCATGATTTGAATGAAACTAACCCGGATCGACGCTGTTTTCAGTGAGAATCGCCATGATGTTGTTTTATGTGTAGAAAACAAAATTCTCGAATGTCCCGAAATCCACGGAGGCACTTTTGGAAAATATAAAAATATCGGCAAAGAATCAAGACCAGGGGCCCACACCCTGTCCACGAGGGTAGGAGGCGCGCCCTCCCTCCTGGGCGCGCCCCCTGTCTCGTGGGCCCCCTGAGGCTCTGCCGACCTCAACTCCAACTCCATATATTCCATCTCGCGGAGAAAAAAATGAGAGAGAAAGTTTCATCGCGTTTTACGACACGGAGCCGCCGCCAAGCCCTAATCTCTCTCGGGAGGGATGATCTGGAGTCCGTTCGGGGCTCCGGAGAGGGGGATTCGTCACCGTCGTCATCATCAACCATCCTCCATCACCAATTTCATGATGCTCACCGTCGTGCGTGAGTAATTCCATCGTAGGCATGCTGGACGGTGATGGGTTGGATGAGATTTACCATGTAATCAAGTTAGTTTTGTTAGGGTTTGATCCCTAGTATCCACTATGTTCTGAGATTGATGTTGCTGTGACTTTGCTATGCTTAATGCTTGACACTAGGGCCCGAGTGCCATGATTTCAGATCTGAACCTATTATGTTTTCATGAATATATGTGTGTGCTTGATCCTATCTTGCGAGTCTATAGTCACCTGTTATGTGTTATGATCCGACAACCCCGAAGTGACAATAATCGGGATACTTCTCGGTGATGACCATAGTTTGAGGAGTTCATGTATTCACTATGTGCTAATGCTTTGTTCCGGTTCTCTATTAAAAGGAGGCCTTAATATCCCTAAGTTTTTGCTAGGACCCCGCTGCCATGGGAGGGTAGGACAAAATACGTCATGCAAGTTCTTTTCCATAAGCACGTATGACTATTTACGGAATACATGCCTACATTACATTGTTGAACTGGAGCTAGTTCTGTGTCACCCTATGTTATAGCTATTACATGAGGAATCGCATCCGGCATAATTATCCATCACTGATCCATTGCCTACGAGTTTTTCATATATTGTTCTTCGCTTATTTACTTTTCCGGTGCTATTGTTACAATCACTACAAAACCCAAAAATATTACTTTTGCTACCGTTACCTTTATTATCATATTACTTTGCTGTAGATACTAGGTTATCCAGGTGTGGTTGAATTGACAACTCAACTGCTAATACTCAAGAATATTCTTTGGCTCCCCTTGTGTCGAATCAATAAATTTGGGTTGAATACTTTACCCTCAAAAGCTGTTGCGATCCCCTACACTTGTGGGTTATCACCTACCTATACCGTTCTGTAAGAGAGTATCTAATTGCCTGCGTACGAAAGTATGTCCATGATATTTTGTTATATCTGATCCTCATTTGATTTTTTGCAGCTTGACGACGCAACTCAGAGGACGGGAGACAAGTACAATATGGGTGGCTTTGTCTGGGCCTTCTCCATTTGGATGTGGGAGCATCTGCCAGTGGGGCGTCCTGAGAAGCTGCCAAGACGCCCATGGGGTGCCTATAGAAAAGACGGCGACGAGGCTCGAGCTACGGTGGGACGTTGTCAAACTCTACACGGGTCCAAACAAGACTTCGTACAAGACCTACACCAACGACACTACTAGGAAAAGGGCTATAGATAGGATGGACACTAATGGCGCACTGTACATGTGGTGCGCCATTACTAAATACTAATGGCGCACCATGTGTTGGTGCGCCATTAGTGTGCAAATACTAATGGCGCACCACATCCCACGGTGCGCCATTAGTAAATTTTTTTTTCATTTTTTCAAAACTACTAATGGCGCACCATGGGGGTGGTGCGCCATTACTAGTTGACATAGTAAAGGCGCACGACACCCACGGTGCGCCATTAGGAGTTTTAAAAAAAGTAAAAAATAAATAAAAAAAATTGTTAGTAATGGCGCACCTGTGGATAGTGCGCCATTACTAAGTTTTTTTCAATTTTTTTTTTAAAAAAATCATTTTTTTCAAAACTAGTAATGACGCACCGTGGGGTGGTGCGCAATTGCTAGTTAAACTAGTAATGGCGCACCACCCCACGGTGCGCCACTACTAACTTGGCCCAACACCGAATGCACCCCCGTGGACCGCCTTTTCAGTTTTAAAAAAATAAAAGAAAATGATGGAAATGTCAAAAAAATACAAGAAAATAAGTTTCCCATGTAATATGTGGTCTAGTTGTAGGGAAAATTTACAAATATGAATTTCGACTTTATTTGCAAAATCTCTCTGGAAATTTGTAAAATGGGCATAACTTTTGCATACGAACTCGGATTAAAAATTTTATATATGAAAAAGCATCTACTCGAAAAGTTACATCCGAATTTAACTGGGAGAACCCCGTTAAAAATTTTCAAAATCCCCAAAAACCTAACAGAAAAAAAGTTATGAGGTTTTCAAGATCTAGAGGCAACAAAATTCAAAAAAATTCAAAAAAATTGGTTTTGAATTTTTTTTGAATTGTTTTTCAAAAAAATGATACGTAATATGACCGGGAAGTTTGAAGTATTTTTCAAAATTTCATCATAGTCATGAACATGAACAAAGTCCTAGACATCAACAAGGTATAATAGGATTGATATGCTACATATATCAACAAGTGCCTGTGAAGTGAGCTGTTGCTGGGGTTGGATAGAACTTTGAAGTTAAGCGTGCTTGGGCTGGAGTAGTGTGAGGATGGGTAACCTAAGCGTGCTTGGGCTGGAGTAGTGTGAGGATGGGTAACCTTTCGGGAAGTTTGACCACGGAGTGCGATTTGACCTGAGATTAAGCATATTGACCTGAGATTAAGAAAAAAACGAAAATAATTGAAAAAAAATTAAAAAAGTTTTGAACTTTTTTTAAAAAAATTTGAAAAATAAAATGTTACTAATGGCGCACTTCTATGTGGTGCGCCATTAGTATAGCCCGCTGGTGCACCACTGGTGCGCCATTAGTAGGCAAAACCGGTGCGCCATTAGTAGGCCTTTTTCTAGTAGTGCGAGTTGGACGCTTTGACGCATACGCAGGTATATGAACTCGCTAAACACATTTCTCTTTGATTCCTCTTTTGACCGAGAGTGGCAACTTAGCACCGTATATGTAATAGGTAACCTGGTGGCAGTATCATGACCGAGAGTGGGACTTTGATCTGAACAAAGTGTGCGATGAGGACAGTGGTCTTTGGCGGTGCATCGTGCCCATGATCTGTGTGTACGCCGTCGAGTGGCACTTGCCACAACGCGTGGCCACGCAGTTTGGGATTTTTCAACATACGCCACCAGGCCAGCCCACCGATACCGGAGGCCACACGCTCCACTTGTGAGTGCCCGCGCTTGTTCTTCGTGCCCATGAATTCTTTGCGTTCGACTTTGTTATGATGTTTCTTGTTGCTAATGCCTTGCAGGATGAGCCGGTAGAAGAATCAGTCGATCACAGACTGGGGAGAGCATCATAAAAATCATGTGACGGAGTGGAACCGATGGAGGTACCGGAAAGACGTGGAGAGGAGGGTGACTAACTGGGATGTTTACCTGGACCGACACATGAAGTGGTACGATGATGGCTAGAAGCACCGTCTTCGTCTCAGGCCTCGGTGGACGGCGGAAGACATCGCAGAGCTGGAGAGGGATGACCCCGAGGAACAGGCCTACCAGACCGGCATCAGAGACATGCACAATGGATTTAGGGAGTTTTCCCCCCTCATAAACGGAGTGGTAAGTTTGAACTGAGAGGTTATATTTAAATTATTGTATTCGTCAACTTGACTGACTTATGCCGTTGTAGTCTGGTGAGCTGAACAGATGCATCTTTGAAGCCTCAGATGCACTAGGTGATATCCCCGGGAGCATACAATCCGAGAACAAAATGAGGGGGACGATGAAGGTACAATTTTAGCCTCCTCGAAACAAATGCATCTTCTTCACTTGCAAACATAGACGTGATACTTATTATGCCCTTGTTTCATTGTGAGTGCAGAAGTTCGTGAAGTGTTGTTGCAAGCTGGTAGGGCTGCTTGGGTGTGCTGGAGCTGGGTCGGTTGAAGCTTATCAGCCTGTAGCCACACAGGGTCACATCGCCTCATCGAGCCATGCTCCCTCGTCGTCTAGGTTGGTTCACGATGAGGAGGAGGAGGAGGAGGAGGCCACACATGAAGAAATGGAGGAGGAGGAGGATGAGAGCAACGGGGAGAAGGACTACGATGAAGATTATGGACCTCCAACAACTCAAGCATCTCAGCTGCCGCCGAAGAGGAATCCGGGGAAGAAGGATTTGCTGAGTCCGGACCCTTTCCAGAGACTGCTTCCTCGATGACCCATGAAGAATACTGAAGAGCTTCATTCAAAGAACAACGAGGACCGTACCTCCAAGAGAGGAAGGAGCAAGTGATTATGCTCTTCGATAGTTGGCTCTTGTAGTTGGGTTGTCTATGTGTTTGCTATTTGTTTGAACTTTGTTTGGTTGAACTTGTCTAGTGGTTGTGAAACTACGTGGAACTATGTGTTTCCTATTTGTAGATCTAGGTGTTTGCTATTTGTGAAACTATGTGGAACTCTGTTTACAATTAGTTGAAGTTCATTTGAAATGTTCTATGCACTTCAAGTTTTGTGAAACTTGATGTCATATTGCTGTGATATTTTTTGTGAAACTTGTTGTCATATTGAATTTGAAAAGAAGCAAGCAAATAAACTTAAACCAATAAAGCACAGGACCCTACCGCCAGGGCCTCTGGCGGTAGGGTCACACAGCCTACCGCCGCCTCCCTGGCGGTAGGGTGAACCTACCGCCAGGGACCCCTGCATATTTCGTTATAGAAGGTTTGCACGGCAAAACCCAACCACACCCTATCGCTAGGGGCCCTGGCGGTAGGGTTAGCCAGCCTACCGCTAGGGGGGGCGGTGGTAGGGTACTTATCCATGTTAGCACAAGAAAACGGCTGTCGTCCCCCTCCGTCGCACGCTACCGCCAGGCCTCCTGGCGGTAGGCTGTATTACCCTACCGCCAGAGGCCCTGGCGGTAGCAAAAGGGTCAAATCCCGATTTTTTTCCAAACTAGGGTCAGATCCTGAAATTGTTAGAAAAAGGGTCAAAACACGAAATTTTGCCGCCACATGAATTCTCTGGATATAAAGATCATCTACTAGAACCACATCTTCTCCGACTGCCTCAAGTGATGTTGGATCCGACATGAATATGACAACAACGGCAGAAGCGCTCAGGTAAATTCCTCCTTGGTTCCTACATATCACTCCAATCGCCCCAAAACCATGACGTGACACCACCACGTCCGTGTTCAGTTTTGGACCTCGTCATTTGCTCGGGTGGTGTCCAATGTGATATTTGTTGAGGTATAGTGCTAGCTCTTTTGGAACGGGCGTGGTATGGCTGTAACCTGGCATGGGCTATTAGGGTGCTTTTCTCCTACTCCTTGTTTAGTGTAAAAAAACATTCTTATAATGAAATGGAGGTTTTGTTTTGTGAATGTGCTTTTCTCCTATTTAGCGCTCGTCAAAATGCCCTAAAAAGCACATTAGATCTCGTTATTTGCTCGGATGGCTGGCTAGCCCGTTTTATTTTTCTCGACTAGCTCTCGGAAAACAGATCAAGACTTTTTTTGGTTTTATAGAAATAGTCATGAAACGAAAGAGTTAATAGATTTTTATCCATAGTTCTAAAGATGTTCATGGGCTTAAAAAAATTCATGACTTTTTTAAAAAATCTAGAATTTTAAAACTCATTTACGAGCTCTTGAAAATGTTCATGGCTTTTGGAACAAAAATCACAAAGTAGAAAAATGTCCACGAATCAAAAAATGGAGACCGGTAAGAAAAAATCGCTACTTTGAAAAGTGTTCATGAATTAAAGAAATGTTCATAACTTTGAAAATTAATCATGAATTTAATAAAAATTTTGAGAACTAAAAAATAGGTGAAAAAATATGGAAAAACCCAAAAAAGCAACAGAAAAGAAGAAACAAAAATGGTAGAAATAATGAAAAACACCCGGAGTGGAACGTTCTAGAACTTTCCTAAAACCAGGTGAAAACCAGAAAATAGTGTATTTCATGGGCCGGCCAGAAGAACATGCGCTGGGGGGTGCACGTTGAGGAACTTTCTCCCCGTGTGGAGATAATCCCCATCATCAAGAACCAAGTAGAGTATTTCTTTACTAACTTGAGTATGGAGAAGTCTGCGAAGGATCTTGTCGAGTCCAAGTGGGCATCCGGGACATAGCACCGTGACAAGGCCAAAAAAACTTGCATCGCGTGGAGTCATCTCTCTTAAACGTGCATTGTGAGCTCGCCACTGAGGTGGCGTCGTGCTCTGAGACACACGAGGCCTTGGCATCTTGCTCAAGGTTTCTCCAAGGCGAGTCACATTGACCGGGGAGTTAGAGCCTATGAAGAGGAGTGCTCTTCTTTCTACTGCAGAAGCCCTAAGTTAGGTGACGAAGGTTGTTTTTGCCAAGGGCGAGGTGTCCACATTGACATTCAAGGTGACTTGGGATGATGGAGAGATGTTTATGCTGGGTGAGAGTGGCTAAGTTAGAGGCTCGCTTATCTACTTCTATGGGGGCTTCAACACTCTGCACGAAGTTTCGGGCCACAAGAGATTTCCACCTAACCCACACTTCTCGTTTCCAAGATGTCTTAGTTAAACTAAAGTATTGAGACACGACAACACTTACTCCGTGCAAGATGGTGATGGAGGTAAGCGAGATTCTTTCTTCAAAGGTGTGTCAGGTAGGTCGTGCCATGATGATGTATGGTCATACCGTGGATAGGCATGTTGTAGCTCACGTATTGCACCCACATGCTTGTTGGATATGCCAGTTTGGCGGCATGGGAGAAGGCCCCCTGCCTCGACCTCTCATGCATACATTCGCGGGCAACACAAGTTTCTATTGTCGATGATCTTTACAATCTTGGTACATCTAGATAGATCCGCTTGTGACCGAGCCGAATCATTGGAGCACCCTCGAATGGAGTGTTAGTTGCCTATATCACTCCTTGCATGGCTTTGACATGACACCTTTACTTGAATGCCTTTTTTGCCAACATGCCACACTACTTGATGCAGTTTTATGACATTCTTGTAACATAGGAGTAGGTGGTGCCTTCATTTAGCTTGGGGGTGACTCACCATGTTGTAGTGTCACTCGGCTTGAGACTTTTTGCGAGCATCCATCCACATTTACTCTGTTCCATGGGTTGATCCCATGATTTGTATGTTCATTTGCCTTTCATTTGTTGATTGATTGCTTATTTTTGCAAATGTGCACATGTCCTCGCGTTCACCCTTTTTTCTTGGATGAATTTGTTTCGCATGCGCAATGATGACATGGGGATTGCATGCATGAGGCATGGGTGATATTCATCTAAGCAACCCCCCCATGTTTCACAACAAGTTTGCACATGCCATCCTGAGAGTAACCTGCAGACACATTATCGTATCTTCTTTTGATGTTTTTTGATTTGATATAACAGATGGAAGTGAATCTACATTAGACACTAGTACATTCTAGAAGTAGTGATTAGGGTGCACCAAGATAGCCGCTTGTGGAGTTTGGAATCATCTACCGAGATATTAGGTAGCATGGAAACTTATACAATGTGTATATACATATAAAGCTAGTTTGACGATAATCCAATTTTAAAGTGGCACACAATTTTGCCCATTTACCTATTTTGCTTTGTCAACCAAAATGGTTAGTACTCCCTCTGATCCATATTAACTGTCGCTGCTTTAGTACAACTTTAGCAGCGATATTAATATGGATGGAGGGGGTAAAATATAACACCACTTTTTTTTCTTTTTTTTTTCATGGTAATACGTGTCTCATTCATATCATAAAGAACAAAGTACAAGTCATGTAAAGACCGACATGACAAAACTGAAAAGATAGCAGAACATCTCTGAGCTTGACACCAACGCCCATCACTTGCCTCTGGCACCACCACAGTAGCCACCGAAGAAAAGAATGACGAATCACCTTCTCACCCGAGCTCGACGCGGCTCCATCGCTGATATGCAGCTTTACGGACCTCCAAGGTGGCTCACCAAAAGTGAAGCCCTTACCGTTGAACGAATCAGACCGGGGCAACACCCCGGACACGCCATCGAACTCCAGATCTAGCACCCCACCACGACTAAAACGCCAAAGGAGGAAACCATATCTACCATCCACGAACCACGAGCCCAGCACATGCTCCGTCTTCCAGATGTCGTCGATGCAAACCACAATCTGCATCCGCTCCTGGACTACCTCCCAAGCTCCGCGCCGACGTTGGAGCAAACGTCGTCGCAACGGCGGAGCCCGAGGACACAGGTCCACCACAAGGATGCCGCCGCCGCCACGCCATCCTTGCTTGAACAGACTGGTTTCCAAATCCATCCCCAACCATAGGACCGATGGCCTCGTCAGGGAAGGATCCGAAGAATCTTTATTCAGCGTTGTCATCGTCGCCGTCGAAGCAAAGACGATGAACAACCTAAAAACTAGACTACGAGAGTAAAAACGATCCACACGCGTGGATCCGGCGGCCCCCCTCACCACCGACGACCGAGGTCGCCGGAGGAGGGGAGCCGCCGGAGAGCGGCGTTGGAAGATCGACCTCCCCTGGCGGCGGCTAGGGTTCCAGCCGCCAGGGACGAGCAGGGACCCGATAAGTAGTTTAAGGCCGTCTACTTGACCTACAAACATGTCATAGATCTGTAAAGCGTATCACACAAGCAAGCTTAAAATACGAACGCTTCCAAGATACATATGAGCAGTGACTAGGAGAAGATCACTCCAAGTCATAGAAATGAATAGGTATATGGCGCCAATGATATGTGCTCAATCGGTGGACGTCGACAAGACCATTAGTGGACATGCAATAACATGTGCGGCGAGTTTTCATGTCCTGGAATATTTAAGTTAATAGCACATGATATTTTGGTCATGGTAAATATTTTTTGAACAATCAATAAAGCTTTGCTATGTAGTTTTGGAATAAATCTGGTTTGTTTGTGCCCGTGCACATGTCCTTGAGACCTCCTATTTGGCGTGCTAGGCGCTGACGAACGAGCCAGTGCATAACTCCCTTCTCCCATGTTCCTATTTTTCTCATTTCAATTATTTTGTTTTCTAAAATAATTTGGATCTAAAAAAGTTGCAAATTTTAACAATTCTGTTTTTCTAAATGCACAAGAAATCATAAAATGGTCATGGATTCAAAAATGTTCATGCATTTAAAAAATATTCGTCAAAACATAAAAATGTTCATGAATTTTAAAAATTGTTCCCCAATTACAATAATTGTTGTTCGATTCAAAAACAATAATCACGATTTTCATTTTTTTTGCAATTTTTTTTCATGATTTTCATTTTTAGACAAATTTGAAAAATGTTCACAACTTCATGACCAGGAATTCAATAAATGTTGACGATTAAAAAAATGTTCATGATTTCATAAAAAATAAAAAATAAGAAAAGTAATAAATAAATAAAATCAAAATAGAAAAAGAAAAAAGAACATTAAAAAGAAAAAAGAAAAAAGAAAATAAAAAATATAGAGAAGGCGAAAATGAAAATGAAAAAAGCACATAAAAACTGGAAGGAAAAAAAGAAGAGAAAACCAGATTGTGCGCCGAATGTATATAGCGGTAGGGGGGTACGATCTTGGTCGCTAACTAGCCGCTTATGCGCCGAATAGGATTCCCCCATGTTGTTCTCACACCTGTTTGTTGTGTGTTTCAAGCTTGTGGTTTGCAAGTTGCAATTGAATAAACGGTGAAGCAACAAAGGGGTGTACCTACTGTTGCATATTTGACTATGTGTAGCCTCGCCGCAATGATCAACAGACAATGCACTGGCCTCGCCGCAATGGCTGCATGAACCAACACCAAACGACCAGTGTTGCAGAAATCCTCGTTGCCACCCTGGAACGAATTCCTTCACCACGTCCAGCATCGGATGCCATTGGGCACGGGTTAAAGGATGAATCGACAGCTGAAATCCCAAATACTTAATGAGAAACTTATCAATCTCACAACCCAGGGGATTAGCAACACGGATCTTGTCATCAAGTTTTCCTTCGATCTAGACAACCGCCTATTTACCAAAATTAACACGAAGTCCCTAAAGCTTCCCAAAATAGAGCAAGTGTGTCGCGTACAACCAAGAGGTCCAACTAATAAGGCTTGAAAACATGACCACATCGTCTGCATAGACTGAAATATTCTGTCTCATCGAGAACCCAAGAAGAACATCCAGCAAGCTGGCCTCTGAGGCCTTCACAAACAGAACCGAAAGCACCTCCATAGCGATCGCAAAGAGGAGGGGTAGATGGGGTCACCTTGCCTGATACCACGTGCGAAAAAAAATCTTCCTCTCTCACTCACCAAGATCTTCATGCTCGCTGTAAACAGTAGAATCGACAGCCATCCCATCCACTTTGTGTTGACCCCTTTACTTCGCAGAACTTTGAACAAGAAAAGCCATGGTGCAGAGCCAAAAGCCCTAGCAATGTCAATCTTAAACAACACACTGCCAATCTTGTGCGAGTGTAACTTTCTAGGCACTTGTCGAACAAGCATGAAATTATTGTGTAAGCTTCTACCCTCGATGAAGGCTGGCCGATTGACACCAACAATATTCCCATACGATACCGCAAACTATTGGCCAAAGCTTTGGCAAACAACTTAGGAAACTATGGGTATGACTTATTGGCCTGAAATCCCCGATCATCTCCGTGCTAGGTTTCTTAGGAATCAAGGCGATCAGCGCCATGTTGAGCTTAGCAAAACACTTCCATTGCAAACGTAGAGCTTCAAAAGTCCAGCCATAATTTCATCCTAGATCACAGGCCAAGCGTGCTTGTAGAAAGCTTTGAAAACCCCATTCGGGCCTGGTGCCCCTATCCGAAGGTAGCTCTTTGACTACTCCCAAAATTTCATCAACTGTGAAATGTCATCTGGCCCATTTAGATCCAGTTCTGCACCTCCAAGTCCAAAGAGTGGCTATGGTAACCCTCCTTGCTAATGAGCAACTCATAGGCCCCACAAAGGCTTCCTCCGTGAGCTGTTGATCCGTGATGATATCATCTCCAATTTTAATAGAAGGCATAAAGTTTTTTGCACGCCGTCCATTAGCCATAGCGTGAAAAAGCTTAGAGTTTGAATCCCCTGCCTTAATCCATCTAATTTGGGACCTTTGCCTTGCGATAGTTCCTTCCAAAGAGGCCAGCCCAAGCATCACCAATTTGAGTGTATGTCTTAACCATATTCTTCAAGGCCAACCGTCAAGACTCTTGTGCCGCCTCCGACCTAAGAATCACCAGTTTTGCAATAGCCAACTTAAGCTTGATGTTACCCACCTTTCTCTGATCCCATGCCTGAAAATACCAACTGCATTCTTGGACAACGAGTCAAGGCGGTTAAAGGGATCAACAATACCACGATCACACACCCATGCCTCCTTGAGAGCCTCATCAAAACCATCCAACTTGAGCCAGAATAGCTCACACTGGAAGCGCCTTTTAGCCACACCTTGCGCCTGTGTGGAGAGACGCAAAGGTCTTTTAGAAAAGGAGGATGACACCCGGCCTCTGCATCTGGGCGATGCATACGACCACTTTATTAATTATTCTCACAAGACCTTACAAAGTCATACAACAGTTAGATTAAAACCGCCGTCTAAGCAACAAACTGTCGCTACACCTATCCAGTTGATGAAGGGGCGCAGATAGCCTGGGCCTAATACCAAACAGATATCGCAACCAAGCCTAACATCTAAGGCCTGAGACCCCAACCTAGCCACTTGCCGGGTCTGGGGCACACACTGGTCCGGCGTGCTCTCAGAGGCCGCCGCCGTCAACTGCCACCGCTCCATCTTCAGAACTGTAGTGATGCATCAACCTTGCTCGGTCCAACTATCGTCGACGCCACCACGACGCCCAACAACACCTCCCTGCGCGCCAACAGCTGAACACGTCACGGTCGCCACCGATACACCTCAGCGCCATGCTGCCAAGTACCACCAGCCGACACAGCTTGAAGCCCTTGGAGGATCTGTCGTGCATAGCACCTGCCGACCAGGCATGACCAAGCGTAGCACCTGTCGGTCAGGCATGACTTGACATCTCCGCCGCTCCGTGCAAGACGAAGCCGCTCCACCTCCGCCTCCGACTTCGGTATTGCTCCACAAAACGATGCTCCCAAGAGAGAAACAACACCGCAGTGCCGCCATCGTCCGATGCGGAACACGGATCCTAGGGTTTCCCGAACAATACGAGTGGGTCGATTGTAGTCACATGACGATGCCTTCACAAGGTAACGACGTGGAACACCGCCATCGCCCGCCGTCGGCTCGGTTTTCACCGCAACTCGTCTTCCCGACTTCGCGGTGGTGCGGATGACGGATCCCGAGATCCGAACACGTGCTCAGCCGACCACCTCGACGGAAGAGATGACCACCACCGCCATCCGCACGGTCGAACAGATCTGATCGGAGGTGCCGCCGACGAAACCACGAGCCCTCCACACCGCCGCCGCCGATCCGAAGGCAAGATGCACGCCATCGCAGCCAAGCCGGCCGCTGCCGACCGCAGCCGCCGCCGCCGCCGAAGGGCCATCCGCAGCGCCGCAACCACAGCCTCCACATGGCCGTCGCCGTCCGAGGACGGGCGGCCTCCGCCGCCGCGACCATTCGCCGCGCCGCAGATCCCGGATCGGTCGCGCCACCACACGCTTAGTCCGCCCCCCCGAGACGCAGCGCTTCCGGCAAGGCGGAGGGAGAGGAGGAGGGAGTTTGCGGCGGCGGCGGCGGCTAGGTTTCTGGCCGCCCGAGTCGCCCTAGGAGAGACGCAAAGGTGCACGGTGTGACACGTTTGTAGAGAGCACCCGAAGAAGGCAATCCGCATGACTGAGCTCCCAATCGACCAAGGCAAGAACGCGATCAATCTTAGTGAGGGTGGGCACATCCCTCTCATTACTCCAAGTGAAAAGACCGGCCGGTTGTCATGAAGAGGGTTCGTACAGGGGGAGGCTTAGGAGCTACTCCCTCCGTTTGGAATTATTTGTCTTGGAAATGGATGTATCTGGAACTAAAATACGTCTAGATACATCCATTTCTGCGACAAGTAAATTCCGAACGGAGGGAGTACAAGGGAGACATTAGCGCTAATCATGGTAATCGGTGGCAGTGCTGGGTACTTGAGTTCTATAAACACGACTGCTGCTTAATATTAGGGCGTTTTGGACCATCTGATCACGTGGTTTTACTGTTGAGATGGTTTGGATCTTTCTCGCTCATCTTTTTAGAGTGAAGTATCAGTAGATAGATAATACACTAGCTATTGGCATATGATTACGTTGCAGTGCAAATATCTGAACAGAGAGCTAATAATTTTTTTTATGCTCCTTTTTCTACTAAATAGAGCTTATACATTGACACAGATAAGGCAACACACAAATACATAGATAAACCAGTTATACACGAACACAAGCAAACATATACTACGATAATAGTACCTAAAAGATCTTATATTAGTTTAGTACTAAGTAACGAACAGAGTGGCAATGCCTGTTAACAGAAAAAGAGTGAGGCTAAGCACATTTCCTGTACGTGCGAGCAAGCCACCACCAGAAGGCAAGGACGCCAGCAATCAGAATTCCGAGACCGTAAAACAATGCGATGACCATCCACGGCTGGCCAAGGTACACCAGAAGAAGGTCTATCGCCATGACAGGCTGACCGACCCAAATCCAACCAATCTCGGCGAGTGCTTCCCGCAGGGCAACGGGGGCGTCCGGCAGAAACAGGGTCATGTACACCAGTACCACTGTGACCAGCGCCATGTAGACCCCCCATAACATGAGAGCCGGCAGACACCATAAGCGGCCAGCAGAGATGTAAGGGTGGGTGTAGAGGGTGTATGCCAAGGCCGAGGTGCCGCCGATGTACATAGAGATAATGTAGATTGCCCCTACCCACACCACATCAGGGGATGTGCCAGCCTTGGAGTTTGCTTCCCCAACCGTTAGTGCAGGAGGCGCCATGGGCATCGTGATTCCAATCTGATCGTTGGTAACCTTAGCACTCTTGATCTTCATAGATGTTATGATGTATCCTGAAAATTATGTTATGCTATATCCTGCAGAAAACAAAGTCAGGCTTGGTATCAGTTACTATCAATAGAAGAGTACTGTGAATACATGGAATCATAAATGAACCGATGCTGTACAGTATATCTATAAACCCCTCTTCCTAAAAGCACAGCTCATCTCATGCTGTCAGAATTTAAAAGGCCAGCCGCACATGAAGCAAGCTAAGAACAAACTATACGGTTTTCAGAAGAAAACAAGCAACAATCTACAGATGCATAAAATAAATGAGGCCTAAAATTGTACTCCCTCCGTTCCACAGTGTAGTGCCTATAGATTGTTTTTTCTTTCAAAAGTCAAACTTGACAATGTTTATAGGAAAAAACATGTATATTTAGAAATGCATATCATTGGATACATCATAAGTTATATTTCCATATTATGATATAGATAGTTTCATTAAGTTCGGTAAGTTTGACTTTTAAGAAAATCTATATGCGTTACACTATGGAATGGAGGGAGTATGCAATTGGCAGCGATCTGACAGACACCAAGCTTGTGCTTAGAAATTGAACTAAAATACATATGTTAATTCAGTTGTACTCCTCAAGTGCCTGCTGAAACTGGAAACAGAAGAACTTGTATTTCATTCGTTATGATAAAAAAGGAAGACCTGAAACTTCTTTTTTTTTTTTGCCGAAAGGCTTGAAACTTCTTTAACCATGACTATAACCAGAACAACTGCAACTGGTATTTCATATGTTTCTGCATTTACGTATTTTCTAAAAAGGGACATACAACCAAGATTTAGTTAACTCTTATCTAGATGAGAGCTAGCCACATCCTTCTTCACTCTAGTGAAAAATAAAGACCTAATACTTGTTTAACCATGAAGAGGAAATTAAAGTTTGCGCAATGATTTTGTTTTCCAGGGGCGAAGATGACGAAATATTCACTGTGTCTTGAATCTGTTGGGAGCTACGGTCAGGCTATGAAAAATCTTATGCTCAGAAGCTCAGGGTGCTCTTCTTCTCCGGTGCTTAAGGTTGCTGGACTACCGAAGGGAGGAGTTACTTAGAATCGCCTGGAGGTGAAGAGGAAATAAAATGAGGAGGGGAGCTGGCTCCATAGCTAGGGCTTTTGCTTTTACTGGTTATGCATCTAGCTCCTGAACCTGTTTTGGAAAAACTCCTGATGTCTGTCTGTGGCAGCTACTTTCAGGCTGTTGCCGAGCGTTGTTGAACAGTCTATGCGGTTGTTGGTTTTGCCTTGGCTTTCAATAAAAGTTGGGGCGGGGGGAAACCCCTTTCATTTCCAAAAAAAAAGAGGAAATTAAACAGAGGAAGCTCCGCTCAAAAAGTGAGAGGTTGAAAGTTGAAGCATAGTAATCTGAACCAATTAGACTGGATGAACATCAAAGCCATGAAAACTGACCATCTTGATTACATATTGTTAAATTAGACTGCTCAAGATTGCCAACGGCAGCGGACCTGGCTGTGTTGATTTGTAACCAACTAGAGCGTGCAAACTTATTGGCCGAGCAGGCGGGCCTTGCTTCCTTAGATTTTCTGATGAGGTGCCAAGCGGAGAGCGGATGCCTCTGCCCCCAGAGCAAGCGGCGGGTGCCGACTCACCACGACGCCGACTGCCACCATCACCCAACTCTACTTCAGCAGCTTCCCCCGGCCTAACTCTAAGCCCGCGGTTCCTAAACAGCAGCCGCCTCCTCCGGCGACGACGGCATCGCGGCTGCGCGTTTAGGGCGGCAGGTGAAAGAAAGAGGCATTGTTTTTTCCAGATGAACGCGTGTCGGTGAGTCGGACGCCTTAATCTCGCTGAACTGCACGCCGCCGTTATCAAGGGAAGGAGAGTGGACGAGGAGAGGTGTTGAGATGCGAGCTTACTCTGCTACAACATGGTACGGGAGGAGGGCGTACCTGGATCTGTTTGGCCTTCCGCCGCAGATGGAGGGCACTCAGGGAAGAAGACTCGATGCGTCAAGGAGAGAGAGGACGAAGGTAGCGGCGCCGTGGCGAAGAAATATGTAGGGAATTTGATGATCTGCGTTAGGAAGTCGACCTTGGGCATCTCGAACTCGGACCCCTAAAACGGACGTTACCAAATTTGAATAAACAAGGCGAACTTCATATACAACAGGATAAAATTTACTTAAGTTTATATACAATTTATATGAAATTAAGTAAATTTACTTTGGAGGTGTCGAGTTTATTTCGACACTGATCATCGAATCATTTTGGAGAAAATTCTCGCGCCTCAGAGGTATAAGCTAGCTTCGAGAATCAGCGAGCTTCATCAACTCTTCTTCCTCTTCCGTTGTGTGGATTGTTGGTGAGATCATTGTGGCCTACGCCTCCATTGTGATCCTGATTCGTGAGCTTGATCGTGCATGATAAAATTTTGTTGCATAGCATATTCCCCTACCATAAATAGTCCTCCATGGGCATCTAAGTCATCCACTCTCAGATAAACTCAAGAGGAAAGCCACCCCCTCTTTAGGAGCCAAGTCTCAAGGTGGTTGCGAATCAACCTGTGGTTGAGTTGGTTAGGTGGACAGTGGTATCCCCAACCCACTGCGGTTCAAATCTGCAGTGCTCGCGCATTATTCTGGATTTATTTCAGATTTCGGCGATCGCTTTCGATGGGAGGAGACGTTCCGTCGACGACGAGGCGCCAACAAATGACTTCAAATCTCAAGATGATATGCCGCTCGGCCTCGGAGGTGCTCATAGGGGTAGGGTGTGCGTGTGTGCGTTCATAGGGATGAGTGTATGCGCGTGTATATGAGCGCTTGTGTCTGTACTGATGCTCAAAAAAAAAGTCTCAAGGTGGTTGGGTTTCCGAGTATGATGGATCGCCTCGCGGTCGCTCGACATGTCGCACAATCACCTTGCCGACAACGACCTGCTGGACTACTCATTCGCGGGCTGCCATACACAGTGCCTCAACCTCTTCACGAGCCGACTGTCAGAGCTGGCATTGTGCATTGTCGTAACCGCACTCTATGTCTTTTGGAACCTCGGGTCTGGTTCGCTCCCCACTGGATTTATGCCCTCCGTGAGAGACAGTCTGACTTATGTGAGCATCATCAGGAACAACTTCGTCGTTAATGTCTCCTGGTACAATTTTGCCAGGTGCCGGAACGTCATGACATTTGTTTGATCCTATGTGGCCAAAGTAGCACTAGCTTGCGACCACCTTAGGCCTTGTTCGGTTAAACTTCTCTTGGAGAGGATTGAGGGGGAATTTGACCTGTAGGGGATTTAATCCTCTCCAATCCACTCCAATCCCCTTCAAACCCCTTGCAACCGAACAAGCCCTTAAGAAGATCGACATTTCAAGGAACAAGCACCTGGTCATCAGCAGCACACACACCTATTTAATTTTAGAACATTTTGCAACAACGACAAAAACCCTCAAGGTCTAAGTGTAATAACAGGTGTGGTCCTCGGTTTACACACGTGGTAGTCACGTCAGTAGAAATTCATGCTTCAAATCATTTTGGCTTCAAGTCTATCACGTAAAACAATTTATGGATCAAACTGTGTGATTTTTGAGTTAATGGACTAAAGTGTGCTTTTCGACCGAGTTTATAGATTAATGGTGCATTTCACTCTTGTAATTGCGCGTGTAAAATTGTCTTTTAACCCACTAGTAAACAAGCACACATTGTGTGTCACGGTCATTATAGGTTCAGTAAAACACATGGTAATATTTATTAATATAATGAGATGTTGAGAGGATACATCAACACTTATTCATGCTCATGTCGTAGAATGGCATTGTAGTAGTAACTCGACCATAAACAATAATGTTGGCAGCAAAATCTTCATGATTACTATCATAATAAAATATAAATTCAGATTTGACAAAAGACACAATTAACTTTCATACACGCCCATTTCTTATCTTGTCCCTTGACCTTAAATTGTGTCTGCAATGATACCATGCAGTTTGATGGTACATTAAAATACATCGACACATTAATAAATCAAAAAAACCATCGACACATCAATAAATTAATAAACCGACCATATAATAACCCTCACAATTCACAACTGGATACATGATAATGTATCAAGTACCCAATAACTGTTAACGTTGTGCCACTGCTACATCATGTAACCAAACAGATAAAATAACTGCAACTATGTTATACTCCCTCCGTCCGAAAATATTTGTCGGAGGAATGGATGTATCTAGATTCAATTTAGTTCTAGATGCATCCATTTTCATCCATTTCTCCGACAAGTATTTCCAGACGGAGGGAGCACAAGACACCAAATTTGGGAGGGAGCTAACAACATACAAAATTTCACACCGTATGCAACTCACGAATAACCTATGTCCTCAAGTTAGAAACTTAAAATTAGTGGAATGAAAACGAAAATATCGGAGTCCCACTTGCACACAGTGAGACCTTGCATTTGCAGAGGGATGCCCATGAGCGTTGGCAGCACCGACAATGTGAATGGGGGAAAGATGGGGATCGCCGGTGATAGTGAGGCGCACGAAGGAACAACCAACAGGAGGTGAGCGAGCCCACATCTCCCTGATAGCAGCGGGTGGCTCGCTTGTGACGAACAGGGTTCGTACGGGGGAGGTTTAGGATTTAGGGGTTTAGAGTGCTAATATGAAGATTTGGACCATTTGATCACGTGGTTTGACAGTTGAGATGGTTTGAATCTTTCTCACTTTAGACTGAAGTAGTACTCCAATAGATACTACATTCAGATGTCTTACTCCAGTAGATACTACCTTAATCAATACTCCCTCCGTTCGGAATTACTTGTCGTAGAAATGGATGTATCTAAGACATTTTTTAGTTCTAGATACATTCATTTCCGTGACAAGTAATTTAGAACGGAGGGAGTAATATAAGATGTTCGTTGTAATAATATACTATTATTTTATTGAACAGAGGGAGTAGAAAATACACTAGCTACTGTATCAGAGAAAACCGATTCAATCATCGCCTGTACCAACGGCTTTTGGCATATGATTATGTTGCAGTGCAAGTATCTAAACAGAGAGCTAATAATTTTTCAACATAACAAAATTATATGCCAAAAGAGAGAATAAAAAAATTATTAGCTCCCTCCAGCAAATACAATTAGAATATATCTTATGTTATGGGTCTTTTTTACTTGCACTCTTACACGTTGACACATAAGGCAACAGCACAAATACATAGATAAACCAGTTACACATGAACACAAGCAAACATATACATAGATAAACCAGTACGACAATAGTACCAATAAACAGAGTGGCGATGTCTGTTAACAGAAAAGGAGCGAGGCTAAGCACATTTCCTATACGTGATAGCAAGCCACCACCAGAAGGCAAGGACGCCCGCAATCAGAATGCCGAGACCATAAAACATTGTGATAACCATCCACGGCTGGCCAAAGAACATCAGAAGCATGTCTATCGCCATGACAGGTAAACCAACATAAATCCAACAAATGTCGACGAGTGCTTCCCGCAGGGCAACAGGGGCGTTCGGCAGGAACAGGGTCATGTACACCATTACCACTGCGACCACTGCCACGTAGAACCCCCATATTATGAGAGCCAGCAGACACCATGAGCGGTCAGCAGGGAAGAAATGGTAGTTGTAGAGGGTGTATGCCAAGGCCGAGGTGCCACCGATGGAAAGACAGACGATGAAGATGGTGCCTACCAACATCATAGCAGGGGATGTGCCAGCCTTGGAATTTGCTTCCCCAATCGTCGTCAGTGCAGGAAGCGCCAACGGCATTGTGATTCCAGTCTGACCGGTGGTAGCCTTAGCTCTCTTGATCTGGTACAGCAGCTGTAGCGGGTTTAGGGTATGGCCTCCCTCTTGAAGCATCTTCATATATGTTATGATGTATCCTGCAAATTATATTATGCTATATCCTGCAGAAAACAAAGTTAGGTTGGTATCAGTTACTATCAATAGAAGAGTACAGTACATACATGGAATCTTAAATGAACCAATGCTGTACACTATTTCTGTAAACTCCTCTTCCTAAAAGCACCGCTCATCGCATGTTGTTCAGAATTTAAAACGCCAAGTCGCATATGAAGCAAGCATAAACTATACGGTTTTCAGAAGAAAACAAGCAACAATCTACAGATGTTTTTTACTAGCAAGTACTCCCTCCGTTTCTAAATATTTGTCTTTATAGAGATTTCAACAAGTGACTACATACGAAGCAAAATGAGTGAATCTACACTCTAAAATACGTCCATATACATCTGTATGTGGTAGTCCATTTGAAATCTCTAAAAAGACAAATATTTAGGAACGGAGGGAGTAGTACTCTGCAGTAGTGCACTCAGAGAATAAAGTGCATAGCTGCGGCCATAAAACAAATGAGGACTAAAAATTGTAGTGCCTATAGATATTTTGTCAGAAGTCAAACTTGACAATGTTTATAGGCAAAAACATGCATATTTAGAATATTAAATGCATATCATTGGATACATCATGAATTGTATTTTCATATTATGATATAGATAATTTCTTTAAAATTTGGTCAAAGTTTGCTAAGTTTGACTTTTCATAAAATCTATATGCGCTACATTATGGAATGGACGGAGTATGCAATTGGCAGCGATCTGATAGACACCAACCTTGTGCATAGAAATTGAACTAAAATACATATGTTAATTCAGTTGTACTAAATCTATACTGATGTCAGCAGATGAGATTTAGTTAACGCTATAGTAGTAGATGAGAGCTAGCCACATCCTTCTTCACTCTGGTAAAAAATAAAGACCTAATAGTAACACTTGACTACTTGTTTAACCATGAAGATGAAATTAAACAGAGGAAGGTCGACTCCAAAAGTGAGAGGCTGAAAGTTGAAACATAGTAATCTGAACCAATTAGACATGATGAACATCAAAGCCATAAAAACTGATCATCTTGATTTCATATATAGTTAAATTAGACTGCCCAAGATTGCCAACGGCAGGCTGTGTGTATTTGTAACCAACTAGAGCATGGTAAATCATTGGCCGAGCAGATTCTTTAGATTTTGTGATGTGCCAAGCAGAGGGCGGATGCCTACTGCCGTACCTGCTCCGCCCAGATCTAACAATACTAAAGTTTCTAGCGGCCGCGCCACTACTCTCCATCCTTCCCGCGGCCAGAGGCGCCACCATCACCCAACTCTGGTTCAGCAGCTTCCCCAGGCCTACCTCTAAGCCCGCGGGTGCCCCCACAACGGAACCCTGTTCCTAAACAGCAGCCGCCGCCTCCGGCGCCGGTCTCACGGCTGCACGTTTAGGGCGGCAGGCGAGAGAAAGAAGGATTCTTTTTTCTGGATGGACGCGTGTCGGTGAGTCGGACGCCTTAATCTCGCTGAACTGCACGCCGCCACTATCAAGGGAAGAAGAGTGGACGAGGAAGGTGTTGAGATGCGAGCTTGCTCTGCTACAAAGATACCTGGATCCGTTGGCCTTCCGCCGCAGATGAACGGAAGAAGGCTCGATGCGTCAAGGAGAGCGAGCGAGAGAGAGAGAGGACGGGGGGATCGAGGGAACACTGGAGAACGGCAGCGGCGCCACTGAGAAGAAGATGTGGGGAATGTGATGATTCGCGTCTGGAA
This sequence comes from Aegilops speltoides, assembly GCA_021437245.1. Taxonomy (NCBI): domain Eukaryota; kingdom Viridiplantae; phylum Streptophyta; class Magnoliopsida; order Poales; family Poaceae; genus Aegilops; species Aegilops speltoides. The sequence goes on along the minus strand of CM038145.1, from coordinate 346,085,533 downwards.
ATCGACTAGAAAATTACATGTTTGTCCCTCAGCTTCGGGCGCATAACACGTTTACCCCTGTAGTTGAAAATCACCTCAAGGCTCCGCTTGGTACGGGTGTAACATTTTAGAGCATGTCCAGCCCTTCGGCTCCCTAGGGCGCCGAAAAAGAGCGCCCTGGGGGCGAGCCGGCGCTAGATCAGCATCGAGCACGTCCGCGTGGAGTGCCAACGGGACATCCGTTGCAAGCGTTGCCACTTCTACGGGCATATCGCGTGTGACTGCGTGGCCCCTCGCTCCTCTCCCCCGCGCTATGCGCCGGCCCCCAAGCGTGTCCGCGCGTCGTCTTCGCGGCCCGCTTCCTTGGCCTCCAGCGTGCGGGGTCCCAGCCTGCCCGCTTCTCCCGGGTCGTCTGCCTCGCCTTCGCCCTCGAGCTCTTCCCGAGTCAGCCTGCCGCCGCCGTCTCTCGTCGCCATCCTCTCCTCCGGCTCATGGTGCCATGTCGGCCACCTCCCTGCGCCCCCTCGGCCTTGGCCAGGCTTCTGGACCGCTTCATGGGAGATCGTCGCCGCTGAGGAGGCCCTTGAGCGCACTCTAGTGGTGATCGTGGCGGGCAACCGCACGGGTGTCGGTCGCGACGATGTCGCCGCTGCGCTCCGCGAGCGGTTCAGCCTCCCTGCGGACGCCTTCTCGGTCCACCTCCGCCCCGAGGACGAGTTTCTGGTGCGTTTCCGAGACGCGGCGGTGCGGGCTCATGTTGCCGAGCGGCCAGTCCGCACCCCGCGCTTCCGGCTGCTGTTCCACCCCTGGAGCCGTTCCGCCGGTGCCGAGCCGCTCACCCTTGGTCTGCGCGTTGACATCGAGCTCCGTGGTATCCCGGAGCATGGCTGGCGTCGGGCGTCGGCGGAGCGGCTGCTCTCCCCGTTCTGCATCATTGAGGACGCCGTGCCGGAGACCCGCGACGGCAGCGACATGTCGGTTTTCCGCCTCTCGGCCTGGACGCCGAACCCGGATGCCATCCCTCGTACCTCCGAGCTGTTCCTTCCTGAGCCTGATGTCGTCTGGCCGGACGTCGACCCAGACCGTGCCGAGCGCTTCGCGCTCCATTTGCTCTGCTGGCCGGTTGACATCCACGTTCGCCGCTCGGTCGACTTTCGTCTTCCCCCGTCGCCGCCGCCTTCGCCGCCGGCGGCCCCTGGTTCCGACGAGGAGCCTTCGCGCTCCCCTCCGTGCCCTCCCGCTTGACCTACCCGCCACAGCTTCCCCTCTCCATCCCGCGCCTCGGGCTGGCGCGGCTCCTCCGTTGCTGGTGCGGCCACCGGCGCTCGTCGTCGTCGACATCCCCCCCTTTCGGGGTTGGCAGGGCATCCTGGGTCCCTACCCCTGCCCCACCGCTTCCTCCCACCGCCCGGCGGGCCCCATTTCCGACCGCTTATGTCTTGCCATGGCTCTCGAAAAGCGTGGGAATCTCGCTGCGGGGCAGGATAAAGTGGCCTCTGATCCTGTGTTGTCCCCCGGGATCTGGTCCGCATTCAAACTCCCGACAGCTAGCGGTTTGCGGGAGCCCTTCTCCGCCCTTGCCACCTGTTGGTCCCTCCCGCCTTGGCCCCTCCCGCCTCGCATGCTCCGAGTCGGGCCCGCCCGGGCCGTCTTCGCCATGCAATTTGGACGGTGGTGGAGCGTCCCCCACCACCCAGCCCTCTCCTTCCCGCCTCCGCGCGGGGCTAGGAGCTGATTCTGGAGCCTCCTGCCCTGACGTCACTCCCCAGGACGATGACCTGTCCCCTCCCTTGGATGCGGTTGCTGACCCGGTCACGTTGGACCGTCCGTCCCCTCCTCGCCCCACGCCCGCGGTCTCGCCGCTGGTTGGTGCGATCGTTTTGTCGCCTCCTGGTGCACGGGGCCCCAGGCCGATTCCCCGCTCCCCCGCCTCGGATGCGCGGCCCTCTCTACGTTCCCTGCTCGATAGCGTAACGCGAGAGACTACGTCAGTCCTTCCTCAGCCCACGCCGAAATGCGGTCCCGCCCAACTTCACACCTCGGCGGAGTAGCCAGATCGCCAAAGCTGACTGCGGCCTCGATTCGGAGATGAAGGCCAAGAAGGTGTTGCTCCGCCGTCTTGGGCTCCTAGAAGATGAGGGACAGGTTGATGACTCCATTCTGGCCAAGTACGCCCAGTTCTTCATGCGGCCCTTGGCGGAAGACGTGGTGCAGGCTTTTGCGGACTATTATGGATGGCAGATACCTCGGGGAGTCACGCAGCTCCTCGACCATGCGCCGATGTCGCCGGTCTTGATCCCATCCTAGGGACCCTCCCCCTGTGTCCTTCCCTCGGCACTCCCCTTTTTTCTATGGATTGTAACCTTAAGATTGTCTTCTGGAACGTGCGCGGCTTGAATTCGCGAGCTAGGCGCACGGCGGTTCGCTCTCTGATTTCTTCCGTTTCCCCTTCAATCGTCTGTTTGAGCGAGACCAAGCTCGCGGTTGTCGACGCGTCCATCGTCTCCGATACCCTCAGGCCTCTCTTTGACTGTTTCTTCTTCCTCCCCGCGTCCAGGACACGCGGCGGCATCCTCATGGCCTGGCAAGGTTGCGACATCACTCTCTCCCGTCCGGATATTGGTGCCTACCACGTCTCGGCCCTTGCCACTCCTCTCGTTGACGGCCAGCAACACTGGTGGATCACTGCCATCTATGGGCCGCAGGAGGAGGACGCGAAGGTGGCCTTCCTCGCGGAGCTGCACGATTTTCGCCTTACCTGCGCGGGTCCTTGGATTGTTGGTGGGGACTTCAACATGATCCTCTTCTTCGTCGACAAGAACACTGGGCGTCTTCATCACCGGGCTATGAGCCGCTTCCGCCGTTTTGTTGCCGATCTCGAGCTGCGAGATATTTACTTGCACGGTCGTAGATTCACATGGTCCAATGAGCAGCAAGATCCTACCCTCGTCCGTAACGATCGAGTGCTCTGCACGCCCAGCTGGGAGGATTGCCAGCCGAACTGCCTCCTACGATGCCTCGCTTCGGCCACCTCTGACCATTCGCCGCTGCTTCTTGACTGCTCCCCGTGCTCCATCAACCCCAAAAGATTCCACTTCAAGCGCTTCTAGATCAAGCTCCCGGGCTTCCATGACATGGTCGCTGCCGCATGTTGCTGCGAGCCGCCGGACCCCGACCCTTTTCGCCGCCTTTTCCAGCGTCTCAAGTTCACTGCTCGCTGGCTCCAAAGCTGGAGCACTCGCTGCATCGGGCACGTCTCCCTCCAGTTTATGGTCGCCCATGAGCTCATTGCTCGCCTTGACGAGGTGCGGGATTGGCGCCATCTTTCCCATCTTGAAGCCTGGCTACGCAAAAACCTGAAGCTGAAGTATCTGGGGCTCGCCTCTCTCAAGCGCTCCATCGCTCGGCAGCGTGTGCGCCTAGCCTGGCTCCGCAATGGTGACACCAACTCCACTTCCTCAAGTTGCATGCTTCCCACCGGCGATAGAAGAACGGCATCCTCCATTTGCGCGTCGGCACGCTCTTGTCACGGACGAGGAGGGGATGGCTGAAGCTGCCTTCAACCACTTCGCTAGCATCCTGGGCGCGGCCGACGTTCGGCAGTCCACCCTGGTCCTTGAGGCCATTGACGATCTCTAGTTTGATCTTTCCGAGCTTGAGCTTCCCTTCTCCAAGGCTGAAATTTGGGAGGTGATCAAGAAATTACCCTCCGGGAAGGCTCCTGGCCTGGATGGCTTCACCTCATAGTTCCTGGTGGCCTGCTGGGATATTGTGAAGCAGGACGTCTGCGATGCCTTCGACAAGCTCTACCACTGCAATGGCATGGGGTTCCAGAAGCTCAACGAGGCGCTCGTCAACCTCCTCCCGAAGAAGCCGGACGGATCCACGCTCGCGGACTACCGATCGATCAGCCTTATTCACCTTCTGGCCAAGCTCTTCGCCAAGGTTCTGTCCTTGATGCTTGCCCCACGTCTTGGAGCTATGGTGTCCTCCAACCAGAGCGCGTCGCAGGATGAAGCAATCATGATAACTTCATCATCATTTAGCAAACTGCTCGCCAATTGCACAATATGCGAGCCTCGCAGGTGCTGATCAAGCTTGACATCACGCACGCCTTCGACTCGGTTTCGTGGCCCTTCCTGCTCCATCTCCTGCAGCATCTTGGCTTCGGCCCCAGGTGGCGCGAGTGGATCTCCATCCTCCTGTCCACGGCTTAAACCCGTGTGCTCATCAATGGCAACGCCGACCCCCTATCTTCCATGAGAAAGGCCTTCGGCAGGGCGACCCCGTCTCCCCCATGCTATTCACGCTGGTGATCGACGTGCTCAACTCTCTGCTCCAGCATGCTATCAGGTCCGGTGTGCTGCGCCGCCTCACTGACCGTCGCCTGGCCTCTAGCATCTCTCTCTATGCCGACGACGTGGTCATCTTTTGTCACCGGACCCTCACGAGCTTCAGGCTATCCGCGAGCTGCTTCGGGCTTTTGGGGCCGCGTCTGGGCTGCACACCAACTTCGCCAAGTGCTCCGCCACGCCCATCCAATGCACGGATGCGTAGTCCGCGGTCATTGAGCAGGCCTTCTCTTGCCCCATCGCGCACTTCCCCATCACATACCTTGGCATCCCCCTCTTGGTTCGGAAGATCTCGGCTGCCAAGCTCATGCCGCTGGTCGAGCGCATGGCACGCAAACTGCCAACCTGGAGGGCCTCCCTGCTTTCTCGCGGGGAGCATCTCGCTTTCGTCCTGCATGTGCTCGCGGCCATGCCCACCCACATCCTCATGGCCATGGCCCTGCGCCCTGCAATTCTCAAGAAGATTAACAGGATCATGAGAGACTTCCTCTGGCATGGCAAGCGCGATGCTACCGGAGGTGGCTGCCTGGTCGGCTGGCGCAAGGTCTGCCGGCCGCTCGAGTTTTGCGGACTCGGTGTCCGCGATTTGCAGTGCACGGGCGTGGCCCTCCGCGTCCGCTGGCTATGGCTCAGAGCTACAGACGCCTCCCGTCCTTGGTGGCACCTTCACCTCCCGACAGACGCCGGGGCCCAGGCCATCACTACTAGGAAAAGGGCTATAGATAGGATTGATACTAATGGCGCACCAGGTAAGTAGTGCGCCACTACTATATACTAATGGCGCACCGGTTGGAGGTGCGCCATTAGTGTGGAAGACACTAATGGCGCACCAGACACACGGTGCGCCACTAGTATTGTTTTTTTTCCATTTTTCCATACATACTAATGGCGCATGATGTCAAAGTGCCCCATTACTAGTTCTAACTAGTAATGGCGCACCTTATAGACAGTGCGCCATTAGTATATATTTTTTACTTGTTTGCAAAACTACTAATGACGCACCATGTAAAAGTGCGCCATTACAAGTTTAAACTACTAATGGCGCACTTTTCCACAGTGCGCCATTAGTATATATATATTTTTTATTATTCTGCAAAAACTACTAATGGCGCACCACCAGCAAAAGCGCCATTAGTAATTCAGGTTACTAATGGCGCATTTTACGGTGGTGCGCCATTAGTAACCTAGGACCAACAAGATATTTTGGACAGCCCACCTACCCACTCACTTTCCCCACTTCATTCTCTCCACCTCCTCCTCCAAGCTTGTCTCGGCTGCCTCCTCCTCCTCACCTCATTTCCACCATAGATTCATCAAAATTAAGTGGTGAAATTACCTTTTTTTGATAGGTAAATAAGGGGAAAGCTATCTTCATGATGTAGATCTACTTTTTTTCTCCCTAGCTCGCTCCAACAACGTGCACATGCACTTTTTGTGGCCTAGCTAGATCTATGTATGTTTGTGGTGTTGCTTGTGTTTGTGGTGTTGCATATATGTTTGTGTTTGCAGTGCGGTATTTGAAATCGATAGTTGCCAATATTTTGCGGAATGTTGATTCATTTCTGTTTGGCGAGAATTTTGGCACTATGCATTCTTTTGGTCCTATTTTTAGGAAAGTCATGCCAAATTTTTCTTGGTTCTAAAATATCGTTTTGCTCTACCCTTGACGACCATAGTCCGCACGATGACCGAAGGCATCGTGAATAGGTTTTTGAGCTCCGAAGGCGAGATGCTTCAAAAGAGCGAGGCGGAGATAAGATGTCCGTGTCGAAGATGCAAGTGAAGAGCCTTATTGCGGACCCGGATTCGAACAAGTCGGGACCACGTGCTCTTGCGTGGTTTCATGGATGGCTATCGATGGCAAGGTGATGAAGATGACTATGAAGTCGTCCATGGGGGCCGGGCAAGAAATGAGGAAGAGCGACAAGACAAGTACCACCGGCGAGGCGCAAAGAGAAGACGCGAAGAATCTCTAGGACATGATCACGGCGGTGATGTTGTACCACGATCATCATGTAGAAGATGTCGTACATGACGATGAGGAAGATCAAGATGAAGGGCATGATCATGAAGATGAAGATGCCGGAGCGGACGGCGATGGAGGCTGGGTGCAGGAGCCTCATATTCAAGAGCTGCTTCTCAAGCGAGCGGATAACGCAAGAGCTGCCGCTCGAGAGAAAGCCAAGCTGGATCAGCGGAGATAGATCGCGGTTACTCCATTGTATGAAGGATGCAGGCCGAGGATACCCGCTGAAAGTAACGCTCATGGCTCGGAGATGAAGGTAAAACACAAAATGACCGGCGCATGCTTCAACGAGAACATGTCATTCAGCACGAGCGTCCTCCCAAGGGGAACAAGTGCCCGACCAGTTCGAGGCGAAGAAAATCGTGTGTCCTCTAGATTTACCGCCGTGAAATACCATGTGTGCATGAACAATTGCATCATTTATCGGGACGAGCACGCGAGTCTACCATATGTCCGATGTCGGCGTCACTCGATACAAGAAGAGGAAAAAGCTCCTCAAAAATCGGTGTGGTATTTTCCGATCACTCCTCGTCTGCGGTATTTCGCAGACCCTAAGGTAGCAAAGCTCCTGCGTTGGCACGCGGATAGGGAGGAGAAGAAGCGGGAAGATGATGAAATGATCCGGAGATAAATAAAAAGACAAGATCTTTGAGTCACCCTAAGGATGCGAGCGGTAGCGTTGAACTTCAATACCCAGAATTTGAGAAGGATCCAAGGAACATCGTCTTTGGCGTGAGCACGGATGGAGTCAATCCATTTGGCAGCCGAGAAGCACACATAGCACCTGGCTTGTGTTTGTGTGGATGTACAACCTTCCCCAGTTGTGCATGAAGAGGAAGTGCATTCACATGAGTATGCTAATTGAAGGGCGAAACAACCAGGAGCGACATCAATCAGTATCGGGGCTGCGAAGGAGGAGCTAGACACGCCAGGAAAACGCCACCAATCGTGGGGCGCCGCAGAAAGAATATTTCCCTATGAGAGCCGCCTTGCTCACGACGGTGCACGACTATCTCGATTCACGGATATCTCGCGGGCGGGTAGTCCATGGATTTTACGGATGCGTAAGGTGCATGGATGACACAACGTATCACCAGCTAGATAGAGATCCGGGTCTTGAAAACCATGTTCATGGGACATCGAAGGTGGCCAGCGATGATGACCCGTGGAGAAATGCAAGGATCTGTTCGATGGTGAAACCGAACCCAGCGCCAAAGTCGAGGAGCAGCGAGGAAATAGACGAGCTGTTGAAAAATTGGAAAGACGCCTTGCCGCCGAAAGAAGCAAAAGGCGCCAGAGCCGGAAAGCGAAAGCGCCAGAGCAGCTGCTGAAGGTAACACGAGGTCTGTTTACGGGACTTGCCGTCTTGGAAGATCCACCGTGTGCCTCACAGCCTTGATGTCATGCATATCACGAAGGCGTGTGTGAGAGTCTGCTTGGTACCTGCTCAACATGCGAGAGAGGACCAAAGATGGGCGAAAGCAAGGCGGACTTGAAATCAATGGGCATCGGCGGGAGCTTCACGCTAATGATGATGATGATGATGATGATGAGGCGGCAGGACCACGAAAAGTCGTCGCGAAGGCAAAAGGCCAAGAAGACCGGAAATGACTACCCTCCGCATGCTTCACTCTAAGTCGGGGAGGAGATCGAGCAGTTTTCACCGCCTCCTAGGAGTAAAACTTCCTTACGGTTACGCGGGGAAGATAAGCAGATACCTAGACCCAGCGAAGCAGAAGTTCAGCGGGATGAAGTCTCACGACTGTCACGTGCTGATGACGCAGATACTTCCAGTTGCAATCCGTGGGATCATGGATGCGCACGTCCGTGAAACGCTATTTGGCCTATGCAACTTTTTCGACGTCATCTCTCGGAAGTTGATTGGCGTGAGGCAACTCAGAAGGCTACAGGAAGAGATTGTGGTGATACTATGCGAGCTTGAGATGTACTTCCCGCCCGCATTCTTCGAAGTTATGGTGCATCTGCTGGTCCATATCGTGGAGGATATCATCCAACTCGGGCCGACGTTCCTGCACAGGATGATGCCGTTCGAAAGGATGAATGGTGTCATCAAAGGATATGTTCGCAACATGTCACGTCCGAGAGGAAGTATAGCGGGGGCTTTCGACCAAGAGTGCATCTCCTCTTGCACGAATTATCTAGGCATCAAGAACCTGTTGGTGCGCCTGTCAGCGAGCACCTAAGGCAGGCTCGCTGGATGGGGTCACCGTGAGGGTCGCCGCAAAATGCATGTCGACTTCGAGGGTCGACTCACCGACTTTGAAAGAGCAAACCTAGTCGCGCTACAACACATAGACGTGGTTGATCCTTGGGTGGTAGAGCACAAAACCTTTATTGAGAAGACGTACAATGACCGAGGCCAACAGAGGACGGACGGAGATATAATCAAAGAGCACAACTCATGTTTCACGCGTTGGTTCAAGCAGAAGCTTCTGTCGTACCCTTCACATGAGGATTCTTCCGCGGAAGAACAACTCATATTCGCCTTGTCACAGGGCGCCGAGCACAACCTCATGACCTATGAGGCGTACGATACCAACGGCTACACATTCTACACCGAGGACAAGGACATGAAGAGCGATGGTTATCAGAACTCCGGGGTAACGATGGAATCCTACACCGGCAATGACAAGGACAGATACTACGGAAGGATCGAGGAGATCTGGGAGCTGAGCTACGCTGGAGAGAAGGTCCCGATGTTCCGTGTCAGATGGGCCAAGAGCGTCCTAAAAGAAGACCGGTATTTCACCACCATGGTTATACCCGAAGCCAAATCCAAGACCGTGAGCGCAAACATCACCGCGAAAAATGAGGAGAGGCAAAATGAAGATCATCAAGACTGGTTCCCAAGTGGACCAATGCTTCTTCATTACCAACCCGTCAAAGCCCAGTCGTGTTGTCGTGAGGAGAGGCAAAAGGAAGATCATCGGAATGGATGGAGTAGCCAATGAGCAAGACTTGACAAATCGGCGACCGAAGATCAAACATGACGGCGATGATGAAGTAGCACACACACCACAAGAAGAAGCGGGACAACCCTACCTAAGGGCGTCCGTTCCACGTAAGAACTCCATTTGCGAAAAAGAAGGGCAAGAAGATTGTGAACAGATAGCTAGCTAAGATCGATTGTATTTAAATCGTAGTCTTCATTTCTCGATTGTATTTCATGGGCACTTTTTGATATCATGAATATTTTTAAATTTCATGGACACTTTTTGATCTCGATCTCGATCCCACCCGCACCCTCCCCCGCTAGCTCCACCGCCGCCGACGACCCACCACAACCCTCTCCCGCTAGCTCCACCACCGCCGACGACCCACCGCAACCCTCCCCCGCTAGCTCCACCGCCGCCGACGACCCACCGCAACCCTCCCCCGCTCCACCGCCGCCGACGAGCACCCCCCGCACCCTCCCCCGCTCCACCACCGCCGATGAGCACCCCCCGCACCCTCCCCCGCTCCACCGCCGCCAACGAGAACCCCCCGTTTCATATTCATATTCATTTTTAAAAAAATAATAAAAAAAAGTGTAGACTACAATTGTTGTTAAACAACAATTATTACTGTTTTTATAAAAAAATATTACTGTTTCATATTCATATTCATTTTCTAAAAAATTATTACATGCAACAAAAAATAAAAATAAATTACTTATGGCGCACCTCTGGCTGGTGCGCCATTGCTATATATATATAAAAGATTACTAATGGCGCACCTCTTCCTGGTGCGCCATTGCTATGTAAAAAAATTTACTAATGGCGCACCTCTTCCTGGTGCGCCATTGCTATGTAAAAAAATTTACTAATGGCGCACCGACCGCGGGTGCGCCATTAGTAAGATTCCCCCCTAGCTAATTCCCTCCCTCTCGCCAGATCCCCTTCGTCCCTCTTCCTCGCCAGATCCACTTCCCCCCGCTGCCCCGACCCACGCTGCCGCCGCCCCCGCACCTCCGTCTCCGTCGCCGCCCCTGGTCAGCCCCTGCCCTGCCCCCATCACCGTCCGCTCCCAATCCACCCCCTCCCTTGCCTTCACCGCACCCACCCACCCCCTCCCTCGCCTTCCCAGCCCTCGAAACCCTAGAAACCCGCGACGCCTCTCCGCTCGAGCTCCACCGTGCAAGGCGATAGGCAAGGCGGCGGGCGGAATCTGCTTCAACACCGGGCCAGCGAGCCACGGAAGCAGGGCGCGACGGCGCTCGACCCCTCCACCCCCCTCCACCTCTTCTTCCTTGGGGAAGCAGAGCGGAAGCGGAAGCAGAGCCGAACTCGCCGCTGTAGACATGGTCGCTCGCCCCCAGTAGACGTGCTCGCCGCTGTAGACGTGCTCGTCGGGGCCTCTCCTCCGACGTCACCGGTGAGCCACCGCGCCCTGCCGTCTCCCTATCTGCTCCTCCCTCCTTGCCCTCTCCCTCTCTGCTCGATCCACTCTCTTCTCTGTCTCCACCTTCTGTTCTTGCCTGTGAGGTGTTTGATTAAATGTCAATTCAAACGATTGATGCAGCCGCGTCCACCGGAGCACCACGACCGCGTCTGCGACCTCGTCTTTGCTCCACCGCCGTCTACGACCTTGTCTGCGACCGCGTCCGTCGAGGTGAGTTCTTACATGGATCACCTTGTAATACTACATTCATGGATCACCTTATATATGCTGTCAATTGATGGATATGGACACAGTGGGAAAAGGATCGATCGAGAGCTTTATGAAGATTTATAATAATACTCAGAAGGGAAGCATTCATGTGGCGAATGATTGGATGCAGTAGTGTGTGCACCAAAATTCAGTGTTGTCCGCATTTTGGTTGTAATCTAGGTTAACTATGATTTTTCCCTTTTTTGGCTTTGCTATTATGAACATAAACAATTGGTAGCAATTTCAAGTGATATATATGTGGTACATTGCCATTAATGAAATAAATGGAATCATTCATCTGATTCCATGCATGGTCTGTGTATGATGCTGTCAAGATTTAGTGTTTTCCTTGCTGCAACTAATCTTGCAGCAAGATTCTAGTTAGAAGTTCCTTTGCAATACTACATTCTTCCAACTAATGCAAGCAAAATCAGAGAGGCCACTCCTTCTAACTACACTAGAGATTGTAGTTAAGTTCTAAATAATCACCCACTAATTGCACCCTTCTAATTAAGCGCACGGAGATCCACCCACAGAACCACTCCAATGCATCAACAGAGAAGTTTGCTACATGATTGCCATTATACTCCTTCTGCTAGTTGCATTATTTCTCGATTACTACAAATGTGTTTAACTTGTAGCTTCTAGCTTAAGTGAGTAGCCGATACTTTAGTGAGTAGCTTAACTTGTTTAAGTACTACCGAGTTAGTAATCTTGATATTAAATGATGCTGAAATGATGTATTATGTATCTTTAGCATGATCTGTTTCACATAATAAATGATGCCTGAAATGAATTCTTGTGTAAGTGAAGGCTTGCTATGTTGTTGCAGCCAGCTATTTTCTGTTTCCTCATTTGGATTACTCAGTTATTTAGTTTATTATTACTTGGGAAAAGTACTGTGAGAAAAAATGATTATCTGCATTGCATTGTTAAATGTTGTACTTGGGCACAATACCTTTTCATCCATCATTTACACTGTGAATCCAATACCAGTTGCCCATGCTGATTATTTCACTTCAAACAGGCCACCTAGTGGCACAAAGCGCCATCAAAAACAGAATCAAAGCAGTGTAGTGGCATGGCCATTGACACGTGGTGGCATCTAGACACCACACACATACATCTGAGAGGCACATTGACTATTACTATGGCAAGTACTGTGTCAAGTACTCCATGTGTTTTTGTTGGCAGTTTATCATGAAATTGCAGGTACCCCGAGAGGCCCTTGAGTTTGCCGGAGTGTCGATTAACTTCCGTTCCGGCAAATTTGGGTACTCCATATGTCCTATTTTCAGCAAAGGTCATGCTGAAATTTTCCGTGAATTTTAGCATGACTTTGCTAAAAATAGGACATATGGGGTACTTGCGACTAATGCATGGGCCGGGGTATCTTAGTACTTTGTTAAGTAGGATCAACTGCCCTGCCATTCTTGCTGCATTAAACCATAGGTGGCAATAGAGCCAAGTGATTAGGCACAACTTAGAATTCTCCTTAGCATCGATAAACCTTAGATGATAAACCCAACATAGGTGGCAATAGAGCCAAGTGATTAGTGCCAAGTGATTAGGCCCAACCTAGGGTGCCTTGGCTTAGGCTTTTAGGGTGCCTCCACGTCGACAAACCCTAAATGATAAAAGCTTAGCTTTTAGGATGCCTCGGTGTCGACAAACCCTAAATGATGAGACCATGATCTTGTTCCTTGACAATAACCAACTTTTTGACCAAACTTTTTTCCTATTTAGAGCAAAACATGGCCCACAACGATGATGCCGGTGGTTCGGGCGGCAAGCAATTCTGGGAGCTATCCCAGGACATGGAGGAACAACCTCACCGCTATGAGGACGCCGCGGAAGACACCGATCCTGATTACACAACCCCTAGTGGCGTCGGGGATGACACCACTGATGGTGCCACCGAGGATGCCACCACTGATGATGGCGGCGCGCACACAGATGGCAGCCAACCGAAGAAGCAAAGGAAGGACCGGCGCCCGAATGCGCTCCGCACCCTCAAGGAGGAATTCACTCAAGTGGACTCCGACGGGAATCCAACGGAGCCCAAACATATAGTCAAGGGGTACACGCTTCAGCTCGGGTGCATTCTCCGGAGCACCGTCTCGATCAACACCGATAACCTTAGGAATAAGGACCACGGGAATTTGCACAACCTCCTCTTCACGAAGCTGCACGAGCGATACAAGTTCCCGCGGTTTGAAAACACCGCCTCTCGGGGAATAAAGTGAACAGTGCAGCCCTCACGAAGATGAGCACGCCCTGTCTACTTGGAGAAGCACGGTGAAGAGAATGATTGATAAAGGTGATACTTATGAGAAGATCAAGGCGAAATATCCTTTGATGAGCGAAGATGAGTACAAGGAGTTCAAGATCAAGTGCGAGAGCAGCGCAATCTCCGAATCAAGTCGATGGGGGAAAGAAATCACGGAGTTGAACTTAGGGAACACAAACTCGGTCCGGCGGTTCTGAGTGGCGGAGCCTATATGGGACAAGGAGGATGCGGAGCGTGCCGAGCAAGGCCTACCGCCCCGCTTCGAGAAATACAGCGGTAACAAGTAGACTAGGAACTATGTCAGGGCCTGGTACAAGGAGGACCCAATAACAAAGGAGCTTACCATGGATCCGAAGACCAGGGCGCTTGAGCTTGTTCTGGTAAGGAATACACCCCCGTGTAATTAGCTCCATATGGTTGCACTCTAATTAATCCCCAATATTTCTAAATGGTTCACGTTCCTTTCGCAGGACACTGAAAGCAGTAGCGCGGGGTCGTCTCAGAGCTCCCCTTTCGACACCCCTTTAAATAGGGCGTTGAACATAATGAAAAGCAAGGATAAGCTCACTAAGCCGGCGTCGGTGGTCGTGTGGCGGCAAAGGCTTGTCCACAAAATGGGGTCATACTATACCGCTGGTGTGCGGAAGGAGAAAAAAGGCCAGCTCGGAAAGCCGACACCGCGAGGTTGAAGCACTCAAGGCACAAGTGGCGCGGATTCGGAGCTTGTCCAAGAGCAAGTGGAACAACAATCGGGAGCGAAGCTCAACGCCATGGTGCCTACGTTGATTCATGGGGCGGCGGCGTGGATTGCGGGCGGCCAGCGAGGCCTCCCGGTTCCTAGCTTCACGGCCAGAACTTCGCCTGGCCAGCAAGCGGCACCATTGGTGTCTCTGGCGGCGCCATTGGTGTCTCCGGCGGCGGCGCCATTGGTGTCTCCGGCGGGCGGTATTCGTGTCTCCGGCGCCCGGCACGGCATTGGAGCTTAATGCACCGGGTGTCGCCGGCCGGCACCTCGCCGACAAGCGCCCCTCCGTCGGTTACCGCCCGCCGTTGGCGGTGCCTCGCGATGCCGAGCTCGGCGGCATCACGGTAACTAAGCCTCTCGGCCGATGACTTCATCTCCTTGCCTTTGGTAGGCATCCACGGCGCCACACACATGTTTCGCGAGGCACCGCCGGCGTTCCTTGCACTCTTACGCGCCGTGGGCGCCGAGTTGGTCGATGTCGCCAAGGCGAAATCGTTCAACCGGCAACCCCATGTTCCACGGTAATCCGATGCCACCCACAATGTATAGGGTTGAAGTGGTTGGTGCTGCCGAGCTGCGACAGCTGTTACCTCGGTTCGACCTCTTTGGGGCGGCGAAGAAGATGAGATGACCCTCGGCGCTGCGTAAATTGGCCCTGCTTTGGCGAAGAGCGGTCGTTTGAGGCGGGGACACCACCCACGAACAAGACCGCCCGGTCGTGCGGCGCCAAGCCATGGCAAAAACGCCGCAACGTGCGGACTGCGGACATCCCTATGCACACAGGATCCGGACGGCGACGACAACAACAACGGTACATTTACCAAAGTCAATAAGTACTTTGCCGAACATGGGTACGCTCACGAGTTCTGCGGGCCTCTTTCTCAAGAACCCAACCAAGGCGACCGCAATCTAGCTGATGCGGCGGAGAAATCAATTACAGCAAAGCGCGTCGTCGGCGTTTAGTTCTCGAGAGACGCCTCGGCTCCGCCTTCACGAGCCTCGAGATAGCTGAGGTGCAAAATATTATCAGCCCCAACACGCTCAAGAAGGCGGTCTGTGAGCAGAACTCGGTCCCATTACAGAAGGGACGGAAACGAAAGACTAACAAGGGCGTCGGTGCGAGCCAGCCGGCACCGAGTTCGATCCGTGCTCAGGACGGGCCACCTTCACCTAAGGATATCTCGAGGAGGGTGCATGTGGCAGGTAGGGCGATGCTACCGCCAAATATGCTGAATGCTGCAACCGGTGCTATACGGAGTCTGCACGACAGTGTTCTTTCTTTGGAGAAGCGGCGTCTCAGAGAGAAGGATGTGGCATACCCGTTTTTCGTGGACAAGGTGCCAGAGGGCAAGGGCTTTGTGGATGGCGACATCGGGGGTACGATCGTCCTGCGGTTTGATGACATCTTTGCTATGTTTAACCTTCATCCGCTGCACTACACCTTCGTTTGGCTGTTTTCGCTGAGTATGGAGATGCGGATCATTAGATACAAGACCCCGGACATCGTGATAGTCGATCCCTTCTACATGCGTGCCAAGCACTTGAGCAGCACTGGGGACCGCCAAGTTGCGAGTTCACACCTCGAAGGCGTCATTCAGCAAACCCGGATAAGGATAACTTCCTTGTGGCTTACTTTCCGAGTAAGTCATCCCTTAACCGCCGCGTAACATATGATTTCTTACATTTTGATCGTTCTTTTTTTTCTAACATTCCGTGTTCTATGCAGTGACACACATTGCACACTCATCCTCTTAAGCCCAGAATATTCCATGGCCACGTATTTCGACCGAACCGTAACTCCAAGATAGACTACACAAATGTCAAGAAAGTTCTTGATGATGTTCTCCCGGCTCACGCCAAATCTGGAGGCACCTTCACGGGGCTGTTAAATAAATCACGGCAAGCACATGTTCTCACACAATCTGAAGTTCTGCTGCGTCAAGCAGCCGCCTGGCGGTCAGAAGGATGCCTACTATGCCCTCTATCACATGCGGAGATCGTAAGGGACCATCATCAACTTCTGCTACCAGATAATCTCAAAGATTGGGCCGCGAACTTGTCGACAATCCGGGCGCGGACCTCGGACAAAATTCTTCGCATCGGTGGGACTTTGCGGACATCATCCATCAAGATGTCCTTCATCGTCGGGCGAGTTCTTCCTCGGATATCAACCGTCCAACAATGAGATAGATGGAATGCTACAAATGCGGGGTGACAACGACCGCGATTTCATGACCATCACGACGGACGGCGGCTTCATCCACGCTCTGTCCGATGAGTCGAGTCGAAAGTAGTGATGTGTAGTTCGAAACATTGATTGGCTCATGTTGTAATTAAACTTTAATGAATTCGTATGTCTCTTTGGTTTGGACAATCGTTCAACTTAGATGTGTCGATGCTATTTATTAGTAGGACCATGAATCGTGCTATTAATGTCTTGCTTTTCTCTTCCGATCCTTTTGTTGCATACTTACATATTGCTTATGTATTGTGCATTGTTTGGCTTGTGCATAGAGATGCCGTCGTATGTCGTGTAGAAGGGTAAGGTTCGAGTCTCTGACGATTGGGAGGAGTGTCGGAGACAGGTTCACCATTTCAGCGATAACATTACAAAGGGTACACCACTAGGGCGGAGGCGAATCTAGATCGCTTTGCTATTAGCAGGAGAGAGGAGGGAGCGTTGGAGGAACCGGATGAAGACAAGTTTTATCGCGATGATGCTCATCGTGATGACCACAACTCTCTTCTATGTGATGGTAGTTTAGATGATCGATATCGACTTGTAATGTGAAGACAAACTCGATACTCGCGGTCTTGAGACTTGTAATGTTTTATCTTTGTTCGGTATTTTGAATTCGGAGACTAATATGATGAATTGTATTCGGAGACTAATCTTCTATTGTATTCAATGAATCTGATGTTGCTGTGTGCTGCGGTCTATATTATGTCCAATAATATATTTTGTAACCTGTGCAAAAATCAGAAAAGTAAAAAAAAACAAATATTCATACTAATGGCATATCACCACCAGGTGCGCCATTAGTATGCCAAAGGATACTAATGGCGCATCAACATAGCATGCGCCATTAGTATGACAAAGCACATGCTTAGGTATGGCCCCCCGGGAGGCACACTAATGGCGCATTGTGTAACATACTAATGGCGCACTGCTTGGTACGCCATTAGTATACCAGATACTAATGGCGCACCAGTGGTGCGCCATTAGTAAAATATACTAGTGGCATGCTACTAATGGCGCACTGGTAATGCGCCATTAGTAGGCAAAACCAGTGCGCCATTAGTAGGCCTTTTCCTAGTAGTGCATATTCAATGCCTCGACAAGTTGGATCCTTGGGAATGGCACCTCCTGCCTTTTCTTGACAGATCGTTGGGTTGGGGGTCGGTCGATTGGTGAGATCGCCCCCGCTGTGCTTGTGATGGTGCCAAAGCACCGGCGGCGGGCTCGCTCCGTGGCCCAAGGTTTGCCCAGTCGAGCATGGATCCAGGACATTCAGGGTGCAATGGGGCCCGCGGTGCTGGTGAAGTACGTCGAGCTTTGGTGCGTCCTCCAGCACATTGTCCTCTCTTCGGACCCCGACATGCTGCGATGGCGCTGGACCGATTCCGGTGTCTACTCTGCGAGCTCATGCTACAAGGCCATGTTCTTTGGTTCCACCATTGCACCTCAGTGGAGGCTCACCTGGCGCACTCGGGCGCCCCTCCGCACCAGATTCTTCGCTTGGCTCGCGGGCCTCGATCGATGCTGGTCTGCCGCTCGCCTTGCGCGCCACGGTTTGCCCCATGATGCCCATTGCATCCTCTGCGACCAAGTGCTTGAAACCCTGGATCACCTTATCCTCCACTGCCCGTTCTCCCGGGAGATTTGGCACGAGATTTTTGCCTTGTGCCGTGCTCCGGTCCCTCTTCCCCGCGATGCCGACTGCTTCCTGGATTGGTGGGCGTTCATCACTTCCCAGGCTCCCGCTGGTTCGCGCAAGGGCCTTGCCTCCCTCACTCTCCTCACCGACTAGTCTATCTGGCGCCACCGCAATGCTTGCATCTTCGACAACATGCAACCTTCTATCATGAACCTGCTGCAGATGATCAAGGACGACGCTAGGTCCTGGGCTCTCGCCGGGGTCAAAGATATCGCTAATTTCCTCCCCCCATGATGTAGCTTAGGGTTGGGCTGAGCACCCCTATTGTTCTGCTCTCGTAGCTCTTCTCTGCGCCCGCTAAGTGTATGTTGAGATGCTGCTACCCTTGTACCCAACTCTTGCTTTCTACCTATCAATGGAATGATACGCAGCTTGCGTATTCGCGAAAAAAAGATCGGTCCCTGGGGCTCGGTTTGCTCCCAGCCACGCACCCACGGTCGCCGCGGGTTCGGCGAAGTACGTTTCAGTTTTTTTGCAAACTCGCGACTTTTGCACGAACTCGGCCATATTTCGTCCAAATTTGTACAAAAACTTGGAAACATGCACGAATTACGCCTAAATAACCTAATAATGAACTAAAAAAGCCTAGCCGCCGTTGCCCCCGCGCCTTCTACATGCCGAGAAGCTTGTAGAAGCGGGTGTAATCGCCACCGTCGTTATCGTCGTTGTCGTTGTTGCGCGCCCTGCTGCAGCCCTCGCCGGGTCCCTGCTGCAACCCTCGCCGGCAGCGCTTGACGGCCCGGCCTCGCCTCATCATCACTGTCGATGACGATAACACCGCCCACCTCGGCGCGGCAACGCTCCTCGGCGCAGCGACAGGCCTGGGTTTCCAGGTACGCCCGATGCTGGTGGCGCACCTGCTCGTGGACGTAGTCCTCCTTCGCCCATTTCAGGGTGGACTCGTCATTGGGGGCCACCATGGCTGCGTGCTCCGGCTTCACAAGGAGCACGTCCGGCTCGGGCTTCGGCTGGACCAGGCGGAGGGAGCACCCCGTCGGTGCGGTCACCAGCGAGGGCTCATTGATGACGAGGGAGCCGTTGCGAACGCGATGCCCGAGAGGTGTCCCCTCCGGCTCGGGCTTGACGGGGCGGAGGGCCGGCAAGTCGGAGCCTGACGACGAGGACGACCCTAGCTCCATTCGCCGCGGGATCCAGGAACCGCCGCGGCGGTGAGAGAAGGAGGGCCGCGTCGGATACTCCAGCCGCGACACATTGTCGGTCTCGATGTGGTCGAGGACAACGTCGAGCGTGCGACCGGGGACGCCCCACCACTCGCGCCGGCCTTCGGAGTTGAGGCGGCCGCGGGGGATGACGACGTTGACGGAGGCGATCTGCTCCTCGCGGCGGCGCTCGAAGTACAGCGTCCATGGCGTTTCACTGTCGGGCGTGTACCTCGGCTCGTTCTGGTGCTGCTCCAACAGCGAGGAGCGGATGCGGGCGATCTCCGCCCACTGTACCGCCCCTTCGGGCACCGGCGGCACCGGGACGCCACCGGCGCTCTGTCGCCACGAGCCCGGCATGCGCATGTCGGGGGGCGCCGGGTACTCGACCTCGTACCGAAGGCGCGCCTCCGGCTCCTGGAGGTGTCGGCGGCCGAAGCCACTCGCCGCGGCGCCGGCACCAGGGTATCTCTCCGCCATGGGTTCGCTCGTCGGCGGCGATGGTGGTGAGGAGCTCGCCGTGAGCGATGGTGGTGAGGAGCTCACCGGCGAAAAAAACTGTTTCACGGGAGGCGAGGCGAGGCTGTGGTGCTCACCGGTAGGGGCGCCTTTATAGCCGGCGGGGTGGCGGGGCGGCATGCGTGGCGCATGCGGGCGGGGCCAGCGTCGGCGGCGCCTTCATCAAGCGCCACCGTGAGGCATCAATGGAGGCTGACGGCGCGGCGAAGACGGCAGCCTTCGCATTGATTCCCGCGGGAACCAAGGTGATGAGATCGACGAAGCGGCCGTCTCGCTGACTCGGCAGGCCCGCGGCTATTTCGCGCCAAAACGCTCACCCCGGCACCCCCCCCGGTGCGCCGGGTTCGGTCTGGGTTCGCCGGCGCTGATTTTGGCCCAAGCCGGCGAAAAACGGGCTCCTGGGGGCGCGTCTGGGTCGTTTTTTCTGCGCTGGCACAAAAAAACGCCGAGGGAGGCAACATCTCCAGCCGCGCCCCCAACAGGCCCTTCCCGGACATTTTGTTCGCGCCGGCACAAAAAACGCCCCAGTCGCGCCGCCCAAGACGCTGAATTCCGCCGGCTCGGCCCGTTTTTGCGTCTGGCGATCGCAGGCCAAACCCGGCGTACTTGGGGGGCACTCGGGGGCTCCGGCGCAAGGAAAAAGCGCACCTGATTCACACTACCGGCGAAATGTCAAGCCGACCGATTCGCCTCAACCCCCCCGCGCCCCCCCCCGCTCGGCCCCCCTGCCGATCCCGATGCCGCCCACCACCCACCACAGCTAGATAGACCATTTCCCGCCGGAAAAAAGAAGAGGTTTCGCCGAGGCAGCATCTCCACCATCGTCCGGGCAACTTTTCCGGTGTTCCGGCTGCGCAGGGCCTATACACCGGCAGGTGTGCGCCCACCTCGCTTGCAAGGTGTTCGGTCATTTGCCTGGCCCGGCGATGGACTCGGACGACAAGGAGGCGCTCGCGGCATTGCTGGAGGAGGAAGCCGAAGCCGATGCCGATGTCCAGGAGCAGGAGCATCTCATGGTGCTCGTCGCCCTCGCCAGCCTGCTCGCGAGCAGTGAAAAGCCGCGGCGAGGTGGCTCGGCACCGGGGCGAGTGAAAGCAAAGAACCGGCATCGTCTGGAAGGCTACTGCATGCTCTACTCCGACTATTTCGCCGACGCTCCATTGCATGGCGAGAAAACATTTTGGCGCCGTTATCGGATGAGACGAAAGATTTTCCTCAGGATTGTGAATTCCATCTAGGAGTTCGACAACTACTTCAAGTGCAAGAAGGATTGCACTGACACACTTGGATTCACCTCAATCTAGAAGTGCACGACATCTGTGAGGATGCTTGCATACGGAGCTCCCGGCGGTTCACTCGACAACTATGGGCGCATGGCCGAGTCCACCACCATTGAGTGTTTCTACAAGTTTTGCGAGGCGATGGTGGCGGTGTTTGGGCGCAATACTTGCGAACACCCAATGCGGAAGACCTTTGCTCGGATCCTAGCACGAGAATCACGACAAGAGGATTTCCTGGGATGCTTGGAAGCATCGACTACATGCATTGAAAATGGAAGAACTGTCCATTTTCTTGGTAGGGGTTGTACAAAGGCGCCATAGGCGGTTGCAGTGTGGTACTTAAGGCAGTGGTCACACAAGACCTCTGGATTTGACACTCTTTCTTTGGGATGCCAGGAACTCACAATGTCATCAACGTCTTGCAGTGCTCCCCTGTCTTTGCCAAGTTTGTTGAAGGTCATTCACCTCCGGTGAACTTCGATGTCAATGGGAGGCACTACAACAAGGGTACTACCTAGCTGATGGCATCTATCTGAGATAGTCGACATTTGTGAAGACTATCTCAAACCCTGTGCCAGGAGGCAAGAATGCCTTCTTTGCGAACTTTCAGGAGGCTTGCAGGAAGGATGTCGATCGGGCATTTAGTGTGCTCCAATTTTGATTTGTTGTTGTCTGGTTCCCTGCTCAGACCTGGTCGAAAGATCAAATGTGGGAGATCATGACTTGTTGTGTCATCTTGCACAACATGATCATTGAGAGCGAGCAGAAAGAAAGAGCCAGTGTTTGACACAGAACCATATTACAGGCAGGGTCTTCTTGCCCAAGTTGATCACCAACTACCGGCAACCTGGACTGCCTATCTCAATATGCGCCAGGAGATCCGAGACCCACATGTGCATCAAGAACTGCAACACGATCTGTTGGAGCACCTATGGAGGCTCAAGGGCGACGCCGGGAATGACGTGTGATGAGATATGAGTTTTTATTTATTGAACTATATATTTTGTATTGAAATATTTGTTGAGCTGTTTGATTTCTATTGATTTTTGTGATGAACTATGGAGGCAAAAACACGCCGAAAGACGTCAAACTATGTGACGAACTATTTGATTTCTATTTGTTGAACTATTTATGGAAGAATTCACGCTGAAACACGCCGAACCGCGCTGAATATGGGCCGATTCATGCAGATATCGGGCCGTTTTTGGACGAAAATGGGCCGAATAATGGGCCAAAATCGGCACCTGGGGCGACGGCTGGGTACCCAATCGCCCCTAGAGCCGAATTGGCCGCCGCCTCGCCCCTAGGCGGCGATTTTTATGCCTCTTGGGGGGCCAACGGCTGGAGATGCTCTTACACCCGTTTATGGTGACTGCTAGGCGCCGGCCGAAAATTTCGGCCCGTCGGCTCCCAGCAGTAGGATTAGGCCACCTCGAACCGTTAATTTCCCCTAATAATCTTCTCCCATTCACATCTGGCTCTGCATTGACCAGCAACTCCCATCTATGGCAGACTCCGCGCTCGCCGCTGCAGGTGCCCGTCCTGCTTGCCGGCCAACGGTGCAGCCGTGCTCGTCGCCCCGGCCGCTCGCGCTCGCCGGCCATCCACGGTAGCAAAATTTCGTTGGTTCCAGCAAAAAGATGGATCCAGCAAAAAATCAAAGAGAGGAGTTGGTAGCAAAAATCAAAGGCAGTGGCAGCAGAAAACAAGGACAGTGGTAGCCAAAAAATTGGAAGCGGTTTCAGAAAAAGGAGACGGATCCAGCAAAAAAGCAAAAATTAAAAATATAGTAGAAGCAAAGAACATCTTTATGGTGGTAGCAAAAATTGAAGCTGGTTCGAGCAGAGAACACCCTCAATTACAGATCCTAATTTTTTTACTGACTCTAGCAAAACAAAACACACTTGTAGCAAAAATTGCCACCGATTGTAGCTTCCACTGAGGCCGGTTCCAGCATTTCGTCCGCCCACTTGGTCTGGAGCTTGCACTACAGCGTGGTAGCAGCAGCGGGTGGTCGTCGTCGGCAGCATCAGGACCGGTGCGGTCCGGGGGTTCGCGGAGGAGCAAGGACTCGATGAACCCTCGAGGGCAGAAAAAGGGGGAGTGGGTGCTGCATGTGGCGCTGGGACTGACGTGCTGCCATGGCGGAGGAGCACTAGCTACTTGACGAGCTGCCATGGCTGGCTAGCACAGCTTGTCGCCGATGGGGGAGAGCAAGCACCTACAGAAGGAGGGAGTGGGGAGCTCATGGACCAGAGGAGATGTGTTTGTTCGCAAGGAAGAAATGAGTGGATCTCATCGGCCCTCAAGATATAAGCTAAAGGGGATTCGGGTCGTTCGGTGCAGGGACCACCTGCAGACGAGCGTGTGCGTGAGTGAGCGGTGCGGGCCGGTGGAAAACTCAGCCGATCGACCGCGTATAAACATTTCCTTTTATTTTATAGGTGTATTTCACAGGCCACAACGTGATTTCCACTTGGAAAAAGAATGAGGAGATGGAGGTCCGTATATTTTACTCCCTCCGTTCCGAAATAATTGTCTTTCTAGCCATCTCAAATGGACTACAACATACGGATGTATCTAGACATGTTTTAGAGTGTAGACTCACTCATTTTGCTCCGTATGTAGTCACTTGTTGAAATCTCTAGAAAGACAATTATTTCGGAACGGAGGGAGTACAAGTGTATATCACTATGAAATGATGATCTAATCAGGGCCCAATACTCTTCCTATACACGAAAATACGTAAAATCTACGATCCGTCGTACACTGGAGTAATGTCGTGCCACTAGGTGGCCTTGCTATTTTGCGGAGAAGCCCCTCATTTCTCAGTATAAAACTCATGCCGCCATGCCAGTCCCACATACCTGACACCGTCTTAAGTCACCTCCCACACCCCGTCACGTCGCCTTCCTTGCTCAAACCCAAATCCCTAACTCTAGCCTCTGCCGCTCCCGGTGATGATGCTGATCACTCCGCCGCCGGCGGTGATTTTCATGCAAGTGGCCAATGACAATGATGAGAAACTCTCCAGTCTGCGCCAGATATGTACCTCGTTTCCTAACCGGAACATGTCGTACGCGGAATGGTCGGGATTGCCATGGCTGCCATGAAGGAGAAGGAGATGATGCTTGGGAAAGGAGCCATTCCAACCAAGATAGTGTATTGAGCGATGAGTGTGTTTGGTTTATGCCCCAGCTAGCCCCACCAATTTTTTGGCATGACGAAAAGTTGGCAAGTTATCCTTTTTTGGTTTAGATCCATTGTACCTATAATTTTTTTGGCAAAATCAGTGAAGCTGCCATTTGGTTTGCTGCCAACTAAACATACAATAACAAAGTTTGGGACTTATGATTGATCCATGCTTCATTTTATCTATAGTCGATAAAAATATGACATGTAACTTTTTATTCAGCTACAATCTGCTGAAAGAAAAGGGTTTGAAGTACATTTTATTTAGCACATTCAGGATTAATTTTTAAGGAAAATTCAAGACTAGTTGTATGAGTTAGAGCTGCTCTGGCGTAATAATAAACAAATTAGGCACGGTTTGCAGCGGATTATAGTCGATCTAAACAACCGCTGCTAATTTTTCGGTAATTATTGTCTTCTGCAAGCACATGTGGGTTAGTTGAGCGGAAAAGGAGTATGTACCACGAAGATTAAGAAATTGGAGAGATAAATGCGGACCAATAAATTCATTCCAGAGTAAATCGCAAGTTAATCGCTGCAATAGTTAAGCGGGTCCCACGAAGAGAGCGGGCGAGGGAGTTGCCAACTTTTTGTGGAGCTTTTCCGTGCCATCTACCCGCCCTCGCGTTGGCAAGAATCATAATTGGTCAGTTGTGGGCGTGTGGGGCGAGATTTTGGTTGCTATCCAAACACTCACCAATTTTTATGGGCTTGCTAATCTTTTAGTATGGTTGCTATTGGTTGCAATCCAGACACACCAATGGAGCCGAAGGGGGATGATTCGGTTCATAGGGCTTGTTAGAACTTGGAAGGCATACAAGTCTCGCCTTCAGAACCCACTAGGTATGGAGGAGGCCATTGTGGCAATGGTCATGCGCATGCCAAAGTTGGCGCCAGTTAATGTGACGATATGCTGGACGGCGATGTCACAGTGCCGCCACCAGCTAGTTAGGCCAACCAGCTAAGGAGGAGGTTGTAGGCTAGGGGGCTGCAACTACGTTGTCGCTCTCCCCGCTTCCCCGCCGCTCTCCGAGGCTTGGAGCCCACTAACACTCTTCCGGTGAGCGATGGGTGCCACTCCGGCTGCATCCGACGCCAAACGCAGTATTCTCGATCCTCCTTCCTTCTCGCTCCCCTTGGTGATGTTGATTCTTGTCTTAAACTGAGAGTTGCATTGTTTTACATATGGATTGATGTTATGGTTGACCCTAGAACTTGGTGGATTGAAGAAGTGAAGAAGTCAAAGAGCATGTAACATATTTAGTAACTAGCTTAGTCTAGTTTGATGCCAGCAATGTGAAGAGCTTTTTGGTCATGATATGATCAGCCTTGTTGGCGTCATGTTATATTTAATTAGTTGTTGGCCAAACAAGGCTATGTTTAATTTGTCATGATGAAGTTATGTTTAATTACTTACTGTCTAGACCAGATACATTTAATTAGTCATGATGAAGTTATGTTTAATTAGTTGTTGTCCAAACCAGACTCTGTTTAATTAGTCATGATTAAGTTATGCTTAATGATGTGCTTCCATGTGACTTGTTTGTTGTGTTGAGTTGGCACGATCAAGTTTGATGAATGGACTAAATACATCAAGTTTGATCAATTTAGCAATTCAGAAAGCTATGATATTTATGAATTTGGCTAGTGATAGACATGTGAACTGGATGAATGGCATTTAGCTAGTGACATAATAGTTCGATCCATATGAAGCGACAGACAAGTGAAGGTTTGACAATGACACCATTTTTTCCAGAGTAGTGAAATGGATGTGAAGTTTGGTTATTTTTGAATTTGGTAGTAACAAGTTCACTTTGTATATTTTTGTTTTGGTAGTGACAGAGAACTTGATTTTTTATATTTCTGATTCTGGTAGTGACAGACAAGCCAATGTAATGGACTGTATTTTGCTAGTGACAGACAAGTTTGAGAAGTGACACGCGAGTGAAATTTGTATTTTGGAAATTTGGTAGTAACACATTTTGATCCATAGTAGTGACATGCATGTGAAGTTTTGTTATGTCTAAATTCGGGAATGACACACAAGTTCACTTTGTATATTTTTGAATTTGGTGGCGACAGACTAGTTCCTTTTGTATATTTCTGAATTTTGTAGTGACACACAAGTTCACTTTGTATT
Organism: Aegilops speltoides; assembly: GCA_021437245.1. Lineage (NCBI taxonomy): Eukaryota > Viridiplantae > Streptophyta > Magnoliopsida > Poales > Poaceae > Aegilops > Aegilops speltoides. Next base: position 346,059,262 of record CM038145.1, on the reverse strand, counting down.
TTTAGTTTTCTATGAAGGTTGTATCTTTCTGAATTTGGTACACATGTTTTATGTTTAATGATGATTTAAATATTGAAAATGGACATCATTTAGCTAGTGACAAAACAGTTTGATCCAGAGAAGTGACACACCAGTGAAGTTTGTATATTACTAGTTTTGGCATTGACACAGTTTGTTCGAGAGTAGAGACATGCATGTGAAGTTTGGTTAATTCTGAGTTTGGTAATTCTGAGACAAGTTCACCATGTATATTTTTGGTTTTGGTATTGAAATACAGGTTCACTTTGTATATTTCTAGTTTTGGTTGTGACAGACAAGTCAACTGAATAGATTAAGTCGGCATGATCTAGGCACGTAGTACATTAAGGACAGTATAATCGCACCTAATCCCTGCCCTCACAGCGATTTGGTTTTGGCCGTCCGTTTTATTGATCTGGGAGTTCCCGACCGTCAAATTTCGTGTCTAAGATGATTTGTTCCGCAATCTGTTTTTAGACATGTTCCGCAATCTACAGGCGGTGATGAACATAGACATGTTCTCCTCCACTAATTTTGTTGTGTATGGTTTGTCCCGTTCAACATCAAGAAAACAATCTCATGCCCCAATTTTCTTCTGGTTTCAAGTTTTGACAATGTAAGATTATGCACTTTCTTACTGCTAATTTGTCTGCTCCATAGTGGTGCCGTGCGCCGTCATCGTCCTGCCGTTTGGTGGAAGCCACACTCTGGAAAATGCCGTCTCTGCCTCATGAGTTCAATGCATTGATCGGGTAGGTAATGCTGGTGTACATGGCTAAAACTGCAACAAAGATTCTGTAGTCAGATAAGAACAGTTCTATGGGCTTCATCTAGGGACTCTACAATTAATTTAGATGTCCAATTTATTCATTCATGAAAGGGTATTGGTCAGAAGAAATAAGTTAAGAACAATATCCAACCAATGATCACCTAACTACTGTTTGCGTTCTGATCTCAAGCAAGCCGGAACTCCAAAATTCTGTAGTAACATATATCCTTGAACTAACTAAACATCGAGAAAAAAAAGTGACCTTCTGTGCGATTCTTCCCCAAAAAAAGATTGCTAACACGATGTGGTCATGACTAATTAAATAACAGGTGACCTTCAGTGGGTTCCATTTCCTTACTTCATCAGCGGATAGGAGGCATGCTCGGCTAGGTTCTCCTCTTCCACTCAGCAATTCCGTTGTGCTAATTTGTTTCAATATTAATTCTTGTACATGCAGTGTTCATCTTGGAGGTTGATTCTCATGTATTGGCTTGGAGTATTCTTCACCTGATAATCTGCAATGGCTGCCACCTAGGTAACTACTTGACGCGTAGATTGACATACCTTATGTAGGATTGAAAGTAGGTCTAGAGGGGGGGGGGTTATTCGACTACTTGACCAAATAAAAATCTTGCCTTTTCCCAATTTTAAGTCTTGGCAGATTTTAGCAACTTAGCACAAGTCAAACAATCAACCTACACATGCAATTCCAAGAGTGTAGCAACGGAATGTAAAACATTGCATATGAATATAAAAAGGGAAGGTTTGGAGAGAGCAAATGCAATGTAGACACGGAGATTTTTGGCATGGTTCCGATAGGTGGTGCTATCGTATATCCACGTTGATGGCGACTTCAACCCACAAAGGGTAACGGTTGCGCGAGTCCACGGAGGGCTCCACCCACGAAGGGTCCACGAAGAAGCAACCTTGTGTATCTGATACGTCTCCAATGTATCTATAATTTTTTATTGTTCCATGCTATTATATTATCCCTTTTGGATGTTTATGGGCTTTATTTGACACATTTATATCATTTTTGGTACTAACCTACTAACCAGAGGCCCAACCCATATTGCTGTTTTTTTACCTATTTCAATATTTTGAAGAAAAGGAATATCAAACGGAGTCCAAACGGAATGAAACCTTCAGGAGCGTTATTTTTGGAACAAATCTGATCCGGAGAGCCTGGAGTGCAAGTCAAGAAAGCTCCGAGGGCCCCACGAGATAGGAGGGCGCCCACCTGTCTCGTGGGCCCCTCGGGCATCCACCGACATACTTCTTCCTCCTATATATACCTACGTACCCCGAAAACACCCAGGAGCACCACGAAACACAATTTCCACCGCCGTAACCTTCTGTATCCGCGAGATTCCATCTTGGAGCCCTTGCCGGCACTCTGCCGGAGGGGGAAGCAACCACGGAGGGCCTCTACATCAACATCCTTGCCCCTCCGATGAGTTGTGAGTAGTTTACCACAGACCTACGGGTCCATAGTTATTAGCTAGATGGCTTCTTCTCTCTTTTTGGATCTCAATACAATGTTCTCCCCCTCTCTTGTGGAGAACTATTCGATGTAATCTCTTTTTGCGGTGTGTTTGTCGAGATTCGATGAATTGTGGGTTTATGATCAAGTTTATCTATGAGTAATATTTGAATCTTCTCTGAATTCTTTTATGTATGATTGAGTTATCTTTGCAAGTCTCTTCGAATTATCAGTTTGGTTTGGCCTACTAGATTGATATTTCTTGCCATGGGAGAAGTGTTTAGGTTTGGGTTCAATCTTGCGGTGTTCTTACCCAGTGACAGAAAGGGTTGCAAGACACGTATTGTATTGTTGCCATCGAGGATAACAAGATGGGGTTTATATCATATTGCATGTGTTTATCCCTCTACATCATGTCATCTTGCTTAATGCGTTGCTCTGTTCTTATGAACTTAATACTCTAGATGCATGTAGGATAGCGGTCGATGTGTGGAGTAATAGTAGTAGATGCAGGCAGGAGTCGGTCTACTTGTTATGGACGTGATGCCTATATACATGATCATGGCTAGATAATCTCATAACTATGCGCTTTTCTATCAATTGCTCAACAGTAATTTGTTCACCCACCGTAATACTTATGCTATCTCGAGAGAAGCCTCTAGTGAAACCTATGGCCCTCGGGTCTATCTCTTATCACAATTGCTTTCCATCTACTTTTATTTGCATCTTTACTTTTTGCATCTATATCAAAAATACCAAAAATATATTTATCTTATCATACTATCTTTATTAGATCTCACTTTTGCAAGTGGTCGTGAAGGGATTGACAACCCCTTTATTGCGTTGGTTGCGAGTTCTCATTTTGTTTGTGTAGGTGCATGGGACTTTTGAGGAGCCTCCTACTGGATTGATACCTTGGTTCTCAAAACTGAGGGAAATACTTACGCTACACTTTGCTGCATCACCCTCTCCTCTTCGAGGAAAACCAACGCAAGCTCAAGACGTAGCAGTATCCCACCATGGCCATCGCCCACGAAGGACTTGCCTCACTTGGGTAGATCTTCACGAAGTAGGTAATCTCCTTTCCCTTACAAACTCCCTGGTTCAACTCCACAATCTTGACGGAGGCTCCCAAGTGACACATAACCAATCTAGGAGACACCACTCTCCAAAAGGTAATAGATGGTGTGTTGATGATGAACTCCTTGCTCTCGTGCTTAAAATGATAGTCTCCCCAACACTTAACTCTCTCTCACAAATTTGGCTATGGTGGAAGATTTGAGTGGAAAACAACTTGGGGAAGGCTAGAGATTATGATCCTTGTGGTTGGATTGGAATGTCTTGGTCTCAACACATGAGTAGGTGATTCTCTTTCAAAAAATGAGTAGTGGAAGTGTAGGCACATTCCGATGGCTCTCCCTCAAATGGAGAAGGGGTGGAGGGGTATATATAGCCTCCACGAAAAATATAACCGTTACACACTTTTTACCCAACTCGGTCAGACCGAATAGTGAGACTCGGTGATACCGATTTAGTTCAAAATGTGAATGTTAGTAATATCGGTGGGACCGACGAGATCAACTTGGTGGGACCAATGTGCTAGGGCTAGGGCAAAACCTCATCTCAGTGAGACCGATCGCATGAACTCGATGAGAATGATTTCTACAATTAATCAGACAAAGAGTTGGTCAAGCAAACTCGGTGGGACCGATCGCTCATTTCGGTGACACCAAATTGTTATGAAAAGGAAACAAAGAGTTTGCAATGCGAACTCGGTGGGACCGATCGCTCATTTTAGTGAGACCGAAATGTTATGAAGGGAAACAGAGAGTTTGCAAAGCCATCTCGGTGGGACTGAGAGCCGTATCGGTGAGACCGAATTGATTAGGGTTTCTGGCTATGGCTATGTCAAGTGAACTCGGTGGCGCCTGCTACCTCTTGAGCACTGCGTTGGTTTTCCCTTGAAGAGGAAAGGGTGATGCAGCAAAGTAGCGTAAGTATTTCCCTCACTTTTTGAGAACCAAGCTATCAATCTAGTAGGAGGCTCCTCAAAAGTCCCACGCACCTACACAAACAAACAAGAACCTCGCAACCAACGCGATAAAGGGGTTGTTAATCCCTTCACGGTAACTTGCGAAAGTGAGATCTGATAGAGATAATAAGATAAGATAAATATTTTTGGTACTTTTATGATATAGATTGGAAAGTTAAAGATGCAAATAAAAGTAGATTGAAAACTTATATGATAAAAGACAGACCCGGGGGTCATAGGTTTCACTAGTGGCTTCTCTCAAGATAGCATAAGTATTATGGTGGGTGAACAAATTACTGTCGAGCAATTGATAGAAAAGTGCATAGTTATGAGAATATCTAGGCATGATCATGTATATAGGCATCACGTCGAGAACAAGTAGATCAAACGATTCGCATCTACTACTATTACTCCACACACCGACCGACTCCTCTCGCATCTAGAGTATTAAGTTCATGAAGAACAGAGTAACGCATTAAGAAAGATGACATGATGTAGAGGGATAAACTCATGCAATATGATATAAACCCCATCTTTTTATCCTCGATGGCAACAATACAATACGTGCCTTGCTTCCCCTGCTGTCACTGGGAAAGAACACCGCAAGATTGAACCCAAAGCTAAGCACTTCTCCCATGGCAAGAAAGATCAATCTAGTAGGCCAAAACAAACTGATAGTTCGAAGAAACTTGCAAAGATAACCAATCACACATAAAAGAATTCAGAGGAGATTCAAATATTTCTAGTAGATAAACTTGAACATAAACCCACAATTCATCGGATCTCGAAAACACACCACAAAAAGAGTTACATCGAATAGATCTCCAAGAAGGTCGAGGAGAACTTTGTATTGAGATTCAAAGAGAGAGAAGAAGCCATCTAGCTAATAACTATGGACCCGAAGGTCTATGGTAAACTACTCACAACTCATCAGAGAGGCCTTGGATATGATGTATAGGCCCTCCATGGTCGATTCCCCCTCAGGCGGAGCGCCGGTGAAGGCTCCAAGATGGGATCTCGCGGATACAGAAGGTTGCGGCGGTGGAATTAGGTTTTTGTGGTGCTCCTCGATGTTTTCAGGGTACGGGAGTATATATAGGTGAAGGAAGTACGTCGGTGGAGCAACGAGGGGCCCACAAGGGTGGGGGCGCGCCGACCCCCTTAGGGCGCGCTGGGAACCCTCGTGGCCGCCTCTTTTGCAGCTTGACGTCCACTCCAAGTCTCCTGGATTGCGTTTGTTCTGAAAAGATCGCTCCCGAAGGTTTCATTCCGTTTGGACTCCTTTTGATATCCCTTTTCTTCGAAACACTGAAATAGGCAAAAAAACAGCAATTCGGGCTGGGCCTTTGGTTAGTAGGTTAGTCCCAAAAATGATATAAAAGTGTAAACTAAAGCCCATAAACATCAAAAACGGGTAATATAATATCATGGAACAATCGAAAAATATAGATACATTGGAGACGTATCAAGCATCCCCAAGCTTAATTCCTGCTCGTCCTCGAGTAGGTAAATGATAAAAACAGAATTTTTGATGTGGAATGCTATCTAGCATAATCCTTAGTGTAATTTTCTTTATTGTGGCATGAATGTTCAGATCCAAATGATTCAAAATAAAAGTTCATATTGACATAAGAAATAGTAATACTTTAAGCATACTAACAAAGTAATCATGTCTTCTCAAAATAGCATGGCTAAAGAAAGTTCATCCCTACAAAATCATATAGTTTGGTCATGCTCTATTTTTGTCACACAAGAATGCTCTCATCTTGCACACCCCCGATGACAAGCCAAGCAACTGTTTCGTACTTTAGTGATCTCAAACCTTTTTCAACTTTCATGCAATACATGAGCGTGAGCCATGGATATAGCACTATGGGTGGAATTGAATATGATGATGGAGGTTGTGTGGAGAAGACAAAAAAAGGAAAGTCTCATGTTAACGAGGCTAATCAACGAGCTATGGAGATGCCCATCAATTGATGTCAACATGAGGTATGTATGTAAGCTCAACAAAAGAAACTAAGTGGGCGGGCATCCAACTTGCTTGCTCACGAAGACCTAGGGCATTTTGAGGAAGCCCATCGTTGGAATATACAAGCCAAGTTCTATAATACAAAATTCCCACTAGTATATGAAAGTGAAAACAAATGAGACTCTCTATATGAAGAACATGGTGCTACTTTGAAGAACAAGTGTGAAAGATAGTAACATTGTCCCCTTTTTTCTTTTCTTTTATTTTTTTATTTGGACTTTCCTTTTTTTCTTTTTCTTTGGCCTTTTTTTGGCCTTTCTTTTTTTATAAGGGACAATGCTCTAATAATGATGATCATCACACTTCTATTTATTTACAACTCATGAATTACAACTCAAAACTAGAACAAGATATGACTCTATATGAATGCCTCCGGCAGTGTACCGGGATGGGCAATGAATCAAGAGTGACATGTATGAAAAATTATGAAGGTGGCTTTTGATACGTCTCCAACGTATCTATAATTTTTGATTGCTCCATGCTACTTTATCTACTGTTTTAGGCAATATTGGGCTTTATTATCCACTTTTATATTATTTTTGGGACTAACCCTTTAACCGGAGGCCCAGCCCAGATTTGCTGTTTTATGCCTATTTCAGTGTTTCGAGGAAAAGGAATATCAGACGGAGTCAAAACTGAACGAAATCAACTGGAGAAGTTATTTTTGGAAGGAAAGCAACCCAGGGAACTTGGAGTGCACGTCAGGGGAGATACAGGCTACCCACGAGGGTGGGGGCGCGCCCACCCCCCGGGCGCGCCCCCTGCCTTGTGGGGCCCCCGTAGCTCCTCCGACGTACACCCTGCACCCATATATACTCTTGTACCCTAAAACTTCCAGAAAAGAAAATAGATCGGGAGTTTCGCCACTGCAAGCCTCTGTAGCCACCAAAAACCTCTCGGGAGCCCGTTCCGGCACCCTGCCGGAGGGAGAACCCATCACCGGTGGCCATCTTCATCATCTCGGCGCTATCCATGACGAGGAGGGAGTAGTTCACCCTCGGGGCTGAGGGTATGTACCAGTAGCTATGTGTTTGATCTCTCTCTCTCTCTCTCTCTCTCTCTCTCTCTCGTGTTCTCTCTCGTGTTCCTCTATGGCACGATCTTGATGTATCCCGAGCTTTTCTATTGTAGTACGATCTTATGATGTTTCTCCCCCTCTACTCTCTTGTGATGAATTGAGTTTCCCCTTTGAAGTTATCTTATCGGATTGAGCCTTTATGAGAACACTTGATGTATGTCTTGCCGTGATTATCTGTGGTGACAATGGGATATCATGTGCCACTTGATGTATGTTTTGGTGATCAACTTGCGGGTTTCGTGACATTGGGAACCTATGCATAGGGGTTGGCACACGTTCTTGACTCTCCGATAGAAACTTTGGGGCACTCTTTGAAGTACTTTGTGTTGGTTGGGTGAATCTTAGATTGTGTGATGCATATCGTATAATCATGCCTACGTATACTTGAGGTGACAATGGAGTATCTAGGTGACATTAGGGTTTTGGTTGATTTGTGTCTTAAGGTGTTATTCTAGTACGAACTCTTTTATAGATCGATCCGAAAGAATAACTTTGAGGTGGTTTCGTACCCTACCATAATCTCTACGTTTGTTCTCCGCTATTAGTGGCTTTGGAGTGACTCTTTGTTGCATGTTGAGGGATTGTTATATGATCTATCTATGTTATTATTGTTGAGAGAACTTGCACTAGTGAAAGTATGAACCCTAGGCCTTGTTTCCTATCATTGCAATATCGCTTACGCTCACTTTTACCTTTAGTTACCTTGCTGTTTTTATATTTTCAGATTACACAAATACCTTTATCTACTATCTATTTTGCACTTGTATCACCATCTCTTCGCCGAACTAGTGCACCTATACAATTTACCATTGTATTGGGTGTGTTGGGGACACAAGAGACTCTTTGTTATTTGGTTGCAGGGTTGCTTGAGAGAGACCATCTTCATCCTACGCCTCCTACGGATTGATAAACCTTAGGTCATCCACTTGAGGGAAATTTGCTACTGTCCTACAAACCTGTGCACTTGCAGGCCCAACAACGTCTACAAGAAGAAGGTTGTATAGTGGACATCAAGCTCTTTTCTGGCGCCGTTGCTGGGGAGGCTAGGTAAAAGGGCACTCACTCACACCCCGCCAACTAAGCTCTTTTCTGGCGCCGTTGCCGGGGAGGTGAGTGCTTGAAGGTATATTTTTAGATCTTGCAATCGAATCTTTTTTTTCTTGTTTTATCACTAGTTTAGTTTATAAAATAAAACTACAAAAAAATGGAGTTAAGTTTGTCTCATACGTTACGTCTTTTTAATATCTTTCGTGAAAATGATGGGAAGGAAAATTGTGCTCAAGTACTAGAAGAAGAATTACATAGAATGCTTGGCATAAAACATGTGAATGATGAGCATGATTGCAATATTATTAGTATGAATTCCTTGAATATCCATGATGCTAATGATATGCAAAGCCACAAGCTTGGGGAAGCTATGTTTGATGAATATGATATATTTTGTCCCCCAAGCTTTGATGAGCAAATTTATTTTGATGATAGCATGCCTCCTATCTATGATGATTATTGTGATGACACATATGCTTTAAAGAATAATGATAACCATGAAACTTGTCATCTTGATCTTAATTTTCAATCATATGATAGTTATTTTGTTGAGTTTGCTCCCACTACTATTCATGAGAAGAATTTTGCTTATGAGGAGAGTAGTAAATTTTCTATGCTAGTAGATCATGAAAAGAAGGTGCTGGTTATATTGTTGAATTCATTCATGATGCTACTGAAAATTATTATGAGGGAGTAATATATGCTTGTAGGAATTGCAATAATATCAAGTTTCCTCTCTATGTGCTTAAAATCTTGAAGCTATGCTTGTTTTACCTTCCTATGCTTATTGATTATTGTTCCCATAAGTTGTTTGCTCACAAAATCCCTATTCATAGAAAGTGGGTTAGACTTAAATGTGCTAGTCATATGCTTCATGATGCTCCCATTATGTTTCAAATCTTATCTTTTATGTGAGCATCATTGTCATCATCATGCCTAGCTTGAAAAGGCATTAAAGAAAAACGCTTGTTGGGAGACAACCCAATATTTACCCTTACTATTTTTATGTGTCCACATGATTATGCTACTGTATTAATCATGTTTTATAGCTTTTGTTTTAATAAAGTGCCAAGTAAGACCTTTAGGATGGCTTACGGTGATAGTTGTGTTGATCCTGCTGAAAATCAGAAACTTTTGCACCCAGTAATTTCGTTTTGTTAATTCACAGAAACGTGATTTTGATCTGATTCTCTTTGATCTGGATTGGTACACGCATTTCTTAGGACTTCCTAATTTGGTAGGATTATTGGAGTTCGAGAAGTATACGTCTGATACAGATTACTACAGACTGTTCTATTTTTGACAGATTCTGTTTTCTGTGTGTTGTTTGCTTATTTTGATGAATCTATGAGTAGTATCGGAGGGTATGAACCATAGAGAAGTTGGAATACAGTAGATATTACACCAATACGAATTTAGAATGAGTTCATTACAGTACATAAGTGGTTGTTTTATTTTCTTATACTAACGGAGCTTACGAGTTTTCTGTTGAGTTTTGTGTTGTGGAGTTTTCAAGTTTTTGGTAAAGATTCGACGGACTATGGAATAAGGAGTGGCGAGAGCCTAAGCTTGGGGATGCCCAAGGCACCCCAAGGTAATATTCAAGGAAGACTCAAGCGCCTAAGCTTGGCGATGCCCCGGAAGGCATCCCCTCTTTCGTCTTCGTTCATCGGTAACTTTACTTGGAGCTATATTTTTATTCACCACATGATATGTGTTTTGCTTGGAGTGTCATTTTATTTTGTTAGTTTTTGCTTTCTGTTGTTTAGAATAATGTTTTGCATCTTTAGTTTCAATAAGAAAGTCAAGGATAGCCTTTGCCATGCTTATTTTGCTAGTATACATGTTGCTGTTTGAAAACAGAAAGTTTATCGTTGTTGCAAAAATTCCGTAGAAAAGTCAGAGCATGATATAATGTTGAAACGTTTTGCATGATGAGCTCTGATAAATTTATTACAGTGGGAATTTTAGTTCATAATTTTTGGAGTTATGGAAGTATGATGAATCTTGCATTCTTTACAGACTGTACTGTTTTGGCAGATTGCTGTTATGGTTGCATTGTTTGCATATGTTTGCTTGTTTAATGATTCTATTTGAAGATAGGAGTATTAAATATGCAGAGGCATTTAATATGCAATGTGGAATAATAATGTTAGTGCTTTGTAACAGTAGAAAATGATAAGGCTTTGCATTAGTTTATACTAACCTATCCCACGAGTTCTTGTTGAGGTTGTTGTGGATGAAGCTTTTGATAAAAAGAGAAACCATGATATGAGAGGAATTAAGGAGACACAAAAGTTAAATCTTGGGGATGCCCTAGGCACCCCAAGATAATATTTCAAGAAGTCTCAAGCATCTAAGCTTGGGGATGCCCTGCTAGGCATCTCACCTTTCTTCTTCAACAACTATCAGTTAGTATCGGTTGAGCCTAAGTTTTTGCTTCTTCACATGAGTTGTGCTATCCTTGAAGTGTCATTTTCTTTAGCTTTGCTTGCTCTTTGGATAAAATATCAAAGATCTGAAATTATTAAATGGGAGAGTCTTCACATAGTTGCATAATTATTCGACTACTCATTGATCTTCACTTATATCTTTTGGAGTAGTTTGTTGTTTGCTCTAGTGCTTCACTTATATCTTTTAGAGCATGGTGGTAGTTTTATTTTGAAGAAATAGATGAACTCTCATGCTTCACTTATATTATTTTGAGAGTCTTAAATAGCATGGTAATTGGCTTAATATTAATATACTTGGTATCCAAGATATGTGAAACTTTCTTATGAGTGTGTTGAATACTAAGATAAGTTTGATGCTTGATAATTGTTTTGAGATATGGAGGTGATAATATCAAAGTAATGCTAGTTGGGTAATTGTGAATTTGAGAAATGCTTGTGTTGAAGTTTGCAAGTCCCGTAGCATGCACGTATGGTTAAAGTTGTGTAACAAATTTGAAACATGAAGTGCACCTGGCTTGTGCATCCTTATGAGTGGCGGTCGGGGACGAGCGATGGTCTTTTCCTACCAATCTACCCCCCTAGGAGCATGCGCGTAGTACTTGATTTTTGATGGCTTCTAAATTTTTGCAATAAGTATATGAGTTCTTTTGACTAATGTTGAGTCCATGGATTATCGCACTCTCACCTTTCCGCCTTTGCTAGCCTCTTGATCTTGTGCATTGCCCTTTCACACCTTGAGAGTTGGTGCAAACTTATGGTGCATCAAACCCCGTGATACGATCGCTCTATCACACATAAACCTCCTTATATCTTCCTCAAAACAGCCACCATACCTACCTATCATGGCATTTCCATAGCCATTCCGAGATATATTGCCATGCAACTTCCATCATCCTCATCATGACATACATTATTTTAGTCATATTGCCATTGCATGATCATGTAGTTGACATCGTATTTGTGGCAAGGCCACCATGCATTATTTTTCATACATGTCACTCTTGATTCATTCCACCATCCCGGTACACCACCGGAGGCATTCATATAGAGTCATATCTTGTTCTAAGTTTCGAGTTGTAATCCTTATGTTGTAATCAATAGAAGTGTGATGATCATCATTGTTAGAGCATTGCCCTAAAAGAAAAAAAGAGAAAAAAAGAAAGGCCCAAAAAAGGCCCAAAAAAAGAAGAAAAAAAAGAAAAGAAAAAAAGGGGGCAATGCTACTATCTCTTTTTCAACACTTGTGCTTCAAAGTAGCACCTTATTCCTCATGTAGTGAGTCTCATATATTGTGCTTCAAAGTAGCACCTTGTTCTTCATGTGGTGAGTCTCATAAAGTTGTCCTTTTTATACTAGTGGGAATTTTTCATTATAGAACTTGGCTTGTATATTCCTACGATGGGCTTCCTCAAATGCCCTAGGTCTTCATGAGCAAGCGAGTTAGATGCACACCCACTAGTTTTCTTTTGTTGAGCATTCATAGCTCTAGTGCATCCGTTGCATGGCAATCCCTACTCCTCATGTTCACATCAATTAATGGGCATCTCCATAGCCCGTTGATTAGCCTCGTCAATGTGAGACTTTCTCCTTTTTTGTCTTCTCCACACAATCCCCATCATCATATTCTATTCCACCCATAGTGCTATATCCATGGCTTGCGCTCATGTATTGCGTAAAGGTTGAAAAAGTTTGAGATAATTTGAGTATGAAACAATTTCTTGGCTTGTCATCGGGGGTATAGAAGTTGGGAACTTCTTTGTGTGACGAAAATGAAGCATAGCCTAACTATATGATTTTGTAGGGATGAACTTTCTTTTGCCATGCTATTTTGAGAAGACATGATTTCTTTGATTAGTATGCTTGAAGTATTGTTATTTTTGTGTCAATATGAACTTTTGTCTTGAATCTTTCGGATCTGAATATTCATATCACAATTAAGAAGATTTACATTGAAATTATGCGAAGTATCACTCCGCATCAAAAATTCTTTTTTATCATTTACCTACTCGAGGACGAGCAGGAATTAAGCTTGGGGATGCTTGATACGTCTCCAACGAATCTATAATTTTTGTTGCTCCATGCTACTTTATCTACTGTTTTAGGCAATATTGGGCTTTATTATCCACTTTTATATTATTTTTGGGACTAACCTATTAACCGGAGGCCCAGCCCAGATTTGCTGTTTTATGCCTATTTTAGTGTTTCGAGGAAAAGGAATATCAGACGGGGTCAAAACGGAACGAAATCAACTGGAAAAGTTATTTTTGAAAGGAAAGCAACCCAGGGAACTTGGAGTGCACATCAGGGGAGATACGGGCTGCCCACGAGGGTGGGGGGCGCGCCCCCTGCCTCGTGGGGTCCCTGTAGCTCCTCCGACGTACCCCCTACACCCATATATACTCTTGTACCCTAAAACTTCCAGAAAAGAAAATAGATCGGGAGTTTCGCCGCCGCAAGCCTCTGTAGCCACCAAAAACCTCTCGGGAGCCCGTTCCGGCACCCTGCCGGGGGGGACCCATCACCGGTGGCCATCTTCATCATCCCGGCGCTATCCATGACGAGGAGGGAGTAGTTCACCCTCGGGGCTGAGGGTATGTACCAGTAGCTATGTGTTTGATCTCTCTCTCTTGTGTTCTCTCTTGTGTTCCTCTATGGCACGATCTTGATGTATCCCGAGCTTTTCTATTGTAGTAGGATCTTATGATGTTTCTCCCCCTCTACTCTCTATGATGAATTGAGTTTCCCCTTTGAAGTTATCTTATCGGATTGAGTCTTTATGAGAACACTTGATGTATGTCTTGCCGTGATTATCTGTGGTGACAATGGGATATCATGTGCCACTTGATGTATGTTTTGGTGATCAACTTGAGGGTTTCGTGATATTGGGAACCTATGCATAGGGGTTGGCACACGTTCTTCACTCTCCGATAGAAACTTTGGGGCACTCTTTGAAGTACTTTGTGTTGGTTGGATGAATATGAGATTGTGTGATGCATATCGTATAATCATGCCCACGGATACTTGAGGTGACAATGGAGTATCTAGGTGACATTAGGGTTTTGGTTGATTTGTGTCTTAAGGTGTTATTCTAGTACGAACTCTTTTATAGATCGATCCGAAAGAATAACTTTGAGGTGGTTTCGTACCCTACCATAATCTCTACTTTTGTTCTCCGCTATTAGTGGCTTTGGAGTGACTCTTTGTTGCATGTTGAGGGCTTGTTATATGATCTATCTATGTTATTATTGTTGAGAGAACTTTCACTAGTGAAAGTATGAACCCTAGGCCTTGTTTCCTATCATTGCAATATCGTTTACGCTCACTTTTACCTTTAGTTACCTTGCTGTTTTTATATTTTCAGATTACAAATACCTTTATTTACTATCTATTTTGCACTTGCATCACCATCTCTTCGCTGAACTAGTGCACCTATACAATTTACCATTGTATTGGGTGTGTTGGGGAACCAAGGGACTCTTTGTTATTTGGTTGCAGGGTTGCTTGAGAGAGACCATCTTCATACTACGCCTCCTACGGATTGATAAACCTTAGGTCATCCACTTGAGGGAAATTTGCTACTGTCCTACAAACCTGTGCACTTGCAGGCCCAACAACGTCTACAAGAAGAAGGTTGTGTAGTAGACATCAGCTTTGCCACAAATACAATGTCAACTACACGATCATGCAAGGCAATATGACAATGATGATGCATGTCATGATAAACAGAACGGTGGAAAGTTGTATAGCAATATATCTCGGAATGGCTGTGGAAATGCCATAATAGGTAGGTATGGTGGCTGTTTTGAGGAAGATATTGGGAGGTTTATGTTTGATAGAGTGTATCGTATCACGGGGTTTGGATGCACCAGCGAAGTTTGCACCAACTCTCAAGGTGAGAAAGGGCAATGCACGCTACCGAAGAGGCTAGCAATGATGGAAGGGTAAGAGTGCGTATAATCCATGGACTCACATTAGGCATAAAGAACTCATATACGTATTGCAAAAATCTACAAGTCATCAAAAACCAAGCACTACGCGCACGCTCCTAAGGGGATAGATTGGTAGGAAAAGACCATCGCTCGTCCCCGACCGCCACTCATAAGGATGACAATCTAAGAACACCTCATGTTTCAAATTTTTTACACAACGGTTACCATACGTGCATGCTACGGGACTTGCCAACTTCAACACAAGTATTCTTTAAATTCACAATTACCCAACTAGCATGACTCTAATATCACCACCTCTATATCTCAAAACAATTACAAAGCATCAAATTGATCATAGCATCCAATTCACTTCCTATGATAGTTTTCATTATACCCAACTTGGATGCCCATCATTGTAGGACCAATTTTATAACCATAGAAAATACCATGCTGTTATAAAATACTCTCAAAATAATATAAGTGAAGCATGAGAGATCAACAATTTCTACAAAATTAAACCACCGCCGTGCTCTAAAAGATATAAGTGAAGCACTAGAGCATAAATTATCTAGCTCAAAAGATATAAGTGAAGCACAAAGAGTATTTTAATAAATTCCAAATCATGTGGGTTTCTCCCAAAAGGTGTGTACAGCAAGGATGATTGTGGTAATCTAAAAAGCAAATACTAATTCAGACAAGACGCTCCAAGCAAAACACATATCATGTGGCGAATAAAAATATAGCTCCAAGTAAAGTTACCGATAAACAAAGACGAAAGAGGGGATGCCTTCCGGGGCATCCCCAAGCTTAGGCTTTTGGTTATCCTTGAATATCTTGGGGTGCCATGGGCATCCCCAAGCTTAGGCTCTTGCCACTCCTTATTCCATAGTCCATCAAATCTTTACCCAAAACTTGAAAACTTCGCAACACAAAACTCAACAGGAAATCTCATAAGCCCCGTTAGTGCAAGAAAGAAAAACCACCACATAAGGTACTGTAAAGAACTCATTCTTTATTTATATTGGTGTTAAACCTACTGTATTCCAACTTCTCTATGGTTCATACCCCCGATACTAGCCATAGATGCATCAAAATAAGCAAACAACACACGAAAAACAGAATCTGTCAAAAGCAGAACAATCTGTAGCAATCTGTAACTTTCGAATACTTCTAGAACTCTAAAAATCCTACCAACATAGGAAGTCCTGGTAATTTGTCTATTTATCTACTGCAAAATGAGTCAACGCAAAAGCACGTTTCTGTGATTTACTAAAATTATTTTCGTGCGCGCAAAAGTTTCTGTTTTCAGCAGAATCAAATTAACTATCACCGTAGGTTATCCTATAGGTTCTACTTGGCACAAACACTAATTAAAACATGAAAACACATCTAAACAGAAGCTAGATGAAATATTTGTTACTAAACAGAAGCAAAAAGCAAGAAGCAAAAAAAATTGGGTTGCCTCCCAACTAGCGCTATCATTTAACACCCCTAGCTAGGCATAAAAGCGAGAATAGATCTAAGTAGTGTCATCTTTGGCATTCAATTCATAAGTGGCTCGCATGATAGATTCATAAGGTAATTTAACTTTCTTTCTTGGAAAGTGTTCCATGCCTTTCCTTAATGGAAATTGGAATCTAATATTCCCTTCCTTCATATCAATAATTGCACCAATCGTTCTAAGGAAAGGTATACCAAGAATAATAGGACATGAAAGATTGCAATCTATATCAAGAACGATAAAATATACGAGCACATAATTCCTACTTGCAACAATAAGAACAGCATTGATCCTTCCCATAGGTTTCTTAATGGTGGAATCCGCAAGGTGCAAGTTTAAAGAGCAATCATCAAAATCATGGAAACCTAGCACATCACATAAAGTTTTCGGAATCGTGGAAACACTAGCACCCAAATCACACAAAGCATAGCACTCGTGATCTTTAATTTTAATTTTTATAGTAGGTTCCCACTCATCATAAAGTTTTCTAGGTATAGAAACTTCCAATTCAAGTTTTTCCTCATAAGATTGCATCAAGGCATCCACAATATGTTTGGTAAAAGCTTTATTTTGACTATAAGCATAAGGAGAATTCAACACGGATTGCAACAAGGAAATACAATCTATTAAAGAACAATTATCATAATTAAATTCCTTGAAATCCATAATAATGCGTTCAATGCTATGTAAAGTTTTGACCTCTCCAATTCCACTTTTACCAAATTTAGCATCAAGATCTAAAAACTCTGAATCGTTGGGAAACCTTTTAACTAAAGTTGACTCATCTCCAATCCCATCATTATCAAGATTCATATTGCAAAACAAGGATTTAATAGGGGATACATCAATAACTTTAAGATCTTCATCATTATTTTCATGGAGACTAGAAGAACACGCTTTTACAAAGCAATCTTTCTTAGCACGCAACCTAGCGGTTCTTTCTTTGCACTCATCAATGTAATTCTCATAGATTTGAGAGACTCGTTGATATCATGCTTAGGTGGAATAGATCTAATTTTCAAAGAATCAACATCAAGCGAAAGTCTATCAACGTTCCTATCCAATTCATCAACTTTAAGCAATTTTTCTTCAAGCAAAGCATTAAAATTCTTTTGAGAGATCATAAATTCTTTAACGCTATTCTCAAAATCAGAAGGCATCTTATTATAATTTCCATAAGAGTTGTTGTAGGAATTACCATAATTATTAGAGGAATTACTAGGGAATGGTCTAGGATTAAAGTTTCCTCTATAAGCATTGTTACCAAAATTATTTCTACCAACAAAATTCACATCCACAGATTCATTATTATTCTCAATCAAAGTAGACAAAGGCATATCATTAGGATCAATAGGAGCACTCCTAGTAGCAAACAATTTCATAAGTTCATCCATCTTTCCATTCAAAACATTAATTTCTTCTATAGCATGCACTTTTTTTACTAGTAGATCTTTCGGTGTGCCATTGAGAATAATTAGCCATAATGTTATCAAGGAGTTTAGTAGATTCTCCTAAGGTGATTTCCATAAAAGTGCCTCCTGCGGCCGAATCTAAAAGATTTCTAGAAGCAAAATTCAATCCGGCATAAAAAAATTGTATGATCAGCCATAAGTTCAAACCATGAGTAGGGAGTTTGCGAATCATAAATTTTATTCTTTACCAAGATTGGGCAACATGCTCATGATCAAGTTGTTTAAAATTCATAATATCATTCCTAAGAGAGATGATCTTAGCGGGAGGAAAATACTTAAAGATAAAAGCATCTTTGCACTTATTCCATGAATCAATACTATTCTTGGGCAAAGACGAAAACCAAGTTTTAGCACGATCTCTAAGTGAAAACGGAAATAACTTCAGTTTAACAATATCATTATCCGTATCTTTCTTCTTTTGCATATCACACAAATCAACAAAGTTGTCTAGATGAGTAGTGGCATCTTCACTAGGAAGGCCAGAGAATTGATCTTTCATAACAAGATTCAGCAAAAAGCAGCATTGATTTCACAAGATTCAACATCATTAAGAGGAGCAATCGGAGTGCTAAGGAAATCATTATTATTGGTATTGGAAAAATCACACAATTTGGTATTATCTTGCGCCACCGTGACAAGCAATCCAACACAAAAGCACACAAGAAGGCAAGCGAAAGAGAGAGAAGATTGGGAAAGAGAGGGCGAATAAAACGGCAAGGGTGAAGTGGGGGAGAGGAAAACGAGAGGCAAATGGCAAATAATGTAATGCAAGGGAGATGAGTTTGTGATGGGTACTTGGTATGTCTTGAATTGAGCGAAGACCTCCCTGGCAACGGTGCCAGAAATCCTTCTTGCTACCTCTTGAGCACTGCGTTGGTTTTCCCTTGAAGAGGAAAGGGTGATGCAGCAAAGTAGCGTAAGTATTTCCCTCAGTTTTTGAGAACCAAGGTATCAATCCAGTAGGAGGCTCCTCAAAAGTCCCACACACCTACACAAACAAACAAGAACCTCACAACCACCGCGATAAAGGGGTTGTCAATCCCTTCACGGTAACTTGGAAAAGTGAGATCTGATAGAGATAATAAGATAAGATAAATATTTTTGGTATTTTTATGATATGGATTGGAAAGTAAAAGATGCAAATAAAAGTAGATTGAAAACTTATATGATAAAAGATAGACCCGGGGGCCATAGGTTTCACTAGTGGCTTCTCTCAAGATAGCATAAGTATTATGGTGGGTGAACAAATTACTGTCGAGCAATTGATAGAAAAGTGCATAGTTATGAGAATATCTAGGCATGATCATGTATATAGGCATCACGTCGAAACAAGTAGATCGAAACGATTACGCATCTACTACTATTACTCCACACATCGATCGACTCACCCTCGCATCTAGAGTATTAAGTTCATGAAGAATAGAGTAACACATTAAGAAAGATGACATGATGTAGAGGGATAAACTCATGCAATATGATATAAACCCCATCTTTTTATCCTTGATGGCAACAATACAATACGTGCCTTGCTGCCCCTGCTGTCACTGGGAAAGAACACCGCAAGATTGAACCCAAAGCTAAGCACTTTCCCATGGCACGAAAGATCAATCTAGTAGGCCAAACCAAACTGATAATTCGAAGAGACTTGCAAAGATAACCAATCACACATGAAAGAATTTAGAGGAGATTCAAATATTTCTCATAGATAAACTTGATCATAAACCCACAATTCATCGGATCTCGACAAACACACCACAAAAAGAGTTACATCGAATAGATCTCCAAGAAGATCGAGGAGAACTTTGTATTGAGATTCAAAGAGAGAGAAGAAGCCATCTAGCTAATAACTATGGACCCGAAGGTCTATGGTAAACTACTCAAAACTCATCGGAGAGGCCTTGGAGATGATGTATAGGCCCTCCATGGTCGATTCCCCCTCCAGCGGAGCGCCGGCGAAGGCTCCAAGATGGGATCTCGCGGATACAGAAGGTTGTGGCGGTGGAATTAGGTTTTTGTGGTGCTCCTTGATGTTTTCAGGGTACGGGAGTATATATAGGCGAAGGAAGTACGTCGGTGGAGCAACGAGGGGCCCACTAGGGTGGGGCTTGCGCCGACCCCCTTAGGGTGCGCTGGGCACCCTCGTGGCCGCCTCGTTTGCAGCTTGACGTCCACTCCAAGATCTCCTGGATTGCGTTTGTTCCGAAAAGATCGCTCCCGAAGGTTTCATTCCGTTTGGACTCCGTTTGATATTCCTTTTCTTCGGAACACTGAAATAGGCAAAAAAAAACAGCAATACGGGCTGGGCCTCCGGTTAGTAGGTTAGTCCCAAAAATGATATAAAAATGTAAAGTAAAGCCCATGAACATCCAAAACGGGTAATATAATAGCATGGAACAATCAAAAATTATAGATACGTTGGAGACGTATCAGTGCCGGATAGATCAAATCGGTGGGGCCAAGTTTGACTTTAGGTTTTGGACAAATGTGAAAATGAGAAAGTGGATGAGGGTTTTGGAGAAATATCACTAAGCACTTAAGCAAGTAGACTATTAAGGAACACCTCATCCCCTTTTAATAGGATTGGCTTTCCTATGGACTCAATATGATCTTGGATCAATAAAGTGAAAATGAAGAGTCTTGAGCCTTTGCTAATCTTTGTCCTTAGCATTTTGAGGGGTCCACATCTCTAGTCCATGCCAGGCTTACCATTGAACTTTCTGAAACATTTAACTTGAATGGTTATTAGTTCAATCAGCTATATGTTGTTATGAATTACCAAAACCACCCGAGGATTAGTTGCACTTTCACCTTGTCTCTTCAAACTTAAATATCCATGTAGATGTAGGTAAGATATGATTGCTATGTATGGAAGATTGTATTGTCTGTTGTGTTGGAAATATGCCCTAGAGGCAATAATAAAAGTATTATTATTATATTTCCTTGTTCATGATAATTGTCTTTTATTCATGCTATAACTGTATTATCCGGAAATCGTAATACACGTGTGAATACATAGACCACAATATGTCCCTAGTGAGCCTCTAGTTGACTAGCTCGTTGTGATCAACAGATAGTCATGGTTTCCTGGCTATGGACATTGGATGTCGTTGATAACGGGATCACATCATTAGGAGAATGATGTGATGGACAAGACCCAATCCTAAGCATAGCACAAAGATCGTGTAGTTCGCTTTGCTAGAGCTTTTCCAATGTCAAGTATCTCTTCCTTAGACCATGAGATCGTGTAACTCCGGATACCGTAGGAGTGCTTTGGGTGTATCAAACGTCACAACGAATCGGGTGACTATAAAGGTGCATTACAGGTATCTCCGAAAGTGTCTGCATTGGGTTGACACGGATCGAGATCGGATTTGTCACTCCGTAAACGGAGAGGTATCTCTGGGCCCACTCGGTAGGACATCATCATAATGTGCACAAGTGTGACCAAGGGGTTGATCACGGGATGATGTGTTGCGGACGAGTAAAGAGACTTGCCGTAACGAGATTGAACAAGGTATCGGTATACCGACGATCGAATCTCGGGCAAGTAAAATACCGCTAGACAAAGGGAATTGTATACGGATCGATTGAGTCCTTGACATCGTGGTTCATCCGATGAGATCATCGTGGAACATGTGGGAGCCAACATGGGTATCCAGATCCCGCTGTTGGTTATTGACAGAGAACGTCTCGGTCATGTCTACATGTCTCCCGAACCCGTAGGGTCTACACACTAAGGTTCGATGGCGCTAGGGTTATAAAGGAAGCTTGTATGTGGTTACCGAATGTTGTTCGAGTCCCGGATGAGATCTCGGACGTCACGAGGAGTTCCGGAATGGTCCGGAGGTAAAGATTTATATATGGGAAGTCTTGTTTTGGTCACCGGAAAAGTTTCGGGGTTTATCGGTAACGTACCGGGACCACCGGGAGGGTCCCGGGGGTCCACCAAGTGGGGCCACCTGCCCCAGAAGGCTGCGTGGGCCAAGTGTGGGAGGGGACCAGCCCCTAGGTGGGCTGGGGCGCCCCCACCAAGGCCCAAGGCGTGGGAAGAGTGGGAGGGGGCAAACCCTAGGGCAGATGGGCCCTAAGGCCCACCCTGGGTGCGCCTCCCCCTCTCTCCCCCTCTGGCCGCCACCAGATGGGATCTGGGGGGGCTGGCCGCCGCCCCTTGGGGTGGGAAACCCTAAAGGGGGCGCAGCCCTCCTCTCCCCTATAAATTTGAGGCATTGGGCTGCCCAGAGGACACACAGAATACACGTGATTCGATCTCTGCCTTTGGTTGCAGCCCTCTCCTCTCTCTCAAGTACTCCTCCTCTCCCGTGGTGCTTAGAGAAGCCCTGCTGGATGCCACACTCATCCACCACCACCACGCCGTTGTGCTGCTGCTGGATGGAGTCTTCCTCAACCTCTCCCTCTCTCCTTGCTGGATCAAGGCGTGGGAGACATCGTCGGGCTGTACGTGTGTTGAACGCGGAGGTGCCGTGCGTTCGGCACTTGATCATCGGTGATTTGAATCACGACGAGTACGACTCCATCAACCCCGTTCACTTGGACGCTTCCGCTTAGCGATCTACAAGGGTATGTAGATGCACTCTCTTTCTACTCGTTGCTAGTTTCTCCATAGATAGATCTTGGTGACACGTAAGAAAATTTTGAATTTCTGCTACGTTCCCCAACAGTGGCATCATGAGCTAGGTCTATTGCGTAGATTCTTTGCACGAGTAGAACACAAAGTAGTTGTGGGCGTTGATGTTGTTCAATATGCTTACCGTTACTAGTCCAATCTTGTTTCGACGGTATTGTGGGATGAAGCGGCCGGACCGACCTTACACGCATTTCTTCGTGAGACAGTTCCACCGATTGACATGCACTTCGTGCATAAGGTGGCTAGCGGGTGCCGCCTCTCCACTTTAGTCGGAACGGATTCGATGAAAAGGGTCCTTATGAAGGGTAAATAGCAATTGGCATATCACGTTGTGGTTTTGCGTAGGTAAGAAACGTTTTGCTAGAAACCCATAGCAGCCACGTAAAACATGCAAACAACAATTAGAGGACGCCTAACTTGTTTTTGCGGGTATGCTATGTGATGTGATATGGCCAAGATGAATGTGATGAATGATGTGTGATGTATGAGATTGATCATGTTCTTGTAATAGGATTCACGACTTGCATGTCGATGAGTATGACAACCGGCGGAGCCATAGGAGTTGTCTTTATTTATTGTATGACCTGCGTGTCATTGAACAACGCCATGTAATTACTTTACTTTATTGCTAACCGTAGCCATAGTAGTAGAAGTAATGAGTTGGCGAGACGACTTCATGGAGACACGATGATGGAGATCATGATGATGGAGATCATGGTGTCATGCGGTGACGATGATGATCATGGAGCCCGAAGATGGAGATCAAAGGAGCAAAATGATATTGGCCATATCATGTCACTATTTGATTGCATGTGATGTTTATCATGTTTATGCATCTTGTTTACTTAGGACGACGGTAGTAAATAAGATGATCCTTACAAAATTTCAAGAAGTGTTCTCCCCGACGTGCACCGTTGCTACAGTTCGTCGCTTCTAAGCACCACGTGATGATCGGGTGTGATGGATTCTTACGCTCACATACAACGGTGTAAGACAGTTTTACACAGCGAAAACACTTGGGGTTAACTTGACGAGCCTAGCATGTGCGGACATGGCCTCGAACACGGAGACCGAAAGGTCGAGCATGAGTCGATAGTAGATACGATCAACATGAAGATGTTCACCGATGATGACTAGTCCGTCTCACGTGATGATCGGACACGGGCTAGTTGACTTGGATCATGTAATCACTTAGATGACCGTGAGGGATGTCTATCTGAGTGGGAGTTCATAAGATGAACTTAATTATCCTGAACATAGTCAAAAGATCTTTGCAAATTATGTCGAAGCTCGCGCTTTAGTTCCACTGCTTAGATATGTTCCTAGAGAAAATATAGTTGAAAGTTGACAAGAGCGATTATGCGGACGATGAAAGCTTATGTCCTTAATGCACCGCTCGGTGTCTGAACCCCAAACGTCGTTTGTGGATGTTGCGAACATCGGACATACACGTTTTGATAACTACGTGATAGTTCAGTTAAATGGTTTAGAGTTGAGGCACCAAAGACGTTTTCGAAATGTTGCGGAACATATGAGATGTTTTGAGGGCTGAAATTGAGATTTCAGGGTCGTGCCCACGTCAAGAGGTATGAAACCTCCGACGATTTTCTTAGCCTGCAAACTAAGGGAGAAAAGCTCAATCGTTGAGCTTGTGCTCAGATTGTCTGAGTACAACAATCACTTGAATCGAGTGGGAGTCAATCTTCCAGATGAGATAGTGATGTTTCTCCAAAGTCATTACCACCAAGCTACTAGAGCTTCGTGATGAGCTATAACACATCAGGGATAGATATGATGATCCTTGAGGTATTCGCGATGTTTGACACCGCGAAAGTAGAAATCAAGAAGGAGCATCAATTGTTGATGGTTGGTGAAACCACTAGTTTCAAGAAGGGCAAGGGCAAAAAGGGATACTTCATAAAACGGCAAATCAGCTGCTGCTCTAGTGAAGAAACCCAAGTTGAACCCAAACCCGAGACTAAGTGCTTCTGGGAAACAACCACTGGAGCGGAATTACCCTAGATACTTGGTAGATGAGAAGGCTGGAAAGGTCGATAGAAGTATATTGAATATACATTATGTTAATGTGTACTTTACTAGTACTCCTAGTAGCACCAGGGTATTAGATACCGGTTCGATTGCTAAGTGTTAGTAACTCGAAATAAAAGCTACGGAGTAAACGGAGACTAGCTAAAGGTGAGCTGACGATATGTGTTGGAAGTGTTTCCAAGGTTGATGTGATCAAGCATCGCACGCTCCCTCTACTATCGAGATTTGGTGTTTGCATTGAGCATAGACATGATTGGATTATGTCTATCGCAATACGGTTATTCATTTAAGAAGAATAATGGTTACTCTATTTATTTGAATAATACCTTCAATGGTCTTGCACCTAAAGGAATGGTTTATTGAATCTCGATCGTAGTGATACACATTTTCATGCCAAAAGATATAAGATAGTAATGATAGTACCACTTGCTTGTGGCACTGCCAATGTAAGCCATATTGGTGTAAAAGCATGAAGAAGCTCCATGTTGATGGATCTTTGGACTCACTCGTTTTGAAAAGTTTGAGACATGCGAACCATGTCTATTGGTGTATACGCATGAAGAAACTCCATGCAGATGGATCGTTTGGACTCACTTGATTTTGAATCACTTGAGATATGCAAATCATACCACATGGGCAAGATGACTGAAAAGCCTCGTTTTCAGTGAGATGGAACAAGATAGCACCTTGTTGGAAGTAACACATTTTGATGTGTGCAGTCCAATGAGTCTTTGAGGCATGCTGATGAATATCGTTATGTTCTTACTTCACGATGATTCGAGTAGATGTAGAGTATATTTACTTGATGAAACACAAGTCTGAATTATTGAATGGTTCAAGTAATTTCAGAGTGAAGTTGAAGATCATCATGACAAGAGGATGAAATGTCTATGATATGATCATAGAGATGAATATCTGAGTTACGAGCTTTGGCACACAATTAAGACATTGTGGAAATTGTTTTCACAATTAATACCGCCTGGAACACCATAGTTTGATGGTGTGTCCGAACATCATAGTTGCACCCTATTGGATATGGTGCGTACCATGATGTCTCTTATCGAATTACCACTATTGTTTATGGGTTAGGCATTAGAGACAACCACATTCACTTTAAATAGGGACCACATAATTCCGTTTGAGATGACACCGTATGAACTATGGTTTAGAGAAACCTAAGCTGTCATTTCTTAAATGTTTGGGGCTGCGACGCTTATGTGAAAAAGTTTCAGGTTGATAAGCTCGAACCCAAAGCGGATAAAATGCATCTTCATAGGACACCCAAAACAGTTGGGTATACCTCCTAATTCAGATCCGAAAGCAATAGGGATTGTTTCTTGAATCGGGTCCTTTCTCGAGGAAAAGTTTGTCTCGAAAAGTTGAGTGGGAGGATGGTGGAGACTTGATATGGTTATTGAACCGTCACTACAACTAGTGTGTAGCAGGCACGCACGAAGTTGTTCTGTGGCACCTACACCAATTGAAGTAGAAGCTTATGATAGTGATCATGAAACTTTGGATCAAGTCACTACTGCTCCTCATAGGGTGACAAGGATGCATACTACTTTAGAGTGGTACAAGAATCCTGTCTTGAAGGTCATGTTGCTAGACAACAATGAACCTACGAGCTATGGAGAAGCAATGGTGGGCCCAAATTCCGACAAATGGTTAGAAGCCATGAAATCCGAGATAGGATCCATGTATCGTAACAAAGCATGGACTTTGGTGGACTTGCCCGATGATCGGCAAGCCATTGAGATAAATGGATCTTTAAGAAGAAGACGGACGTGGGCGGTAATGTCACCGTCTATGAAGCTCGACTTGTGGCGAAGAGTTTTCACAAGTTCAAGGAGTTGACTACGATGAGATTTTCTCATCCGTAGCGATGCTTAAGTCCGTCGGAATCATGTTAGCATTAGCTGCATTTATGAAATCTGCGATGGATGTCAAAATGAATTTCCTTACCGGTTTTCGAAGGAAAGGTTGTATATGATACAAATCAAAAGTTTTGTCGATCCTAAGGATGCTAAAGGTATGCTAGCTCCAGCGATCCTTCTAAGGACCGGAGTAAGCATCTCGGAGTTGGAATATGTACTTTGATAAGATGATCAAAGATTTTGGGTTTATACAGATTTATGAGAAACTTGTATTTCCAAAGAAGTGAGTGGGAGCACTATAGAATTTCTGGTGAGTATATGTTATTGACATATTGTTGATCAGAAATGATGTAGAATTTCTGGAAAGCATATAGGGTTATTTGAAAAGTGTTTTTCAATGGAAAACCTGGATTAAGCTACTTGAACATTGAGCATCAAGATCCATGAGGATAGATCAAAAACGCTTAATGGTACTTTCAAATGAGCACGTACCTTGACATGATCTTGAAGGTGTTCAAGATGGATCAGTCAAAGAAGGAGTTCTTGCCTGAGATGTAAGGTATGAAGTTAAGACTTAAAGCTCGACCACGGTAGAAGAGAGAGAAAGGACGAAGGTCGTCCCCTATGCTTTATACATAGGCTCTACAGTATGCTATGCTGTGTACCGCACCGGAAGTGTGCCTTGCCATGAGTCAGTCAAGGGGTACAAGAGTGATCCAAGAATGGATCACAGGACAGCGGTCAAAGTTATCCTTAGTAACTAGTGTACTAAGGAATTTTCTCGATTATGGAGGTGGTAAAGAGTTAAGTCAGTAAATGGTTACGTCGATGCAAGCTTTACACCTATCCGGATAGCTCTGAGTAGAGATACCGGATACGTATAATGGAGCAATTTTTAGAATAGGTCCAAGTAGAACAGTCATTTGGAATAGCTCCAAATAGAGCGTGGTAGCTACATCTAGGAGATGACATAGAGATTTGTAAAGCACACACGGATCTGAAAGGTTCAGACCCGTTGACTAAAACCTCTCTCACAAGCAACATGATCAAACCTAAAACTCATTGAGTGTTAATCACATAGTGATGTGAACTAGACTACTGACTCTAGTAAACTCTTGGGTGTTAGTCACATGGCGATGTGACTGTGAGTGTTAATCACATGGTGATGTGAACTAGATTATTGACTCTAGTGCAAGTGGGAGACTGTTGGAAATATGCCCTAGAGGCAATAATAAAAGTATTATTATTATATTTCCTTGTTCATGATAATTGTCTTTTATTCATGCTATAAGCAGTATTATCCGGAAATCGTAATACACGTGTGAAT
This sequence comes from Aegilops speltoides, assembly GCA_021437245.1. Taxonomy (NCBI): domain Eukaryota; kingdom Viridiplantae; phylum Streptophyta; class Magnoliopsida; order Poales; family Poaceae; genus Aegilops; species Aegilops speltoides. The sequence continues at coordinate 346,031,550 of CM038145.1, read as the reverse complement.
ACATAGACCACAATATGTCCCTAGTGAGCCTCTAGTTGACTAGCTCGTTGTGATCAACAGATAGTCATGGTTTCCTGACTATGGACATTGGATGTCGTTGATAACGGGATCACATCATTAGGAGAATGATGTGATGGACAAGACCCAATCCTAAGCATAGCACAAAGATCGTGTAGTTCGTTTGCTAGAGCTTTTCCAATGTCAAGTATCTCTTCCTTAGACCATGAGATCGTGTAACTCCCGGATACCGTAGGAGTGCTTTGGGTGTATCAAACGTCACAACGTAATCGGGTGACTATAAAGGTGCATTACGGTATCTCCGAAAGTGTCTGTTGGGTTGACACGGATCGAGGCGGGATTTGTCACTCCGTAAACGGAGAGGTATCTCTGGGCCCACTCGGTAGGACATCATCATAATGTGCACAATGTGACCAAGGGGTTGATCACGGGATGATGTGTTGCGGAACGAGTAAAGAGACTTGCCGGTAACGAGATTGAACAAGGTATCGGTATACCGACGATCGAATCTCGGGCAAGTAAAATACCGCTAGACAAAGGGAATTGTATACGGGATCGATTGAGTCCTTGACATCGTGGTTCATCCGATGAGATCATCGTGGAACATGTAGGAGCCAACATGGGTATCCAGATCCCGCTGTTGGTTATTGACGGAGAACGTCTCGGTCATGTCTACATGTCTCCCGAACCCGTAGGGTCTACACACTTAAGGTTCGATGACGCTAGGGTTATAAAGGAAGCTTGTATGTGGTTACCGAATGTTGTTCGAGTCCGGATGAGATCCCGGACGTCACGAGGAGTTCGGAATGGTCCGGAGGTAAAGATTTATATATGGGAAGTCTTGTTTTGGTCACCGAAAAGTTTGGGGTTTATCGATAACGTCTGGGACCACCGGAGGGTCCCGGGTCCACCAAGTGGGGCCACCTGCCCCGAAGGCTGCGTGGGCCAAGTGTGGGAGGGGACCAGCCCCTAGGTGGGATGGGGCGCCCCCACCAAGGCCCAAGGCGTGGGAAGAGTGGGAGGGGGCAAACCCTAGGGCAGATGGGCCCTAAGGCCCACCCTGGGTGCGCCTCCCCCTCTCTCCCCCTCTGGCCGCCACCAGATGGGATCTGGGGGGGCTGGCCGCCGCCCCTTGGGGTGGGAAACCCTAAAGGGGGCGCAGCCCTCCTCTCCCCTATAAATAGTGAGGCATTGGGCTGCCCAGAGGACACACAGAATACACGTGATTCGATCTCTGCCTTTGGTTGCAGCCCTCTCCTCTCTCCCAAGTACTCCTCCTCTCCCGTGGTGCTTAGAGAAGCCCTGCTGGATTGCCACACTCATCCACCACCACCACGCCGTTGTGCTGCTGCTGGATGGAGTCTTCCTCAACCTCTCCCTCTCTCCTTGCTGGATCAAGGCATGGGAGACATCGTCGGGCTGTACGTGTGTTGAACGCGGAGGTGCCGTGCGTTCGGCACTTGATCATCGGTGATTTGAATCACGACGAGTACGACTCCATCAACCCCGTTCACTTGGACGCTTCCGCTTAGCGATCTACAAGGGTATGTAGATGCACTCTCTTTCTACTCGTTGCTAGTTTCTCCATAGATAGATCTTGGTGACACGTAAGAAAATTTTGAATTTCTGCTACGTTCCCCAACATGTTGATGTATGTAGTAGACTTCTGAGAATGATATGGTAAAATGAGCAAAGAAACATAATGAGGCTGTTCTAAGTAGGGGTGAAGCCCCAATCTTTTGGTTCTGTCAATAAGGGAGCAAAAACCAATAATTTGGATGGTAGTTTCTTTCCTAAATACATGGTATAACATGGCAAGGAAAATTGCATGGCCCATATTTGATACAGAAAACCTGAAAAATAGTTCAGTCATGACCATTCTGTGATGACATCCATCGTTTTTTTTATATCTCCATGTTCAGTTTTTTTTGTAGAGGGAGAACATATTTATAAATCTTTCACTATGAAGAATTGAAGAGTATTTTTTTATTCTTTCTTATATAGAAGCAATGCAGTTTACAAGTTATCTATTTTCACGCGCATTGACCAACATAGGAGTCTTCAGTTTGATCCCTTTTTGCCAACTTCTCAATGTGACATAATTAGGCGTGGTTCTTGCATTCCGCTTAAGCAAATTCTCCTCCTTTCACGGTCTATCTACAACTTTTTGTTTGCCTTATTACCAAGTATATATTATGGTTATTTGCATAGGGTATTCCAGAATTCAGTTTGATCCCTTGATCTGCTTTCCTAGGGGTTTGAATTTGTAACCTTGAGTTCCCTTTCATATGTTGGTTGGTCAGGACAAGACCAACGTCTAGCAAGATATGGTGCTGCAAAAATCAATGTGTTGTTCGTCCAGCTAATCAGGTAAATGTGTGCAGCAGTACCCTTGGCTGTACTTATCTTCGTTCTTTGTTGCGATTCCCAATCTCCTGATTCTTTTGCTTAGTTTAGATCTCCTGATTCTGTCACCATACATGTGTTGTCCCTAGAGCTCCTGAAACCTGTGATGAAACTACTACTACATCATGCTATTTATAACACCTTGATGTTTCATTATTCTGGAATGGAATAAATTTATTTTAAATGTTTCATATCCCTATTTACATTTTTAAAAACATACATTTTTATTATAGAAATGTACGGGCGTAGCAACACGCGCCATTAATATTCTAGTAGGTAAGAAAACAGAGAGAGAATGTGATACCACATTGCTTACATGATGTGCTTGGCATTTTGAACTATGGAGTAGGTGTGGTAGTGGGAGCTAGAGTCGAACTAGAGCTCCAACATTCTTCACCATCAAACCACTACCGGCAAGAACAACAAAAAGTCTCACTAAAACCAAATGTTGATCCCTATTATTCAAAGTATGGTCATCAAGGATCATTCGAATTTTAACCTTTAGGTTCAGACTAGTAAGTTGGTGAAAGTGGGAAAAAGTAAATCGCATAGCCACTCAAGCTTTTGGCACATCCAGCTGATGGAAATATGCCCTTGAGGCAATAATAAAGTTATTATTTATTTCCTTATATCATGATAAATGTTTATTATTCATGCTAGAATTGTATTAACCGGAAACATGATACATGTGTGAATACATAGACAAACTTAATGTCACTAGTATGCCTCTACTTGACTAGCTCACTAAATCAAAGATGGTTATGTTTCCTAACCATAGACATGAGTTGTCATTTGATTAACGGGATCACATCATTAGGAGAATGATGTGATTGACTTGACCCATTCCATTAGCTTAGCACTTGATCGTTTAGTATGTTGCTATTGCTTTCTTCATCACTTATACATGTTCCTACAACTATGAGATTATGCAACTCCCGTTTACCGGAGGAACACTTTGTGTCCTACCAAACATCACAACGTAACTGTGTGATTCTAAAGGAGTTCTACATGTGTCTCCAAAGGTACATGTTGAGTTGGCATATTTCGAGATTAGGTTTTGTCACTCCGATTGTCGGAGAGGTATCTCTGGGCCCTCTCAGAAATGGACATCACTATAAGCCTTGCAAGCAATGTAGCTAATGAGTTAGTTACGGAATGATGCATTACATAACGAGTAAAGAGACTTGCCGGTAACGAGATTTAACTAGGTATTGAGATACCGACGATCGAATCTCGGGCAAGTAACATACCGATGACAAAGGGAACAACGCATGTTGTTATGCGGTTTGACCGATAAAGATCTTCATAAGAATATGTAGGAGCCAATATGAGCATCCAGGTTCCGCTATTGGTTAGTGACCGGAAACGTGTCTCGGTCATGTCTACATAGTTCTCGAACCCGTAGGGTCCGCACGCTTAAAGTTTCGATGACAGTTATATTATGAGTTTATAAGTTTTGATGTACCGAAGGTTGTTCGGAGTCCCGGATGTGATCACGGACATGACAAGGAGTCTCGAAATGGTCGAGACATGAAGATTGATATATTGGAAGCCTATATTTGGATATCGAAAGTGTTCCGGGTGAAATCGGGATTTTACCGGAGTACCGAGGGGTTACCGGAACCCCCCGGGGGCTTAATGGGCCATAGTGGGCCTTAGTGGAGAAGAGTAGAGGCGGCCAGGGCTGGGCCGCGCGCCCCACCCCCTAGTCCGAATAGGACAAGAAGAGGGGGGCGGCAGCCCCCCTTTCCTTCCTCTCGCTCCCTCCGCTTTCCCCCCTTCTCCAAGTCCAACAAGGAAAGGAGGGAGTCCTACTCCCGGTGGGAGTAGGACTCCCCATGGCGCGCCTCCTCCCTGGCCGGCTGCCCCCTCCCCCTTGCTCCTTTATATACGGGGGCAGGGGGGCACCTCTAGACACAACATTAAATCATTGATCTCTTAGCCGTGTGGGTGCCCCCCTCCACCATAGTCCTCCTCGATAATATTGTAGCGGTGCTTAGGCAAAGCCCTGCGACGGTAGAACATCATCATCGTCACCACGCCGTCGTGCTGACGGAACTCTCCCTCGACACTCGGATGGATCGGAGTTCGAGGGATGTCATCGAGCTGAACGTGCGCTAGAACTCGGAGGTGCCGTGCTTTCAGTGCTTGATCGGTTGGGTTGTGAAGACGTACGACTACATCAGCCGCGTTGTTCTAACGCTTCCACTTTCGGTCTACGAGGGTACGTGGACGACGCTCTCCCCTCTCGTTGCTATGCATCACCATGATCTTGCGTGTGCGTAGGATTTTTTTTGAAATTACTACGTTCCCCAACAGTGGCATCAGAGCCTGGTTTTATGCGTAGATGTTATATGCACGAGTAGAACACAAGTGAGTTGTGGGCGATACAAGTCATACTTGCTTACCAAAGATGTCATACTTTGGTTCGGCGGTATTGTTGGATGAAGTGGCCCGGACCGACATTACGCCAGACGCTTACGCGAGACTGGTTCTACCGACGTGCTTTGCACACAATTGGCTGGTGGGTGCCGCCTCCAACTTTAGTTGAACTGAGGTGTACGCCCGTCCTTGAGAAGGTTAAAACAACACTAACTTGACGAACTATCATTGTGGTTTTGATGTGTAGGTAAGAACGGTTCTTGCTCAGCCCATAGCAGCCACGTAAAACTTGCAACAACAAAGTAGAGGACGTATAACTTGTTTTTGCAGGGCATGCTGTGATGTGATATGGTCAAGACGTGATGCTATATTTTATTGTATGAGATGATCATGTTTTGTAACCGAGTTATCGGCAACTGGCAGGAGCCATATGGTTGTCGCTTTATTGTATGCAATGCAAACACCCTGTAATTGCTTTAGTTTATCACTAAGCGGTAGCAATAGTCGTAGAAGCAATAGTTGGCGAGACGACAACGATGCTACGATGGAGATCAAGGTGTCACGCCGGTAACGATGGTGATCATGATGATGCTTCAGAGATGGAGATCACAAGCACAAGATGATGATGACCATATCATATCACTTATATTGATTGCATGTGATGTTTATCCTTTATGCATCTTATTTTGCTTTGATTGACGGTAGCATTATAAGATGATCTCTCACTAAATTTCAAGGCATAAGTGTTCTCCCTGAGTATGCACCGTTGCGAAAGTTCTTCATGCTGAGACACCACGTGATGATCGGGTGTGATAGGCTCTACGTTCAAATACAACGGGTGCAAAACAGTTGCACACGCAGAATACTCAGGTTAAACTTGATGAGGCTAGCATATACAGATATGGCCTTGGAACACTGAGACCGAAAGGTCGAATGTGAATCATATAGTAGATATGATCAACATAGTGATGTTCACCATTCAAAACTACTCCATCTCACGTGATGATCGGACATGGTTTAGTTGATTTGGATCACGTGATCACTTAGATGACTAGAGGGATGTCTGTCTAAGTGGGAGTTCTTTAGTAATATGATTAATTGAACTTAAATTTATCATGAACTTAGTACCGATAGTATTTTGCTTGTCTATGTTTGTTGTAGATAGATGGCTCGTCTTGTTGTTCATTGAATTTTAATGCGTTCCTTGAGAAAGCTAAGTTGAAAGATGATGGTAGCAATTACGTGGACTTGGTCCATAACCCGAGGATTATCCTCATTGTTGCACGTAAGAATTACGCCCCGAAGCACCGCTAGGTGCCGAACCCGCCGCAGATGCAACTGACGACGTTAAGAACATCTGGCAGAGCAAAGCTGATGACTACTTGATAGTTCAGTGTGCCATGCTTTATGGCTTAGAACCGGGACTTCAACGACGTTTTGAACGTCATGGAGCATATGAGATGTTCTAGGAGTTGAAGTTAATATTTCAAGCAAATGCCCGGCTGAGAGATATGAAGTCTCCAATAAGTTCTACAGCTGCAAGATGGAAGAGAATAGTTGTGTTAGTGAACATATACTCAAAATGTCTGGGTATAATAATGACTTGATTCAACTAGGAGTTAATCTTCCTGATGATAGTGTCATTGACAGAATTCTTCAATCACTGCCACCAAGCTACAAGAGCTTCATGATGAACTATAATATGCAAGGGATGGACAAGACTATTCTCGAGCTCTTCGCAATGCTAAAGGCTGCAGAGGTAGAAATCAAGAAGGAGCATCAAGTGTTGATGGTCAATAAGACCACCAGTTTCAAGAAAAAGGGTAAAGGGAAGAAGAAGGGGACCTGCTGGGATATTGTGAAGCAGGACGTCTGCGATGCCTTCGACAAGCTCTACCACTGCAATGGCATGGGGTTCCAGAAGCTCAACGAGGCACTCGTCACCCTCCTCCCGAAGAAGCCGGACGGATCCACGCTCGCGGACTACCGACCGATCAGCCTTATTCACCTTCTGGCCAAGCTCTTCGCCAAGGTTCTGTCCTTGATGCTTGCCCCACGTCTTGGAGCTATGGTGTCCTCCAACCAGAGCACGTTCATCGTAGTATGAAGCAATCATGATTACTTCATCATCATTCAGCAAACTGCTCGCCAATTGCACAATATGCGAGCCTCGCGGGTGCTGCTCAAGCTTGACATCACGCACGCCTTCGACTCGGTTTCGTGGCCCTTCCTGCTCCATCTCCTGCAGCATCTTGGCTTCGGCCCCAGGTGGCGCAAGTGGATCTCCATCCTCCTGTCCACGGCTAAAACCCATGTGCTCATCAATGGCAACGCCGGACCCCTATCTTCCATGAGAAAGGCCTTCGGCAGGGCGACCCCGTCTCCCCCATGCTATTCACGCTGGTGATCGACGTGCTCAACTCTCTGCTCCAGCATGCTATCAGGTCCGGTGTGCTGCGCCGCCTCACTGACCGTCGCCTGGCCTCTAGCATCTCTCTCTATGCCGACGACGTGGTCATCTTTTGTCACCGGACCCTCACGAGCTTCAGGCTATCCGCGAGCTGCTTCGGGCTTTTGGGGCCGCGTCTGGGCTGCACACCAACTTCGCCAAGTGCTCCGCCACGCCCATCCAATGCACGGATGTGTAGTCCGCGGTCATTGAGCAGGCCTTCTCTTGCCCCATCGCGCACTTACCCATCACATACCTTGGCATCCCCCTCTTGGTTCGGAAGATCTCGGCTGCCAAGCTCATGCCGCTGGTCGAGCGCATGGCACGCAAACTGCCAACCTGGAGGGCCTCCCTGCTTTCTCGCGGGGAGCGTGTCGCTTTCGTCCGGCACGTGCTCACGGCCATGCCCACCCACATCCTCATGGCCATGGCCCTGCGCCCTGCAATTCTCAAGAAGATTAACAGGATCATGAGAGACTTCCTCTGGCATGGCAAGCGCGATGCTACCGGAGGTGGCTACCTGGTCGACTGGCGCAAGGTCTGCCGGCCGCTCGAGTTTGGCGGACTCGGTGTCCGCGATTTGCAGTGCACGGGCGTGGCCCTCCGCGTCCGCTGGCTATGGCTCAGAGCTACAGACGCCTCCCGTCCTTGGCGGCACCTTCACTTGCCGGCAGACGCCGAGGCCCAGGCCATCACTACTAGGAAAAGGGCTATAGATAGGATTGATACTAATGGCGCACCAGGTAAGTAGTGCGCCACTACTATATACTAATGGCGCACCGGTTGGAGGTGCGCCATTAGTGTGGAAGACACTAATGGCGCACCAGACACACGGTGCGCCACTAGTATTGATTTTTTTTCATTTTTCCATACATACTAAGGGCATCTCCAGCCGCGCCCCCAAGAAGGCCTCCCCAGGCGATTTTTTCGCGCCGGCGCCGAAAAAACGGCCCGCCGCGCCTCAGACGCCAAAATCGCCGGTTCGGGCCTTTTGTCCGCCCGGCGGTCACAGGCCAAACCCGGCGCACTGGAGAGCCGTTGGGGGCTCCGGCGCTAGTGAAAAGCGCACCTGGCCCACACCGACAGGGGAAAAGTCAAGTTTTTCTTCCCCCGGCTCGCCTCGCACCCCCCGCGCCCTGGGCCACCACTAGCTGTATCTCGGCGACGGTCGCCGGCCTACTCCGCCTAGATAGCCATTCCCCGCCGGAAAATAGCAGCGCTTCGCCGCGGCAGCCCCTCCCCGCAGCACTAGGCGTTGCCGGCCGCCGTTTCCGGCCGCGGAGGCGCGGTTTAACGGCGGGTACACGCCCACGAGCGCAAGGTGTTTGCCGTTTTGACTGACTCAGCGATGGACTCCGATGAGGAGGAAGAGCTCGCCGCTCTGCTGGAGGAGGAAGCCGCGGCCGACGTCCAGGAAGAAGAGCATCTGATGGTGCTCGGCGCCCTCGCCAACTGTTTGGCGAAGAAGGAAAAGCGGCGCGAGGTGGCTCGGCGCCGGGCGGTGAAAGGAAAGAACCGCATCGCTCGCAAGGCTATCTGCATGCTCTACTCGACTACTTCGCCGATGCTCCACTTCATGGCGAGAGAACATTTCGGCGCCGTTATCGGATGAGCCGAAAGATCTTCCTCAGGATTGTGAATTCCATCCGGGAGTTCGACAACTACTTCAAGTGCAAGATGGATTGCACTGGCGCTCTTGGATTCACCTCCATCCAGAAGTGCACGACAGCGATGAGGATACTTGCATATGGAGCTCCCAGTGATTCACTCAACGACTATGGGCGCATGGCCGAGTCCACCAGCATAGAGTGTTTCTACAAGTTCTGTCGGGCAGTGATGGTAGTGTTTGGGCCACAATACTTGAGAGCACCCAATGCGGAAGACACTGCTCGGATCCTAGCCTGAATGCAGCAAGAGGATTTCTGGGATGCTTGGAAGCATCGATCGCATGCATTGAAATGGAAGAACTGCCCATTTGGTTGGCGGGGATGTACAAAGGTGCCAAAGGCGGTTGCGATTAGTGGTGCTTGAGGCGGTAGCCACACAGTACCTCTGGATTTGGCACTCCTTCTTTGGTATGCCAGGAACTCACAATGACATCAACGTGTTGTAGTGCTCTCTTGTTTTTGCCAAGCTCGTTGAGGGCCATTCTCCTCCGGTGAACTTCGAGATCAATGGGCACCAATACAACAAGGGTACTATCTATCCGACGGCATCTATCCGAGATGGTCGACATTTGTGAAGACGATCTCAAACCTGTGCCAGAGGCAAGAACGCTGGTTTGCGAAGGTTCGAGGAGGCTTGCGGGAAGGATGTCGAGCGGGCATTTGGTGTGCTCCAATCTCGATTCGCTGTTGTTCGGTACCCGCCGCACCTGGTCAAAAGATCAAATGTGGGAGATCATGACTTGTCTGTGTCATCTTGCACAACATGATCATCGAGAGCGAGCAAGAAGACCCAGTGTTTGACATCGAACCATACTACTGAGCAGGTCCTCTAGCGAAGTTGATCACCAGCTACCGCAACTTGGACTGCCTATCTCAAGATATCGTCAAGAGATCCAAGACCCACAGGTGCATCATCAACTGCAGAAAGATCTGATTGAGCACCTATGGAGGCTCAAGGGGGACGCCGCGTGATGAAATACGAGTTTTTATTTGTTGAACTATATAATTTGTATTGAACTATTTGTTGTTGTACTATTTTGTTCAAGTATTTGATTTTTCTGTGATGAACTATGTGATAAGGAATAATTATGTTGATAATTGAATGCCGAGACAGGGCGAAACCACGCCGAATATGGGCCTATTCTCGCCCATATGGGCCGTTTATTCGCCGAAATTGGGCTGCAAAGTGGGCCAATTTGGCGCTGGGTGAGCTGGGCGGCGATCGGCTAAAAACCGCCCCAGCCGAGTGTCTCGCTGCTCGCCTGTGGGGCGATTTTTGTGCGTCCTGGGGGGGCCAACGGCTGGAGATGCCCTAATGGCGCATGATGTCAAAGTGCGCCATTACTAGTTCTAACTAGTAATGGCGCACCTTATAGACAGTGCGCCATTAGTATATATTTTTTTACTTGTTTGCAAAACTACTAATGGCGCACCATGTAAAAATGCGCCATTAGTATATATATATATATATATATATATATATATATATATACTATTCTGCAAAAACTACTAATGGCGCACCACCCACAGGTGCGCCATTAGTAACCAGGGTTACTAATGGCGCATTTTCTGGTGGTGCGCCATTAGTAACCTGGGACCAACAATATATTTTGGACAACCCACCTACCCACTCACTTTCCCCACTTCATTCTCTCCACCTCCTCCTCCAAGCTTGTCTCAGCTGCCTCCTCCTCCTCACCTCATTTCCATCATAGATTCATCAAAATTAAGTGGTGAAATTACCTTTTTTTGATAGGTAAGTAAGGGGAAAGCTATCTTCATGATGTAGATCTACTTTTTTTCTCCCTAGCTCGCTCCAACAACGTGCACATGCACTTTTTGTGGCCTAGCTAGATCTATGTATGTTTGTGGTGTTGCTTGTGTTTGTGGTGTTGCATATATGTTTGTTTTGCAGGTACCGGTATTTGAAATGCGATAGTTGCCAATATTTTGCCGGAATGTTGATTCATTTCCGTTTCGGCGAGAATTTTGGCACTATGCATTCTTTTTGGTCCTATTTTTAGGGAAAGTCATGCCAAATTTTTTCTTGGTTCTAAAATATCGTTTTGCTCTACCCCGCAGGCGACCATGGTCCGCACGATGACCGAAGGCATCGTGAATAGGTTTTTGAGGTCCACAAAGGCCGAGATGCTTCAAAAGAATGAGAAGGAGATAAGATATCCGTGTCGAAGATGCAAGCTGAAGAGCCTTATTGCGGACCCGGATTCCGGGCAGGTGCAGGACCACCTGCTCTTGCGTGGTTTCATGGATGGCTATCGGTGGCAAGGTGATGAAGATGACTATGAAGTCGTCCATGGGGGCCGGGCAAGAAATGAGGAAGGGCAACAAGACAAGTACCACCACGACGAGGGCGGGCGAGAAGACGAAGAATCTCCAGGACATGATCATGGCGGTGATGTTGTACATAGTCATCATGTAGAAGATGTCGTACATGGCGATGAGGAAGATCAAGACGAAGGGCATGATCATGAAGATGAAGATGCCGGAGCAGACGACGATGGAGGCTGGGTGCAGGACCCTCATATTCAAGAGCTGCTTCTCAAGCAGACGGATAACGCAAGAGCTGCCGCTCGAGAGAAAGCCAAGCTGGATCAACTGGAGATAGACGCGGTTACTACATTGTATGAAGTATGCAGGCCCGAGGATACCCACCTGAAAGTAACGCTCACGGCTCTGGAGATGAAGGTAAAACACAAAATGACCGACGCATGCTTCGACGAGAACATGTCATTCTGGCACGAACGTATTCCCAAGGGGAACAAGTGCCCGACCAGTTTCGAGGAGGCGAAGAAAATCGTGTGTCCTCTGGATTTACCGCACGTGAAATACCATGTGTGCATGAACAATTGCATCATTTATCGGGACGAGCACGCGAGTCTACCATATGTCCGTGTCGGCGTCACTCGATACAAGAAGAGGAAGAAAGCTCCTCGAAAATCGGTGTGGTACTTTCCGATCACTCCTCGTCTGCAGCGGTATTTCGCGGACCCTAAGGTAGCAAAGCTCCTGCGCTGGCACGCGGATAGGGAGGAGAAGAAGCGGGAAGATGACGGAAATGATCCGGAGATAAATAAAAAAGACAAGATGCTGAGTCACCCTAAGGATGCGAGCCAGTGGCAAGCGTTGAACTTGGAATACCCAGAATTTGGGAAGGATCCAAGGAACATCGTGCTGGGCGTGAGCACCGATGGAGTCAATCCATTTGGCAGCCAGAGAAGTACACATAGCACCTGGCATGTGTTTGTGTGGATGTACAACCTTCCCCCCTGGTTGTGCATGAAGAGGAAGTACATTCACATGAGTATGCTAATTGAAGGGCCAAACAACCAGGGAACGACATCAATCAGATCGGGGCTGCTTGAAGGAGGAGCTAGACACGCTGTGGAAAACGCCACCAATACGTGGGGCGCCGCAAAGAAAGAATATTTCCCTATGAGAGCCGCCGCTCACGACGGTGCACGACTATCTCGATTCACGGATATCTCATGGGCAGGTAGTCCACGGATTTTCTCGATGCGTAAGGTGCATGGATGACACAACGTATCACCAGCTAGATAGAGATCCCGGGTCTTCGAAAACCATGTTCATGGGACATCGAAGGTGGCTTCGCGACGATGACCCGTGGAGGAAACGCAAGGATCTGTTCAATGGTGAAACCGAACCCCGAAAACGCCCGTGTACGAGGAGCAACGAGGAAATAGATGAGCTGTTGAAAAATTGGAAAGACTGCCCACTGCCGGGAAAAAAGCGAAAGGCGCCAGAGCCGCTGCTGAAGGTATGGAACACGAGGTCTGTTTTCTGGGACTTGCCGTACTGGAAGATCCACCGTATGCCTCACAACCTTGATGTCATGCATATCACGAAGAGCGTGTGCGAGAGTCTGCTTGGTACCCTGCTCAACATGCTAGAGAGGACCAAAGATGGGCCGAAAGCAAGGGCAGACTTGAAATCAATGGGCATCAAGTAGGAGCTTCACGCTAATGATGATGATGATGATGATGAGGCGAAGCAGGACACAGAAAGTCGTCGCAAAGGCAAAAATGCCAAGAAGACTGGAAATGACTACCCTCCCGCGTGCTTCACTCTAAGTCAGGAGGAGATCGAGCAGTTTTTCACCTACCTCCTAGGAGTAAAACTTACCTACGGTTACGCGGGGAAGATAAGCAGATACCTAGACCCAACGAAGCAGAAGTTCAGCGGGATGAAGTCTCACGACTGTCACGTGCTGATGACGCAGATACTTCCAGTTGCAATCCGTGGGATCATGGACGCGCACGTTCGTGAAAATCTATTTGGCCTATGCAACTTTTTCGACGTCATGTCTCGGAAGTCGATTGGTGTGAGGCAACTCAGAAGGCTACAGGAAGAGATCGTGGTGATACTATGCGAGCTTGAGATGTACTTCCCGCCCGCATTCTTCGACGTTATGGTGCGTCTGTTGGTCCATATCGTGGAAGATATCATCCAACTCGGGCCGACATTCCTGCACTGCATGATGCCGTTCGAAAGGATGAATGGTGTCATCAAAGGATACATTCGCAACATGTCACGTCCAGAGGGAAGTATAGCCAGGGGCTTTCTGACCGAAGAGTGCATCTCCTACTACACGAATTATCTAGGCATCGAGAACCCCGTTGGTCTGCCCGTCAACAGGCACCTAGGCAGGCTCGCTGGATGGGGTCACCGTGAGGGTCGCCGCGAAATGCATGTCGACTTCGAGGGTCGACTCACCGACTTTGAAAGAGCAAACCTAGTCGCGCTACAACACATAGATGTGGTCGATCCTTGGGTGGTAGAGCACAAAACCTTTATTGAGAAGATTACAATGACCGAGGCCAACAGAGGACGGACGGAGATATAATCAAAGAGCACAACTCATGTTTCACGCGTTGGTTCAAGCAGAAGCTTCTGTCGTACCCTTTACATGAGGATTCTTCCACGGAAGAACAACTCATATTCGCCTTGTCACAGGGCGCCGAGCACAACCTGATGACCTATGAGGCATACGATATCAACGGCTACACATTCTACACCGAGGACAAGGACATGAAGAGCGATGGTTATCAGAACTCCGGGGTAACAATGGAATCCTACACCGGCAACGACAAGGACAGATACTACGGAAGGATCGAGGAGATCTAGGAGTTGAGCTACGCTGGAGAGAAGGTCCCGATGTTCCGTGTCAGATGGGCCAAGAGCGTCCTAAAAGAAGACCGGTATTTCACCACCATGGTTATACCCGAAGCCAAATCCAAGACCGCGGGCGCAAACATCACCGTGAAAAATGAGCCATGGGTACTGGTTCCCAAGTGGACCAATGCTTCTTCATTACCGACCCGTCAAAGCCCAGTCGTGTTCTCGTGAGGAGAGGCAAAAGGAAGATCATCGGAATGGATGGAGTAGCCAATGAGCAAGACTTCGACAAGTACGACGACCCGAAGATCGAACATGACGATGACGATGAAGTAGCAGCACACACCACAAGAAGAAGCAGGAAAACCCTACCTAAAGGACGTCCGTTCCACAGAAGAACTCCATTTGCGAAAAAGAAGGGCAAGAAGATTGTGAACAGATAGCAAGCTAAGATCGATTGTATTTAAATCATAGTCTTCATTTCTCGATTGTATTTCATGGGCACTTTTTGATATCATGAATATTTTTAAATTTCATGGACACTTTTTGATCTCGATCTCGATCCCACCCGCACCCTCCCCCGCTAGCTCCACCGCCGCCGCCGACCCACCGCAACCCTCTCCCGCTAGCTCCACTGCCACCGACGACCCACCGCAACCCTTCCCCGCTAGCTCCACCGCCGCCGACGACCCACCGCAACCCTCCCCCGCTCCACTGCCGCCGACGAGCACCCCCCGCACCCTCCCCCGCTCCACCACCGCCGACGAGCACCCCCCGCACCCTCCCCCGCTCCACCGCCGCCGACGAGCACCCCCCTTTTCATATTCATATTCATTTTTGAAAAAATAATAATAAAAAAGTGTAGACTACAATTATTGTTAAACAACAATTATTACTGTTTTTATAAAAAATATATTATTGTTTCATATTCATATTCATTTTCTAAAAAATTATTACATGCAACAAAAAATAAAAATAAATTACTTATGGTGCACCTATGGCTGGTGCGCCATTGCTATATATAAAAAAAGATTACTAATGCCGCACCTCTTCCTGGTGCGCCATTGCTATGTAAAAAAAAATACTAATGGCGCACCGACCGCGGGTGCGCCATTAGTAAGATTCCCCCCTAGCTAATTCCCTCCCTCTCGCCAGATCCCCTTCGTCCCTCTCCCTCGCCAGATCCACTTCCCCCCGCTACCCCGACCCACGCCGCCGCCGCCCCCGTGCCTCCGTCTCCGTCGCCGCCCCCGGTCAGCCCCCCTGCCCCCCCATCGCCGTCGCTCCCAATCCACCTCCCTCGCCTTCACCGCACCCACCCACCCCTCCCTCGCCTTCCCAGCCCTCGAAACCCTAGAAACCCGCGGCGCCTCTCCGCTCGAGCTCCACCGTGCGAGGCGACAGGCAAGGCGGCGGGCGGAATCTGCTTCAACATCGGGCCAGCGAGCCACGGAAGTAGGGCGCAACGGCGCTCGACCCCTCCACCCCCTCCACCTCTTCTTCCTCGGGGAAGCAGAGCCGAAGCGGAAGCAGAGCCGAACTTCGCCCGCCAGACGTGGGCGCCGCCCAAAGAGACGGCGTGCTTCGCCGCTGTAGACGTGCTCGTCGGGGCCTCTCCTCCGACGTCACCGGTGAGCCACCGCGCCCTGCCGTCTCCCTCTCTGCTCCTCCCTCCTTGACCTCTCCCTCTCTGCTCGATCCACTCTCTTCTCTGTCTCCACCTTCTGTTCTTGCCTGTGAGGTGTTTGATTAAATGTCAATTCAAACGATTGATGCAGCCGCGTCCACCGGAGCACCACGACCGCGTCTGCGACCTCGTCTCTGCTCCACCGCCGTCTACGACCTCGTCTGCGACCGCGTCCGTCAAGGTGAGTTCTTACATGGATCACCTTGTAATACTACATTCATGGATCACCTTATATATGATGTCAATTGATGGATATGGACACGGTGGGAAAAGGATCGATCGAGAGCTTTATGAAGATTTATAATAATACTCAGAAGGGAAGCATTCATGTGGCGAATGATTGGATGCAGTAGTGTGTGCACCAAAATTCAGTGTTGTTTGCATTTTGGTTGTAATCTAGGTTAACTATGATTTTTCCCTTTTTTGGCTTTGCTATTATGAACATAAACAGTTGGTAGCAATTTCAAGTGATATATATGTGGTACATTGCCATTAATGAAATAAATGGAATCATTCATCTCATTCCATGCATGGTCTGTGTATGATGCTGTCAAGATTTAGTGTTTTCCTTGCTGCAACTAATCTTGCAGCAAGATTCTAGTTAGAAGTTCCTTTGCAATACTACATTCTTCCAACTAATGCAAGCAAAATCAGAGACGCCACTCCTTCTAACTACACTAGAGATTGTGGTTAAGTTCTAAATAATCACCCACTAATTGCACCCTTCTAATTAACTGCACAGGAGATCCACCCCTGTAACCACTCCAATGCATCAACAGAGAAGTTTGGTACATGATTGCCATTATACTCCTTGCTGCTAGTTGCATTATTTCTCAGTGCTACAAATGTGTTTAACTTGTAGCTTCTAGCTTAAGTGAGTAGCCAGTACTTTAGTGAGTAGCTTGACTTGTTTAAGTAATGCCGATTAGTAATCTTGATATTAAATGATGCCCGAAATGATGTATTATGTATCTTTAGCATGATCTGTTTCACATAATAAATGATGCCTGAAATGAATTCTTGTGTAAGTGAAGGCTTGCTATGTTGTTGCAGCCAGCTATTTTCTGTTTCCTCATTTGGATTACTCAGTTATTTAGTTTATTATTACTTGGGAAAAGTATCTTGTGAGAAAAAATGATTATCTGCATTGCATTGTTAAATGTTGTACTTGGGCACAATACCTTTTCATCCATCATTTACACTGTGAATCCAATACCGCTTGCCCATGCTGATTATTTCACTTCAAAAGGCCACCTAGTGGGACAAAACTCCATCGAAATGTAGAATCAAAGCGGTGTAGTGGCATGGCCATTGACCTGTGGCTAGCATCTAGACACCACACAAATACATACAGAGGCACATTGACTATTACTATGGCAAGTACTGTGTCAAGTACTCCATGTGTTTTTGTTGGCAGTTTATCATGAAATTGCAGGTACCCCGAGAGGCCCTTGAGTTTGCCGGAATGTCAATTAACTTTCGTTCTGGCAAATTTGGGTACTCCATATGTCCTATTTTCAGCAAAGGTCATGCTGAAATTTTCCGTGAATTTTAGCATGACTTTGCTAAAAATAGGACATATGGGGTACTTGTGACTAATGCATGGGCCGGGGTATCTTAGTACTTAGTTAAGTAGGATCAACTGCCCCGCCATTCTTGCTGCATTAAACCACAGGTGGCAATAGAGCCAAGTGATTAGGCCCAACTTAGAATTCTCCTTAGCATCGATAAACCCTAGATGATAAACCCAACATAGGTGGCAATAGAGCCAAGTGATTAGTGCCAAGTGATTAGGCCCAACCTAGGGTGCCTTGGCTTCGCCTTTTAGGGTGCCTCGACGTCGACAAACCCTAAATGATAAAAGCTTAGCTTTTAGGATGCCTCGGTGTCGACAAACCCTAAATGATGAGACCATGATCTTGTTCCTTGACAATAACCAACTTTTTGACCAAACTTTTTTCCTATTCAGAGCGAAACATGGCCCACAATGATGAGGCCGGTGGTTCAGGTGGCAAGCAATTCTGGGAGCTGTCCCAGGAGATGGAGGAACAACCTCACCGCTATGAGGACGCCGCGGAAAACACTGATCCTGATTACACAACCCCTAGTGGCGTCGGGGATGACACCACTGATGGTGCTGCCGAGGATGCCACCACTGATGATGGTGGCGCACACACAGATGGCAGCCAACCGAAGAAGCAAAGGAAGGACCGGCGCCCGAATGCGCTCCGCACCCTCAAGGAGTAAATCACTCAAGTGGACTCTGACGGGATTCCAACGGAGCCCAAACATATAGTCAAGGGGTACGCGCTTCAGCTCGGGTGCATTCTCCGGAGCACCGTCTCGATCAACACCGATAACCTTAGGAATAAGGACCACGGGAATTTGCGCAACCTCCTCTTCACGAAGCTGCACGAACGATACAAGTTCCCCGCCGGATTTGAAAACACACGCCTCTTAGGGAATAATGTGAACAGTGCCGCCCTCACAAAGATGAGCACGACCCTGTCTACTTGGAGAAGCACGGTGAAGAGAATGATTGATAAAGGTGATACTTATGAGAAGATCAAGGCGAAATATCCTTTGATGAGCGAAGATGAGTACAAGGAGTTCAAGATCAAGTGCGAGAGCAGCCCAACCTCCGAATCAAGTCAGTGGGGGAAAGAAATGCGGGAGTTGAACTTAGGGGAACACAAACTCGGTCCCGGCAGTTACAGAGTGCCGGAGCCTATATGGGACAAGGAGGATGCGGAGCGTGCCGAGCAAGGCCTACTGCCCCGCTTCGAGAAATATAGCGGTAACAAGCAGACCAGGAACTATGTCAGGGCCCGGTACAAGGAGGACCCAATAACAAAGGAGCTTACCACGGATCCGAAGACCAGGGCGCTTGAGCTTGTTCTGGTAAGGAATACACCCCCGTGTAATTAGCTCCATATGGTTGCACTCTAATTAATCCCCAATATTTCTAAATGGTTCACGTTCCTTTCGCAGGATACTGAAAGCAGTAGCGCGGGGTCGTCTCAGAGCTCCCCTTTTGACACCCCTTTAAATAGGGCGTTGAACATAATGAAAAGCAATGATAAGCTCACTAAGCCAACGTCAGCTGGTCGTGTGGCCGGCAAAGGCTTGTCCACAAAATGGGGGTCATACTATACCGCTGGTGTGCAGAAGGAGAAAAAGGCCAGCTCGGAAAGCCAGACGCGCGAGGTTGAACCACTCAAGGCACAAGTGGCGCGGATTCTGGAGCTTGTCCAAGAGCAAGTGGAACAACAACTGGGAACGAAGCTCAACGCCATGGTGCCTACGTTGATTCATGGGCTGACGACGTGGATTGCGGGCGGCCAACAGGGGCCTCCCCCGGTTCCCAACTTCACGGCCAAGAACTTCGCAAGACAGCAGCAGCGGCGCCATTGGTGTCTCGGCGGCGCCATTGGTGTCTCCGGCGAGGCGGTATTCGTGTCTCCAGCGCCGCACGGCATTGGAGCTTAATGCACCGGGTGTCGCCGGCGGCACCTCGCCAAAGAAGCGCCCCTCCGTCGATTACGCCCGCTGTTGGCGGTGCCTCGACATTAGCCGAGCTCGACGACATCATGGTAACTAACCCTCTCGGCCGATAATTTCATCTCCTTGCCTTTGACTGGGCATCCCTGACGCCCTGTACATGTTTTCGCAGGGCACCGCCGACGTTCCTTGCAGTCTTCTGCACTTCGTGGACGCCGAGTTGGTCGATGTCGCCAAGGGCAGAATCGTTCAACCGGGCAACCCCATGTTCCACGGTAATCTGATGCCACCCACAATGTATAGGGTTGAAGTGGTTTGGGTGCTGCCAGGCTGCGACGAGCTGTTACCTCCGGTTCGACCCACTGGGGCCGACGAAGAAGATGAGATGACCCTCAGCGCCTGCGTAAACTGGCCCCTGCTTTGGCCGAAGAGCCAGATTCGTTTGGGGGCGGGGGACACCACCCCACAGACAAGACCGCCAGTCGTGCCGGCGCCAAGCCATGGTAAGAATGCCACAACGCTACCGGACCTGTCGGACATCCCTATGTCGGACATCCCTATGGCACAGGATCCGGACAGCCCTATGGCACATGATCCGGACGACGACGACAACGACGACGGTACATTTACCAAAGTTGATAAGTACTTTGCCGAACATGGGTACGCTGACGAGTTCTGCAGGCCTCTTTCTCAAGAATCCAACCAAGACGACCACAATCTAGCTGGTACGACGGAGAATCCAATTGCAACAGGCGTCGTCTGGCGTTCAGTTCTCAGGAGACGCCTCCAGCTCCCGCCTTCACCGAGCCTCAGATAGCTGAGGTGCGAAATATTATCAGCCCCAACACGCTCAAGAAGGCGGTCTGTGAGCAGAACCGGTCCCATTACAGAAGGGACGGAAACAAAAGACTAACAAGGGCGCCGTGTGAGCCAGCCGGCACCGAGTTCGATCCGTGCTCAGGACGGGCCACCTTAACCTAAGGATATCTCGAGGAGGGTGCATGTGGCGGGTAGGGCGATGCTACTGCCAAATATGCTGAATGCTGCAACCGGTGCTATACGGAGTCTGCACGACAGTGTTCTTTCTTTGGAGAAGCGGCGTCTCAGAGAGAAGGATGTGCCATACCTGTTTTTTGTGGCCAAGGTGCCAGAGGGCAAGGGCTTTGTGGATGGCGACATCGGGGGTACGATCGTCCTGCGGTTTGATGACATCTTTGCTATGTTTAACCTTCATCCGCTGCACTACACCTTCGTTCGGCTGTTTTCGCTGAGTATGGAGATGCGGATCATTAGAGACAAGACCCCGGACATCGTGATAGTCGACCCCTTCTACATGTGTGCCAAGCACTTGAGCAGCGCTGGGGACCGCCAAGTTGCGAGTTCACACCTCGAAGGCGTCATTCTGGCAAACCTAGATAAGGATAACTTCCTTGTGGCTTACTTTCTCGAGTAAGTCATCCCTTAACCGCCCCGTAACATATGATTTCTTAGATTTTGATCGTTCTTTTTTTCTAACATTCCGTGTTCTGTGCAGTGACACACATTGCACACTCATCCTCTTAAGCCGAAATATTCCATGGCCACGTATTTAACCCGAACCGTAACTCCAAGATAGACTACACAAATGTCAAGAAAGTTCTTGATGATGTTCTCCCGCCACGCCAAATCTGGAGGCACCTTCACGGGGCTGTTTGTAAGCACGGCAAGCACATGTTCTCACACAATCTGAAGTTATGCTGCGTCAAGCAACCGCTTTGCCGTCGAAGGATGCCTACTCGCCCTCCATCACATGCGGCGATCGTGAGGAACATCATCAACTTCTGCTACCAGATAATATCAAAGATTGGGCCGCAAACTTGTCGGCAATCCAGGACGCGGACCTCAGACAAGAATTCTTTCGCATCCAGTCGGACTTTGCGGACATCATCCATCAAGATGTCCTTCATATGTCGGGTCAGTTCTTCCTCAGATATCAACCGTCCAACAATGAGATAGATGGAATGCTACAAATGCAGGGTGACAACGACCGCGATTTCATGACCATCACGACAGACGGCGGCTTCATCCACGCTCCTGTCCGATGAGTCGAGTCGAAAGGAGTGATGTGTAGTTCTGAAACATTGATTGGCTCATGTTGTAATTAAAATTTAATGAATTCGTATGTCTCTTTGGTTTGGACAGTCGTTCAACTTAGATGTAATCGATGCTATTTATTAGTAGGACCATGAATCGTGCTATTAAAGTCTTGCTTTTCTCTTCCGATCCTTTTGTTGCATACTTACATATTGCTTATGTATTGTCTGTTGTTTGGCTTGTGCATAGAGATGCCGTCGTATGTCGTGTACAAGGGTAAGGTTCCCGGAGTCTACGACGACTGGGAGGAGTGTCGGAGATAGGTTCACCGTTTCAGCGATAACAGATTACAAAGGGTACACCACTAGGGCAGAGGCCAATCTAGATCGCCGCTATCTAGCGGGAGAGAGGAGGGAGCGTTGGAGGAACCGGATGAAGACCGGTTTGATCGCGATGATGCTCATCGTGATGACCACAACTCTCTTCTATGTGATGGTAGTTTAGATGATCGATATCGACTTGTAATGTGAAGACAAACTCGATACTCGCGGTCTTGAGACTTGTAATGTTTTATCTTTGTTCGGTCTTTTGAATTCGGAGACTAATATGATGAATTGTATTCGGAGACTAATCTTCTATTGTATTCAATGAATCTGATGTTGCTGTGTGCTGCTGTCTATATTCTGTCCAATAATATATTTTGTAACCTGTGCAAAAATCAGAAAAGTAAAAAAAACAAATATTCATACTAATGGCGTATCACCACGAGGTGCGCCATTAGTATGCCAAAGGATACTAATGGCGCATCAACATAGCATGCGCCATTAGTATGACAAAGCACATGCTTAGGTATGGCCCCCCGGGAGGCACACTAATGGCGCATTGTGTAACATACTAATGGCGCACTGCTTTGTGCGCCATTAGTATACCAGATACTAATGGCGCACCAGTGGTGCGCCATTAGTAAAATGTACTAGTGGCGTGCTACTAATGGCGCACTGGTAATGCACCATTAGTAGGCAAAACTAGTGCGCCATTAGTAGGCCTTTTCCTAGTAGTGCATATTCAATGCCTCGACAAGTTGGGTCCTTGGGAATGGCACCTCCTGCCTTTTCTGGACAGATCGTTGGGTTGGGGGTCGGTCGATTGGTGAGATCGCCCCCGCTGTGCTTGCGATGGTGCCAAAGCACCGGCGGCGGGCTCGCTCCGTGGCCCAAGGTTTGCCTAGTCGAGCATGGATCCAGGACATTCAGGGTGCAATGGGGCCCGCGGTGCTGGTGAAGTACGTCGAGCTTTGGCGCGTTCTCCAGCACATTGTCCTCTCTTCGGACCCCGACATGCTGCGATGGCGCTAGACCGATTCCGGTGTCTACTCTGCGAGCTCATGCTACAAGGCCATGTTCTTTGGTTCCACCATTGCGCCTCACTGGAGGCTCACCTGGCGCACTCGGGCGCCCCTCCGCACTAGATTCTTCGCTTGGCTCGCGGGCCTCGATCGATGCTGGTCTGCCGCTCGCCTTGCGCGCCATGGTTTGCCCCATGATGCCCATTGCATCCTCTGCGACCAAGTGCTTGAAACCCTGGATCACCTTATCCTCCACTGCCCGTTCTCCCGGGAGATTTGGCACGAGATTTTTGCCTGGTGCCGTGCTCTGGTCCCTCTTCCCCGCGATGCCGACTGCTTCCTAGATTGGTGGGCGTTCATCACTTCCCAGGCTCCCGCTGGTTCGTGCAAGGGCCTTGCCTCCCTCACTCTCCTCACCGCCTATTCTATCTGGCGCCACCGCAATGCTTGCATCTTCGACAGCATGCGGCCTTCTATCATGAACCTTCTGCAGATGATCAAGGACGACGCTAGGTCCTGGGCTCTCGCCGGGGTCAAAGATATCGCTAAATTCCTCCCCCCATGATGTAGCTTAGGGTTGGGCTGAGCACCCCTATTGTTCTGCTCTCGTAGCTCTTCTCTGCGCCCGCTAAGTGTATGTTCAGATGATGCTACCCTTGTACCCAACTCTTGCTTTCTACCTATCAATGGAATGATACGCAGCTTGCGTATTCGCGAAAAAAAAATCGGTCCCTGGGGCTCGGTTTGCTCCCAGCCACGCGCCCACAGTCGCCGCGGGTTCGGCGAAGTACATTTCAGTTTTTTTGCAAACTCGGACTTCTGCACGAACTCGGCCATATTTCGTCCAAATTTGTACAAAAACTTGGAAACATGCACGAATTACGCCTAAATAACCTAAAAATGAACTAAAAAAGCCTAGCCGCCGTTGCCCCCGCGCCTTCTACATGCCGAGAAGCCTGTAGAAGCGGGTGTAATCGCCACCGTCGTTGTCGTTGTCGTTGTTGTTGCGCGCCCTGCTGCAGCCCTCGCCGGGGTCCCTGCTGCAACCCTCGCCGGCAGTGCTTGACGGCCCGGCCTCGCCTCATCGTCACTGTCAATGACGATAACACCACCCACCTCGGCGCGGCAACGCTCCTCAGCGCGGCGACGGGCCTGGGTTTCCAGGTACGCCCGATGCTGGCGGCGCACCTGCTTGTGGACGTAGTCCTCCTTCGCCCATTTCAGGGTGAACTCGTCATCGGGGGCCACCATGGCTGCGTGCTCCGGCTTCACGGGGAGCACGTCCATCTCGGGCTTCGGCCGGACCACGCGGAGGGAGCGCCCCGTCGGTGCGGTCACCAGCGAGGGCTCGTTGATGACGAGGGAGCCGTTGCGAACGCGACGCCCGAGAGGTGTCCCCTCCGGCTCGGGCTTGACGGGGCGGAGGGCCGGCAAGCCGGAGCCTGACGACGAGGACGACCCTGGCTCCATTCGCCGCGGGATCCAGGAACCACCATGGCGGCAAGAGAAGGAGGGCCGCGTCGGGTACTCCAGCCGCGGTACATTGTCGGTCTCGATGTGGTCGAGGACAACATCGAGCGTGCTACCGGGGACGCCCCACCACTCGTGCCGGCCTTCGGAGTTTAGGCGGCCGCATGGGATGACGCTGTTGACGGAGGCGATCTGCTCCTCACGGCGGCGCTCGAAGTACAGCGGCCATGGCGTTTCGCTGTCGGGCGTGTACCTCGGCTCGTTCTGGTGCTCCTCCGTCAGCGAGGAGCGGATGCGGGCGATCTCCGCCCGCTGTACCGCCCCTTCGGGCACCGGCGGCACCGGGACGCCACCGGCGCTCGGTCGCCACAAGCCCAGCATGCGCATGTCGGGGGGCGCCGGGTACTCGACCTCGTACAGATGGCGCGCCTCCGGCTCCTGGAGGTGTCGGCGGCGGCCATCGCCGCGCGCCGGCACGAGTATCTCTCCGCCATAACCGCTCGTCGGCGAGCGATGGTGGTGAGGAAGCGCGCGTGGCGATGGTGGTAAGGGAGCTCACCGTCGGGGAAAAGGCTGTTTCACGGGAGGGCGAGGGGGAGGCTGTGGTGCTCACTGGCAGGGAGGGCGCCTTTTATAGCCGAAGCGGGGTGGCGGGGGGGGGGTATGTGGGCGGATTTGTGGCGCATGCGGGCGGGACGCGCGTCGGCGGCGCCTTCACTGCGCCACCCGTGAGGCATCAATGAAGGCTGACCGGCGCAGCAGCGCGGCAGCCTTCGCATTGATTCCCGCGGGAACCAAGGTGATGAGGTCGACGAAGCGGCCGTCTCGCTGACTCGGCAGGCCCGCGGCTATTTCGCGCCAAAACGCTCGCCCCGGCACCCCCTCCCCGGTGTGTCGGGTTCGGTCTAGGTTCGCCGGCGCTGATTTTGGCCCAAGCCGACAAAAAACGGGCTCCTGTGGGCGCGACTGGGCCGTTTTTTCTGCGCTGGCACAAAAAAAACGCCTGGGGAGGCAGCATCTCCAGCCGCGCCCCCAACAGGCCCTCCCCGGACATTTTTTTTGCGCCGGCACAAAAAACGCCCCAGTCGCGCCGCCCAAGACGCCGAATTCCGCCGGCTCGGCCCGTTTTTGCGTCTGGCGATCGCAGGCCAAACCCGGCGTACTTGGGGGGCACTCGGGGGCTCCAGCGCAAGGAAAAAGCGCACCTGGATTCACACTACCAGGCGAAATGTCAAGCCGACCGTCCAGATTCGCCTCCGACTCCCCCCCACGCTCGGCCACCACCCTGCCGATCCTGACATTGTCCACCACCCACCACAGCTAGATAGACCATTTCCCGTCGGAAAAAAGAAGAGGTATCGCCGAGGCAGCCTCTCCACCATCGTCCGGGTAACTTTTCCGGTGTTCCAGCCGTGCAGGGCCTATACACCGGCAGGTGTGCGCCCACCTCGTCCGCAAGGTGTTCGGTGATTTGCCTGGCCCGGCGATGGACTCGGACGACAAGGAGGCTCTCGCGGCATTGTTGGAGGAGGAAGCCGAAGCCGAAGCCGATGTCCAGGAGTAGGAGCATCTCATGGTGCTCGTCGCCCTCGCCAGCCTGCTCGCGAGCAGTGAAAAGCCGCGGCGAGGTGGCTCGGCACCGGGGCGAGTGAAAGCAAAGAACCGGCATCGTCTGGAAGGCTACTGCATGCTCTACTCCGACTATTTCCCTCGTTTCCTAACCGGAACATGTCGTACGCGGAATGGTCGAGATTGCCATGGCTGCCATGAAGGAGAAGGAGATGATGCTTGGGAAAGGAGCCATTCCAACCGAGATAGTGTATTGAGCGATGAGTGTGTTTGGTTTATGCCCCAGCTAGCCCCACCAATTTTTTGGCATGACCAAAAGTTGGCAAGTTATCCTTTTTTGGTTTAGATCCATTGTACCTATCAATTTTTTGGGAAAATCAGTGAAGCTGCCATTTGGTTTGCTGCCAACTAAACATACAGTAACAAAGTTTGGGACTTATGATTGATCCATGCTTCATTTTATCTATAGTCGATAAAAAATATGACATGTAACTTTTTTATTCAGCTACAATACGCTGAAAGGAAAGGGTTTTAGAAGTACATTTTATTTGGCACATTCAGGATTAATTTTTTAAGGAAAATTTAAGACTAGTTGTATGAGTTAGAGCTGCTCTGGGCCGTAATAATAAACAAATTAGGCACGGTTTGCAACGGATCATAGTCGATCTAAACAACCGCTGCTAATTTTTCTGGTAATTATTGTCTTACTGCAAGCACATGTGGGTTAGTTGAGCCAGAAAAGGAGTATGTACCACCTGAAGATTAAGAAATTGGAGAGATAAATGCGGACCAATAAATTCATTCCAGAGTAAATCGCAAGTTAATCGCTGCAATAGTTAAGCGGGTCCCACGAAGAGAGCGGGCGTGGGAGTTGCCAACTTTTTGTGGAGCTTTTCCATGCCATCTACCCACCCTCGCGTTGGCAAGAATCATAATTGGTCAGTTGTGGGCGTGTGGGGTGAGATTTTGGTTGCTATCCAAACACTCACCAATTTTTATGGGCTTGCTAATCTTTTAGTATGGTTGCTATTGGTTGCAATCCAAACACACCAATGGAGCCGAAGGGGGATGATTCGGTTCATAGGGCTTGTCAGAACTTGGAAGGCGTACAAGTCTCGCCTTCAGAACCCACTAGGTATGGAGGAGGCCATTGTGGCAATGGTCATGCGCATGCCAAAGTTGGCGCCAGTTAATGTGACGATATGCTGGACGGCGATGTCACAGTGCCGCCACCAGCTAGTTAGGCCAACCAGCTAAGGAGGAGGTTGTAGGCTAGGGGGCTGCAACTACCTTGTCGCTCTCCCCGCTTCCCCGCCGCTCTCCGAGGCTTGGAGCCCACTAACACTCTTCCGGTGAGCAGTAGGTGCCACTCCGGCCTGCATCCGACGCCCAACGCAGGTATTCTGATCCCTCCCTTCCTTCTGCTCCCCTTCAGTGATGTTGATTTACTGTCTTAAACTGAGAGTTGCATTGTTTTACATATGGATTGATGTTATGGTTGACCCTGGAACTTGGTGGATTGAAGAAGTGAAGAAGTCAAAGAGCATGTAACATATTCAGTAACTAGCTTAGTTTAGTTTGATGCCAGCAATGTGAAGAGCTTTTTGGTCATGATATGATCAGCCTTGTTGGCGTCATGTTATATTTAATTAGTTGTTGGCCAAACAAGGCTATGTTTAATTTGTCATGATGAAGTTATGTTTAATTACTTACTGTCTAGACCAAATACATTTAATTAGTCATGATGAAGTTATGTTTAATTAGTTGTTGTCCAAACCAGATTCTGTTTAATTAGTTATGATTAAGTTATTCTTAATGATGTGCTTCCATGTGACTTGTTTGTTGTGTTGAGTTGGCACGATCAAGTTTGATGAATGGACTAAATACATCAAGTTTGATCAATTTAGCAATTCAGAAAGCTATGATATTTATGAATTTAGCTAGTGATAGACATGTGAACTGGATGAATGACATTTAGCTAGTGACATAATAGTTCGATCTCAGGGTGGACACGGTCCGAGCCGGTCCGGTCCCGGTCCGAGCCGGCGTTTGGACCGGCCGCCGGCGGTCCGAGCCAGACCGGACCGAGCAGCCGAGCGGTCCTGTTTTCAGGGACCGGACCGGCGGCGACGAAGCCCGGGCTGGACCGAATGGACCGAGCGGACCGGGAACAACCACCAGCGTCGATGTGTGCGGGTGTAGCGGCGAGGTGGGCGATCGTGCATGAGTGATGTGATGAAGTCGAGGAGCGATACCGACGAACTGAATCTTCGGAAGCCAACGAACTGAATTTTCTGAAAGTTTGACAGCACCTGTGTTTAACTGACGAACCGTGTGCATGTGTGAGCACGTCCACGTCTTGACTCAGTTTCAGGTTAGTTAGGTTAGGCCGTTGTGGGAGGTCGTGGGATAGCACGATTTCTCATGCAGAGGCAACATAGCTGGGTACGGGTGGACGCGAGACTGCACGGCCGCAATACTCGTTGCTGGCTTTTCTTTCGTTCCTTTCAGTTGTAATGGCTTGACCCGCAGCTCGAGTCATGGCATGATTTCAGCTCATGCAGCCGCAATACCCGCAGGACTTGGTGCCACCGTTGGGTTTGAGGCCATGTTCGAGAACTCCAGAACGGCGGCAGTTCACGCATGACCGCGATGGCGACCGGCGGCAAGAGGATACGGCGCATGGGGGGGAGAGGAAGGAAGGGGAGGGGAACCTCGGGGACATGGTGGTTCACCGTGGGGCTGCCGGTGGCTGCGACGACGACGAACGGAGACGGCGGTGACTGCGTTTTCTCGGTCCGACCGAGCGGCTCGGTTAAAGCTCGGACCGGACCGACATTTTCTCGGGCCCAATATTGCAGCCCGGACTGACCAGTTTGGCTACCGGTCCTGGACCGTCCGGTCCGGTCCAAAACGGGCCACGAGCGGGCCCAAAAGCCCGCTCGTTCTGTCCAGCCTGAGTTCGATCCATATGAAGCGACAGACAAGTGAAGGTTTGACAATGACACCATTTTTTCCAGAGTAGTTAATTGGATGTGAAGTTTGGTTATTTTTGAATTTGGTAGTAACAAGTTCACTTTGTATATTTTTGTTTTGATAGTGACAGAGAACTTGATTTTTTGTATTTCTGATTCTGGTAGTGACAGACAAGCCAATGTAATGGACTGTATTTTGCTAGTGACAGACAAGTTTGATCCAGAGAAGTGACACGCGAGTGAAGTTTGTATTTTGGAAATTTGGTAGTAACACATTTTGATCCATAGTAGTGACATGCATGTGAAGTTTTGTTATGTCTGAATTCGGGAATGACACACAAGTTCACTTTGTATATTTTTGAATTTGGTGGCGACAGACTAGTTCCTTTTGTATATTTCTGAATTTTGTAGTGACACACAAGTTCACTTTGTATTTTTAGTTTTCTATGAAGGTTGTATCTTTCTGAATTTGGTACACATGTTTTATGTTTAATGATTATTTAAATATTGAAAATGGACATCATTTAGCTAGTGACAAAATAGTTTGATCCAGAGAAGTGACACACAAGTGAAGTTTGTATATTACTAGTTTTGGCATTGACACAGTTTGTTCCAGAGTAGAGACATGCATGTGAAGTTTGGTTAATTTTGAGTTTGGTAGTTACAGACAAGTTCACCATGTATATTTTTGGTTTTGGTATTGAAATACAGGTTCACTTTGTATATTTCTAGTTTTGGTTGTGACAGACAAGTCAACTGAATAGATTAAGTAGGCATGATGTAGGCACGTAGTACATTAAGGACAGTATAATCGCACCTAATCCCTGCCCTCACAACGATTTGGGTTTTGGCCATCCGTTTTATTGATCTAGGAGTTCCCGACCGTCAGATTTCGTGTCTAAGGTGATTTGTTCCGCAATCTGTTTTTAGACATGTTCTGCAATCTGTTTAAACTGGCCTAGTTGTCATGTGGGTTGCTACTCCACAGGCCAAAACGGACGCCTCTGGTAAACTAGGCATTCTCAGCCCATTTGTCTAACCGACGGTCCAGAAAAATGTTCGCTTGTCAACCAGCCCAAGCGTCACCGATACAGAGGAGGGTGCGTGCTCGGTCACTGCGAGAGAAAGGAGAAGGAGATCCGGCGCTGCACGAGAGGTGAGAGGCCGATGCGGACGGTCGCTGCAAGAGAAAGAGGGGATGGATGGATCGGTCATGGCGAGGGTGACCAACGCCTCAAGAGACATGCGACTTTGCCCCAAGGCGGCACCACTGAACTGGCTTCCCCGACGGTGTTGACGGCCTCCCTCTACGCCTTGCATCTTCCATCTCTTCGAGGGGGCCGGCATCCTCAGATTCAGTAAGACATGGGAACCCTTTGTTGCGCGCCCTTGACTGGCCCAAGTCTGCAGGCGGTGATGAACATAGACATGTTCTCCTCCACTAATTTTGTTGTGTATGGTTTGTCCCGTTCAACATCAAGAAAACAACCTCATGCCCCAATTTTCTTCTGGCTTCAAGTTTTGACAATGTAAGATTATGCACTTCCTTACTGCTAATTTGTCTGCCCCATAGTGGCGCCGTGCGCCGTCATCGTCCTGCCGTTTGGTGGAAGCCACACTCTGGAAAATGCCGTCTCTGCCTCATGAGCTCAATGCATTGATCGGGTAGGTAATGCTGGTGTACAGGGCTAAAACTGCAACAAAGATTCTGTAGTCAGATAAGAACAGTTCTATGGGCTTCATCTAGGGACTCTACAATTAATTCAGATGTCCAATTTATTCATTCATGAAAGGGTATTGGTCAGAAGAAATAAGTTAAGAACAATATCCAACCAATGATCACCTAACTACTGTTTGCGTTCTGATCTCAAGCAAG
The DNA here is from genome assembly GCA_021437245.1 of Aegilops speltoides. Classification (NCBI taxonomy): domain Eukaryota; kingdom Viridiplantae; phylum Streptophyta; class Magnoliopsida; order Poales; family Poaceae; genus Aegilops; species Aegilops speltoides. Next base: position 346,000,978 of record CM038145.1, on the reverse strand, counting down.
CCGGAACTCCAAAATTCTGTAGTAACATATATCCTTAAACTAACTAAACATCGAGAAAAAAAGTGACCTTCTGTGTGATTCTTCCCAAAAAAAAGATTGCTAACATGATGTGGTCATGACTAATTAAATAACAGGTGACCTTCAGTGGGTTCCATTTCCTTACTTCATCAGCGGACAGGAGGCATGCTCGGCTAGGTTCTCCTCTTCCACTCAGCAATTCGGTTGTGCTAATTTGTTTCAATATTAATTCTTGTACATGTAGTGTTCATCTTGGAGGTTGATTCTCATGTATTGGCTTGGAGTATTCTTCACCTGATGATCTGCAATGGCTGCCACCTAGGTAACTACTTGACGCGTAGATTGACATACCTTGTGTAGGATTGGAAGTAGGTCTAGAGGGGGGGGGTTATTAGACTACTTGACCAAATAAAAATCTTCCCTTTTCCCAATTTTAAGTCTTGGTGCTATCGTATATCCACGTTGATGGAGACTTCAACCCACAAAGGGTAACGATTGCGCGAGTCCACGGAGGGCTCCACCCATGAAGGGTCCACGAAGAAGCAACCTTGTGTATCTGATACGTCTCCAATGTATCTATAATTTTTGATTGTTCCATGCTATTATATTATCCCTTTTGGATGTTTATGGGCTTTATTTTACAGATTTATATCATTTTTGGTACTAACCTACTAACCGGAGGCCCAACCCATATTGCTGTTTTTTTTTACCTATTTCAATATTTCGAAGAAAAGGAATATCAAACGGAGTCCAAACGGAATGAAACCTTCAGGAGCGTTATTTTTGGAACAAATCTGATCCGGAGAGCCTGGAGTGCAAGTCAAGAAAGCTCCGAGGGCCCCACGAGATAGGAGGGCGCGCCCCCCTGTCTCGTGGGCCCCTCGGGCATCCACTGACGTACTTCTTCCTCCTATATATACCTACATACCCCGAAAACACCCAGGAGCACCACGAAACACAATTTCCACCGCCGTAACCTTCTGTATCCGCGAGATTCCATCTTGAAGCCCTTGCCGGCACTCTGCCGGAGGGGGAAGCAACCATGGAGGGCCTCTACATCAACATCCTTGCCCCTCCGATGAGTTGTGAGTAGTTTACCACAGACCTACGGGTCCATAGTTATTAGCTAGATGGCTTCTTCTCTCTTTTTGGATCTCAATACAATGTTCTCCCCCTCTCTTGTGGAGAACTATTTGATGTAATCTCTTTTTGCGGTGTGTTTGTCGAGATTCGATGAATTGTAGATTTATGATCAAGTTTATCTATGAGTAATATTTGAATCTTCTCTGAATTCTTTTATGTATGGTTGAGTTATCTTTGCAAGTCTCTTCGAATTATAAGTTTGGTTTGGCCTACTAGATTGATCTTTCTTGCCATGGGAGAAGTGTTTAGGTTTGGGTTCAATCTTGCGGTGTTCTTACCCAGTGACAGAAAGGGTTGCAAGACACGTATTGTATTGTTGCCATTGAGGATAACAAGATGGGGTTTATATCATATTGCATGTGTTTATCCCTCTACATCATGTCATCTTGCTTAATGCGTTGCTCTGTTCTTATGAACTTAATACTCTAGATGCATGCAGGATAGCGGTCGATGTGTGGAGTAATAGTAGTAGATGCAGGCAGGAGTCGGTCTACTTGTTATGGACGTGATGCCTATATACATGATCATGCCTAGATAATCTCATAACTATGCGATTTTCTATCAATTGCTCAACAGTAATTTGTTCACCCACCGTAATACTTATGCTATCTCGAGAGAAACCTCTAGTGAAACCTATGGCCCCCGGGTCTATCTCTTATCACATTTGCTTTCCATCTACTTTTATTTGCATCTTTACCTTTTGCATCTATATCAAAAATACCAAAAATATATTTATCTTATCATACTATCTTTATTAGATCTCACTTTTGCAAGTGGTCGTGAAGGGATTGACAACCCCTTTATTGCGTTGGTTGCGAGTTCTCATTTTGTTTGTGTAGGTGCATGGGACTTTTGAGGAGCCTCCTACTGGATTGATACCTTGGTTCTCAAAACTGAGGGAAATACTTACACTACACTTTGCTGCATCACCCTCTCCTCTTCGAGGAAAACCAACGCAAGCTCAAGACGTAGCAGTATCCCACCATGGCCATCGCCCACGAAGGACTTGCCTCACTTGGGTAGATCTTCACGAAGTAGGCAATCTCCTTTCCCTTACAAACTCCCTGGTTCAACTCCACAATCTTGACGGAGGCTCCCAAGTGACACATAACCAATCTAGGAGACACCACTCTCCAAAAGGTAATAGATGGTGTGTTGATGATGAACTCCTTGCTCTCGTGCTTCAAATGATAGTCTCCCCAACACTTAACTCTCTCTCACAAATTTGGCTATGGTGGAAGATTTGAGTGGAAAGCAACTTGGGGAAGGCTAGAGATTATGATCCTTGTGGTTGGATTGGAATGTCTTGGTCTCAACACATGAGTAGGTGATTCTCTCTCAAAAAATGAGTAGTGGAAGTGTAGGCACATTCTGATGGCTCTCTCTCAAATGGAGAAGGGGTGGAGGGGTATATATAGCCTCCACAAAAAATATAACCGTTACACACTTTTTACCCAACTCGGTCAGATCGAATAGTGAAACTCGGTGATACCAATTTAGTTCAAAATGTGAATGTTAGGAATATCGGTGGGACCGACGAGATCAACTTCGTGGGACCACTGTGCTAGGGCTAGGGCAAAACCTCATCTCAGTGAGACCGATCGCATGAACTCGATGAGAATGATTTCTGCAATTAATCAGATAAAGAGTTGGTCAAGCAAACTCGGTGGGACCGATCGCTCATTTCGGTGACACCGAAATGTTATGAAAGGGAAACAAAGAGTTTGCAATGCGAACTCTGTGGGACCGATCGCTCATTTTAGTGAGACCGAAATGTTACGAAGGGAAACAGAGAGTTTGCAAAGCCATCTCGGTGGCACCGAGAGCCGTATCGGTGAGACCGAATTGATTAGGGTTACTGGCTATGGCTATGTCAAGTGAACTCGGTGGCGCCTGCTACCTCTTGAGCACTGCGTTGGTTTTCCCTTGAAGAGGAAAGAGTGATGCAGCAAAGTAGCATAAGTATTTCCCTCAGTTTTTGAGAACCAAGCTATCAATCTAGTAGGAGGCTCCTCAAAAGTCCCACGCACCTACAAAAACAAACAAGAACCTCGCAACCAACGCGATAAAGGGGTTGTCAATCACTTCACGGTAACTTGCGAAAGTGAGATCTAATAGAGATAATAAGATAAGATAAATATTTTTGGTACTTTTATGATATAGATTGGAAAGTTAAAGATGCAAATAAAAGTAGATTGAAAACTTATATGATAAAAGACAGACCCGGGGGTCATAGGCTTCACTAGTGGCTTCTCTCAAGATAGCATAAGTATTATGGTGGGTGAACAAAATACTGTCGAGCAATTGATAGAAAAGTGCATAGTTATGAAAATATCTAGTCATGATCATGTATATAGGCATCACGTCAGCAACAAGTAGATCGAAACGATTCTGCATCTACTACTATTACTCCACACACCGACCGACTCCTGCCTGCATCTAGAGTATTAAGTTCATGAAGAACAGAGTAACACATTAAGAAAGATGACATGATGTAGAGGAATGAACTCAAGCAATATGATATAAACCCCATCTTTTTATCCTTGATGGCAACAATACAATACGTGCATTGCTGCCCCTGCTGTCACTGGGAAAGAACACCGCAAGATTGAACCCAAAGCTAAGCACTTCTCCCATGGCAAGAAAGATCAATCTAGTAGGCCAAACCAAACTGATAATTCGAAGAAACTTGCAAAGATAACCAATCACACATAAAAGAATTCAGAGGAGATTCAAATATTTCTCATAGATAAACTTGATCATAAACCCACAATTCATCGGATCTCGAAAACACACCACAAAAAGAGTTACATCGAATAGATCTCCAAGAAGATCGAGGAGAACTTTGTATTGAGATTCAAAGAAAGAGAAGAAGCCATCTAGCTAATAACTATGGACCCGAAGGTCTATGGTAAACTACTCACAACTCATCGGAGAGGCCTTGGATATGATGTATAGGCCCTCCATGGTCGATTCCCCCTCCGGCGGAGCGCCGGCGAAGGCTCCAAGATGGGATCTCGCGAATACAGAAGGTTGCGACGGTGAAATTAGGTTTTCGTGGTGCTCCTCGATGTTTTCAGGGTACGGGAGTATATATAGGCGAAGGAAGTACGTCGGTGGAGTAACGAGGGGCCCACAAGGGTGGGGGGCGTGCCGACCCCCTTAGGGCACGCCGGGCACCCTCGTGGACGCCTCTTTTGCAGCTTGACGTCCACTCCAAGTCTCCTGGATTGCGTTTGTTCTGAAAAGATCGCTCCCGAAGGTTTCATTCCGTTTGGACTCCGTGTGATATCCCTTTTCTTCGAAACACTGAAATAGGCAAAAAAACAGCAATTCGGGCTGGGCCTCTGGTTAGTAGGTTAGTCCCAAAAATGATATATAAGTGTAAAGTAAAGCCCATAGACATCCAAAACGGGTAATATAATAGCATGGAACAATCAAAAAATATAGATACATTGGAGACGTATCAAGCATCCCCAAGCTTAATTCCTGCTCGTCCTCGAGTAGGTAAATGATAAAAACAGAATTTTTGATGTGGAATGCTATCTAGCATAATCCTTAGTGTAATTTTCTTTATTGTGGCATGAATGTTCAGATCCGAATGATTCAAAATAAAAGTTTATATTGACATAAGAAATAGTAATACTTTAAGCATACTAACAAAGTAATCATGTCTTCTCAAAATAGCATGGCTAAAGAATGTTCATCCCTACAAAATCATATAGTTTGGTCATGCTCCATTTTCGTCACACAAGAATGCTCTCATCTTGCACACTCCTGATGACAAGCCAAGCAATTGTTTCATACTTTAGTGATCTCAAACCTTTTTCAACTTTCATGCAATACATGAGCGTGAGCCATGGATATTGCACTATGGGTGGAATAGAATATGATGATGGAGGTTGTGTGGAGAAGACAAAAAAAAGGAAAGTCTCATGTTAACGAGGCTAATCAACGGGCTATGGAGATGCCCATCAATTGATGTCAACATGAGGAGTAGGGATTGCCATGCAACGGATGCACTAGAGCTATAAATGTATGAAAGCTCAACAAAAGAAACTAAGTGGGCGTGCATCCAACTTGCTTGCTCACGAAGACCTAGGGCATTTTGAGGAAGCCCTTCGTTGGAATATACAAGCCAAGTTATATAATGCAAAATTCCCACTAGTATATGAAAGTGACAACAAATGAGACTCTCTATATGAAGAACATGGTGCTACTTTGAAGAACAAGTGTGAAAGATAGTAACATTGTCCCCTTTTTTCATTTCTTTTCTTTTCTTTTAATTTTTTTATTTGGCCTTTCCTTTTTCTTTTCTTTTTCTTTGGCCTTTTTTTGGCCTTTCTTTTTTTATAAGGGACAATGCTCTAATAATGATGATCATCACACTTCTATTTATTTACAACTCATGAATTACAACTCAAAACTAGAACAAGATATGACTCTATATGAATGCCTCCGGCGGTGTACCGGGATGGGCAATGAATCAAGAGTGACATGTATGAAAAATTATGAAGGTGGCTTTTGATACGTCTCCAACGTATCTATAATTTTTGATTGCTCCATGCTACTTTATCTACTGTTTTAGGCAATATTGGGCTTTATTATCCACTTTTATATTATTTTTGGGACTAACCCTTTAACCGGAGGCCCAGCCCAGATTCTTTGTTTTATGCCTATTTTAGTGTTTGAGGAAAAGGAATATCGACGAGTCAAAGCGAACGAAATCAAGCTGGAGAAGTTATTTTTGGAAGGAAAGCAACCCAGGGAACTTGGAGTGCACGTCAGGGGAGATACGGGCTGCCCACGAGGGTGGGGGGCGCGCCCACCCCCCCCGGGCGCGCCCCCTGCCTCATGGGGCCCCCGTAGCTCCTTCGACGTACACCCTGCACCCATCTATACTCTTGTACCCTAAAACTTCCAGAAAAGAAAATAGATCGGGAGTTTCGCTGCTGCAAGCCTCTCTAGCCACCAAAAACCTCTCGGGAGCCCGTTCCGACACCCTGCCGGAGGGAGAACCCATCACCGGTGGCATTCTTCATCATCCCGGCGCTATCCATGACGAGGAGAGAGTAGTTCACCCTCGGGGCTGAGGGTATGTACCAGTAGCTATGTGTTTGATCTCTCTCTCTCTCTCTCGTGTTCCTCTATGGCACGATCTTGATGTATCCCGAGCTTTGCTATTGTAGTACAATCTTATGATGTTTCTCCCCCTCTACTCTCTTGTGATGAATTGAGTTTCCCCTTTGAAGTTATCTTATCGGATTGAGCCTTTATGAGAACACTTGATGTATGTCTTGCCGTGATTATCTGTGGTGACAATGGGATATCATGTGCCACTTGATGTATGTTTTGGTGATCAACTTGCGGGTTTCGTGACATTGGGAACCTATGCATAGGGGTTGGCACACGTTCTTGACTCTCCGATAGAAACTTTGGGGCACTCTTTGAAGTACTTTGTGTTGGTTGGGTGAATCTGAGATTGTGTGATGCATATCGTATAATCATGCCCACGGATACTTGAGGTGACAATGGGGTATCTAGGTGACATTAGGGTTTTGGTTGATTTGTTTCTTAAGGTGTTATTCTAGTATGAACTCTTTTATAGATCGATCCGAAAGAATAACTTTGAGGTGGTTTCGTACCCTACCATAATCTCTATGTTTGTTCTCCACTATTAGTGGCTTTGGAGTGACTCTTTGTTGCATGTTGAGGGCTTGTTATATGATCTATCTATGTTATTATTGTTGAGAGAACTTGCACTAGTGAAAGTATGAACCCTAGGCCTTGTTTCCTATCATTGCAATATCGTTTACGCTGACTTTTACCTTTAGTTACCTTGCTGTTTTTATATTTTCAGATTACAAATACCTTTATCTACTATCTATTTTGCACTTGTATCACCATCTCTTCGCCGAACTAGTGCACCTATACAATTTACCATTGTATTGGGTGTGTTGGGGACACAAGAGACTCTTTGTTATTTGGTTGCAGGGTTGCTTGAGAGAGACCATCTTCATCCTACGCCTCCTACGGATTGATAAACCTTAGGTCATCCACTTGAGGGAAATTTGCTACTGTCCTACAAACCTGGGCACTTGCAGGCCCAACAATGTCTACAAGAAGAAGGTTGTGTAGTAGACATCAAGCTCTTTTCTGGCGCCGTTGCCGGGGAGGCTAGGTAAAAGGGCACTCACTCACACCCCGTCAACTAAGCTCTTTTCTGGCGCTGTTGCCGGGGAGGTGAGTGCTTGAAGGTATATCTTTAGATCTTGCAATCGAATCTTTTTGTTTCTTGTTTTATCACTAGTTTAGTTTATAAAAGAAAACTACAAAAAAAATGGAGTTAAGTTTGTCTCATACGTTACGTCTTTTTAATATCTTTCGTGAAAATGATGGGAAGGAAAATTGTGCTCAAGTACTAGAAGAAGAATTACATAGAATGCTTGGCATAAAATATGTGAATTATGAGCATGATTGCAATGTTATTAGTATGAATTCCTTGAATATCCATGATGCTAATGATATGCAAAGCCACAAGCTTGGGGAAGCTATGTTTGATGAATATGATATATTTTGTCCCCTAGCTTTGATGAGCAAATTTATTTTGATGGTAGCATGCCTCCTATCTATGATGATTATTGTGATGACATGTATGCTTTAAAGAATAATGATAACCATGAAACTTGTCATCTTGATCTTAATTTTCAATCATATGATAGTTATTTTGTTGAGTTTACTCCCACTACTATTCATGAGAAGAATTTTGCTTATGAGGAGAGTAGTAAATTTTCTATGCTAGTAGATCATGAAAAGAATGCTTTAGGTGCTGGTTATATTGTTGAATTCATTCATGATGCTACTGAAAATTATTATGAGGGAGTAATATATGCTTGTAGGAATTGCAATAATATCAAGTTTCCTCTCTATGTGCTTAAAATCTTGAAGCTATGCTTGTTTTACCTTCCTATGCTTATTGATTATTATTCCCATAAGTTGTTTGCTCACAAAATCCCTATTCATAGAAAGTGGGTTTGACTTAAATGTGCTAGTCATATGCTTCATGATGCTCCCGTTATGTTTCAAATCTTATCTTTTATGTGAGCATCATTGTCATCATCATGCCTAGCTTGAAAAGGCATTAAAGAAAAGCGCTTGTTGGGAGGCAACCCAATATTTACCCTTACTATTTTTATGTGTCCACATGATTATGCTACTGTATTAATCATGTTTTATAGCTTTTGTTTCAATAAAGTGCCAAGTAAGACCTTTAGGATGGCTTACGGTGATAGTTGTGTTGATCCTGCTGAAAATCAAAAACTTTTGCACCCAGTAATTTAGTTTTGTTAATTCACAGAAACGTGATTTTGATCTGATTCTCTTTGATCTGGATTGGTACACGCATTTCTTAGGACTTCCTAATTTGGTAGGATTATTAGAGTTCGAGAAGTATATGTCTGATACAGATTACTACAGACTGTTCTATTTTTGACAGATTCTGTTTTCTGTGTGTTGTTTGCTTATTTTGATGAATCTATGAGTAGTATCGGAGGGTATGAACCATAGAGAAGTTGGAATACAGTAGATATTACACCAATATGAATTTAGAATGAGTTCATTACAGTACGTAAGTGGTTGTTTTATTTTCTTATACTAACGGATCTTACGAGTTTTCTGTTGAGTTTTGTGTTGTGGAGTTTTCAAGTTTTGGGTAAAGATTCGATGGACTATGGAATAAGGAGTGGCGAGAGCCTAAGCTTGGGGATGCCCAAGGCACCCCAAGGTAATATTCAAGGAAGACTCAAGCGCCTAAGCTTGGCGATGCCCCGGAAGGGATCCCCTCTTTCGTCTTCGTTCATCGGTAACTTTACTTGGAGCTATATTTTTATTCACCACATGATATGTGTTTTGCTTGGAGCGTCATTTTATTTTGTTAGTTTTTGCTTGCTGTTGTTTAGAATAATGTTCTGCATCTTTAGTTTCAATAAGAAAGTCAAGGATAGCCTTTGCCATGCTTATTTTGCTAGTATACATGTTGCTGTTTGAAAACAGAAAGTTTATCGTTGTTGCAAAGATTCCGTAGAAAAGTCCGAGCATGATATAATGTTGAAACTTTTTGCATGATGAGCTCTGATAAATTTATTACAGTGGGAATTTTAGTTCATAATTTTTGGAGTTATGGAAGTATGATGAATCTTGCATTCTTTACAGACTGTACTGTTTTGGCAGATTGCTGTTATGGTTGCATTGTTTACATATGTTTGCTTGTTTAATGATTCTATTTGAAGATAGGAGTATTAAATATGCAGAGGCATTTAGTATGCAATGTGGAATAATAATTTTAGTGCTTTGTTACAGTAGAAAATGATAAGGCTTTGCATTAGTTTATACTAACCTATCTCATGAGTTCTTGTTGAGGTTGTTGTGGATGAAGCTTTTGATAAAAAGAGAAACCATGATATGAGAGGAATTAAGGAGACACAAAAGTTAAAGCTTGGGGATGCCCTAGGCACCCCAAGATAATATTTCAAGAAGTCTCAAGCATCTAAGCTTGGGGATGCCCCGGTAGGCATCTCACCTTTCTTCTTCAACAACTATCGGTTAGTATCGGTTGAGCCTAAGTTTTTGCTTCTTCACATGAGTTGTGCTATCCTTGCAGTGTCATTTTCTTTAGCTTTGCTTGCTCTTTGGATAAAATATCAAAGATCTGAAATTATTAAATGGGAGAGTCTTCACATAGTTGCATAATTATTCGACTACTCATTGATCTTCACTTATATCTTTTGGAGTAGTTTGTTGTTTGCTCAAGTGCTTCACTTATATCTTTTAGAGCATGGTGGTAGTTTTATTTTGAAGAAATAGATGAACTCTCATGCTTCACTTATATTATTTTGAGAGTATTAAATATCATGGTAATTGGCTTAATATTAATATACTTGGTATCCAAGATATGTGAAACTTTCTTATGAGTGTGTTGAATACTAAGATAAGTTTGATGCTTGATAATTGTTTTGAGATATGGAGGTGATAATATCAAAGTCATGCTAGTTGGGTAATTGTGAATTTGAGAAATGCTTGTGTTGAAGTTTGCAAGTCCCGTAGCATGCACGTATGGTTAAAGTTGTGTAACAAATTTGAAACATGAAGTGCACCTGGCTTGTGAATCCTTATGAGTGGCAGTCGGGGACGAGCGATGGTCTTTTCCTACCAATCTATCCCCCTAGGAGCATGCGCGTAGTACTTGATTTTTGATGGCTTATAAATTTTTGCAATAAGTATATGAGTTCTTTTGACTAATGTTTAGTCCATGGATTATACGCACTCTCACCTTTCTGCCTTTGCTAGCCTCTTCGGTACCGTGCATTGCCCTTTCTCACCTTGAGAGTTGGTGCAAACTTCGCTGGTGCATCCAAACCCCGTGATACGATATGCTCTATCACACATAAACCTCCTTATATCTTCCTCAAAACAGCCACCATACCTACCTATCATGGCATTTCCATAGCCATTCCGAGATATATTGCCATGCAACTTCCATCATCATCATCATGACATACATTACTTTTGTCATATTGCCATTGCATGATCATGTAGTTGACATCATATTTGTGGCAAGGCCACCATGCATTATTTTTCATACATGTCACTCTTGATTCATTGCATCATCCCGGTACACCACCGGAGGCATTCATATAGAGTCATATCTTGTTCTAAGTTTCGAGTTGTAATCCTTATGTTGTAATCAATAGAAGTGTGATGATCATCATTGTTAGAGCATTGCCCAAAAAGAAAAAAAAGAAAAAAAAGAAAGGCCCAAAAAAAAGAAGAAAAAAAAGAAAAGAAATAAAAGAAAAAAGGGGGCAATGCTACTATCTCTTTTTCAACACTTGTGCTTCAAAGTAGCACCTTATTCCTCATGTAGTGAGTCTCATATATTGTGCTTCAAAGTAGCACCTTGTTCTTCATGTGGTGAGTCTCATAAAGTTGTCCTTTTTATACTAGTGGGAATTTTTCATTATAGAACTTGTCTTGTATATTCCTACGATGGGCTTCCTCAAATGCCCTAGGTCTTCATGAGCAAGCGAGTTGGATGCACACCCACTAGTTTTCTTTTGTTGAGCATTCATAGCTCTAGTGCATCCGTTGCATGGCAATCCCTACTCCTCATGTTGACATCAATTAATGGGCATCTCCATAGCCCGTTGGTTAGCCTCGTCAATGTGAGACTTTCTCCTTTTTTGTCTTCTCCACACAATCCCCATCATCATATTCTATTCCACCCATAGTGCTATATCCATGGCTTGCGCTCATGTATTGCGTAAAGGTTGAAAAAGTTTGAGATTATTTGAGTATGAAACAATTTCTTGGCTTGTCATCGGGGGTATAGAAGTTGGGAACATCTTTGTGTGACGAAAATGAAGCATAGCCTAACTATATGATTTTGTAGGGATGAACTTTCTTTTGCCATGCTATTTTGAGAAGACATGATTTCTTTGATTAGTATGCTTGAAGTATTGTTATTTTTGTGTCAATATGAACTTTTGTCTTGAATCTTTCGGATCTGAATATTCATATCACAATTAGGAAGATTTACATTAAAATTATGCCAAAGTATCACTCCGCATCAAAAATTCTTTTTTATCATTTACCTACTCGAGGACGAGCAGGAATTAAGCTTGGGGATGCTTGATACGTATCCAACGTATCTATAATTTTTGTTGCTCCATGCTACTTTATCTACTGTTTTAGGCAATATTGGTCTTTATTATCCACTTTTATATTATTTTTGGGACTAACCTATTAACCGGAGGCCCTGCCCAGATTTGCTGTTTTATGCCTATTTCAGTGTTTCGAGGAAAAGGAATATAAGACGCGGTCAAAACGGAACGAAACCAACTGGAAAAGTTATTTTTGGAAGGAAAGCAACCTAGGGAACTTGGAGTGCACTTCAGGGGAGATACGGGCTGCCCACGAGGGTGGGGGCGCGCCCCCCTGCCTCGTGGGGCCCCCGTAGCTCCTCCGACGTACCCCCTGCACCCATATATACTCTTGTACCCTAAAACTTCTAGAAAAGAAAATAGATCGGGAGTTTCGCCGCCGCAAGCCTCTGTAGCCGCCAAAAACCTCTCGGGAGCTCGTTCCGGCACCCTGCCGGGGGGGGGACCCATCACCAGTGGCCATCTTCATCATCCCGGCGCTATCCATGACGAGGAGGGAGTAGTTCACCCTCGGGGCTGAGGGTATGTACCAGTAGCTATGTGTTTGATCTCTCTCTCTCGTGTTCTCTCTTGTGTTCCTCTATGGCACGATCTTGATGTATCCCGAGCTTTGCTATTGTAGTAGGATCTTATGATGTTTCTCCCCCTCTACTCTCTGTGATGAATTGAGTTTCCCCTTTGAAGTTATCTTATCGGATTGAGTCTTTATGAGAACACTTGATGTATGTCTTGCCGTGATTATCTGTGGTGACAATGGGATATCATGTGCCACTTGATATATGTTTTGGTGATCAACTTCAGGTTTCGTGACATTGGGAACCTATGCATAGGGGTTGGCACACGTTCTTGACTCTCCGATAGAAACTTTGGGGCACTCTTTGAAGTACTTTGTGTTGGTTGGATGAATATGAGATTGTGTGATGCATATCGTATAATCATGCCCACGGATACTTGAGGTGATAATGGAGTATCTAGGTGACATTAGGGTTTTGGTTGATTTGTGTCTTAAGGTGTTATTCTAGTACGAACTCTTTTATAGATCGATCCGAAAGAATAACTTTGAGGTGGTTTCGTACCCTACCATAATCTCTACGTTTGTTCTCTGCTATTAGTGGCTTTGGAGTGACTCTTTGTTGCATGTTGAGGGCTTGTTATATGATCTATCTATGTTATTATTGTTGAGAGAACTTTCACTAGTGAAAGTATGAACCCTAGGCCTTGTTTCCTATCATTGCAATATCGTTTACGCTCAGTTTTACCTTTAGTTACCTTGCTGTTTTTATATTTTCAGATTACAAGTACCTTTATCTACTATCTATTTTGCACTTGTATCACCATCTCTTCGCTGAACTAGTGCACCTATACAATTTACCATTGTATTGGGTGTGTTGGGGAACCAAGGGACTCTTTTTTATTTGGTTGCAGGATTGCTTGAGAGAGACCATCTTCATCCTACGCCTCCTACGGATTGATAAACCTTAGGTCATCCACTTGAGGGAAATTTGCTACTGTCCTACAAACCTGTGCACTTACAGGCCCAACAACGTCTACAAGAAGAAGGTTGTGTAGTAGACATCAGCTTTGCCACAAATACAATGTCAACTACACGATCATGCAAGGCAATATGACAATGATGATGCATGTCATGATAAACAGAACGGTGGAAAGTTGCATGGCAATATATCTCGGAGTGGCTATGGAAATGCCATAATAGGTAGGTATGGTGGCTGTTTTGAGGAAGATATTGGGAGGTTTATGTGTGATAGAGCGTATCGTATCACGGGGTTTGGATGCACCGGCGAAGTTTGCACCAACTCTCAAGGTGAGAAAGGGCAATGCACGCTACCGAAGAGGCTAGCAATGATGGAAGGGTAAGAGTGCGTATAATCCATGGACTCACATTAGTCATAAAGAACTCATATACTTATTGCCAAAATCTACAAGTCATCAAAAACCAAGCACTACGCGCACGCTCCTAGGGGGATAGATTGGTAGGAAAAGACCATCGCTCGTCCCCGACCGCCACTCATAAGGATGACAATCTAGGAACACCTCATGTTTCAAATTTGTTACACAACGGTTACCATACGTGCATGCTACGGGACTTGCCAACTTCAACACAAGTATTCTTTAAATTCACAATTACCCAACTAGCATGACTCTAATATCACCACCTCTGTATCTCAAAACAATTACAAAGCATCAAATTGATCATAGCATCCAATTCACTTCCTATGATAGTTTTTATTATACCTAACTTGGATGCCCATCATTCTAGGACCAATTTTATAACCATAGAAAATACCATGCTGTTATAAAATACTCTCAAAATAATATAAGTGAAGCATGAGAGATCAACAATTTCTACAAAATTAAACCACCGCCGTGCTCTAAAAGATATAAGTGAAGCACTAGAGCATAAATTATCTAGCTCAAAAGATATAAGTGAAGCACAAAGAGTATTCTAATAAATTCCAAATCATGTGGGTTTCTCCCAAAAGGTGTGTACAGCAAGGATGATTGTGGTAATCTAAAAAGCAAATACTAATTCATACAAGACGCTCCAAGCAAAACACATATCATGTGGCGAATAAAAATAAAGCTCCAAGTAAAGTTACCGATAAACGAAGACGAAAGAGGGGATGCCTTCCGGGGCATCCCCAAGCTTAGGCTTTTGGTTATCCTTGAATATCTTGGGGTGCCATGGGCATCCCCAAGCTTAGGCTCTTGCCACTCCTTATTCCATAGTCCATCAAATCTTTACCCAAAACTTGAAAACTTCACAACACAAAACTCAACAGGAAATCTCATAAGCCCCGTTAGTGCAAGAAAGAAAAACCACCACATATGGTACTGTAAAGAACTCATTCTTTATTTATATTGGTGTTAAACCTACTGTATTCCAACTTCTCTATGGTTCATACCCCCCGATACTAGCCACAGATGCATCAAAATAAGCAAACAACACACGAAAAACAGAATCTGTCAAAAACAGAACAGTCTGTAGCAATCTGTAACTTTCGAATACTTCTAGAACTCTAAAAATCCTACCAACATAGGAAGTCCTGGTAAATTTGTCTATTTATCTACTGCAAAATGAGTCAACGCAAAAGCACGTTTCTGTGATTTACTAAAATTATTTTCGTGCGCACAGAAGTTTCTGTTTTCAGCAGAATCAAATTAACTATCACCGTAGTTTATCCTATAGGTTCTACTTGGCATAAACACTAATTAAAACATGAAAACACATCTAAACAGAAGCTAGATGAAATATTTATTACTAAACAGAAGCAAAAAGCAAGAAGCAAAAAAAATTGGGTTGCCTCCCAACTAGCGCTATCGTTTAACACCCCTAGCTAGGCATAAAAGTGAGAATAGTTCTAAGTAGTGTCATCTTTGGCATTCAATTCATAAGTGGCTCGCATGATAGATTCATAAGGTAATTTAACTTTCTTTCTTGGAAAGTGTTCCATGCCTTTCCTTAATGGAAATTGGAATCTAATATTCCCTTCCTTCATATCAATAATTGCACCAATCGTTCTAAGGAAAGGTATACCAAGAATAATAGGACATGAAAGATTGCAATCTATATCAAGAACGGTAAAATATAAGAGCACATAATTCCTATTTGCAACAATAAGAACATCATTGATCCTCCCCATAGGTTTCTTAATGGTGGAATCCGCAAGGTGCAAGTTTAAAGAGCAATCATCAAAATCATGGAAACCTAGCACATCACATAAAGTTTTCGGAATCGTGGAAACACTAGCACCCAAATCACACAAAGCATAGCACTCGTGATCTTTAACTTTAATTTTTATAGTAGGTTCCCACTCATCATAAAGTTTTCTAGGTATAGAAACTTCCAATTCAAGTTTTTCCTCATAAGATTGCATCAAGGCATCCACAATATGTTTGGTAAAAGCTTTATTTTGACTATAAGCATGAGGAGAATTCAACATGGATTGCAACAAGGAAATATAATCTATTAAAGAACAATTATAATAATTAAATTCCTTGAAATCCATAATAATGCGTTCAATGCTATGTAAAGTTTTGACCTCTCCAATCCCACTTTTACCAAATTTAGCATCAAGATCTAAAAACTCTAAATCGTTGGGACACCTTTTAACTAAAGTTGACTCATCTCCAATCCCATCATTATCAAGATTCATATTTCAAAACAAGGATTTAATAGGGGATACATCAATAACTTTTAGATCTTCATCATTATTTTCATGGTGACTAGAAGAACACGCTTTTACAAAGCAATCTTTCTTAGCACGCAACCTAGCGGTTCTTTCTTTGCACTCATCAATGTAAATTCTCATAGATTTGAGAGACTCATTGATATCATGCTTAGGTGGAATAGATCTAATTTTCAAAGAATCAACATCAAGCGAAAGTCTATCAACGTTCCTATCCAATTCATCAACTTTAAGCAATTTTTCTTCAAGCAAAGCATTAAAATTCTTTTGAGAGATCATAAATTCTTTAACGCTATTCTCAAAATCAGAAGGCATCTTATTATAATTTACATAAGAGTTGTTGTAGGAATTACCATAATTATTAGAGGAATTACTAGGGAACGGTCTAGGATTAAAGTTTCCTCTATAAGCATTGTTACCAAAATTATTCCTACCAACAAAATTCACATCCACAGATTCATTATTATTATCAATCAAAGTAGACAAAGGCATATCATTAGGATCAATAGGAGCACTCTTAGTAGCAAACAATTTCATAAGTTCATCCATCTTTCCACTCAAAACATTAATTTCTTCTATAGCATGCACTTTTTTACTAGTAGATCTTTCGGTGTGCCATTGAGAATAATTAACCATAATGTTATCAAGGAGTTTAGTAGCTTCTCCTAAGGTCATTTCCATAAAAGTGCCTCCCGCGGCCGAATCTAAAAGATTTCTAGAAGCAAAATTCAATCCGGCATAAAAAATTTGTATGATCAGCCATAAGTTCAAACCATGAGTAGGGAGTTTGCGAATCATAAATTTTATTCTTTACCAGGATTGGGCAACATGCTCATGATCAAGTTGTTTAAAATTCATAATATCATTCCTAAGAGAGATGATCTTAGCGGGAGGAAAATACTTAAAGATAAAAGCATCTTTGCACTTATTCCATGAATCAATACTATTCTTGGGCAAAGACGAAAACCAAGTTTTAGCACGTTCTCTAAGTGAAAACGGAAATAACTTCAGTTTAACAATATCATTATCCGTATCTTTCTTCTTTTGCATATCACACAAATCAACAAAGTTGTTTAGATGAGTAGCGGCATCTTCACTAGGAAGGTCAGAGAATTGATCTTTCATAACAAGATTCAGCAAAAATCATCATTGATTTCACAAGATTCAACATCATTGAGAGGAGCAATCAGAGTGCTAAGGAAATCATTATTATTGGTATTGGAAAAATCACACAATTTGGTATTATCTTGCGCCATCGTGACAAGCAATCCAACACAAAAGCACACAAGAAGGCAAGCGAAAGAGAGAGAAGATTGGGAAAGAGAGGGCGAATAAAACGGCAAGGGTGAAGTGGGGGAGAGGAAAATGAGAGGCAAATGGCAAATAATGTAATGCAAGGGAGATGATTTTGTGATGGGTACTTGGTATGTCTTGACTTGAGCGAAGACCTCCCTGGCAACGGCGCTAGAAATCCTTCTTGCTACCTCTTGAGCACTGCGTTGGTTTTCCCTTGAAGAGGAAAGGGTGATGCAGCAAAGTAGCGTAAGTATTTCCCTCAGTTTTTGAGAACCAAGGTATCAATCCAGTAGGAGGCTCCTCAAAAGTCCCACGCACCTACACAAACAAACAAGAACCTCGCAACCACCGCAATAAAGGGGTTGTCAATCCCTTCGCGGTAACTTGCAAAAGTGAGATCTGATAGAGATAATAAGATAAGATAAATATTTTTGGTATTTTTATGATATGGATTGGAAAGTAAAAGATGCAAATAAAAGTAGATTGAAAACTTATATGATAAAAGATAAACCCGGGGCCATAGGTTTCACTAGTGGCTTCTCTCAAGATAGCATAAGTATTATGGTGGGTGAACAAATTACTGTCGAGCAATTGATAGAAAAGTGCATCGTTATGAGAATATCTAGGCATGATCATGTATATAGGCATCACGTCAGCAACAAGTAGATCGAAGCGATTACGCATCTACTACTATTACTCCACACATCGATGACTCACCTGCATCTAGAGTATTAAGTTCATGAAGAACGAGTAACACATTAAGAAAGATGACATGATGTAGAGGATAAACTCATGCAATATGATATAAACCCCATCTTTTTATCCTTGATGGCAACAATACAATCGTGCCTTGCTGCCCTAACATCACTTGGGAAAGAACACCGCAAGATTGAACCCAAAGCTAAGCACTTCTCCCATGGCAAGAAAGATCAATCTAGTAGGCCAAACCAAACTGATAATTCGAAGAGACTTGCAAAGATAACCAATCACACATAAAAGAATTCAGAGGAGATTCAAATATTTCTCATAGATAAACTTGATCATAAACCCACAATTCATCGGATCTCGACAAACACACCACAAAAAGAGTTACATCGAATAGATCTCCAAGAAGATCGAGGAGAACTTTGTATTGAGATTCAAAGAGAGAGAAGAAGCCATCTAGCTAATAACTATGGACCCGAAGGTCTATGGTAAACTACTCAAAACTCATAGGAGAGGCCTTAGAGATGATGTATAGGCCCTCCATGGTCGATTCCCCCTCCGGCGGAGCACCGGCGAAGGCTCCAAGATGGGATCTCGCGGATACAGAAGGTTGCGGCGGTGGAATTAGGTTTTCGTGGTGCTCCTCGATGTTTTCAGGGTACGGGAGTATATATAGGCGAAGGAAGTACGTCGGTGGAGCAACGAGGGGCCCACTAGGGTGGGGGCGCGCCGACCCCCTTAGGGTGCACTGGGCACCCTCGTGGCCGCCTCGTTTGCAGCTTGACGTCCACTCCAAGTCTCCTGGATTGTGTTTGTTCCGAAAAGATCGCTCCCGAAGGTTTCATTCCGTTTGGACTCCGTTTGATATTCCTTTTCTTCGAAACACTGAAATAGGCAAAAAAAAAAACAGCAATAAGGGCTGGGCCTCCGGTTAGTAGGTTAGTCCCAAAAAAGATATAAAAATGTAAAGTAAAGCCCATGAACATCCGAAACGGGTAATATAATAGCATGGAACAATCAAAAATTATAGATACGTTGGAGACGTATCAGTGCCGGATAGATCAAATCGGTGGGGCCGAGTTTGACTTTAGGTTTTGGACAAATGTGAAAATGAGAAAGTGGATGAGGGTTTTGGAGAAATATCACTAAGCACTTAAGCAAGTAGACTATTAAGGAACACCTCATCCCCTTTTAATAGGATTGGCTTTCCTATGGACTCAATATGATCTTGGATCAATAAAGTGAAAATGAAGAGTCTTGAGCCTTTGCTAATCTTTGTCCTTAGCATTTTGAGGGGTCCACATCTCTAGTCCATGCCAGGCTTACCATTGAACTTTCTGAAACATTTAGCTTGAATGGTTATTAGTTCAATCAGCTATATGTTGTTATGAATTACCAAAACCACCTGGGGATTAGTTGCACTTTCACCTTGTCTCTTCAAACTTAAATATCCATGTAGATGTAGTTAAGATATGATTGCTATGTATGGAAGATTGTATTGTCTGTTGATGTATGTAGTAGACTTCTGAGAATGATATGGTAAAATGAGCAAAGAAACATAATGAGGTTGTTCTAAGTAGGGGTGAAGCCTCAGTCTTTTAGTTCTGTCAATAAGGGAGCAAATACCAATAATTTGGATGGTACTCCGTCCGTAAACTAATATAAGAGCGTTTAGAATACTAAAGTAGTGATCTAAACGCTCTTATATTAGTTTACAGAGGGAGTAGTTTCTTTCCTAAATACATGGTATAACATGGAAAGGAAAATTGCATGGCCCATATTTGATACAGAAAATCTGAAAAATAGTTCAGTCATGACCATTCTGTGATGACATCCATCGCTTTTTTTATATCTCCCTGTTCAGTTTTTTTGTAGAGGGAGAACATATTTATAAATCTTTCACTATGAAGAATTGAAGAGTATTTTTTTATTCTTTCTTATATAGAAGCAATGCAGTTTACAAGTTATCTATTTTCACGCGCATTGACCAACATAGGAGTCTTCAGTTTGATCCCTTTTTTGCCAACTTCTCAATGTGACATAATTAGGCAGGTTCTTGCATTCCAGTTAAGCAAATTCTCCTCCTTTCACGGTCTATCTACAACTTTTTGTTTGCCTTATTACCAAGTATATATTATGGTTATTTGCATAGGGTATTCCAGAATTCAGTTTGATCCCTTGATCTGCTTTCCTAGGGGTTTGAATTTGTAACCTTGAGTTCCCTTTCATATGTTGGTTGGTCAGGACAAGACCAACGTCTAGCAAGATATGGTGCTGCAAAAATCAATGTGTTGTTTGTCCAGCTAATCAGGTAAATGTGTGCAGCAGTACCCTTGGCTGTACTTATCTTTGTTCTTCGTTGTGATTCCCAATCTCCTAATTCTTTTGCTTAGTATAGATCTCCTGATTCTATCACCATACATGTGTTGTCTCTAGAGCTCCTGAAACCTGTGATGATACTACTACTACATCATGCTATTTATAACACCTTGATGTTTCATTATTCTGGAATGGAATAAATTTATTTTAAATGTTTCATATCCCTATTTACTTTTTTTATAAACATACATTTTTATTATACAAATGTACGGGCGTAGCAACACGCGCCATTAATATTCTAGTAGGTCAGAAAACAGAGAGAGAATGTGATACCACATTGCTTACATGATGTGCTTGGCATTTTGAACTATGGAGTAGGTGTGGTAGTGGGAGCTAGAGTCGAACCAGAGCTTCAACATTCTTCACCTTCAAACCACTACCAGCAAGAACAACAAAAAGTCTCACTAAAACCAAATGTTGATCCCTATTATTCAAAGTATGGTCATCAAGGATCACTCGAATTTTAACCTTTAGGTTCAGACTAGTAAGTTGGTGAAAGTGGGAAAAAGTAAATCGCATAGCCACTCAAGCTTTTGGCACATCCAGCTGATGGAAATATGCCCTTGAGGTAATAATAAAGTTATTATTTATTTCCTTATATCATGATAAATGTTTATTATTCATGCTAGAATTGTATTAACCGCAAACATGATACATGTGTGAATACATAAACAAACTTAATGTCACTAGTATGCCTCTACTTGACTAGCTCATTAAATCAAAGATGGTTATGTTTCCTAACCATAGACATGAGTTGTCATTTGATTAACGGGATCACATCATTAGGAGAATGATGTGATTGACTTGACCCATTCCGTTAGCCTAGCACTTGATCGTTTAGTATGTTGCTATTGCTTTCTTCATCACTTATACATGTTCCTACAACTATGAGATTATGCAACTTCCGTTTACCGGAGGAACACTTTGTGTCCTACCAAACATCACAACGTAACTGGGTGATTATAAAGGAGTTCTACAGGTGTCTCCAGAGGTACATGTTGAGTTGGCATATTTCGAGATTATGTTTTGTCACTCCGATTGTCGGAGAGGTATCTCTGGGCCCTCTCGGAAATGCACATCACTATAAGCCTTGCAAGCAATGTAGCTAATGAGTTAGTTACGGAATGATGCATTACCTAACGAGTAAAGAGACTTGCCGGTAACGAGATTGAACTAGGTATTGAGATACCGACGATCGAATCTCGGGCAAGTAACATACCGATGACAAAGGGAACAACGTATGTTGTTATGCAGTTTGACCGATAAAGATCTTCGTAGAATATGTAGGAGCCAATATGAGCAACCAGGTTCCGCTATTGATTATTGACCGGAAACGTGTCTCGGTCATGTCTACATAGTTCTCGAACCCGTAGGGTCCGCACGCTTAAAGTTTCGATGACAGTTATATTATGAGTTTACAAGTTTTTAGTACCGAAGGTTTTTCGGAGACCCAGATGTGATCACGGACATGACGAGGAGTCTCGAAATGTTCGAGACATGAAGATTGATATATTGGAAGCCTATATTTGGATATCGGAAGTGTTCCGGGTGAAATCAGGATTTTACTGAGATCTGAGGGTTACGAAACCCCGGGGCTTAATGGGCCATAGTGGGCCTTAGTGGAGAAGAGGAGAGGCGGCCAGGGCTGGGCCGCGCGCCGCTCCCTCCTAGTCCGAATAGGACAAAGAGAGGGGGGCGGCGCCCCCCCTTTCCTTCCTCTCTCTCCCTCCTCTTTCCCCCCTTCTCGGTGTCCAACAAGGAAAGGAGGGAGTCCTACTCCCGGTGGGAGTAGGACTCCCCATGGCACGCCTCCTTCCAGGCCGGCCGCCCCCTCCCCCTTGCTCCTTTATATACGGGGGCAGGGGGGCACCTCTAGACACAACATTAGATCATTGATCTCTTAGCCGTGTACGATGCCCCTCCACCATAGTCCTCCTCGATAATTTTGTAGCGGTGCTTAGGCGAAGCCCTGCGATGGTAGAATATCATCATCGTCACCACGCCGTCGTCTTGTGGAACTCTCCTCGACACTCGGCTGGATCGAGTTCGAGGGGCGTCATCAGTGAGCGTGTGCTAAACTCGGAGGTCTTTGTGATTTTGGTGCTTGATCGGTCGGGCCGTGAAGGCGTCGACTACATCAACCGCATTGTTCTAGCGCTTGACTTTCGGTCTCACGAGTGCGTGGACGACACTCTCCCCTCTCGTTGCTATGCATCACCATGATCTTGCGTGTGCGTAGCAATTTTTTTGAAATTACTACGTTCCCCAACACCAGCAATTGCACGTCATTGAGCACCAAAATAACCACAGTCTAGCACAGAAACATGTGTACATTAGTTAATGTCATAATTTTGTTTTGCTAAATAACAATGAAATTTGTATAAAAAAGAATTTCCCTTAGAAGGTAGGAATTACAACAATTGGTATTACTCCAAAAATTAAATAAAACTAAACCAAAACAAAAATAATGAAGTCTTCTAGGAAAGAACAAATTATTATTATTTTTTTGACTGTGAAAGAATAAATTATTGGCATTGGTATTACCATTTAAGAAGAAATAAAATAAAAATAAAGAAACAACGGAAAAATTCTACATAATTTACACAAAAATGTGCTTTTCATAATATGCAAATATCTATATATAATAGTGGAATTTCACAAAAATAAGTTCAGAAAAAGGAATAAATTAGTGGCATTGGTACTACCCTTAAATAAGAAATAAAATTAATTTAAAACTAAAATATAATTAGAGTAATGAAGTATTCTAAGGAATAATGAATTAATGGCATTATTATTACCATTTAAGAAAAAAGAAAATGAGAAAAATAAATAATGATAATTTTTGCACACAATTTACATAGAAAGTGTGTTTTTAATAATATGGAGGGCATATAATACTGAAATTATCACAAAAAAGGAAGTTTCCTAAGGAACGAATTAGTAGCAGTGGTATTATCATTCAAGAAAAATTTGAAATAAAAACTAAAACAAAATCAACATATTGAAGTTTTTCTAGGAAAAATGAATTAGTGACTTTGTTATTACCATTTAAGAAGAAAGAAAATGATATGAAATCTACACAAAATCATAATAATGAAGCTTTCTAAGATAGACTATTAGTGGCATTGGTATTACCCTCTAAGAAGAAAAATAATAATAATATAATTTTAAAAATAATGAAAAAAATTGCACATAATTTACACAAAAGTTGCGGTATTTTCAAACATGCAAGAATAAGCATAAAATAGTGGAATGTTCGCACCTAAAAAGGATGAATTACTTGCATTGGTTTACCCATTAAGAAGAAAAATAAAGAATAACTAAAATATGATCAATAATGAAGTTTTATAAGGAACAACGAATTAGTGGCATTGGTATTACCCATTAAGAAGAAACAAAATGAAAACAAACTTACACACAACTACGCACTGAAATTGCACTTCTTATAGTATACAAGGAATAATCATATAATAGTTTATTTTTGCATATATTTTCTAGTATTTATGTGCATACATTTGCACTCACCCAACATTCCTAAAATACCCACAAAAGGAAAAAAACTAATAAAAAACAAAAATAAAAGAATAAATCGGAAAACAGAAAATAACAAAGCAAGAGGGAGGGTTGGGTCACACAGGTAATGTGCTTCAGCCGGTTAACAAATTGGTTGGCCCCAATATGTGGTTAGTAAAAAAAACTCTGCCCACAAGTGAGCACAAGGCTCAAAGAAAAAATCAATAGCTAAACGAAAACCAATTTTCAGTCAACTTACGTATAGCTAAAGTGATGCCAAATAATCCGAGGAAAAATGAGAAAACCAACTAAAAATAAAGAAAAAAAAACCAAAACATATACAAAAAAGGCGATGTATAACGGCTTCAAGCCCAATAAAAAAATTGACTTACCGCAAACTAGGGCAAGTAAAAAAAATTCAGCCTAACAAAATAAGACCTACCCCATTGATGGACAAGTAAAAAAATCTGACCTAAGAATAACAAATTAGTCCAAAAGAGGTAAGTCAAAAATCAGCCTAAGAAGCCATGAAACAACATAAGAAAAAAAACATCAATCCTTACAAAAGAATGAGCAATAAAAAAACCGGACTTACCCAACTTTAAAAATAATACGATTTACATATGGGAGCACCTATATGACACGCGCCTAATTTTTTTCCTGTTTGCAGTCAAGTTTTTTCCTGTTGGATTTGCCTCCAAAGAATGAACATAAGCGTATCGCCAGCTGACTGAAAGTTTATTTCGCTCAGTGTGTTTTATGCTTGGTTGGAACAGTGTATGCTACTAGTACTAGTATTACCCAATCCACTAGCTAAAAAGTGTCCTTTATGCATGCCCACACTCT
Organism: Aegilops speltoides; assembly: GCA_021437245.1. NCBI lineage: Eukaryota > Viridiplantae > Streptophyta > Magnoliopsida > Poales > Poaceae > Aegilops > Aegilops speltoides. The sequence continues at coordinate 345,976,152 of CM038145.1, read as the reverse complement.
ATCACTGTTCAAGAACTCGTTCGATTAATCAGTTAACTTGCCGATTAATCCCTACTCATAGGGTCACCGAGTAGCCGATAAACCGATAAATCGCCCAATTAATTGGTTAAATTGCCGATTAACTTACCGATTAGCCTATTAATCCCCTACTCGCCAGCCAACCGAGCTGCTACCAGTTAACGATTTCCTCAACAATGCACTCTATACATGTCAACTACTGTATAACCACCATGGTGTATTATTGACAGGTGTATTTACTTGCACACATGTACACCATAATTATATAGATTACTGGAAGCAGAAAGGAGTAATTAAAACACTGATTCTAGTTTTATACTTTTAGCAACCATTATGCTAATTGTTTTAATTTAAATCACACAATTATATTGGTCATATCAAATTTCTGCAATATACTTACACTACCAAATAGTATTCATATACCGTAATTACATTGGATGCGATAAATTATATTGGCCAAAAAAGTCAATTAAGCATAGGTAAAAGGACATATTAAAACATAGTAATTGGTCTAATTACATAAATTGCAAAAATGAATTTATTTTAATTTCATAACAGAAAATTAAGTAGTGTTAGGGGATTGCAACATCAAATAAAGCATAGCATGCACAAATACAGGAGAAAAATGCAACGACTAGAAAAATCTACTAAACATCTATAAGAAAGACATAATTAAAAACAGACGAAAAATATTATTCAATGGTGGAATGACTTAAGGGCATGGATATTACCCAAAATAAAAGCAAAATTAAGAAAAAAAACTCAAAGGAAATATGACAAAAATTTGCTAGCTATTTTCTAGAACTTGCATCGTTCAACATTGTGCAACAACAATCATATACTAGTGTAACTTTCAAACAACAATATGATTTTGCACATACAGTGCATATAACTTGTATGTATAAATTGATACCATACTTAGAGTTCCAACAACAGACTACAATATACAAGAATTTTTCTAAATTAAAGTCAAACGATAAATTGCATTGATCATATCAGATTTCTCCATTATTCTTACACTATGGGCTTTAAGGTGAGGAATTACGATAAACACAACGACATGGTCAAACAAAATTTGTGCTAGTACAAAAACTAAAGCAAATAAACAAACATAAGTTTTTTAAGAAATAATGAATTAAGGCCAGTGTTATTTCCTAAAGAAAAAAGACAAATGAAATAAACTTGTATTTTACATGCACAAACAGAAAAGGCCTTGGGTGCTCTGGCAACAGCCAGGGCAACCTTTGTGTTTGTTTGCGTTCTCGTCTCAGCATAGTTGTTCCCTCTTCATGAATGCTCAACTCAACACCACTCTTCATGCATGCTCTCTTCATGCATGCTCCTAGTGTATTTGTGCTAAGCTAGCGTGGACTCATGCACCCTCCATACACTCTACCAAACACCTGAAAGTGGGTCGAGAAGGAAACTCTTGGGCTCATGCACCCTCCATACACCCTACCAAACACACCCTAAGCAGGCGACCGTGGTGGCGGCGCCCATGGCGGCCGCGATGGCTTGCTGTGTGGAGCGACAGAGGGTGGGTGGCCTCCTCTCCGAGGACTGGAGCACCTTCAAGTGGCGAGGGAGGGAACTCCTTCGCCGCGCAAGGAACCCAGAGAAACTGATGCAGCGCATCTATATCTATATCTATACTACTATTAAAAGACCAAACATGACTTCCCCTACATCCACACCAGAAAGTGTACACGGATAACCCCCCGGTCCGATCAGATCCACTTGGTACCATCCAACAGTCCACGTTAGATCAACTATACTACAATCACATCGACGGTTCACAACAAATGTTCTGCCGGCAGACTCCCCTGTTCGATGCTACACAGGCCCATGATGACACCTCCTGGGAATTAAACAACACCTCCACAATCTACGCTGCCACCATGCCACGAACCACCACGATCAGCACTGGTGCCTTGCTACCCTACCTCTCCTCGCCCAGCCGCCGTCGCCACACCGCCCTAGCCCTTGGTGGCCGCGATGTCCTCCACCCCGGTGCACGTCCTTCCTCGACCCGCCTTGCTGCCCTACGTCTCCTCGCCCCGCCGTCGTCGCCACATGGCCGTCGCCCCTGGTGGCCGCGACATCCTCCACCCAATGGACATCCTCGACCCGGCGTGCTGCCCTACCTCCGGTGTCATCACCCTGTGTAGCCCGCAACATCTGAGGACGCACAGGTTAGATCATTTGAATTAGCAAGTATAGATGATCAGACAGAAGACAAAAGGAAATTGCTCTTTTAATCTGACAATCTGTAGCTTGTACTGTGAAATTTGATACTTACAGTACATCATGATCTGCATGACAAACTGAGTTGACAATATGGCATCCTCTGAGCATAGTGGGGCACGTACTCCCTTTCAGGACCTGACGAACAACAGGAATTCAGGTAAATACATATGTCACGTACTCTTACCTACTTCAATCTTGTAAATCCAGAATATGTCATTGCCTCACAGGTCAAAAAACAGATCCAAAAGAACTAAAGAGACAGAGGGATTGGAAAGGGAGAGGTAAACAGGGATGCAGTAATAAAAAAATTAGACAGAAGGCAAGGGATCTAAGAAAGCTACGTCTGCTATTCTAAATGGAACCAACACTCCATCTAAGCCACCCGTGGCCATGTCGCATGGTTACTCCATTTTCTATGTTCTTTATCATATATTTCATGAATCACAAGTAAAGTCCTGTTAATTAAGTGTTCTTTTGGAGAGGTTTTGACACTGTGGACAGGCCCAGTGCGCAGTCTGCTGTGATCCAGCAATGACACACCCCGGCTGCGGAAGATCATGTGTTCTCTTGTCAAACATAATACCTTAGTTCGTGTGTCAACAACTGACATTGTACATACAATTATGATGCAGGCATACCTTGATATGATAATGAGTGATCAGACTCCACTTCATGCTCCAAATTCATTAAGAACAACAGATAGTGCCGGTTCTAACAAGGAAAATGTCCATAATATCGACTGACATTGAGTCCTCCCAACCGACTGTGTTACGACTGCCGCTTCAAGCCTACAGATGCAGCAGTTCATACGGTACTCAACTGTGGCTCATACTAACTATCATACATGATTTACACTTACATCGTACATCCGATTGACAGAACACTGTTGCTCATGTTGTCTTGTACCTAATTAACACTTATTATACAGAAGCAAAACAAGCACTCAAGAGGCAGAGGGAAAGTGCCCGGTATGAGCAACATAAACAAGGTATATTACAAAGCCTACATGACAAACGGTGTCGAGCCAAATCTACAGTAGTCCTTACAACTGGAGAACAAAAACAATCTAACACAGGTGATGCCAGCTACATGAAACATTGCATATCCAATCTTTGATTTCCTGACTGACAGTCACTCAATTTCTATAGCTGATGAAGATTGTGATTGGCTACGAAGCATCTACAAGTAAGGTTAGGTGGAAGTGTATTCTTAGAGAATGCATGCATCTATAAGATGATAAAGATCGGTTGCTATCCGTCCTCAGATGACACGGATGCCACACCAGCATGGGTATTAAACAGAGCCAAAGAATATTTGGAAAATGATATGGTAAGTCTTAGTTTTCTACATATTTCTATGAATTGCAGCGAGGACGACCGATTCGTCCACATAGGAGTACAACTAAAATAATCATTTACTTTAGATATTCATGCCAATAAACATGGACTACGCTCATTGGTACCTATGTGTTATAAATGCCAGAAAACTTGTGTTCAAGTGCTCGACTCGCTAGGCCCATCAATGAACCGCAAGGACCTCACTAATACGGTTAGTAGTTAGTCCTACTACCCCATCTTTTTAGAAGTAGCTTTTTTTTCTTATTTCTCGCTTGTGATGCTTATACTTTTTCCATTTGTTGGTACAACAGCTATTGATTTATTCAAACATGCATCCGAGCACATGGAATTAAAATCCGATAAGTGGACTTATCTAAATGTTACAACATGAGAAAGAGAAGAATATATTAAGAGCAGTCTTCAGACGGATGGGTACGCCTCCTAATATAACTCAGAGCTTTTACCTTATTGGATGCCAATACAATTGAAACATCATCTCTCATGAGATCTGGCCTAAATAATGGAGCTCAAGGCGATACATTTCATTGGGCTGCATATAGAAGTATAGAAAATGTGTTACAATTTCTAGATTTGAACAGCGAATATGTTACTACACACATGGAAAGAATCAGATAGATAGCATACCTGAATGTGTTTCACTAACAATCTTCCACTACTCTATATATCATCCATGCCAACATAGAGAAAGAGAAACATCTCACAAATGAATGACAATGTGGCGAAGGCGCCTGTTGTGCATACAATGGCATAAGCATCAGCAAAGTTTAGATGTCAAATGATGGTGTCACATGTATTTCTGATACAAATAGTGCAGATACCAACTTGGTTGTGACCCTGGAACTCTCTATTACTTAGTGTCAGTAATAATGCGACATTACAACATGAGAATACCACACTAATCAAGCAACAGCCACAAAAAGCAACGACTCAACATCAATTATAGATAGCTGATAGTGACAAATTAAGCCACCCAAAATTCAAATCCACAAATCAATCAACTTTGTCACAGCATGGTTGCCTCAAAAATGTCACCTGACTAAATCCCCACTAATAACCATAGGTGCATTAACAACATCTAAACGAACAGCATACCTTCAGCAACCGAGCACGTACGCGAGCTGCGAAGTCCTTCCCGGAGCAACTGTGTGAGCCAAGCAAGGGGGACGATGATTACAGCGGGCACGTCAACGCACTGGATCTCCGTCCAATTCGAGATGCCTTCTCCCGCATCGTGTCCAGCAGCTCGCATCTCGATCTGCTCTGGGGCAGTAGGATGGCGGCAGCAAAGTCGATCTAGGAAAGATTGGCGGGGTTTGCGGCGAGGCAAGGCCGCGGTGGTGACAGGAGCCAGCGGGCCGAGGCCGTCGTGGGGATAAGGGCCGGCGGGGCGAGGCCGTCATGGGGATGAGGGACGGCGGGGCGAGGCCGTCGTGGGGATAGGAGGAGAAGGGGCGAGGTCGTGGTGGTGGTGTGGGTTGGGGTGGGGGGGCGCCGGGCGACGTCGTGGCGGGAGAGGCGGCGGTGTGCTGCAGAGCAGGCGGCTGGCGGAGAAAGCAAAGTGCAGGGTGTCTATGTCTCTCACGGTCTCACCGCACACACATCACTGGAGAAAGCAAGTGCTAGGTGTTTCAGATCGGGGTAAATCCATTTTGCAAATAAAAAAATGGGGATACATCCTGTTGTGAGAAAGGGACTGATGTGAATCAACCACCGCCTGTTCTTTTATTTTACTTTTCACCCGTTGCTCCTTATTAGTGTTCCTCTGGTTGCTTTTTTTTTCTTTTGCAATTCGATCTCTGGTTGCTTTTGTGTGGCCTAATTACGTCACCCACATTAAACATGTCATCAACCAGATGGATTATTGGGCGTGTCTATTTTGTTTCATTTTTCATATGGGTTCCTCTCAAAAGAATTATGTGTTCATGTACAACACACGAGTGAAATCTGAATAAAATTTTATATGTACGCATTTGGTGCAGCTATAATTATATGGGTTCCTCTCAAATAAATTATGCGTTCACAAATTCATCTTTTGTTGATATCCCTTTTTTTCATTTGATTTATATAAAAAAATATGCGTTCACACATTCAGTTATTTTATTGATAGCCCTTTTGGTCATTTTATTTATATTAGCGGCAAACGTTATTCAATTCTTTTTTTATCGAGCGTCTCCGGTATGACTTTGATTCAGTCATCGTCATGTTATTAAGCATATCAAAATTTCTTTATCATCCAGGTCATCTTGTGGTCTCTGGATGTTAAATTACATGGAGTACTTCACATGAGATAGTTTGTCCGACACCCCCAACAGGTATATTTTGCATCGTACCATGATACTAATTATTTTGTGTTGTATCGTTATTTGAAAACTAAGTCTTATTATTACTACTTCACTTTAGGTTCATATGACAGATTTTAGAACAAAATTAGCTATGATTTTAGTCTGACTCAGAATTCAATGATGGCGATATAAGAAACCGAGACTTGGATGATGACGAAACCAACACGGATCCCACCGATTGTATGATTGTCGAAAGGCCTCCTAACAAACCCAAAGCATCCAATTCCTCGTCACAAGTTGAGCTCATGTCGCAATCATTTATCCTTTCGCCATTGTCACTCCAACAAACGACGACTTAACAGGTGAACTTTGCCTGATAATGTTACTTAGTTGTTATTTTTACGTATTTTGTAATAATTAACAATTACAATACATTTTATGTGATCGTTAACTTTATGTGAAGACATGTGTATTGGTTAGTGTGTTACATCTTGCGAGTTTTACGTATTTTGATTTTAGAATTTTGGGATCACAACATTTCAACAATGGAAGTCTTTCACCGGTCAAACAAGACCTATGACTTGATCTAAAATAAATTACTATACTGAAATCATTGGGCGCGACACGCATTTAAATGTTTAGGTAAAAACACAAGACATAGTTCATGTTTTTATTGTAGCTTATTACGATACGTGCGTTGCACGTGCACGCTTACTAGTGCGGAGGAAAGCGACGGATTCTCTCAATTCAGATAGGGAAGAGATCAAATTCAAGAGGGAGGAGATCAGAGGGACTGATACGGTCCAAGGTCCGGCTATTTCGCCGGCGGATATAAGGTTTGACGCTGCAATTTTGAAAATTTACTAGCAAAAGAGCCCATGCGTTGCAACGGGAGAAAAAAAAATAACACACACTCTTAACCCAATAACCATAATATGTTCATGCCCTTTATTTTAGCGAGGCATCATTTTTGGGTTGCCGCTTATCCTCCTTCTTACCTTCAGTGGCCTCAGTGTTCACACAAACCAAATTGTGTTTGAATGTTGTTTTTCCCCTGCCAGTTTGTTCAGAGGTGCTCATGTGTGGTTATCGAGGTTTTCTTTCTTCCCTTTATGATTTTAGTGGTTGTTTATTTGCAATCCAGATCGTCGCGGTACGAAAGAAAAATGGACGTGCCCTATAGGTTACAAGTTTGCTTTTAAAATAATATTTTAAAATATTTAATAGGTAAAAATAAAATCATATTCAAATTCTACATATTTTTCTATTCAAATTTCATATATAACATGTTAAAATCAGAGTTACGGTTTAATAGATATGGATAATTAAGAAAAATATTTGTTTGACTTAAATATAATATTTAAAAAATATTTAACAACCACAATAACATCATATTCAGATTCTACACATTTTTCTAATCAATTTTCATATATAACATGTTAAAATCGGAGTTACGGTTTAAAAGATATCGATAATTTAGAAAAATATTTGTTTGACTTAAATATCTTTCAAAATAATATTTAAAAATATATTTAACAAACAAAATAACATCATATTCAGATTCTATATATTTTTCTAATCAATTTTCATATATAACATGTTAAAATCGGAGTTACCGTTTAAAAGATATGGATAATTCAAAAAAAACATGTGTTTGACTTATATATGATCGGCGGGTGAATTATCTAATACGTCAGGGGGGTTTCCATAAAAATGTAAAATAACGGATCGGTTATGACTTAAGTGTGTACTGCGGGTTATTTCATAGAAAACACAGGGGGTTTTCTGCAAAAGTGCGTGACGGACCGCCGAAACCCAATTTGCTTTATTATTAGGTAGAGAGGTAGAGATGAGGAGGAATTGGGGGCCGTTTCTGCTGAGGTTGATTTCTATTTCAAAAGGGGGTCGGGAATTAGTCCAGAGGAGGGGGAGGAAGTTAATACGGGAGTTATCCCTGATAATCTGGAGGCGAGATTTCAGGACTGTTCGTCCTACCTTATTCTGTTTTTCTTGAGTCTTGTTCGTCCTACCTCGTCGTTCCTTTGCTGCTCTTTCTTCATGGCACGACAGGGTGAGAACCAGGGCCAGAAGTGCTCGTCTGGTGATTGGAGCACTGAGGCTGGATGCAGGAGGCTCGCGGAGGGGGAGACTGCCAAGCTGCTGGAGTGTTCGGCCACTCCCGTGTCGGGAAGCAGAAGAAGCGCTGTGGGAGGGCCGTCGGGCCTTGCTCTAACATCTACCCCGACGCCCTCGGTTGGCTTCTCTGTAGTTCCGGCGGTCCCTCCCTCCTTGCGCAGGGCCGGCAAGGCCAAGGTGGTCGAGTTCGACGATTCCCCGATCATCGTCGACATGAAGGCTATGCTGACGGCGGTCCAGGGCAAGCTGGTTGTGGGGCGTGTTCTGTCCCCATATCTTGCCAATCCCTCGACCGTCGTAAACGAGCTCAAAGGACCATGGAGGGTTCGAGGTGATGCTGAAGGCATCTCGAGCCGCGCCCCCAACAGGCGCTCCCCAGGCGATTTTGCCGCGCCGGCGCCAAAAAAAGGCCCCAGTCGCGCCCTCATAAGCCCTTTTTCGCCGGCTCGGGCAAAAACTGGTGCCGGCGGACCCAGGCCGAACCCGGCGCCTTGGGGGGCGCTTGTGGAGCCGGCACAAGCGAAAAAGGCGCGTGGGCCCGCCCTGGAGGCGACCCGACGGCCTTTTTCCGCCGTTTCTTGACGCTTTTCCCTCGCATCTCTCCCGCTTGCTCGCCTTCCTCCCGCCATTCTCTCCCTTTCTCCCGCCAAACCCTCCCCCTCGCTTCGCCTTCGATCGCCGCCATGCTTGTAGAAAAATCGCCATCATGTGTGTAACCGCGACGGCGCCGTGGCTCACCGAAGCGAGAAGCCGAGGCGCCGCCATCGAAGCCACCGGCTGTCGAACACCGAGTGGAGGTGGAAGTTCGGCGCCTGAAGCGATCACGCCGACAGTGAAACAGAACCATAGCCAAGAAGGCCCGCGACAACGCGGCGGCGGCGGCTTCCTCATCGGTCGATCGGTGGGGATGAATCCACCGTCGTCGTACGCCCGATCGCGCCACAGGAGCGACAAAGGCGCGGATCTCCATGGGGTTCATCATCGCCGGCTACGCCCGGCGGCGACGCGCCGCGTGGGTTCAACCCAAACGTGACCTTCCTCATGGTCACCCGCTTCTGGCGCATGCCCTCGCCCGCGTTAAATCGGCGTGCGATACCCTCCATACAACTACTGCGCCGCCCGCCGCCTCGCGTTCACACCGACGCCCCATCTCTCTGTGGACCGCTACCTTCTCGCACCTCGGCGACACCGGCGACACGGAGCCGACATGGGCGACATCATCGCGACAGATCGACCGCGGCCGCCCGCGTCTCCGGGTTCGCCACCGGGGCGAGGTAGTGGACCTCGGCGGCGACATGGAGGCCGAGCTTCGGCTCGTCTGGCGGCGACGCCTGCAGGAACCGAGGAGGAGGAGGAGGAGGACGAGGGAGGAGGAGGAGGAGCCGGCTCTGTTCGATGAAGGCGCCGAGAAGAAGAAGAAGCGGGCGGCTAGGCCAGGCGAACCGCGCATCAAGTGGACGTCCAAGGAGGAGGAATGCCTCGCCGAAGCATGGAAAGTCGTCTGCCTCGACCCGACCACCGGCTCGAACCAGAGCTTGGAGACGTACTGGGACCGCATCAAGGTCGAGTTCGACGAGCGGAAGCTCGTCGACCCCTACTTCAAAGGCGTCTACATGCAGCGCGGCTCCAGGGCGATGGCGAACCATTGGGGGCGTATACAGTTGGTGTGCAACAAATGTCATGGAATCGTCGAGGAGGTCGCGGCTCGCCCGGAGAGCGGCGCCAGCGTTGAGATCGAATACGCCGCCGTTCTCCCGCATATCTTCGTCCCCTACGCCCGCCGCCCGCCAACTGTTCGTCCCTCCACGCAGCTGCTGCGTATGTTCGCCATGTATTGGGGCGACAACCAAGACGCCGACTTCAAGCACCTCCACGTCTACAAGCGCATTGACAAGTGCGAGAAGTGGGCGGAAGTCCGATGTGCCCTCGACAAGGCCAAGGAGACATACAAGCCGGACGCGACGACTCCGGGTGCGTCGGAGGGCGGCGAACGGCCTAAATTGGCAAAGAAGGGGAAAACGCCGACGCAGCAACCGCGCGAGTGCAGGAGTCCATCGAGCATTGCCTCGCCGACGCCCAGGCCCGGGCCGTCCTACGCGAAGAGAAGACCAAGGCGCGGTGGTCGTCGCTAATGAAGAAACAACGCCATCAAGCTCGACCTGCTCCGGACGAACGTCGCCGCGAAGAAGAGGAACACCGACATGGCTTTTCTGATGGGCGGGGCGGGCATGCTCCAGAGCAACGACGAGAAGCTCAAGGTGTGGTACCTGGTGCAGCGCGACCTCATCCTGAACGAGCTGCCGACGGCAACGCCGACGACGCCCACGACCACACGGACGCCAAGCCCGAACGACGCCTCTACATCGCCGCCCAGCAGTGCCGAAGCCGCGCCAACGCAGCCCAGCACCGAAGCAGCTCCGACACCGCCGAGCCCGCGCATGCTGACTCCGCCAACGCCTAGAGCCGACCCCGCCGAGTGAATCGTTGCGCACGCGAACTTGCGGCGGTGGCGCTCTGTTTTTTGTAACGCCAGACTACGTCCGATCGCCGGATTTGCGACGTCTTTTGGGAGCGGGAACGACCAAGTTTAAATTTCCTGCATCCTGGGGCCGGCGTGTGGGGGCATGACTGGGAGCTAGGTCGCCCCCAGGGGGCGAACTAGCGTCGGCACGCCCCCAGGCCGCTCTATTTAGGCGCCCTGGGGGGCGAACGGCTGGAGATGCCCTGAGGCCCAGTGGGTCACGAGCCTAGACCGCCACTTCGTGGTTTCTTTCACGGACGAAGGGGACCGACAGCATGTGCTGGTTGCTGGTCCTTGGCATTTTTGCAATGACGCCGTCATCTTCGCCGACTTTGATGGCCAAGGCAACCCTACGGAGGTGCACCTCAACTCCATCAGACTGTGGGCACAAGTTCACAAGCTCCCGTTCATGCTGAGACCAAGGAGATGGGGTGGATCTTCGGCAAGAAGTTTGGCACGGTCATTGCAGTTTCGCACAGGAACAAGAAGATCCTCGATGAACACCTCCGCATCCGGGTGAAGCATATGGTGGACACGCCACTGAAGAAGCAAGTAGGGTTCACTCCAGCCGGCACCAACGACGAGATCATGTTCAAGGTGAAATATGAGAAACTCCCAAATTTCTGTTTCTGTTGTGGCATCTTGGGCCATACGACGGAAAGATTCTGCAGCTTGCCGAAGGAGCAGAGGAAGCTCAACTTCTCCAACGACATGAAGGCGCCCCCGCACTGGAAACGCTTCCTCGATTTTGGGGGCACGATGGAGGGTGTTGGAGGCTTGAACAAAGCAAGGCTATCGGACAAGGTCATCTCGGCTGTGTCCAAGGCCATGCTAACCTTTCAGTGGCTGCGGCAGGCTCGGTACCTCTGTCGGATGACTCGGACAAGGCGGCGGGGGCCGTGGGTACCCAGGAGGGGATGCTGATGACCCACAAGTATAGGGGATCTATCGTAGTCCTTTCGATAAGTAAGAGTGTCGAACCCAACGAGGAGCAGAAGGAAATGATAAGCGGTTTTCAGCAAGGTATTCTCTGCAAGTACTGAAATAAATGGTAACAGATAGTTTTGTGATAAGATAAATTGTAACGAGCAACAAGTAACAAAAGTAAATAAAGTGCAGCAAGGTGGCCCAATCCTTTTTGTAGCAAAGGACAAGCCTGGACAAACTCTTATAATAGGAAAATCGCTCCCTAGGACACATGGGAATATCGTCAAGCTAGTTTTCATCACGCTCATATGATTCGCGTTTGGTACTTTGATAATTTGATATGTGGGTGGACCGGTGCTTGGGTACTGCCCTTACTTGGACAAGCATCCCACTTATGATTAACCTCTATTGCAAGCATCCACAACTACAACAAAAGTATTAAGGTAAACCTAACCATAGCATGAAACATATGGATCCAAATCAGCCCCTTATGAAGCAACGCATAAACTAGGGTTTAAGCTTCTGTCACTCTAGCAACCCATCATCTACTTATTACTTCCAAATGCCTTCCTCTAGGCCCAAATAATGGTGAAGTGTTATGTAGTCGATGTTCACATAACACCACTAGAGGTTAGAAAACATACATCTTATCAAAATATCGAACGAATACCAAATTCACATGACTACTAATAGCAAGACTTCTCCCTTGTCCTCAGGAACAAACGTAATTACTCACAAAGCATATTCATGTTCATAATCAGAGGGTGATAATATGCATAAAGGATCTGAACATATGATCTTCCACCAAATAAACCAACTAGCATCAACTACAAGGAGTAATCAACACTACTAGCAACCTACTAGCACCAATCCCGGACTTGGAGATAAGAATTGGATACAAGAGATGAACTAGGGTTTGGAGATGAGATGGTGCTGGTTAAGATGTTGATGGAGATTGCCCTCTCCCGATGAGAGGAGCGTTGGTGATGACGATGGTGATGATTTCCCCCTCCCGAAGGTAAGTGTCCCTGGTAGAACAGCTCTGCCGGAGCCCTAGATTGGTTCCGCCTCGTGGCGGCGGAGTCTCGTCCCGAAAGGTTGCCTTGTATTTTTTTCTCATCGAAAGACTTCATGTAGGAGAAGATGGGCGTCGGAGAGCCTCCAGTGGGCCCACGAGGTAGGAGGGCACGCCCGGGGGGGCACCCTCGTGAGCAGGGTGTGGGCCCCCTGGCCTTCATCTTTGGCGACGATTTTTCTTTATTTATTTTAAGACATTTCGTGGAGTTTCAGGACTTTTGGAGTTCTGAGAATAGTCCTTCAATATTTGCTCCTTTCGGCCGAATTCCATTGCAAGCATTCTCCTCTTCATGTAAACCTTGTAAAATAAGAGAGAGCAGCCATAAGTATTGTGACATAACGTGAAATAACAACCCGTAATGCAATAAATATTGACATAAAAGCATGATGCAAAATGGACGTATCAACTCCCCCAAGCTTAGACCTCGCTTGTCCTCAAGCGAAAAGCCGATAACAATAAGTAAGTCCTCATGTTTAGAGGTAGAGGCATCGATAAAAATAAAAATACGGACATGAAGGCATCATGATTATTTCATAACAGCAACATATATAGATTTTGTCATATGATTACTCATATTCAAGTGATGATCTTTTCACAAAGCCAAAGTATGAATCAGAAACCTTATTGGGCACCAACAAATTATACCTCAGTCATTGAAGCAATTGCAATTTATCATCACATCGGAAAGAGTCTATGTCAGAGCTTAAAAGCAAGTCCACATACTCAACTATCACTTAGTCCTTCATAATTGCTAACACTCACGCAATACTTGTGGTTACGGAGTTTTAATCGGACACAGAGAAAGATAGGGGCTTATAGTTTTGCCCCACAACCTTTTACCTCAAGGGTAATGTCAACAATAATAATTCATGCTCCCCCACATCCAATTAGATAAATATATCATGTTCTTTCCAACATGCTGAGCTTGACAAAGGATAAAATGAAAAAGGAAAGGTGAAGATCACCATGACTCTTGCATAAGGTAGAGGATAATAATAAAAGATAGGCCCTTCGCAGAGGGAAGCAGAGGTTGTCATGCGTGTTTAGGGTTGATGCACAAAATCTTAATGCAAAAGAACATCACTTTATATTGCCCCTTGTATGTGAACCTTTATTATGCAGTCCGTCGCTTTTATTGCGTCCACAACAAGTTCGGGCAAAGCTTATTTCTCTACACTAATAAGTCATGCATATTTAAAGAGCAATTTTTATTGCTTGCACCGATGACAACTTACTTGAAGGATCTTACTCAATCCATAGGTAGATATGGTGGACTCTCATGGAAAAACTGGTTTAAGGGTATTTGGAGGCACAAGTAGTATTTCTACTTAGTGCTGAGAATTTGGCTAGCATGAGGGGGAAACGCAAGCTCAACACGGTAGAGGATCCATGACAACATACTTTATCTCAGATGTAAGAAAACATAACTCATTATGTTGTCTTCCTTGTCCAACATCAACTCTTTAGCATGTCATATTTTAACGAGTGCTCCCAATCATAAAAGATGTCAATCATAATATATCTATATGTGAAACCTCTCTTCCCTTATTACTTCCTATTAATTGCAATGATGACCAAAGCTATATTTGTCAACTCCCAACAACTTTAATCATCATACTCTTTCTATGTGAAGTCATTACTTTCACTAAGATCAATATGAACTCTTTGATTCTTTTTATTATTTTTCTTCTAATCACCCAAGATCATGGAAAAATAATCAAGCCCTTGACTCAACACTAATCTTTATTATATAGCTCACAGACTCGATTCCAAAAAAGGATCATAAATCAAAACTCAAAACTAGATCACGGCATGATTTTATTCTACTAAATCAAGATACTACTAATAGGATCGAACTAAGAAAAACGGTAAAGATAGGAGTTGTGATGGTGATACGATACCAGGGCACCTCCCCCAAGCTTGGCAGTTGCCAAGGGGAGTGCCCATACCCATGTGATTATATCCTCGGAGGTGATGGAGGTGGTGATGATGACAGTGGATAATCGCACATCGAGCGTAAAAGTTCCTCCAACTTGCAGATAATGTTCTTGAGCCCGGCAGTATGATCCTTCAACAAAATATTCTCCTGTGTAAGATACTTGTTCTGTATGTGGGCTAACTCAATCATCTGGAAGGCTTCAATCTCTATTGGAGCAAAAAGGTTAGGTAAAGGTTGAGGGATGTCTTCTTCTTTCACCACCGGAGCTTGAACCTCCATAGCCTTCTTGATCCTTTCATCCTTGTTGATCTCTTCTGGTTCCTCTCTTTTCAACTCAATCTTCAATAGACAGGCATCCTTGTCTTCATTGTTGGAGAAGGGAGAATTCATGGTGCTCTAAATCTGCAACAGAAATAGCTCAAAACGAAAACAGAGGATATTTGCGTGATACGAGAGTCAAAACCTTCGGGAGTATATATAATGAATTTTTACCAACCAAAATACGTATCATGCAAGGAAACAGAGTCCGGAGGGCATACGAGGTGCTCACGAGGTAGGGGGGCGCGCCCAGGGGGTAGGGCGCGCCCTCCACCCTCGTGGAGGCCTTGTGTCCTCCTCGGACTGCTACTTATTTTTCTATTTTTCTAAATATTCCAAAACAGAGAAATATTGCCTTAAAAATTGCTTTGGAGTCGGTTCACTTACCGTACCACATACATGTTCCTTTTCAGAGTCTGGGACATTCTGGAAGGTGTCCTTTATGTATTCCTCCGGGGTTACGGTCTCAATAATATTAGTTTCAACATTTATAGGATTACGTGAGATATAGTGTTTGATCCTTTGACCGTTTACCACCTTCGGATTTGTGCCCGCGAAGTTGTTCATTTTTATGGCACCAGAATGCTAGACCTCCTCGACCTCTTAAGGACCTTCCCATTTAGAGAGAAGTTTTCCTGCAAAAAATCTTAAAGGAGAGTTGTATAGCAATACATAATCACCTACATTAAACTCACGCTTTTGTATTCTTTTGTCATGCCATCTTTTAACCTTTTCTTTAAACAACTTGGCATTTTCATAAGCTTGGGTTCTCCATTCATCAAGTGATCTAATATCAAATAACCTCTTCTCACCGGCAAGTTTGAAATCATAGTTGAGCTCTTTAATAGCCCAGTATGCCTTATGTTCAAGTTCGAGAGGTAAGTGACAAGCTTTTCCATAAACCATTTTATACGGAGACATACCCATAGGATTTTTGTATGCAGTTCTATAGGCCCATAATGCATCATTCAGTTTCTTGGACCAATTCTTTCTAGACCTATTGATAGTCTTTTGCAAGATTAATTTGAGCTCTCTATTGCTCAATTCTACTTGACCACTAGACTGCGGGTGATAAGGAGATGCAATTCTATGATTAACGTCATATTTAGCAAGCATCTTACGGAAAGCACCATGAATAAAGTGTGACCCACCATCAGTCATTAAATATCTAGGGACTCCAAACCTAGGAAAAATAACTTCCTTAAGCATGTTAATAGAGGTGTTATGATCAGCACTACTAGTTGGAATAGCTTCTACCCACTTAGTAACGTAATCAATAGCAACTAAAATATGAGTATATCCATTAGAGGCAGGAAAAGGTCCCATATAATCAAAGCCCCAAACATCAAATGGTTCAATAACAAGTGAATAATTCATAGGCATTTCTTGATGTCTACTAATATTACCAATTCTTTGACATTCATCGCAAGACAAAACAAACTTACGGGCATCCTTGAAGAGAGTAGGCCAATAAAATCCGGATTGCAACACCTTATGTGCAGTTCTATCTCCAGCGTGGTGTCCTCCATAAGCTTTGGAGTGACACTTGCGTAGGATCTATTCCTGTTCATGCTCAGGTACACAACGTATAATAACACCATCTACTCCTTCTTTATAAAGATGTGGGTCATCCCAAAAGTAATGTCGCAAGTCATAGAAAAACTTTTTCTTTTGTTGGTATGTGAAGCAAGGTGGTATAAATTTAGCAACAATATAATTAGCATAATCAGCATACCATGGAGTTCTACGAGAAGTACTTATGACATTTAATTGTTCATCAGGAAAGCTATCATCAATAGGTAGTGGGTCATCAAGAACATTCTCTAACCTAGACAAGTTGTCTACAACGGGGTTCTCAGCTCCTTTTCTATCAACAATATGTAAATCAAATTGTTGCAGCAGGAGAACCCATCTAATAAGTCTAGGTTTTGCATCTTACTTTTCCATAAGATATTTAATAGCAGCATGATCTGTGTGAATAGTAACTTTAGAATCAACAATATAGGGTCTGAATTTATCACAAGCAAATACAACTGCTAAAAGTTCATTTTCGGTAGTAGCATAATTTCTTTGAGCATTGTCTAGAGTCTTACTAGCATAATGGATAACATTTAATTTCTTATCGACTCTTTGCCCTACAACAGCACCTCTGACATAATCACTAGCATCACACATAATTTCAAAGGGTAAATTCAATCGGTGGCTGAACAACAGGTCAGAGACTAATGCTTTCTTAAGTATTTCAAATGCTTCTACACAATCATCATCAAAGACAAATGGTACATCTTTTTGTAATAAATTAGTCAGAGGCCAGGAGATTTTTGAGAAGTCCTTAATGAACCTCCTATAAAATCCGGCGTGACCAAGGAAACTTCTTATACCTTTGATGTCCTTGGGACATGGCATCTTTTCAATAGCATCAACCTTGGCTTTATCAACTTCAATACCTCTTTCAGAAACTTTGTGCCCCAAGACAATACCTTCATTAACCATAAAGTGGCACTTTTCCCAATTCAAGACAACATTAGTTTCTTCACATCTCTGCAAAACTCGAGCAAGATTGCTCAAGCAATCATCAAAAGAGGAACCATAGACAGAAAAGTCATCCATGAAAACCTCACCAATTTTCTCGCAAAAGTCAGAGAATATAGCCATCATGCATCTTTGAAAGGTAGTAGGTGCTTTACATAAACCAAAAGGCATACATCTATAAGCAAAAGTACCAAAAGGGCATGTAAAAGTAGTCTTTGATTGATCCTTAGCCGACACAGGTATTTGAGAAAAACCGGAATAACCATCTAGAAAGCAATAGTGTGTATGTTTGCATAATCTTTCTAGCATTTGATCAATAAAAGTTAAGGGGTAATGATCTTTCTTAGTAGCCTTATTTAATTTGCGGAAATCAATTACCATCCTATAACATGTGATGATTCTTTGCGGAATCAATTCATCTTTATCATTAGGGACAACAGTAATACCTCCTTTCTTAGGGACACAATGGACAGGACTTACCCACTGACTATCAGCAATGTGATAAATTATACCTGCCTCCAGAAGCTTGAGTATTTCCTTTCTTACCACTTCTTTCATTTTAGGATTCAAACATCGTTGAGGATCACAAGCTGGTTTGGCATCAGCTTCCAAATTTATTTTATGTTGACATAGAGTGGGACTAATACCCTTAAGATCATCCAGAGTATATCCAATAGCAGCACGGTGCTTTTTCAGAGTTTTCAATAATCTTTCTTCTTCATGCTCTGAAAGGTTAGCACTAATAATGACAAGATATATTTTCTTTTCATCAAGATAAGCATATTTAAGATTATCAGGCAACGGTTTAAGCTCAAACACAAGATCTCCCTTGGGTGGAGGAGGATCCCCTAGGATTTCAACATGCAAATTGTGTTGTAGAATAGGTTCCTGTTTAAAGAATACTTCATCTATTTCCCTTCTTTCATTCATGAACATATCATTTTCATGGTCTAGTAAATAATGTTCTAAAGGATCACTAGGAGGTACAACAATAGAAGCAAGACCAATAATTTCATCCTTACTAGGCAATTCTTCCTCACGATGTTGTTTACTAAATTTAGAGAAATTAAACTCATGAACCATATCATCCAAGCCAATAGTAACAACATTCTTTTCGCAATCTATCTTAGCATTAACAGTATTCAAGAAGGGTTTACCAAATATAATGGGACAAAAACTATCTTGTGGAGAACCAAGAACAAGAAAATCAGTGGGATATTTGGTTTTTCCACACAAGACTTCAACATCTCTAACAATTCCCACTGGTGAAATAGTATCTCTATTGGCAAGTTTAATTGTGACATCAATTTCTTCTAACTCAGCCGGTGCAATATCATGCATAATTTCTTTGTATAAGTCAATGGGTATTACACTAGCACTAGCACCCATATCACATAAGCCATGATAACAGTGATCTCCTATTTTAACAGAAATAACAGGCATGCCTACCACAGGTCTATGTTTATCTCTATCACAAGGTTTAGCAATTCTGGCAGTTTCACCCTGGAATTGAATAACATGCCCATCAATATTATTAGACAAGAGGTCTTTAACAATAGCAATATTGGGTTCTACTTTGACTTGCTCAGGAGGTGTATAAGTCCTAGTATTGCTTTTACAAACAACAGTTGAAGCTTTAGCATGATCCTTCATTCTAACAGCGAAAGGTGGTTTCTCAACATAAGAAGTGGGAACAATAGGATCATTATAAGTGACAATCTTTTCTTCAACTTTAATAGGTGCAGCTACTTTTACTTTTATGGGAGGATGCTATTTAAACCACTTCTCCTTGGGGAGATCAACATAAGTAGCAAAAGATTCACAGAAAGAAGCTACTATCTTAGAGTCAAGTCCATATTTAGTGCTAAACTTACGAAAAATATCGGTATCCATAAAAGATTTAACACAATCAAACCTGGGTGTCATACCTGACTCCTTACCTTCGTCGAGATCCCAATCTTCAGAGTTGCGTTTAATTCTATCCAATAAATTCCATCTAAATTCAATAGTCTTCATCATAAAAGAGCCAGCACAAGAAGTATCGAGCATGGTGCGATTGTTATCAGAAAGCCGAGCATAAAAACTTTGCATAATCACTTCTCTTGCGAGCTCATGATTGGGGCATGAATATAACATTGATTTAAGCCTCCCCCAAGCTTGAGCGATGCTTTCTCCTTTGCGAGGCCAGAAATTATATATATAATTGCGATCACGATGAACAAGATGCATAGGGTAATACTTTTGATGAAATTCCAATTTCAATCTTTTATAGTTCCATGATCTCATATCATCACATAGCCTATACCATGTCAATGCGTCTCCCTTCAAAGATAAAGGGAAGGCCTTCTTCTTAACAACATCATCGGGTATACCTACAAGCTTAAATAGTCCACAAACATCATCCACATAGCGTAGATGTTCATCAGGATGCTTTGTTCCATCTCCTGTAAAAGTGTTAGCTAGTAGTTTTTCCATCACACCCGAAGGTATCTCAAAAGGAGTTTCATTTTCAATAGGTTCAGCAGGTTGAGTAGGTTGAGGAGAAAATCTTTGCTCTACTGGACGGGGTGAAGATACCCCGAACAACCCCCTCAAACAATTACTTTCCATAGTAACAAGTGACAGAAAATTTCAGTGCACTAAATAAATTTTTCCTTACCAAATTCCACCTACCAAAGGCGCTTCACTCCCCGGCAACGGCGCCAGAAAAGAGTCTTGATGACCCACCAATATAGGGGGTCTATCGTAGTCCTTTCGATAAGAGTGTCGAACCCAACGAGGAGCAGAAGGAAATGATAAGCGGTTTTCAGCAAGGTATTCTCTGCAAGTACTGAAATAAGTGGTAACAGATAGTTTTGTGATCAGATAAATTGTAACGAGCAACAAGTAACAAAAGTAAATAAAGTGCAGCAAGGTGGCCCAATCCTTTTTGTAGCAAAGGACAAGCCTGGACAAACTCTTATAATAGGAAAAGCGCTCCCGAGGACACATGGGAATATCGTCAAGCTAGTTTTCATCACGCTCATATGATTCGCGTTCGGTACTTTGATAATTTGATATGTGGGTGGACCGGTGCTTGGGTACTGCCCTTACTTGGACAAGCATCCCAATTATGATTAACCTCTATTGCAAGCATCTGCAACTACAACAAAAGTATTAAGGTAAACCTAACCATAGCATGAAACATATGGATCAAAATCAGCCCCTTACGAAGCAACGCATAAACTAGGGTTTAAGCTTCTGTCACTCTAGCAACCCATCATCTATTTATTACTTCCCAATGCCTTCCTCTAGGCCCAAATAATGGTGAAGTGTTATGTAGTCGATGTTCACATAACACCACTAGAGGTTAGACAACATACATCTTATCAAAATATCAAACGAATACCAAATTCACATGACTACTAATAGCAAGACTTCTCCCTTGTCCTCAGGAACAAACGTAATTACTCACAAAGCATATTCATGTTCATAATCAGAGGGGTAATAATATGCATAAAGGATTTGAACATATGATCTTCCACCAAATAAACCAACTAGCATCAACTACAAGGAGTAATCAACACTATTAGCAACCTACTAGCACCAATCCCGGACTTGGAGACAAGAATTGGATACAAGAGATGAACTAGGGTTTGGAGATGAGATGGTGCTGGTGAAGATGTTGATGGAGATTGCCCTCTCCCGATGAGAGCAGCATTGGTGATGACGATGGTGATGATTTCCCCCTCACGGAGAAGTGTCCCGGCGAGAACAGCTCTGCGGAGCCCTAGATTTGTTCCGCCAGGTTCCGCCTCGTGGCGGAGTCTCGTCGAAAGGTTGCCTTGTATTTTTTCTCATCGAAAGACTTCATATAGGAGAAGATGGGTGTCGGAGAGCCTCCGGGGGCCCACGAGGTAGGCGCGCCCGGGCGCCCCACCCTCGTGTGGTGGTGTGGGCCCCGGCCTTCATCTTTGGCGACGATTTTTCTTTATTTATTTTAAGACATTCCGTGGAGTTTCGGACTTTTGGAGTTGCAGAATAGTCCTTCAATATTTGCTCCTTTCCATCCCGAATTCCATTTACCGGCATTCTCCTCTTCATGTAAACCTTGTAAAATAAGAGAGAATAGCCATAAGTATTGTGACATAACGTGAAATAATAGTCCATAATGCAATAAATATTGACATAAAAGCATGATGCAAAATGGACGTATCAGATGCCCGCGCCCACGGACCAGGTGATGGTGCGCCAAGGTCAGGCGGTTGGTGCTAGGGGTGACCTCTTCCTCATCATGGTTGCCCCTGGATCGTCTCGTATGGGCAAGCTTCGGGATGGGGCTGCTGCTATTGTTGGTGCCACACATGCGCCCTTGGTGGACCATGCATGTGGTGCTATCATAGCCCCTATGCACCTGCAACTACAACATGTTCAGGAGGCTGATGGAGGTGTGCATGCTGCTGTCTATTTGCAGCCGCTACACCAACATCCCCAAGTGAATGCTGCTGATGTGGATGGTCTGCCACAACAGCTAGTGAACGAGGAGCTGCACCTGGAGGTGGCCACTGTCCAAGAAGGAAGCGAAGGTGCGGCTGCTGTAGGCGAACAACGGCGGGCTCTAGCTTCTGCCGGAATTCAGTGTTGGAAGCGACTCCATCGACAAGAATAAGAAGAGAAGGAGTTGGTGCAGACTGCTTGTGTTACACATGCGGTTTTTGGTGTCCCTACTCCACCAAATAGCGGCAGTGACATCTCCAGTCGCAAGATGACTTTTGCTGCCATGCTTGAGAGCACGGCTGGCAGCAAGAGGCGTGGCCATGATGATCAAGACTTTCTTATTAGCATGCATAGCACCAGTACTGATAGTGTAGATGTTAGGGGTGCTATAGATATGAGTCAATCATGTAAAAGAGTGTGTGTGGAGAGAGTTGGAACTGTACTAGGCATAGATGGCTCCACTGTTCATGACAGAACAACTAGATGAGGGAGAGGAAGAGGTCCAGAATAGGAGGAGAGAGTCTGTAGGGGATGGCAATGATGTAGGGGATAATACCAAGGAAGCTACCGGCCATGGGGTTGTCGGTCAACTGATGGGCGCGAATGATGGCGCCCGTCAGGAGCCATGAAAATGATTTGTTGGAATTGCTGAGGCCCGGGTCAGCCTTGGAAAGTCCAAGAACTTGTGTGCTTGTCAAAGACACACCGGCCTAACATTATCTTTCTTTCTGAAACTAGAAAAAATAAAGAGTATGTTGAGAGTTTGCGTTATCGGTTGGGTATGAAAAATGTTTTTACTGTTTCTGTGCCAGGCAAAGGAGGTGGATTAGCTATCTTTTGGGATGATATATACAATCTCGAGCTGAAGGAGAACATTTTATTGACATGTACATTTCCAATGGTGCTGGCACTAAGTGGAGAAGCACCTTTGTCTATGGGGAACCAAAGACGAGCCAAAGGTATGTTATGTGGGAGTTATTAAGTCGCATAAAACAGCTTGGGTCTGGGCCGTGGTTTATGGTTGGTGATTTTAACGAGGCAATGTGGCAAAATGAGCATTTTTCTCGGAACAAGCGGTCTCCAAAACTCATGGCTAATTTCCGTGGGATTCTCTCTAGTTGTAACTTATTTGATCTGGGTTTCCATGGAGTTCCCTTGTAACGCCCCGGATTTGATGCGCCAGGTGTCTTCCAGTTGTTCGCCGTCGTTGCCATGTCTTTTGCTTGCGTGTTGCATTTTGCCATGTCATCTTCTGCATTTCATCTGCATGTTTTTCAAAACTTGCTTCCGTTCGGATTCCCCCAGTTCTCTCCGTTGTGCGTTCGGAGTCCAGACACACTTGCACGCGCCCGAGGCACCTCCGAAATATTATTTTATAAGTGGCATAAAAATGTTCTCGGAATGGGTTGCAACTTGTCGTGCGGTCTTATTATAGTGTAGACAGACCGCCTGCCAAGTTTCGTCGCATTCGGAGTCCATTTGATAGCCCAACCGTTAAACCTACAACCGCTATATAGCCGGTCTATTCGTCGGATGTTTCGGTCCCCGAAACTGCCACAGGGCCGCACCTCTTCTCTCTCTCCTCTCAGCCCAAGGCCTTCTAAACAAAGCCTACTAACCCCACCTGCAGCCCACCTAGTTCCCCCTCTATCCGGAGCCGCACGATCGCGATCTGAGGGTCTGAAACCCCTCCTAAACCCCCAACCCTAGCCTCTTTTGCTATATAAAGACCCCCTCTCTCCATTTTTGGCCTCCTACCTACCCCCCTCCTCTATTCCCGCAGCCAGCCGCCGCCCCCTCCTCGTTTTCAGCGCCGGTGCGCTCCCCCTTCGCCACTTGGCGCGCCGCCGTTCGCCCGGCCGCCCCAAGACCGGGCGCCCGCCAGCCGGCATCGCCACGTGCCCCAGCGCCCATCCACATGGCGCTGCCCGCCAAGCCCGGCGCAGCCTGCCAGCCCATCCAGGCCCGACCGCGCCAGCAGCGCCCGACCAACCGCCCGCTCCTCCTGCTTTCGTCGAGGATCGAGCGCGCCTTCCGCCTCTCGGCCCGCCTCGCCGCGAAGCTTCCACGCCGGAGCGCCAGAGCCACCCCAGGTCGCTGTGCTCGCCTCTCCTCTGGCCTTCTCTCCCTCTCCTCCTCCCTCTAATCTCTCTCCTCCCCGCAGGGAACCACCGCCGCCGCCTCCTGGAGATCTCGCCTCCGCGCCTCCAGCTCCACCGCCGGAGCTCCCCGCCCCGTTCCGGCGCCGGGAATGGGCTCCCGACGCCCGGATCCAGCCTCCCCTCGCCGGATCTGGCCTCCTCTGCCTCCCCATCACCAAGAACCGCCGTCCTTCGTCACCCTTGGCTGCTGGCGCCGCCGTCCTCGTCCCCGTTCGGGAGAGATGACGACAGGCGTCGCCGGCCACGTGGGTCGCGCCTCCCCCTGCTGGCCCATCTCCCCGGCCCAGCAGCGCGCCGGCCTGCCAAGCCGGCCTGCCTCCTCTGCAAACTGGGCCAGGCCCATGGTGAGCCGCCCGCAAACCCCCGCCCGTGTGCGATATAACTATTTGATGCTCACCGTTTTTTTCCTGTAAATCCACTAAGTCCCAAAATCTTGCATTATCATGCCATGTTCATCGCACTGTATCTCTGCATCCGTAGCTCTGTTTCGTGCGTGTGATATGTCAAATTGTTCGCCTCAACGAGTACTTCATTTCATTCCATTGCATCATTTTTATTTGAGCTCATCTTGATGCCCGAAATGCTGTTGGAAGAGTGCATGTTGATGTTAACCTGCTGAAACTGTTATAACTTGCTCATTTGTCATTTTTGCCATGATTGATGTGTGCATCCTATGAGGTTGAGCCCTACATGTATGTTGATATATTCCATGCCATATTTCCAGTGGTGCTAACCATGTATTTTTGTGAGTTGTGTGCTGAGTGCATCAAGCTTGCTAAGTAGGGTAGTTGATGTTGCTGTTTTCCTGACAGATTCTGTTATATTTTGTTGCTATGTAAACATGCTTCTACTAATCATTCTATGCATAATCTGGAGATGTTCTATAAACATGTTTTGATCTACATGTCATGCTCTATCCATCCATGCCCCTGGTTGCATTTATAGCTTGCTGTAGATTGTTCATATCTTGCTCCAAAGTTGCTTGATAATGTTGCTGTCAACCTGTTAACATGAAGTTTAGTTTTGGTCATGTGTTTTCCTAGTGATCCATGTACCCTATGAACTTGTTCTTGCCATGTATAGCTTCACAAACATGCCTTCTTACTGGTGTTTGCCTTGCCATGCCATGTATTGCTCTGTGGTGAGTGGTTCAAGCTCACGAACATGCCTACTTATTGTTGTTTCTGCCATGTATGAATCTGTAATATAACTTGCCATGTTTACATGGGTGCCATCATATTTTCCGTGCCCTTTTGGCTCATGGTCAGTAAGGGACTTTTGATCTATGCTATTAGTAGGTTCATGCCATGTCTTTGTTTGCCATGTTAAGTTCCTGTAGCATGTTGTTCGATAGCTCTAAACATTGCAACCTGATGTTATTTCTGCAAAGTCTGAAACTGTTATTATTTGCAATCTTACCATGTGTGTTTGAGCATGTTCTAGTGATTTCTGGAGATAGCTCAGTGTTCATGTTTTGTCATGCTTTACCTGTACTTCATGCCCATGCCTTTGGTTATTATGTTGGGATGCTGTAGCATATTTTTTTGATGCTTGCAATATGCCTAGTTGCTGTTATGGACAGATTGTTGCTATAACTTGTGTAGAGTGTATGGGTTGAACCGTTGCTCCGTTTTGAGTGTGATCTATATGAAACTTGTGTGATTTTGCATGTAGTTTCATATTATCATGTTGCATCCTTGTTTTGGTGTGTTTGCTTGATGTTTGGGTGCATTTTGCATCAATGTCATGCTTAACTTATTTTGCTCATATCTTCTAGGCCGTAGCTCCGAATCTAATGAACTTTATATGTAACTTGACTAGAATTTCGTGTAGATCATCTTGGTGCATCTTAACTTGCTGTTTAACTACTTGAACATAAGGTTTATCCAGATCTGGACCAATTTCGAAATTTGCATATGAGGACTTACCGGAATTGTTATATGTTGTTCCCGGCCTCATTTAAACTTGCCTTGATGTGTTGTTCTTGTTTGCATCTTCTCTTGCCATGAGTAGCTTCATGTAGCTTTGTCATGCATCATGCTTGGTGTGCATCATGTCTTGCCTATGTGTGGTGTGTTTACCATGTTGTGTGCTTCTTCTCGATAGTTCCTATTTCGTTGCGATCGTGAGGATTCGTTCGTCTACGTGTGGTTCGTCTTCGTGGCTTCATCTTCTTCATGGACTCGTTCTTCTTCCTTGCGGGATTTCAGGCAAGATGACCGCTACCCTGGATCTCACTACTATCATTGCTATGCTAGTTGCTTCATTCTATCGCTATGCTGCGTTACCTATCTTTTGCTCACCAAGCCTCCCAAATTACCATGAACCTCCAACCTTTGACACCATTCCTAGCAAACCATTGTTTGGCTGTGTTACCGCTTTGCTCAGCCCCTCTTATAGCGTTCCTAATTGCAGGTGAAGTTGAAGATTGCTCCATGGTGGACAGGGTTATGTTGGGATATCACAATATCTCTTATATTATTAATGCATCTATATACTTGGTAAAGGGTGGAAGGCTCGGCCTTATGCCTGGTGTTTTGTTCCACTCTTGCCGCCCTAGTTTCCGTCATACCGGTGTTATGTTCCCGGATTTTGCGTTCCTAACGCGGTCGGGTGATTTATGGGACCCCCCTGATAGTTCGCTTTGAATAAAACTTGTCCAGCAAGGCCCAACCTTGGTTTTACCATTTGCCTCACCACCACCTACCTTTCCCTTGGGAGTAATTAACCCAAGGGTCATCTTTATTTTAGCCCCCCCCCGGGCCAGTGCTTGTCTAAGTGTTGGTCCGAAACGAGCAACCTGCGGGGCCACCTCGGGGAAACTCGAAGTCTGGTTTTACTCGTAGCTTGACTTATCCGGTGTTGCCCTGAGAACGAGATATGTGCAGCTCCTATCGGGATTGTCGGTGCATCGGGCGGCTTTGCTGGTCTTGTTTTACCATTGTCGAAATGTCTTGTAAACCGGGATTCCGAGACTGATCGGGTCTTCCTGGGAGAAGGTCTATTCCTTCGTTGATCGCGAGAGCTTGTCATGGGCTAAGTTGGGACACCCCTGCAGGGTATAAACTTTCGAGAGCCGTGCCCGCGGTTATGTGGCAGATGGGAATTTGTTAATGTCCGGTTTTAGATAACTTGACACCAGATCCGAATTAAAACGCATCAATTGCGTGTGTTGCCGTGATGGTCTCTTCTCGGCGGAGTCCGGGAAGTGAACACGGTTTCTGGGTTATGCTTGACGTAAGTAGGAGTTCAGGATCACCTCTTGATCGTTACTAGTTGACGACCGTTCCTTTGTTTCTCTTCTCGCTCTCATTTGCGTATGTTAGCCACCATATCATGCTTAGTCACTGCTGCAACCTCACCACCTTACCCCTTCCTTACCCATTATGCTTTGCTAGTCTTGATACCCATGGTAATGGGATTGCTGAGTCCTCGTGGCTCACAGATTACTACAACAATAGTTGCAGGTACAGGTTTATGCGATGATCATGACGCGAGAGCGATGTTTGCTTGTTTTGGAGTTCTCATACGCTTCTTCTTGATCGGGGATAGGTTCCAGTCGGTAGCCTGGCTAGCGAGGTGGATGTCGTTTGAGTTTCTGTTTGTGTTTCATCCGTAGTCGGATGGTGCTCTTATGTAAGATGATGTTGTATTTGTGCGGCATTGTATGCCTTTTGTATGTATCCCCATCTATTATGTAATGTTGATGTAATGATATCCACCTTGCAAAAGCGTTCCAATATGCGGGTCTATCCTTGGTGGGACCTTCGAGTTCCTTTTGGATAGGGTCGCATATTGGGCGTGATAAGTTGGTATCAGAGCCTCGACCGACCTTAGGAGCCCCCTTGATTGATCCTGTAGTTTGGCCGCTGTTGAGTCTAGAAGAAAACTGTTTTCGGAGTCTAGTTATATCGGAGAGTAGGAATTCTTTTACTCCTCAGCCCCTTCGTCGCTCTAATGAGGAATCCTGACGTAGGTGTTTTGAACTACTCCTCTTCCCTTCAAATTTTTCTTTAGGTTCACGCCGTTGGTTTTCCGTTCGTTGTCCATCCTCTTTTATCCGGTGCATTTCTCGTCAAGTTGACTCGAGCCTCTTCATCTTTGCCAAGTTCAATCCTCAGTTCTTCCTCCGACGTCGTTGTTTTTCCTTGTCCAAAGTTGTCCTTGTTTTTCCCAACCGCCTACCCTTCTTATTCTCGAATACGGAGTCCGTAATCGAGTATTCTCCTACTCGTGCGAAGTCTTTGTTTTCAACCGGTGTTTTCTCTTCAAGATATTCGTCGGTTTCTCCCCTTCTAGTTGCCTTTGTTTTCCCGCCCTCCCACCCTCTTCTTCCCGGAGCCTAAGCCTCTTTCGACCATCAATTTCCTTCGTGTGGAGCCTCTTCAGTCTTCCCTCAATCATTTCAACCGGTGAATTTTCGTCTCGTTCGTCAATCTTCATCTCTTTTTCTTTTCCGGTGGACTCAATTCAAGTTTTTTCGGGTTGACCATATTCTTTCCCGTCGGCTCAAGTGTTTTCCCTGCTCGTTCGCCTCTCGCCATTCAATCCTTCCGGAGTTCAAGACATCTCAGGAGATTCGTCTGTGTTCGAACTAATTTGAGGTTGCCACCTCATTCAAATATTTCAATTGCTCCGGTGCATCATCCATCTGTTCAACATCCCTTTCCCAACGGTGTTATCTCTTCAGTGGTCCCTAACACACAGGTCTTTTCCCAGGATCTTACCTGACTCTTCTAATTCCCCCGGAGTCATTCATAATTCTTTTCAAGTGTGACGTAAGAATGAATTCATCAGTCACATGCCTTCTCCAGGATCGATTTCAAATTCTTTTCATTGTTGGCTCAACCTCTTCGCTCTTCATTCTCCCGGAGTACCTCAGTAATTTTGGTGGTGTTTCTCGTCGTCGTTTGAAGACCGAAGAAGAGTTTTTCCTCTAAATCTTGTCCGTTCCCCGGAGATTTGCGGTGCTAGCTCGATGTTATCCTATCAAATTGTTTCAAGTCATGCTAATTCTTTCCATCCTTCCGGAGCATTTCAGGAGTTGCTTTCTCTCTCGATTATCCGGAGGCCATCTTTTCGGAAGATTTCTTCGTTCTAAGTTTTCAGATTCATTCTCCCGTTATTCTATATCTGTGCCCTTTTCATTCGTCTCAATATTCTTCCGGTGCTTCGTTGAAGTATTCTTTAATCAGCTTGAGTTCTTCCAGTTCTTTTGCATCTAAATCCCATCAAGCATATTTGTTCTTCTAATTCTTCCCGGTGATTCACTCTCTTTCCTCATTCAATTTTCGAATTCTCACGGTGGTTCTTTAAGATTCTTTTCCTTGATTATCATATTAATCCATTCGTTCTTTTCAATCCTACCGGTGATTCATGAAGACCTTCTCAAGTTTGCGATATGTCATTTCTCAATCCTTTTTCAAGAAGAATAAGTAGTATGCAAAAATCAATTGCTTGTCATTAATTTATTTTGATGAAGGATAAGCATACAATAAATCTTATTCTTACTTCATCCAAGTGATTAATCCCTTCCTTCGGAGTTTGTTCTTGATGAATAAATTCTAGTTCCAAGTGTTTTTCATCTTTTCTTTTCCGGAGTTCAAATTTCCTCCGCCATTTCGTCGGAACCTCCATCTAAATCATCACAAGGCTCATCTTATTCTTTCTTCCTTCATTCTATCTCACCATCCTTTTGTCACTGGAGTTCTTCATGGCGTTTTTCATGATTAAATTCATTCTTCAAGAGTTCATCAAGATTCTAGTTGGTGGAATTCAAGTATCTTTTCTTCTTGCGTCTCGAAGTGCAAATAATTCTCCGTATTCTTTTGAAGTGGAGTTTTGCAGTTCTTCGTTCTTCTCAGATATTCAAATCCATTCAATCCCTCTAAATTCTTTTCATTCAATTTTCTTTCAATTATTTCCGGAGGTTTTGTGTCATGTCTTCATCAGGTATCATTCCATCCTCTCAAGTTTGTTCTAATCCTCCCATTTTCAGCCGGAGTGCTACCTAAATCCTTTCAATCTTATCCGTTTCTTTTCACATTCTAACCACTCCGGTTAGAACGAGTGATTTCATAGTCTATCTGATTCCGTGAGCTTTCGATTCTCGTCATTCTCGTCATTCCTCTCTTCTTCTTGAGTGCTCTCGATCCTTTGCTTCTTCTCTTGACTTCTTGTTTCACCCCATCCATTTTCCCTTCCGTCTCGGTCCTAAGATCTCGGGACGAGATCTCCTGTTAGTGGAGGAGTGTTGTAACGCCCCGGATTCGATGCGCCAGGTGTCTTCCAGTTGTTCGCCGTCGTTGCCATGTCTTTTGCTTGCGTGTTGCATTTTGCCATGTCATCTTCTGCATTTCATCTGCATATTTTTCAAAACTTGCTTCCGTTCGGGTTCCCCCAGTTCTCTCTGTTGTCCGTTCGGAGTCTAGACACACTTGCACGCGCCCGAGGCACCTCCGAAATATTATTTTATAAGTGGCATAAAAATGTTCTCGGAATGGGTTGCAACTTGTCGTGCGGTCTTATTATAGTGTAGACAGACCGCCTGCCAAGTTTCATCCCATTCAGAGTCCATTTGATAGCCCAACCATTAAACCTACAACCGCAATGTAGCCGATCTATTCGTCGGATGATTCGGTCCCCGAAACTGCCACAGGGCCGCACCTCTTCTCTCTCTCCTCTCAGCCCAAGGCCTTCTAAACACAGCCCACTAACCCCACCTGCAGCCCACCTAGTTCCCCCTATGTCCGGAGCCGCACGATCGCGATCTGAGGGTCCGAAACCCCTCCTAAACCCCCAACCCTAGCCTCTTTTGCTATATAAAGACCCCCTCTCTCCATTTTTGGCCTCCTACCTACCCCCCTCCTCTATTCCCGCAGCCAGCCGCCGCCCCCTCCTCGTTTTCAGCGCCGGTGCGCTCCCCCTTCGCCACTTGGTGCGCCGCCGTTTGCCAGCCGCCGCGGCACAGCGCCCGGCAACCGGCATCGCCATGTTCCCCAGCGCCCCATCCACATGGCCTGCTCCCGTCAAGCCAGGCGCAGCCACCAGGCCCATCCAGGCCCGACCGCGCCAGCGCGCCGAACAAGCCGCCCCGCTCCTCCTGCTCGATCAGGGGATCGAGAGCGCTGCCGCCGCCTCTCAGCCCGCCTCGCGCCGGTGAGCTTCCACGCCGGAGCGCCAGAGCCGCCCCAGGTCGCTGTGCCCGCCTCTCCTCTGGCCTTCTCTCCCTCTCCTCCTCCCTCTAATCTCTGTCCTCCCCGCAGGGAACCACCGCCGCCGCCTCCTGGAGATCTCGCCTCCGCGCCTCCAGCTCCACCGCCAGAGCTCCCCGCCCCGTTCCGGCGCCGGGAATGGGCTCCCGACGCCCAGATCCGGCCTCCCCTCGCCGGATCTGGCCACCTCTGCCTCCCCATCGCCGAGAACCGCCATCCTCCGTCGCCCTTGGCTGCTGGCGCCGCCGTCCTCGTCCCCGTTCGGGAGAGATGACGACAGGCGTCGCCGGCCACGTGGGCCGCGCCTCCCCCCGCTGGCCCATCTCCCCGGCCCAGCAGCGCGCCGGCCTACCTCCTTTGCAAACTGGGCCAGGCCCATGGTGAGCCGCCCGCAAACCCCTGCCCGTGCGCGATATAACTATTTGACGCTCACCCGTTTTTTTCTGTAAATCCACTAAGTCCCAAAAATCTTGCATTATCATGCCATGTTCATCGCATTGTATATCTGCATCTGTAGCTCCATTTCGTGCGTGTAATATGTCAAATTGTTCGTCTCAACGAGTACTTCATTTTATTCCATTGCATCATTTTCATTTGAGCTCATCTTGGTGCCCGAAATGTTGTTGGAAGAGTGCATGTTGATGTTAACCTGCTGAAACTATTATAACTTGCTCATTTGTCATTTTTGCCATGATTGATGTGTGAATCCTATGAGGTCGAGCCCTACATGTATGTTGATCTATTCCATGCCATCTTTCCAGTGGTGCTAACCATGTATTTTTGTGAGTTGTGTGCTGAGTGCATCAAGCTTGCTAAGTAGGGTAGTTGATGTTGTTGTTTTCCTGACAGATTATGTTATATTTTGTTGCTATGTAAACATGCTTCTACTAATCATTCTATGCATAATCTGGAGATGTTCTATAAAAATGTTTTGATCTACATGTCATGCTCTATCCATCCATGCCCCTGGTTGCATTTATAGCTTGCTGTAGATTGTTCATATCTTGCTCCAAAGTTGCTTGATAATGTTGCTGTCAACCTGTTAACATGAAGTTCAGTTTTGGTCATGTGTTTTCCTAGTGATCCATGTACCCTATGAACTTGTTCTTGCCATGTATAGCTTCACAAACATGCCTTCTTACTGGTGGTTGCCTTGCCATGCCATGTATTGCTCTATGGTGAGTGGTTCAAGCTCACGAACATGCCTACTTATTGTTGTTTCTGCCATGTATGAATCTGTAATATAACTTGCCATGTTTAAATGGGTGCCATCATATTTTACGTGCCCTTTTGGCTCATGGTCAGTAAGGGACTTTTGATCTATGCTATTAGTAGGTTCATGCCATGTCTTTGTTTGCCATGTTAAGTTCATGTAGCATGTTGTTTGATAGCTCTAAACATTGCAACGTGATGTTATTTCTGCAAAGTCTGAAACTGTTATTATTTGCAATCTTACCATGTGTGTTTGAGCATGTTCTAGTGATTTCTGGAGATAGCTCAGTGTTCATGTTTTGTCATGCTTTACTTGTACTTCATGCCCAGGCCTTTGGTTATTATGTTGGGATGCTGTAGCATATTGTTTTGATGCTTGCAATATGCCTAGTTGCTGTTATGGACAGATTGTTGCTATAACTTGTGTAGAGTGTATGGGTTGAACCGTTGCTCCGTTTTGAGTGTGATCTATATGAAACTTGCGTGATTTTGCATGTAGTTTCATATTATCATGTTGCATCCTTGTTTTGGTGTGTTTTCTTGATGTTTGGGTGCATTTTGCATCAATGCCATGCTTAACTTGTTTTGCTCATATCTTCTAGGCCGTAGCTCCGAATCTAATGAACTTTATATGTAACTTGACTAGAATTTCGTGTAGATCATCTTGGTGCATCTTAACTTGCTGTTTAACTACTTGAACATAAGGTTTATCCAGATCTGTACCAATTTCGAAATTTGCATATGAGGACTTACCGGAATTGTTATATGTTGTTCCTGGCCTCATTTAAACTTGCCTTGATGTGTTGTTCTTGTTTGCATCTTCTCTTGCCATGAGTACCTTCATGTAGCTTTGTCATGCATCATGCTTGTTGTGCATCATGTCTTGCCTATGTGTGGTGTGTTTACCATGTTGTGTGCTTCTTCTCGATAGTTCCTGTTTCGTTGCGATCGTCAGGATTCGTTCATCTACGTGTGGTTCGTCTTCGTGGCTTCATCTTCTTCATGGACTCGTTCTTCTTCCTTGCGGGATTTCAGGCAAGATGACCGCTACCCTGGATCTCACTACTATCATTGCTATGATAGTTGCTTCATTCTATCGCTATGCTGCGTTACCTATCTTTTGCTCACCAAGCCTCCCAAATTGCCATGAACCTCTAACCTTTGACACCATTCCTAGCAAACCATTGTTTGGCTGTGTTACCGCTTTGCTCAGCCCCTCTTATAGCGTTCCTAGTTGCAGGTGAAGTTGAAGATTGCTCCATGGTGGACAGGGTTATGTTGGGATATCACAATATCTCTTATATTATTAATGCATCTATATACTTGGTAAAGGGTGGAAGGCTCGGCCTTATGCCTGGTGTTTTATTCCACTCTTGCCAGTTCGCTTTGATTTGAATAAAACTTGTCCAGCAAGGGTGGAAGGGTTGAAGATTTTGCGTTCCTAACTCGGTCGGGTGATTTATGGGACCCCCCTGACAGTTCGCTTTGAATAAAACTTGTCCAGCAAGGCCCAACCTTGGTTTTACCATTTGCCTCACCACCACCTACCTTTCCCTTGGGAGTAATTAACCCAAGAGTCATCTTTATTTTAGCCCCCCTGCCCCCGGGCCAGTGCTTGTCTAAGTGTTGGTCCGAACTGAGCAGCCTGCGGGGCCACCTCGGAGAAACTCGAAGTTTGGTTTTACTCGTAGCTTGACTTATCCGGTGTTGCCCTGAGAACGAGATATGTGCAGCTCCTATCGGGATTGTCGGCGCATCGGGCGGCTTTGCTGGTCTTGTTTTACCATTGTCGAAATGTCTTGTAAACCGGGATTTTGAGACTGATCGGGTCTTCCTAGGAGAAGGTCTATTCCTTCGTTGCTCGCGAGAGCTTGTCATGGGCTAAGTTGGGACACCCCTGCAGGGTATAAACTTTCGAGAGCCGTGCCCGCGGTTATGTGGCAGATGGGAATTTGTTAATGTCCGGTTGTAGATAACTTGACACCAGATCCGAATTAAAACGCATCAACTGCGTGTGTAGCCGTGATGGTCTCTTCTCGGCGGAGTCCGGGAAGTGAACACGGTTTCTGGGTTATGCTTGACGTAAGTAGGAGTTCAGGATCACCTCTTGATCATTACTAGTTGACGACCGTTCCTTTGTTTCTCTTCTCGCTCTCATTTGCGTATGTTAGCCACCATATCATGCTTAGTCGCTGCTACAACCTCACCACCTTACCCCTTCCTTACCCATTAAGCTTTGCTAGTCTTGATACCCATGGTAATGGGATTGCTGAGTCCTCGTGGCTCACAGATTACTACAACAACAGTTGCAGGTACAGGTTTATGCGATGATCATGACGCGAGAGCGATGTTTGCTTGTTTTGGAGTTCTTCTTCTGCTTCTTCTTCGATCAGGGGATAGGTTCCAGGTCGGCAGCCTGGGCTAACAGGGTGGATGTCGTTTGAGTTTCTGTTTGTGTTTCGTCCGTAGTCGGATGGTGCTCTTATGTAAGATGATGTTGTATTTGTGCAGCATTGTATGCCTTTTGTATGTATCCCCATCTATTATGTAATGTTGATGTAATGATATCCACCTTGCAAAAGCGTTCCAATATGCAGGTCTATCCTTGGTGGGACCTTCGAGTTCCTTTTGGATAGGGTCGCATATTGGGCGTGACATCCCTGGACTTATAATAATAAGCAAGAAGGAAATAAAAATGTGAAGGTGTGGCATGATCATGCAGTGGCATGCCCTCAGTGGTCTTCTATTTTTCCAAAATGCAAGGTTTCTCATATTATTAGTTCCAAGTCAGACCTGTCCTCTTCTTATTGATTTGGTGGGAGATCCTCATTCTGGTATGTTTGTTAAACATTTGAAATATGAAGCATATTGGGAAAGGGAGGAGGCGGCATTGAAAACACAGGTTGAATCATGTTGGAATAAAAGTATGCACGTTAATGATCTGGGAGATGTAGCAAATAATCTGGACAAGTTGATGAAATCTCTACATGGGTGGAGTAAGGAACATATTGGATATATACCAAAAAACCTTGAAAAGGCTCGTAAAATATTAAGTGTTCTATTCAAAAGAAATGACTGTAATGCAATAGTGGAGAGGAAGAAAATCCTTATGGAGATGGATGAACTTCTGATTAAGGAAGAAATCATGTGGAAGCAGAGATCTTGTTTGGACAAAATGAAATGGGGGGATAGGAACACAAAATTCTTCCATAGGCAGGCCACTTGGAGAGCGAAGAATAATAGTATTTCTGCTATCAAAAGAAGCGATGGGTCTCTTTCTCATGATATGGAGGAAATCAAAGGTATTACAAACTCATTTTTCAAGGATCTTTACTCTTGCAATTCTTTGGTAAATCTTTCTCGTATTGTTTCCCTTGTGAAACTGTTGGTGAGCGACAATATGAATGAAGACCTTTGTAAGGAATTCCCTAAACAAGAAATTAGCAATGCCTTTTTCCAAATAGGGCCGTTAAAGGCCCCGGGGCGAGATGGTTTTCCACCCAGGTTTTTTCAAAGGAACTGGGGCTTACTTAAGGATGATATTGTTTGTGTTGTCCAGCAATTCGTTATCTCAGGATGTATGCCTGAGGGGGTTAATGATAATACGATTGTTCCAATTAGCCTCTGCAATGTCATATATAAAGTTATCTCTAAGTGCCGTGTTAATAGACTGAGACCTCTGCTAGATGGTATGATATCTCCTACCCAAAGTGCATTTATTCCTGGGAGATTAATTTCTGATAATGCGCTCATCGCTTTTGAATGTATGCATTCTTTAAGTACGTTGAAAGATGCTCGTGGTGAATATTGTGCATATAAGTTGGATCTTGCTAAAGCATATGACCAAGTTGATTGGAAATTCCTGGAAAGTATGTTGCAACCATACGGTTTTGCACCTATGTGGATTAAGTGAATTATGACTTGTGTTACAACCATGAAATTCTCAGTTCGTTTTAATGACCAATTGTTAGACTCCTTTCATCCTTCTCATGGACTGAGGCAAGGGGACCCTCTTTCTCCGTACTTATTCCTCTTTGTGGCTGAAGCACTATCGCTATTACTTAATGATGCTTCGGCAAGAGGGGTTATCCAAGACTTCAGCCTAAACAGACAGGCTCCTGGTATATCTCATTTACTTTTTGCTGATGACAGTCTCCTGTTCTTTAAAGGTAATTTGGAGCAAGCCCTGAATATAAAGGGTATTTTATTGGCTTATGAGGAGGGGACTGGCCAATTATTTAGCCCGGATAATGTTCCATCTTATTTGGCAAGAAATGCTCTGTTGAGAACCAGGTGTCCATTTTGGTTATCCTTAATACGGTCGATGTATTTGAGGATAAATATCTTGGTTTGCCTGTGCCGGAAGGTCGTATGAAGGCGGACAAGTTTCAGTCCACCAAAGATAAAGCGCTCAAGCGGGTTTCGGACTGGATTGAAAAATATGCTTCAAGTGGAGTGAAGGAAATCCAGATTAAGTCTGTTATTCAGGCTATTCCGGTCTATGCTATGGGTATTTTTAAATTTCCTGTTTCACTTTGTGATGAGTTATCCCAGATTATCAGGAATTTTTGGTGAGGCGATGAGGAGAATAGGAAAAAAACATTGGCTAGCTTGGGATAATATGATGAAGCCAAAAAGTGAAGGGGGAATGGGTTTTCACGACCTAAGGTTTTTTAATCAAGCGGTTTTGACCAAACAAGCTTGGCGGTTATTGGTTACCCGGATTCCCTGTGTGCAAAGGTGATGAAAGCTAAATATTATCCTCATGGACACCTAATTTATACGGTATTCCTGCAAGCGACTTCCCTTACTTGGCAAGGTATTATGCATGGGCTTGAGCTGTTGAAAAAGGGCATTATTTGGAGAGTTGTCGATGGAACCAATATTAATATCTGGAGGGATAATTGGATTCCTAGGGAAGCGGGCCTAAAAATAACTGCTAAAAAGAATTGAACGAGGATCAAATGGGTGTCTGAATTATTCATGAGTGGGTCTAGGAGGTGGGATGAGAATCTGATAAGACATCTATTTTATCCTCATGATGTAGAGGAAATTTTAAAGCTTCATATTCTGAATTTGAGTGAGGGAGATCTACTTGCTTGGCATTATGAGAAAAATGAATTATTCTCTGTGAAGAGTGTGTATAGACTGGCACTATCTCTCAAGCAATCAATAGGTGATTCCCGGAATTCTAGTAATGCCGTGAATGGGGAACGGAGGATCTAGGACATAATTTGGAAAGCGAATGTTCCCCAAAAAATTAAATCTTTGCTTGGAGGGTTGCCTCTAATAGTTTGGCTGTTCAAGTTAACAGGGTGAAAGACCATCAAACTATTCTGGGTACGTGCTCGATTTGCGGTATTGAAGATGAATGTACTTTTCATGCATCGGTAAATTGTCCAAAGGCACGTGCATTTCATATGGCTCTGAGGGAAGTATGGAATCTACCAACTGAAGAAATTATCAAATATTCTGGGCCAGACTGGTTTCTTATATTATTGGATCAATTAAATTCGCATATGCGTGAGCAAACAATATTCATGTTTTGGAGAGCTTGGCACTTGAGGAATGATTTGATTTTTGCTAAGGGAAAGGAATCCATCACGACTTCAGTAAGTTTTGTTCAAAGTTGTTGGACTACTTTCTCGTCTTGTCAGGTGAAAGATCGTGGATGTCGCCTAGAGGGGGGGTGAATAGGCGTTTTAAAATAATTACGGTTTAGGCTTGAACAAATGCGGAATAAACCTAACGGTTAATTTGTTAAGCACAAAACCTAAAGCAACTAGGCTCACCTATGTGCACCAACAACTTATGCTAAGCAAGATAAACAACTATGTGATAGCAAGATATATGACAAAGAACAATATGGCTATCACAAAGTAAAGTGCATAAGTAAAGGGCTCGGGTAAGAGATAACCGAGGCAAGCGGAGACGACGATGTATCCCGAAGTTCACACCCTTGCGGATGCTAATCTCCGTTTGGAGCGGTGTGGAGGCACAATGCTCCCCAAGAAGCCACTAGGGCCACCGTAATCTCCTCACGCCCTCGCACAATGCAAGATGCCGTGATTCCACTAAGGGACTCTTGAGGGCGGTCACCGAACCCGTACAAATGGCGACCCTTGGGGCGGTCACCGAACCCGACACTTTGGCAACCCTTGGGGCGGTCACGGTACCGTCAAAATGCTCGGGGCGATCTCCACAACCTAATTGGAGACCCCGACGCTTGCCCGGAGCTATACACCACAATGATTGAGCTCCGAACACCACCAACCGACTAGGGGGCCCCAAGCACCCAAGATAAACAAGCTCAAGGACACCAAGCACCCAAGAGTAATAAGCTTCTCAACTTGTAACTTCCACGTATCACGTGGAGAACTCAAATCGATGCACCAAATGCAATGGCAAGGGCATACGGAGTGCCCAAGTCCTTCTCTCCCAAATCCCACCAAAGCAACTAATGCTAGGGAGGAAAATGAGAGGAAGAATGAAGGAAGAACACGAAGAACTCCAAGATCAAGATCCAAGGGGTTCCCCTCACATAGAGGAGAAAGTGATTGGTGGAAATGTGGATCTAGATCTCCTCTCTCTTTTCCCTCAAAAACTAGCAAGAATCCATGGAGGGATTGAGAGTTAGCAAGCTTGAAGAAGGTCAACAATGGGGGAAGAACACGAGCTCAAAGGATAATGTTCAATGGGGAAGAAGACCCCCTTTTATAGGACCTCCCGAATCCAACCATTATGTGCTCAGGTCGTGCACAAGCGGTACTACCGTTTGGAGGAGCGGTACTACCGCTTGGAGGAGCGGTACTACCGCTTAGCACGCTCAAAACAGCCCAAACGAGAGAGAAAACACGAGTTTTTGGTCCGGGGCGGTACTACCGCTTAGGAGCCACGGTAGTACTGCTCTGGAGCGGTAGTACCGCTCAGGAGCCGCGGTAGTAAAAAATTACATCCGCTCTAGTCGCGGTAGTACCGCTGCAGCCTTCACCAAAACAGCCACAACTTTTGCAAACGGACTCCGAATTCGATGAAACCAAGTTTGTTGGAAAGCTAGAGACAAGGGCTAACACAATCTTGACAGAAATATCAATAATAAGCAAATGAGAAAAGGCCCAAAAGAAAATGGTGAGAACCCTTCCTCGGAGAAGACCGGTAAAACCTCCAACACCGAAAACATCATAGAAGACGCATGCAAACTCCGTTTTCGATGAACTCAAGCTTGTCATAAAGATGACCATAAGATCTAAGACTCACAAAGAGAATCAAACAAGAACCAAGAAACATGATGCAAGGATGCAATGGTTTGATCTCTCGACGAACGATACGATCAAGCTACTCACTTGAGAGCCCCCCTTGATAGTACGGCTATCGATCCTATAACCCGGTCTCCCAACTACCACCATGAGACCGGTAAAATAGAAAACCTATCAAGGGCAAACCTTTGCCTTGCACATGGTCCACTTGAGCTAGATGATGACGATCTTGACTCCCTCAAGTTGGACCACCTTTCTTGATTGCATTGGCTCGATGAAGACTAGATGATTGCTCCCCCATAGTCCACTATGGGTGAGCGACTCTTCAGCACATCTTCACAAGTCCATTGACACCACAATGGATGGCAAGATTCAAACTTGATTGCTCCCCCATACTCCATTATGGGTGAGCCACTCTTTGTGTTGCTCCACTTGAACTTGCACACTGCAAACTTAATGACGATCACCACTTGATGTCATCCTCCATGGGTTGTATGGGATCTTCCTCTTGACGCAAGACCATGGAAACATACCTAACCCCACAAAGAACTCTCACGTAGACCATGGGTTAGTACACAAAGCGTAATGGACAATGCTTACCATACCATGGGAACACTTGGTCCCACTCGGTACATCTTCTATGCTTTGTGAGTTGATCAACTTGATTCACTCTTGACTTAGTCTTGATCAACCTTGAATCTTTCCAACTCTCTTCATTTGGATGATGTCTTGAAGGTAAATATGAATGATCACACAATCTTGTTCTTCAAGACATGCTTGCAATAAGCTCAACACTCACATAACCAATCTTTGGATAATTCCTTAATAGCACCTTGGTCAACCCATAAAATCCTTGAAACCAACACATGGACTTCAAGAAATGCCTATGGAAACATCCTTCAAATATAACTCGATGCAACCATTAGTCCATAGAAAATGTCATCAATTACCAAAACCACACATGGGGGCACCGCATGTCCTTTCAATCTCCCCCATTTTGGTAATTGATGACAATAACTTTGAAGAGAGTTTATATAAGGAATTATGCATCACAATGCAATGCAACAACCAATGATGCAGGAGAATGAGATGCAAATGCTTAGGACCAAAACCAAAGCAAGGAGAAAACTCAGAAGACTTCTCCACAAAACTCTCTGAAACTCCTCCCCCATTGGCATCGATTGCCAAAATGGGTGAAAAGCTGAGAAGGCCAAAATAAAAGGTGTTCCTCCATAAATTGTGTATTTCTCAACAAGAGAGTGGAATGCAATACACATATCCAACTGCCAATACTTGGAGGAAGACAAACTATATTGAGGCCCAAAGATTGCAACAAAAAGATATGACACAAAGACATAACAAAGAGAGACACAAGCAATCCAGATTAAGTCTGTTATTCAGGCTATTCCGGTCTATGCTATGGGTATTTTTAAATTTCCTGTTTCACTTTGTGATGAGTTATCCCAGATTATCAGGATTTTTTGGTGAGGCGATGAGGAGAATAGGAAAAAAACATTGGCTAGCTTGGGATAATATGATGAAGCCAAAAAGTGAAGGGGGAATGGGTTTTCACGACCTAAGGTTTTTTAATCAAGCGGTTTTGACCAAACAAGCTTGGCGGTTATTGGTTACCCGGATTCCCTGTGTGCAAAGGTGATGAAAGCTAAATATTATCCTCATGGACACCTAATTTATACGGTATTGCCGCAAGCGACTTCCCTTACTTGGCAAGGTATTATGCATGGGCTTGAGCTGTTGAAAAAGGGCATTATTTGGAGAGTTGTCGATGGAACCAATATTAATATCTGGAGGGATAATTGGATTCCTAGGGAAGCGGGCCTAAAAATAACTGCAAAAAAAATTGAACGAGGATCAAATGGGTGTCTGAATTATTCATGAGTGGGTCTAGGAGGTGGGATGAGAATCTGATAAGACATCTATTTTATCCTCATGATGCAGAGGAAATTTTAAAGCTTCATATTCTGAATTTGAGTGAGGGAGATCTACTTGCTTGGCATTATGAGAAAAATGGATTATTCTCTGTGAAGAGTGTGTATAGACTGGCACTATCTCTCAAGCAATCAATAGGTGATTCCCAGAATTCTAGTAATGCCGTGAATGGGGAACAGAGGATCTAGGACATAATTTGGAAAGCGAATGTTCCCCAAAAAATTAAATCTTTGCTTGGAGGGTTGCCTCTAATAGTTTGGCTGTTCAAGTTAACAGGGTGAAAGACCATCAAACTATTCTGGGTACGTGCTCGATTTGCGGTATTGAATATGAATGTACTTTTCATGCATCGGTAAATTGTCCAAAGGCACGTGCATTTCATATGGCTCTGAGGGAAGTATGGAATCTACCAACTGAAGAAATTATCAAATATTCTGGGCCAGACTGGTTTCTTATATTATTGGATCAATTAAATTCGCATATGCGTGAGCAAACAATATTCATGTTCTGGAGAGCTTGGCACTTGAGGAATGATTTGATTTTTGCTAAGGGAAAGGAATCCATCACGACTTCAGTAAGTTTTGTTCAAAGTTGTTGGACTACTTTCTCGTCTTGTCAGGCAAACATGCAGGTTGTGGTGTGCAACAAGGGTAAGCAAGTGGTGGAAGATATACAGGTAAACACAAACTTGGAGAGGGAGGTCAGTTCCTGGAAGACTCCCGATTTGGGTTTTTACAAGATTAATGTTGACGCAAGTTTTGTGGAGGCCAGCAAATCTGCGAGCGTGGGGGTGGTGGTCAGAGACCACTATGGACAGGTTATCATCTCCTCTTGGGATTATATTGGTGCTTGCCATAGTGTCGAGGACACGGAGTTACGAGCGACCCTCTCTGGACTGTATATTGGAATCACTCTTGACAAAACCATCATTTTGGAAACTGATTGCTCCTTTGTAGCTTCGATATTTGGAAAAGAGTGTGTTGATAGGTCAAGCCTGGTGGACCTAAAGAAGGAGGCGCTGAATGTGTCAAGGCTGATGCCGGGTATGAAGATATCCAAGATTAATAGGAGGGCAAATATGGTGGCTCACGGGTTTGCTAAGTTTAGCTTTGATAGTAGATCAGATGGTATTCTTTTTAATACTGTTATGCCCTGCGTGGCACAGTTTGTTATGAATGATTGTATGAATGTTTTGAATTAATTAATATATGGTGGGGGTTGCCAAAAAAAAAACTTGTATTTTGAATATCAATATTTTTTTCTATAAGCTTGGTCGAACTTCATAAAGTTTGACTTATGACAAAACTAATAAGCGTAGTAAACATAAATGTGAGGAGTATTATGCAAATATTTCTAACATGTATAAATACTTGTTATGAAACTTTTTCCTTATATGGGGGAATCAAAATGTAATAGAAGCTTGCACACAAAACATGCAAAACTTGCACAATTCGCAGTGATAAAGAACAAGTGGCAACTAGTGCATATAATTAATAATAATCATGATTCAAAGTAGATAAACACAAAAAAGGATTCCATTTAAGTTTCTAGCAAAATATCTGTAGTGTCACATAATTGTAGAATTAATAAGCTGTCACATGCACAATTGTAGGGAAAGTATACGACAACCAAAAAGCCGATTAAGCATCGGTAAAAAGACATAATAAAACAACTTCTTATTGATTTGACTAGATAGTTTGCAAAAATGAATTTCATTTTAAGTTCCTAACAGAAAATTGAGTAGTGTCAAAGGATTCCAACATGAAGTACATCGCCGCATGCACAAATATAGAGGGAAAATCCAACGACTAGAAAATCAACTAAGCATACAAAGATACAATTAAAGAAAGCCAAATATTATTCTAAGTTGAAATGACTTGAGAGCATTGATATTACCTAAAAGAAAAAGGAAATGAAGAAAAAACTCAAATCAAATGATGAAAAGTAAACTTTAAAAAGAGAGAATCAAACACACATTATCTAATCGACTTGTTGGAACTAGTTTTGTACGTATGCATACAACGAATATCCATTTTTGTGCCCATACTCATCTGCACCCGATGAAGAGAAAATTCACAAAAAAATATTAAATTTTTTTAATAAATCTGAATTGTTTTGCATGAAAGATAATTTGGTGCGTGAGGTGCGCTCCGAATTTCAGATCATTTGGACATATGAGTAGCTCTCAACAAAAAAGAAAACCCCAAGTTTGTCTTTTTTTTTGCCGAGAGACACTCAGTTGTCCAAATAATCTAAAATTTTGAGCGCAGCTCACGCAACAAATTATCATCCATGCAAAAAAAATCAGAATTTTTTGAATGTTTCTACTCTCTTTTTGTATTTTCTGTTCATCTGGGGTGCAGCTGAGGCTGGGCACCGAGTCGTCTCATCCACTATACATGCAAAACATCGTATATCCATACACTATACATACATACTGAGTAATTTTAAATATTAATATAGGAATATAAGAAGGAATTAGTCCTAACATATTATATTAGGATTCTTCAGTTTATTTTTTTTGCTTTTAAAAAACAATATTTTAATTAGAGTAACAAAATAAACCAGTATTTTATGATAATAACTAAAAAATCAAGAAACTCAAGTTTTTTAAGGAAGAATGAATTTAAGGTATTGGTCTTACCTTTAATGCAAAAAAATGAGGAGA
The DNA here is from genome assembly GCA_021437245.1 of Aegilops speltoides. NCBI lineage: Eukaryota > Viridiplantae > Streptophyta > Magnoliopsida > Poales > Poaceae > Aegilops > Aegilops speltoides. The sequence continues at coordinate 345,931,858 of CM038145.1, read as the reverse complement.
AAAACTTGCACACATTTGAACAGAAAATTCACATTTTCACATATGCAAGAATATGCATATAATAGTTTACTTTTTTGGGACTCCAACGAAATTGGCACACATATTTTATATTTATAGGTCCCTATATATATATATGACTTGCATATATATATAGGTCCCTATATATATATATGACTTGCATGTGTATGTAGGAGATTAATTATCTTACTTATGTCGATGATATCGCCTCAGAATGTATATGCACGAATACATCAATGATGAATTGCATCTCATATTAATATTACGTGTGAGTGCGCATACACACAACGCGCATTCGCCCACAAGTACGACATGCACGTTTGCATCCACATGAGGGCGCACACATAGAAGCACACACACGCCCCATATCCACAAGCACACACATGCACACGAAAAAAGAAAAAAAACTAAAAATGATAGAAAAACATAGAAATAGAAAAGGTGATAAGATTGAAAAGAAAAAACTAGCTACTGTAGAATTGTAAAAGCATGGGTCTAATCCCAAAGGGGCATGCTACGCGTCCGCTGGCTGATCTTTTTAAAAGATCGGCTGGGACGCGAGTCGTCAGATTTACCGCATCAAGCGGCCAAACGCGCCTCCATTACTGCAACACATGTTTTGTTGCAGAATTTGTTTGCAACTGAGGTTTTTTGTTTATTTTTTTGCAACTGAGGTTTTGTTGCAGTTGCAAGAAATCTTTTACAGAAAATTTTCACAAGAGAAGTATTGTTGCAAAACGTAGCCACGTCATAGAGCATTGCAACACCGCATATGTTTTAGAAGCATAGCTCTTGTTGCGGAAGCGAGTTCAATGGAGGGTGGTGATGGACCCCACTTAGACACGGGTCACGAGGAAGGTGGCGGCCGCGGCCGCGGCCGCTGTAATCCGGCGGGTGATAGTAAGTGTTTCCCAATCCCAAATAAGTGGAGCGACATTTTTTCAGTCTCATGACCCTTTTGTCTTTTGCTACTACTCCCTTCCTTTCGAAATACTTATCGTGGCATTACTTTATGTACTAGATTAGAAAAAGAATCAACTCAAGAAAAAAACAATTGACACATGCATAAAAAATACGAACAAAACAAAACGGGCTGAAATCTTCACCCTGGGGGCTCTTTCAAGGCCTATAAAGGGAAACATCTAGCCCACAAAAATAATCCGCTGAAAAGGATTTGTGCCGTAGGAAAAACTGGCTGGCCAATTGAGGAACATACGAACTGAAAAATCGTCTTAAAGATAAAAAAGATATCATGTGCCTAAGTAATGCTTCCTCCGTAAGCAAATATAAGATCACTAAAGTAGTGGTATAAACGCTATTATATTTCTTTACAGAGGCAGTAGGCAATACATTTTAACTTTGTTTCACCTACACTTGTTTTAACTTTGTCTTATCTTTTTTTAATGGAATTGTCAATTTCTTTGCATCAATGAAATGGAATCAGGGTGCGCCCCTCGATTCGCAAAAAAATAGCAAAACCGTTTACATATAGCTGAATGGTAATTCATCACTGCTACATACTCCTATTCCCTCCGTAATTAAAGAAATATAATAACGTTTAGACCATTAAAATAGTGATTAAATGCTCTTATATTTGTTTACGGACGGAGTAGTAAAACAGTCGCACCTTACAGTATTGTGCTAGGAAGAGTAGTTCGTGGACTGAACATGCCCAGTCATGCCCAGGGCGTGAGTTTGGTCCGGCGCGGACGCGGCGGTCGACCTTGTGGTCTGACTCGTCGTGGACGCAATGGCAAATGAACGGCTGTTCGCCGCCGTCCGGTCACTTGTGGACGAGCGTCCGCCGGCGCCGGAACTCCCAGTCGACAACGTGTAGCTCGATCTGTACCCTCCATGAGGCGGCGCGTACACTGCCACTGGCCTCTCCGGGGGGAGTTTCGGAAGCGGCGCCTCGAACTGGAGCACGCTCATGGCTTGTCGGATGGACGGCCGGAAGCCGTAGTCCGGGTGGACGCACCAGAGGCCCGTGATCAGCGCGCACTCCATCTCGCGCTCGTCCATGTCGCCGTCCAGCCGCGCGTCCGCCGCGTCGAGGAGCGCACCTCTCCCGTACAGCCCCCAGACCCACTCGACGAGCAGGACCTTGCTCTCCTCCTCCTGCGGGTCGACGGGCCTCCGGCCAGAGGCGATCTCGAGGAGGACGACCCCAAAGTTGTAGACGTCGGTCTGCGCGCTAGCCCGGATGGTCACCGCGTACGCCGGGTCCATGTAGCCCTTGGTGCCGGCCAATGTCGTCGTGGTGTGAGCGCCGCTGCTGTGGTTTACGAGGCGCGCGAGCCCGAAGTCCCCCAGCTTGGCGTTGAACGATGAGTCAAGCATCACGTTGCTTGGCTTGATGTCCCTGTGCACCACGCACTGCTCCCACTCCTGGTGCAGGTATGTCAGCGCAGAACCCATGCCAAGTATGATTTTGTACCTGTACATGTCACCAGACAAATGAGGGTTTGAACCTCCTTTTAAAAAGAATTCACAAGACAAATATCAAAAATATACTCTGTGACCTTGAAGTGTAAATAATATCTGTTCACCGAGAATTCATCTCGATTTATGTAACTTTAGGTCAACATCTACACAATTGCTCAATTCCACATCTCTAAACTTCATGTTGCATCATAAACCATTAGGTGAGACTTAGAAACAATTGAAAAATACACTCAAATTCATGTTACCTGGTTGCCCATGTCAGGACTTCCGTGGAATTATAGAGATGGGCATTGAGGCTGCCGTTCGTCATAAGCTCATAGACGTGCAGGAGCTCGTCGTCTTTATGGCACCACCCGACAAGCTGGACAAGGTTGCGATGTCTCAGTCGGCCGATGATGATCACTTCTGCGATGTATTCCCTCCTCCCCTGACTTGATGTCTTGGAAACTCTCTTGATGGCCACATGGAGCCCCTGGTCTTGCAAGAACCCTCGGTATACTTCCCCGAAGCCACCCTCGCCGAGCTTCTCCTCGCCAGAGAATCCCCGAGTTGCCCGAGATAGCTCGTTGTACCTGAATCTCCGTGGTCCTACCCCCTTCTCAAACTCATTGTCCATGTCTTGGTCGAGAGGGGTCTTTGCACCTCTGAATGCTATACCCTTCCTTTTCAGACAGTTGTGGTAGCCAAGCCATGCGGCTATAACGACCAGCACGAAGGTACCAGCGGATACTATCCCGGCAATTAGACCTATGTTTATTGTCTTTGAATCTATCAATAAACATATAGAGTTAATAATTTTGATGTGGTGCATTGTGAACTTACAACAACAACTCAACAATAAAATATTGTGTTATATATGCTTATATTTGTAGCTTTAAATTCAATTACTCTCTCTGTTCGAAAATATAAGGTGCATCAATTTCTGTGGAAGTCAAACATATGTATGTTTCACGAAGATTATAAAATAAATTTTCAACATCTACAGTACCAAATTTATTGCATTACATCCACCTACCACAACTGCGAGTATTATCTCATAAGGATTTGTTGTTTAGGTATGATCTCATACTCAAACCTAGTCTCATACTGTCATAAAACTTTAAGCCACATAAAAAGATTGACTAATTTGCACTTTAGATCGGATATATTAAACTACGGAGTTGCACACAAGAAAAATGAGGAGAAAGCTAGGGATGGATGAGATGATTGTTGCACCAAGCCCCGGCGGAAGAATGGGTGGACTACTATTAGCCTTCAAGAAGGAGGTTAGGATCTACTCCCTGGCTTCCCCTCTGGACTTCATTGATGTTTCAGTATAAGAACAGAACGGGGACACATGGAGACTAACTAACATCTACGGAGAGCCTGGTTGTGATTATAAAGACCGTACATATTGCCTCCTACGAGATTTACACGACCAGTCTAACATTCCGTGGACGGTTATTGGAGACTTCAACGAGATTTTTTTCTCCTCGGAGAAGGAGGGTGGAACTCCTCAGCAGCATCCTCTCCTACAAGCATTCCAAGACACACTATCGTACTCCTTTGTCGAGGATATGGGATATACGGGTGACATGTTCACCTAGTTCGGCGGTGGACTGAAAGAGCGTCATGATCGGGCCATTTCCAACTCTGAATGGATGACTATGCATCCTTTGGTGGGTCTAAGTAATCTAGATATAGGGAAGTCAGACCCTCTACCAATCTGTTTGGATATTGATTACCTTTTTGGGTAGCTTCTAGTAGACCGACATTTGAACATAAATACAAAGCAACATGGCTGGCGGAAGAAATTGTTGAAGAGATTGTCAAATTGGCTTGGTTGAAAGCGGTCACTCAAGGCTTGTGTCCCAAGGTGAAACGGAAATTGGAATCTGTCCACAAGGACATGCATGTTTGGGATCGGCAATTTTTGAAGGGCGATAGAGCTCAGTTGAAAAAAGCTCAGAAAGGCATTGAAGCTTTCCCGAGAGCAACATTTAATGAAGAACTAAAGATGAAGCAAAAAAGATCTCTCGGTCCTTATTGAGAGTTTACTTGATCGAGATGAAACATATTGGGTGCAGTGGGGTTGTGTGAATTGGCTTCCGCGTGGTGATCGCAACGCCAAGTATTTTAACTAGTTTGCATCCGCTAGGAGATGCGAAAACTTGATACGAAATTGAGAAATAATAAGGGATGGGTTGAGGGGAATGATAATCTCAGCCCCTTATTGTTGAGTATTTTGGTAATGGGTGTGATTGAGCAGGAGGTCCTACAGGCATATAAACCCCAGATCATGACCGAGATGAACCATCTCTTAATGGAACCATTTTCAAGGGAGGAGGTGCGAAAGGCATTGTTTCAAATTGGTAACATGAAGGCCCCTGGCCCGGACGGCCTGCATGGTATATTCTTTAAGAGATTATGACACCTACCCAGAGATGAACTAACCAATGAGGTGTTTGATGCGGTCAACAAAAAGAGAATTCCCAGTGGTTGGAACAAATCAACATCGTCCTGATTCCAAAGTTTAAGAAGGTAATCACTCAATATAGGCCTATTAGCTTCTATAATATGGTCTATAAAATCATCTAAAAATATTGGCAAATAGGTTGAATAAAATCCTACCCGAGGTTATCTCACAAACACAAAGTGTCTTTGCCCGGGCAGGCTGATTAAGGAGAATGTGTTGGTTGCATATAAGTGTTTTCATGCGATTAAGAGAAAGTCTCATGGTGCTAAGAGAAAGTCTCATGTGTGGTGAAAATTGATATGTTGAATGCTTATGATTGAGTAGAATGGGAATTCTTGAAACAAATGATGCTGAAGTTGGATTTTTACTCCCAGTGGATGGAATTGATCATGAAATGTATGCCCTTGGTAAGCTGTAGAGTGAGATTTAGTGACACAGAGGCTGAAGAATTTATGCCTACCAGGGGAGACATGGGGAGCCTCTATCCTTGTACCTCCTTTTGATATGCTCTGAAGGCTTATCTTGTATGTTAGCTCATGAGGAGGAGATTGGTGGAATTGAAGGCATCCTCATCTACAGAAATGCACCATCTATTTACCATCTCATATTTTCAAATGACTCACCGATATTTATGAGGGCCAATGTCCATAATGTGCACACTTTGAAGTGAGTACTTGATACATATTGCACTAGCTCTGGTCAGCAGGTTAGCATAGCTAAATCCAATGTTTTTTAGTCCAAACACTAATGTTCGTGTCAGAGAAGATATTTGCAGGGACCTGGACATTTTGACAGAGGCTCTTTCTGACAAGTATCTAGGCTTGCCTACTATGGTTGGTGTGGGGCCATAGTGATTGCTTTCCACATCTTGATAGAATTTGTCAGAGATTGAAAGGGTGGAAGGAAAAGATATGTCTGTCCAAGGGATAGAGATCTTACTAAAATTAGTAGCACATGCAATTCCTTATTATGCTATGTATGTGTTTAGACTCCCAAAAGATATTTGCGAATCTATTAGTGATGAGATTGCACGGGGTTTTGGTGGGGAGACAATGAGGAGAAGAACAAAATGCTTTGGTATGCATGGTGGAAGATGTGCACCCTGAAGAGGAAAGTGGGCATGGGGTTTAGGGACCTTCATAGTTTCAACCTTGCTTTATTAGCAAAACAGTGTCGGCGACTACTCGAGAACCTAGAATCTTTGTTTGCACGTGTTCTAAGGGTAAATACTATACAGCCGATGATATCCTTAGTGCTGGTCCCAAGAAGGGCTCACCCTATACATGGCAGAGTATAGTTGTGGGAATACAAACATTTAGAAGGGGCTGCATATGGTGTGTTGGAATTGGTTCAAGAATTGATATTTGGCAATATCCTTTTGGATACCTTCTAGTGTATCTAGGAAAGTGATAACACCCTAAGGAGGGACTTTGTTGAGTAAGGTGTTGGAGGTAACTGATCCACATTCGGGTATGTGGGATGAAGAACTTATTCGCACAATTTTTTCGGCTATGGATGTCCAAAGAATACTCCAAATACCCCTTCAGGTTGAGGTGCTTGATGATTTCATAGCTTGGAATGCCACTCATTCTGGGATGTTTTCGGTCATACCAGCTTATCATGTAGAATTTGAACACCAATTAGGCCACCATTGGAACTGGGATGATGGCCAAGGTAGTTCACAACTGGATAATATTTGGAAGACCACATGGAGCCTCGCTTTACGTGGGAAAGTGAAGAACTTCATTTGGAAAAGCTTGAAAGGAGTCTTTCCTTGCTTTGGAACTCTAGCTGGCCGCCACATTCGAGTAAGTTCTCAATGCCCACATAGTTGGATAGGTATGGAAGATATCCAACACTGTCTCTTTGTGTGTCGTCATGCAATGGAAATTTGGTCAGAGCTTGGGTTAAAGCATGATATTCATCGAGCTATGGTGGAAGACCGCTGGGAATAAGTAAACGCAGAGATTTTGAGTAGGATACAAGGGATAGCAGCTGAGCTTCCAAAGACAAAATTGAGCGACGGCGGCGTGGTACAATTGGTGGCAGCGACGTTAGTTTGTTAGGGGAATTAATATACAAACACCAGATTGTACTACCATCTCAATCAAAGTTCTCTGCACTAATTTTCTTTGAGCCTCATCGCCCAAACACCCAATTCGCAAGCGGGAGCATTCGCCCATGCACATTGTACTACTTGTGTGATCGTTGACCTATATATTTTGAAGGTAAAATGTTCTCTTGTTCGGGATAAATGAGAGAGGAAATTTCTATACCGAGAAAGCACAGACCTTAAAGAGAAACTTAATGGTCCAAATAAGGGCTGCACCTGTACACATGCTAAAAAATTCACTCTTTCTTTTATGTGTGTTTTCATACGAGTCATATGCTAATGGTCACGTTCCAAGCGAAATCAAATTTTGGTTGTAGTATGGAAAAACATTTTTTGGAGTTGAACATGAACTGAAAAAAATACACAAATTTCATAGCTCAAACACGAAAAAGAATGTAAATCTCAATTGACCAAGAAATATAAGTTTAGTTTGTTAGTTTATGTTTGAAAGTGTTTTGATAATTTCTCTCTGTTGCCTATAAAAAATACGGTTTTCTATTCGTATTTGCAAGGGGTGGATTCTTTATTTTTGTTACATGTTATACAATTTTATGTTTAATATTTGTTATTTGCAGGTTTTTGATTGTTTGTTGTCGTTATCTCTATAGTTTATTAGTTTGGAGTTACATTTGATTGTCAGGCATATCACACACTTTTTCTGCATTCTTTCTTGTAATTACACATTTTACGCAGTTACATCTATGTTTTGTGCTGCAATTACATCTTTTTTTTCTATTGCACTTTATTGTGAGATTGCACTTATCAATTTATGTAATTGGCAATTTTGTGCTACAATAACGTGAAAAAGAGCTAAACGGACTTTTAATACCTTGGCTTGAATATCAAAAGCAAGACGAAAGCACCGAGCTTTCGACCAGGGCTGATGCTGCGACGTGGAAAAAAGCAACTCTAACAGATTCCCTAAATAACGAGCCTTGAAAATGACATTAAGGCTAAAGCCTCTTTCTAAGGTTTCAAAGAGTTGTGTTATTCCAGATCCCCTCAAAGCAGTTGCCTTTATAATACATTTTCCGTTCTGTTTCTCAGAGTGTGTGTATATGTGAACTTTATTTTAGCATTAATTTCATAAGAATATGTTTAACACTTTTATGCTTCTACATCACACAATTCAACAACATTTCAAATGCATAATTTTCAAACTTCCAAATGCAAATTCAAACAGAACATAAGTAAGGTCCATGATACTACATAAAACTAAACATAGATAGGGTCCAAATGATTCATAAACATGTAACTAAAAATAGGTAAGTTCAGATGCGACATAAAGATATATTATAATCTAAAAGTGGCGCAGTCTAACGACATAGCAAGGCTGATGGTCATTGTCATGGTTATTGGAGGAGGAGGAGTCCAAAGATATCTCCATAACAACAACAAAGGAGGCCTTAACACCCCTTCTTCGGGTCACCCGCTCATCCCTAGTGGCGGAAGAATCCATGACCGCCTTGAGAATCCTCCTCTCTAGCTACGGCCGTGTAGCCAGCCTCGGAAGTGTCCATGGGGTCCTAGAGCTTGCTCTGCACTTCAACTATGCTCACTATGGTGGCGTAGATGTGAAGGAAATATGCCCTAGAGGCAATAATAAAGTTATTATTTATTTTCTTATTTCATGATAAATGTTTATCATTCATGCTAGAATTGTATTAACCGGAAACATGATACATGTGTGAATGCATAGACAAAACAATATGTCACTAGTATGCCTCTACAAGACTAGCTTGTTAATCAAAGATGGTTATGTTTCCTAAACCATGAACAAAGAGTTGTTATTTGATTAACAAGGTCACATCATTAGTTGAATGATCTGATTGACATGACCCATTCCATTAGCTTAGCACACGATCGTTTAGTATGTTGCTACTGCTTTTATCCATGACTTATACATGTTCCTATAACTATGAGATTATGCAACTCCCGTTTACCGGAGGAACACTTTGGGTACTACCAAACGTCACAACGAATCGGGTGATTATAAAGGAGTACTACAGTGTCTCCAAAAGGCAGATGTTGGGTTGGCGATTTGAGATTAGGTTTTGTCACTCCGATTGTCGGAGAGGTATCTCTGGGCCCTCTCGGTAATACACATCACTTGAAGCCTTGCAAGCATTACAACTAATGAGTTAGCTGTGAGATGATGTATTACGGAACGAGTAAAGAGACTTGCGATAACGAGATTGAACTAGGTATTGGATACCGACGATCAAATCTCGGCAAGTAACATACCGATGACAAAGGAACGACGATGTTGTTATGCGGTCCGACCGATAAAGATCTTCGCAGAATATGTACGAACCAATATGGGCATCCAGGTCCCGCTATTGGTTATTGACCGGAGACGTGTCTCGGTCATGTCTACATTGTTCTCGAACCGTAGGGTCCGCACGCTTAAGGTTTCGATGACGGTTATATTATGAGTTTGTGTATTTTGATGTACCGAAGAAGTTCGGAGTTCCGGATGTGATCACGGACATGACGAGGAGTCTCGAAATGGTCGAGACATAAAGATTGATATATTGTAAGCCTATATTTGGAGTTCGGAATGGTTCCGGGTGAAATCGGGAATTTACCGGAGTACCGGGAGGTTACCGGAACCCCCCGGGAACTATATGGGCCATAGTGGGCCTTGGTGGAAAGGATAAAGGGCCAGCCCTAGGTGGCCGCGCGCCTCCCCCCTTCCCCTAGTCCTACTAGGACTAGGAAAGGTGGGCCGGCCCCCTCTCTCTCTTTCCCCCTCCGGTGAATCCTATTCCAACTAGGATTGGAGGGGGAATCCTACTCCCAGAGGGAGTAGGACTCCCTGGCGCGCCTCCTCTTGGCCGGCCGGCCCCCTCCCCCTTGCTCCTTTATATACGGGGGCAGGGGGCACCCTAGAACACACAAGTTGATCTATGGATCGTTCCTTAGCCGTGTGCGGTGCCCCCCTCCACCATATTCCACCTCGGTCATATCGTCGCAAAGCTTAGGCGAAGCCCTGCGCCGGTAGAACATCAAGATCGTCATCACGCCGTCGTGCTGACGAAACTCTCCCTCCCCAAAGCTCTACTGGATTGGAGCCCGAGGAGCGTCATCGAGCTGTACGTGTGTCAAGAACTCGGGGGCGCCGGAGTAACGGCGCCGGGATCGGTCGGATCGCGAGGAAATCGTACGACTACTTCCTCTACGTTGTGATCGCTTCCGCTTCGGTCTATGAGGGTACGTAGACAACACTCTCCCCTCTCGTTGCTATACATCACCATGATCTTGCGTGTGCGTAGGAAATTTTTTGAAATTACTACGTTCCCCAACAGTGGAATCCGAGCCTAGGTTTTTATGGTTTGATGTTTTGCACGAGTAGAACACAAGTGAGTTGTGGGCGATATAAGTCATACTACCTACCAGCATGTCATACTTTGGTTCGGCGGTATTGTTGGATGAAGCGGCCCGGACCGACATTACGCCAGACGCTTACGCGAGACTGGTTTCACCGCCACGAGCACTCGTTGCTTAAAGGTGATGGCGGGTGTCTGCTCTCTCACTTTAGTTGAATCGAGTGTGGCTACGCCCGGTCCTTGTGAAGGTTAAACGAGTCTATTTGACAAACTATCGTTGTGGTTTTGATGCGTAGGTAAGAACGGTTCTTGCTAAAGCCCGTAGCAGCCACGTAAAATTTGCAACAACAAAGTAGAGGACGCCTAACTTGTTTTTGCAGGGCATGTTGTGATGTGATATGGTCAAGACGTGATGCTATATTTTATTGTATGAGATGATCATGTTTTGTAACCGGTTATCGGCAATCGGCAGGAGCCATATGGTTGTCGCTTATTGTATGAAATGCAATCGCATCTGTAATGCTTTACTTTATCACTAAACGGTAGCGATAGACGAGAAGCATAAGATTGGCGAGACGACAACGATGCTACGATGGAGATCAAGGTGTCGCGCGCGGTGACGATGGTGATCACGACGGTGCTTCAGAGATGGAGATCACAAGCACAAGATGATGATGGCCATATCATATCACTTATATTGATTGCATGTGATGTTTATCCTTTATGCATCTTATCTTGCTTTGATTGACGGTAGCATTTTAAGATGATCTCTCACTAAAATTATCAAGAAGTGTTCTCCCGAGTATGCACCGTTGCCAAAGTTCGTCATGCCCGCACACCACGTGATGATCGGGTGTGATAAGCTCTCGTCCATCTACAACAGTGCAAGCCAGTTTTGCACACGCAGAATACTCAGGTTATACTTGACGAGCCTAGCATATGCAGATATGGCCTCGAACACGGAGACCGAAAGGTCGGCGTGAATCATATAGTAGATATGATCAACATAAGATGTTCACCATTGAAAACTACTCCATTTCACGTGATGATCGGTTATGGTTTAGTTGATTTGGATCACGTGATCACTTAGATGACTAGAGAGATGTCTGTCTAAGTGGGAGTTCTTAAGTAATATGATTAATTGAACTTAAATTTATCATGAACTTAGTACCGATAGTATCTTGCTTGTCTATGTTTGATTGTAGATAGATGGCTCGTCTGTTGTTCCGTTGAATTTTAATGCGTTCCTTGAGAAAGCAAAGTTGAAAGATGATGGTAGCAATTACACGGACTGGGTCCGTAACTTTGAGGATTATCCTCATTGCTGCACGTAAGAGTTACGTCCCGATGCACCGCTAGGTGCCAGCCTCTTCTTGATGTAACCGACGGCGTTAAGAACGTCTGGCTGAGCAAAGCTGATGACTACTCTATAGTTCAGTGTGCCATGCTTTACGGCTTAGAACCGGGACTTCAACGACGTTTTGAACGTCATGGAGCATATGAGATGTTCCAGAGTTGAAGTTAATATTCCAACAGAATGCCCGGATTGAGAGATATGAAGTCTCCAATAAGTTCTATAGCTGCAAGATGGAGGAGAATAGTTCGTCGGTGAGCACATACTCGTAATGTCCGGGTACTATAATCACTTGACACAATTGGGAGTTAATCTTCCGGATGATTGTGTCATTGACAAATTCTTCAATCACCGCCACCAAGCTACAAAGGCTTCGTGATGAACTATAATATGCAAGGGTTAGTAAAGACTATACCGAGCTCTTCGCAATGCTAAAGGCTGCGGAGGTAGAAATCAAGAAGGAGCATCAAGTGTTGATGGTCAATAAGACCACTAGTTTCAAGAAGAAAGGCAAAGGGAAGAAGAAGGAACTTCAAGAAGAACAGCAAGCAAGTTGCTGCTCAGAGAAGAAACCCAAGTCTGGACCTAAACCTGAAACTGAGTGCTTCTACCGCAAGCGATCGGTCATTTGAAGCGGAACTGCCCCAAGTATTTGGCGGATAAGAAGGATGGCAAGGTGAACAAAGGTATATGTGATATACATGTTATTGATGTGTACCTTACTAGAGCTCGCAGATAGCACTGGTATTTGATAACTGGTTCTTGCTAATATTTGCAACTCAAAGCAGGGACTACGGATTGCTTAACACGGCAAAGGACGAGGTGACGATGCGCGTGGGAAATGGTTCCAAAGTCGATGTGATCGCGGTCGGCACGCTACCTCTACATCTACCTTCGGGATTAGTTTTAGACCTAAATAATTGATATTTGGTGCTGCGTTGAGCATGAACATTATATCTGGATCTTGTTTGATGCGAGACGGTTATTCATTTAAATCGAGAATAATGGTTGTTCTATTTATATGAGTAATATCTTTTATGGTCATGCACCCTTGAAGAGTGGTCTATTTTGATGAATCTCGATAGTAGTGATACACATATTCATAATGTTGAAACCAAAAGATGCAGAGTTGATAATGATAGTGCAACTTATTTGTGGCACTCGCCGCTTAGGTCATATCGGTGTAAAGCGCATGAAGAAACTCCATATTGATGGACTTTTGGAGTCACTTGATTATGAATCACTTGGCACTTAAGAACCGTGCCTCATGGGCAAGATGACTAGAACCCGCTCACCGGTACTATGGAGAGAGCAACAGATTTGTTGGAAATCATACATACAGTATGTATGTGGTCCGATGAATGTTGAGGCTCGTGGCGGATATCGTTATTTTCTCACCTTCACAGATGACTTAAGCAGATATGGGTATATCTACTTAATGAAACATAAGTCTGAAACATTTGAAAAGTTCAAAGAATTTCAGAGTGAAGTTGAAAATCATCGTAATAAGAAAATTAAATTTCTACGATCTGATCGTGGAGGTGAATATTTGAGTTACGAGTTTGGTCTACATTTGAAACAATGCGGAATAGTTTAGAAACGCCACCCGGAACACCACAACGTAATGGTGTGTCCGAACGTCGTGTCGCACTTTACTAGATATGGTGCGATCTATGATGTCTCTTACAGATTTACCGCTATCGCTTTTGGGGTTATGCTCTAGAGACGGCCGCATTCACACTGAATAGAACACCGTCAAAATCCGTTGAGACGACACCTTATGAACTATGGTTTAGCAAGAAACCAAAGTTGTCATTTCTTAAAGTTTGGGGATGCGATGCTTATGTGAAAAAGCTTCAACCTGATAAGCTCGAACCCAAATCGGAGAAATGTGTCTTCATAGGATACCCAAAGGAGACAGTTGGGTACACCTTCTATCACAGATCCGAAGGCAAGACATTTGTTGCTAAGAATGGATCCTTTCTAGAGAAGGAGTTTCTCTCGAAAGAAGTGAGTGGGAGGAAAGTAGAACTTGATGTGGTAATTGTACCTTCTCCCTTACTTGAAAGTAGTTTGTCGCAGAAACCGGTTCCTGAGACATCTACACCAAGTAATGAGGAAGTTGATGATGTTGATCATGAAACTTCAGATCAAGTCACTACAGAACCTTGTAGATCAACCAGAGTAAGATCTGCACCAGAGTGGTACGGTAATCCTGTTCTGGAAATCATGCTACTAGATCATGATGAACCTACGAACTATGAAGAAGCGATGGTGAGCCCAGATTCCGCAAAATGGCTTGAGGCCATGAAATCTGAGATGGGATCCATGTATGAAAACAAAGTATGGACTTTGGTTGACTTGCCCGAGGGTCGGCAAGCAATAGAAAACAAGTGGATCTTCAAGAAGAAGACCGACGACGGTAATGTTCTCGTCTACAAAGCTCGACTTGTCGCAAAGGGTTTTCGACAAGTTCAAGGGATTGACTACGATGAGACCTTCTCACCAGTAGCGATGCTTAAGTCTGTCCGAATCATGTTAGCAATTGTCGCATTTTATGATTATGAAATTTGGCAAATGGATGTAAAGACGCATTCTGAATAGATTTACGGAAGAAGAGTTGTATATGATGCAACGAAGGTTTTATCGATCCAAAGGAGCTAACAAAGTGTGCAAGCTCCAGCGATCCATTTATGGACTGGTGCAAGCATCTCGGAGTTGGAATAAACGCTTTGATAGTGTGATCAAAGCATTTGGGTTCATTCAGACTTTTGGAGAAGCCCAGTATTTACAAGAAAGTGAGTGGGAGCTCAGAGCATTTCGATATTATATGTAGATGACATATTACTAATCGGAAATGATATAGAATTTCTGGATAGCATAAAGGGATACTTGAATAAGAGTTTTTCAATGAAAGACCTCGGTGAAGCTGCTTACATATTGGGCATCAAAATCTATGGAGATAGATCAAGACGCTTAATTGGACTTTCACAAAGCACATACCTTGACAAAATTTTGAAGAAGTTCAAAATGGATCAAGCAAAGAAAGGGTTCTTGCCTGTGTTACAAGGTGTGAAGTTAAGTAAGACTCAATGCCCGACCACTGCAGAAGATAGAGAGAAAATGAAAGATGTTTCCCTATGCTTCAGCCATAGGCTCTATCATGTATGCAATGCTGTGTACCAGACCTGATGTGTGCCTTGCTATAAGCTTAGCAGGAGGTACCAAAGTAATCCAGAGTGGATCATCGACAGCGGTCAAGAACATCCCGAAATACCGAAAAGGACTAAGGATATGTTTCTCGATATGGAGGTGACAAAGAGCTCATCGTGGCGGTTACGTGGATGCAAGCTTTGACACTGATCCGACGATTCTAAATCGCAGACCGGATACGTATTTACACTAAACGGAGGAGCTGTCAGTTGGTGCAGTTCTAAACAAAGCGTCGTAGCGGGATCTACATGTGAAGCGGAGTACATAGCAGCTTCGGAAGCAGCTAATGAAGGAGTCTGGATGAAGGAGTTCATATCCGATCTAGGTGTCATACCTAATGCATCGGGTCCAATGAAAATCTTCTGTGACAATACTGGAGCAATTGCCTTAGCAAAAGAATCCAGATTTCACAAGAGGACCAAGCACATCAAGAGATGCTTCAATTCCATCCGGGATTTAGTCCAGGTGGGAGACATAGATATTTGCAAGATACATACGGATCTGAATGTAGCAGACCCGTTGACTAAGCCTCTTCCACGAGCAAAACATGATCAACACCAAGACTCCATGGGTGTTAGAATCATTCCTATGTAAATCTAGATTATTGACTCTAGTGCAAGTGGGAGACTGAAGGAAATATGCCCTAGAGGCAATAATAAAGTTATTATTTATTTCCTTATTTCATGATAAATGTTTATCATTCATGCTAGAATTGTATTAACCGGAAACATGATACATGTGTGAATGCATAGACAAAACAATATGTCACTAGTATGCCTCTACAAGACTAGCTTGTTAATCAAAGATGGTTATGTTTCCTAAACCATGAACAAAGAGTTGTTATTTGATTAACAAGGTCACATCATTAGTTGAATGATCTGATTGACATGACCCATTCCATTAGCTTAGCACACGATCGTTTAGTATGTTGCTACTGCTTTTATCCATGACTTATACATGTTCCTATAACTATGAGATTATGCAACTCCGCTTACGGAGGAACACTTTGGTACTACCAAACGTCACAACGAATCGGGTGATTATAAAGGAGTACTACAGTGTCTCCAAAAGGCAGATGTTGGGTTGGCGATTTCGAGATTAGGTTTTGTCACTCCGATTGTCGGAGAGGTATCTCTGGGCCCTCTCGGTAATACACATCATCAAGCCTTGCAAGCATTACAACTAA
This sequence comes from Aegilops speltoides, assembly GCA_021437245.1. NCBI lineage: Eukaryota > Viridiplantae > Streptophyta > Magnoliopsida > Poales > Poaceae > Aegilops > Aegilops speltoides. The sequence continues at coordinate 345,915,745 of CM038145.1, read as the reverse complement.
TGAGTTAGCTGTGAGATGATGTATTACGGAACGAGTAAAGAGACTTGCCGTAACGAGATTGAACTAGGTATTGGATACCGACGATCGAATCTCGGGCAAGTAACATACCGATGACAAAGGAACGACGATGTTGTTATGCGGTCGACCGATAAAGATCTTCGCAGAATATGTAGGAACCAATATGGGCATCCAGGTCCCGCTATTGGTTATTGACCGAGACGGTCTCGGTCATGTCTACATTGTTCTCGAACCGTAGGGTCCGCACGCTTAAGGTTTCGATGACGGTTATATTATGAGTTTGTGTATTTTGATGTACCAAGAAGTTCGGAGTTCGGATGTGATCACGGACATGACGAGGAGTCTCAAATGGTTGAGACATAAAGATTGATATATTGGAAGCCTATATTTGGAGTTCGAATGGTTCCGGGTGAAATCGAATTTATCGAGAGTACCGGAGGTTACCGAACCCCGGGAACTATATGGGCCATAGTGGGCCTTGGTGGAAAGGAGAAAGGGCCAGCCCTAGGTGGCGCGGCCTCCCCTTCCCTAGTCCTACTAGGACTAGGAAAGGTGGGCCGCCCCTCTCTCTCTTTCCCCTCCGGTGAATCCTATTCCAACTAGGATTGGAGGAATCCTACTCCCGAGAGAGTAGGACTCCTGGCGCGCCTCCTCTTGGCCGGCCGCCCCTCCCCTGCTCCTTTATATACGGGGCAGGGGGCACCCTAGAACACACAAGTTGATCTACGGATCGCTCCTTAGCCGTGTGCGGTGCCCCCCACCATATTCCACCTCGGTCATATCGTCGCAAAGCTTAGGCGAAGCCTGCGCCGTAGAACATCAAGATCGTCATCACGCCGTCGTCTTCGACGAAACTCTCCCTCCCCGGCTCTCTGGATTGGAGCCCGAGGAGCGCCATCGAGCTGTACGTGTGTCAACAACTCGGGCGCCGGAGTAACGGCGCCGGATCGGTCGGATCGCGAGGAAATCGTCGACTACTTCCTCTACGCCAGATCGCTTCCGCTTCGGTCTCACGAGGGTACGTAGACAACACTCTCCCCTCTCGTTGCTATACATCACCATGATCTTGCGTGTGCGTAGGAAATTTTTTGAAATTACTACGTTCCCCAACAAGATGATCGGAGGTTTCTATGGATGCCTAGTTCATGCTCTCCACTCGGGTCTCAACAATGTCCTAGTCCTCTGGTCGCTGATATTGTCCCAGTTAATTGAGTCTTTGGAGTCAATGGTGTTCAACATATTTTTAAACACCCCACTAGTGTCGCACGAGGTGGAGGTTGCGACTGCTGGACGGGGCGCCCAGGGAGGGAGCCGACGAGGAGGTCCCCTTTGGCGTCGAGAAGTATCGGCGTGCAACATAAGCGCCCTACCTGCGATCTGTGTGGATTGACATAGGGGCACGGTTGCCGTGCAAACGTGAGGAGGCGAGGAACGATGGTGGGGTGTTGTGGGAGCGACTGTGGAGCCTAGGGAATTGCAATGGGGCGTGGGGAACAATGGATGGAACAAGGGAGGGGGAGAGGGAGGATGAGAGTGCAGCCATGTGAGAGTGGCGGGGGCGGTACAGACAATTGCGAGTGCGAGTGCGCAGGCAGGAACGAAATCTCCCGGGCACCAAAATGTGTATAGAGAGCCTTGCATATTCTCTAATAAAAAGATTAGAGGATTGTTTTTAGAATGCCTTTAAAAATGGCAATAGAAGGGACTATAAGGAATTTTTATAGTCTGTTTTTTTTTTTCGAAAATTCCCGAATGAACCATGGTCTAGGCGCACCCTAATTGGACTATTGTAAATGTAAAAAAGTCAAACAATTCTGAAACTTTTTTTAAAGAATATGGTCTAGTGTTATACTCTCGCGTAAAATTTAGTGAAGAAATGACTTCAATGGTCTTATGTGAAGAAAATAACATTTTTTTAAATTAAGTTGCTATATAGGGTGTGCATTCCAAAAGTGAAAAGTCCACGTCCGTTTTTGTTCACTCTTCATTATTTTGGCACTTTTTTATAAGCCGGAGGAGAGGTTAGGAGAGTTGCTCAAATCAACTGTTCTTGAACTTAAACCACGACACTTATTATTTTGGACGGAGAGAGTGCATATTTTCAGACGTTTCCTAAGTCGGTTAAGAAGTTGAAGATACTGCCTTTTTTTGAATAAAAGTTGAGCATAGCTAAACAGAGGACGAAGCCACCTACCAGACATGGTGGAGTCGAACGACCATGAAAGAATCTGATGTTGCTCGATGAAGTCCGCGATGGACGCCGAGAACCCAACCGCCGCGTCCTGCGGCAGACCGGCTTTCCGCAGATCTACGTTTGCGCTGACCGTGTATGCGCTCTGCCCTGGCGGGTCGTCGAACCGCAGAGTGGCCGAGAGCGTGGCCGTTTGGGCGTCGTAGCTCACCTTCGCCGACATGATCCCGTTGTAGATGCCGTCCGGCAGCGCCGTGTACTCCATGGACCTGATGCTGTTGACGTTGACGCCGATGTGGCAGTTGGTGTCGGTGGGGTCCCAGCCGAGGTTCCTGTACGTGTCGAACTCCACGCCGACGGTCGGCGGGAAGTCGGTGTTGGCTGGGTTGTCGCGGTTGTTGAACAGCGCGAGGTACCCGCCCGTCGCGTCCGTGGGCATGCTCGGCGGGTAAGGCCCCACGAAGAACGCCATGCCATCACCTCTCTGCAGCGCAAGCAGCGACTGATAAGCGTACGAACGCGATGCATGTCATGGGAAAGTAATTCTACTTGCCGCGCTGTTATCGCTGGCGGGCTTGATGGCGAAGGCGAAGTTGGTGGTGAAGCTGGCGACCTTGCCAGCGCTGTCGTCCCAGAGACGCACCGCCTGCCCGTGGGCTACGCGGCCGGTGCTCCACTTCCTCGAGTGGTTGGTCAGGTCGATCCGGTTGAGGGCGGGGGCGGAGTCGTTCATGTACTTGAGGTCGGCGCCGGCCAGGACGCCGGCACCGGAGAAGTTGTAGCTGAAGCTAAGGGAGGCGACATGAGGAAGGCAGCTAGCCATGATGAGTAGGAGCAAGTATGGGAAGCTGAGGAAAAGAAAGCAATTCGCTCTCTTCATCAGCATGGCCTATGAAGTACTATGAACGTACAGTATGTTATGTCCAAGCTCTTGCTCGTTAATAATGTCTGCGCTAGTCCATTAACGTTAGTCCTCCTCTCATCATCGTTGATAGTTCAGGAAAAGGTTTTAATTGGTCGATCATAGGGACATTCTTTTCCTCGATCATATGGTCAAAGACTCAAAGGCCGGCCTGAATGTCTACATCAAGCTGGCCTCTGCTATGCGTATTATATACCCGTATACGTAGTTGGTATTGAATTCGACGCGTTGCCCCAGATTGATCCCTTTCTCGGAAGGAAAATCTTGCAGAGGACGCCAAGAACTCGTCGTAGTAGGACTGCAGGAGTACGTACTACTACTGCCTCGTCAACTTCATATAATAATGATTTTTTTTTTTTGCATTACAACCCGCTAAGCTTTGACAATTAAGTACTGACATCATTCCCCCGTGTGCTACAAAGTAGAACATGTTCTAAACATACTGCTATACTATAATTGTATATAAATACATATGCTTGCACAAAATAAATTATGGAAATGGAGAAAATTACAAAAGCACTGTGTTCGAAGACTATTGAACTTTTTTATTCGTATGTCCGCCATTACTGATTTCAGAACTAACCTATTTTTAAGCGTTAACAAATTTTGCATGGATATTTTAAGTTTAATGTGCTAGGAAAATGAAGAGATCCCTAAAATGAACACCAACTTCTTGTGTATTTATTTCCTCTTTGCAAAATTAATAAGATTGTGCTGCGCGGCACATATTGTTTTCAGCCTCAAATACAATATCCAATACAGATTCGACAAAAAAACATGTACAAAGGTCTCGTTGGAACAAATGTGCAAGAAAGTGTTTACAAATCCACGAAAACATGTACATAAAAGAAAGTGTTTTCTAGTTCAAGTAACAATGTTTTCTAATTGCCTAAATGTCATGCATCTTAAAGAAGGCACATATATTACTTTTTAAAATTTAGTTGATTAACTTCTTTTAAGGTTTCGTGATTCCATGGAAATAGTGCAAATAGGCACGTTGTGAGTGCCAACCAACCATTTTTTTTCTATGTTCCCTAGATATGCCAACGGCCATCATTATGCTAGTGATATTTAGGATTTTATGAATATTGGATAAGTAATCAATAAAAGTTGCTTGGGGATTCATAATGTTTTACGCCAGTTTCCTATCGTAGTTATACTGGTATTCGCGTAGGAACTGAAAGCCATGAATGCAAGTGGTGGTGAAGGAAGAAGTGACAAATTATTAGTTGGTTTTTGGGCAGAGATGTTCTGATAAGGGTGTCATTGTTGAAAGTTACTATGGTTGGGAGGTGATCAGGGTCACAACATATAGTATAACCAATCTGTTAATTATTTATCCTTGTGGACTCCTATTAAGATGTGAACTATATATTGGCATGTCAATACTCAGTATGTGCTATTACGGTTATCACTCGGTAGTATTTATCCTTGGTGAAGCCGCCGATAGCAAGAGTCTTAGGATGGATGTCTACTAGATTTTCTCATACATTTTTTAATGGTTTTATATACTTCTACCATGATAAATTTTTGACAAAGCAAATGGTTTTCTTTTGAGGGCACGGTCATCGTATTTTCCATTCTATTCCAAAATGATCCTAGTCATAGCACCACAATAACCAGTATATACTAGTCTGCTAGCCATTTGGAATTAGATAGTAGATTCACCGTAACTGCATCCAATAAGGTATCACATTTTGTTAGTTAGAATCCCACTAATTTTTAATCTTCTCTTCATACATGTTGATACCGCAAAAGTTAGTCTACGAAGCATGACAATCTCTTTGATCTATATTTATAACACAAAAGATGATTACAATTCTTTTGATATTTTGTTCATTTAAAGCAACATGATGACCGGGCATATATTGTGTGGACGAGTTCCCTTGAGTATTTTTAATAGGCTTTATAGATGTTAGAAGCGATACACATAAATTCAGACTACTTGGAGCAATTTCTTTGTTGTTTACTAACCAAAGCAATATTTGTAAACATGTGGTAATTTTGTCTTGTTTCTGCAGCTATTACTTTGTAAGGATCATGCACGTATGACTTTAACATAAGTGCGGTGTAGTTGTTGGTTTATTATAATGGCTAACTTGTGCGACACAGTCATATTATATAGTTCAATAAAATAAACAAGATTAAAATAATTTTCAAAAGAAAAAATGGTAGATGTGAATGAGCCTATGTACTCACATCCTCGAATTGTACCTTGCAGTTATTATTTTCCATCCATTATTAATTGCACCCTTCATCGTATTTTTTATTCCACACACAAACTAACAAGAAACATGCATACTAATTTCCATCTGCTAATATATGTTCATGTTATATCATGTCATATTTGTCATGTATCTTACATGATTGACAATAGCATGGGCCATATGGTTACGCCAAAGGTGAGTTCTAGGCTATACTCGAAACAGGGCCATGGCATTGTTGCACCTACACTGGATTTGGGCTAGTGTAGAATTTGGTTCTTGCGTAGTGGACGTTAGGACAAATACATGTATAAGGGTGTGAAATTACTTCCATTGTGAAAAGTCAATGCTATGGCACATGCAAAAGCTACAGGTGGCACAAAAACCCATTGAACATAATTTCAGCCTCTTCAATCTGCCCCTTCAGGTATCAAGCTTTGGTTCCTTACAAAAAGAGGGAAATGTTCAAAATAATGATATATGTTGTACAGATTCATGTGCAAATATACAACAAATCATGCTACCTGTTTCACAATGTAGATCTAACAGTATTGTCTGCTAATTGTATGGAGAAGTAAAACAATATGTCCTTGCAGTACAATATGGTACACAAATAAGAAAGATGTTGTACTCTGTTACAGAAGTTTGAAAATGCTACATGAACCAATATATGAACTCATAGGGTATTATACGGGGATAATTGGAGATGTTGTAGTGAAAGAAGGGAAGATAGACACCTATACAACCTCTTCCTGAAAACTAGCCCTTTGATATAGAACCACATTCCAACCATTCTAATCAAGGCTAGAGAGCTCCTAGGCAAGAATATGAGAAATATGACTGATTCGGGTGATTCCAAACCACTTCCTTGCTTCTATAAACGCCTATTTCCTCCCGTTCTTGACCTCCCCTACTCCTAAACTTCATCATTCTTGATTCAACTCATATTCTTGTGTGTGCGTGTGTGTGTGTGTGTGTGTGTGTGTGTGTGTGTGTGTGTGTGTGTGTGAGAGAGAGAGAGGGAGGGAGGGAGAGGGAGAGGGAGAGGGGGAGATATCATATGGGTCTTAAGAATGCTTTGATTGAAGATGTTTCATGGAGTTCATCCAAGTGACCTTTTTTGCAAATTACTCTGGGAGGGTGTGTGCATCCTAGACGTTTAGGGGTCACTTGAGAGCTTTCAACCATCGTATTGTGAAGGAACCAAGAGTTTGTATGAGACCTTCGCCTTCTTTGTGAAGATATACCCGAAGCGAGGCTTGACCACCCATTGTGGGTGATGTAGCTGAGATCTTTACATTCTTAGAGACTTTGTGTCTCAATGTCTCCATCAATGTGGAGTAGGATAGCGTCAATACCTGAACAGTGGGCAAATGTTTTTGGGAACCTCATTGTTTGCATCCTTCTAAACTCATCTCCCTACTTACTTGAAAATCATTTGCCATAATATTTATCTTGTTAGCTTGTTTCTATAGTAGTTGATCTAAGAAATTTTTTATCTAGTTATAGTATAAAACTTTTTTTCAAATTAATAGCATTAGTTTTATATGATTACCCCCCTCTCTAGTCCATTCATATCGATCACCTACCCCCTTTCACCCCCCGAGACCATTCCAACGATGATGGCCCTTTTCAGTATGAGGGATGTTCGAATTTGCCTTTGTGTGTGAGGGCGATGTTGCTCATGGGTTTGAGTATTTTTCCTTGGCATCGCTTCATTCTTTATTTCGGGCATCGTGTCTTCAGATTTTTGTTTTCGGGGGAGTTGGAGCAGCGCACTCAAGTCTAGACACAGGGGGCTCTTTTCTTCAATCCAACCTGTGCATGATGCCATGGGCTCCATCTCAAGTCATTTGCACGATTTACTTCTCTCCTTTTGTGACTCTATATTTTGGCTCTAGCGGCTTGTTGAAATTCCTTCGTCGTCACAAATTGAGGAACTTGCTCCCCATGTGGAGATAATGTTGGGGAACGTAGTAATTTCAAAAAAATTCCTACGCACACGCAAGATCATGGCGATGCATAGCAACGAGCGGGGAGAGTGAGTCCACGTACCCTCGTAGACCGAAAGCGGAAGCGTTAGCACAACGCGGTTGATGTAGTCGTACGTCTTCACGATCCGACCGATCCAAGTACCGAACGTACGGCACCTCTGAGTTCAGCACACGTTCAGCTCGATGACGTCCCGCGAACTCCGATCCAGCAGAGCTTCACAGGAGCGTTCCGTCAGCACGACGGCGTGATGACAGTGATGATGTTGCTACCGACGCAGGGCTTCGCCTAAGCACCGCTACGATATGACCGAGGTGGAATATGGTGGAGGGGGGCATCGCCCATGGCTGGGAGAGATGAACAGATCAACTTGTGTGTCTAGAGGTGCCCCCTGCCCCCGTATATAAAGGAGCAAGGGGGGAGGCTGCCGGCCAGGAGGAGGGCGCGCCAAGGGGGAGTCCTACTCCCACCGGAGTAGGACTCCTCCTTTCCTTGTAGGAGTAGGAGAAGGGAAGGAAGGGAGAGAGGAGGAGAAGGAAAAAGGGGGGTGCCGCCTCCCCTCCTTGTCCAATTCGGACTAGAGGGGGAGGGGGGCGCCGCTGCCCTGGCCGCCCCTCCTCTTCTACCACTAAGGCCAATTAGGCCTAATATACTCCCTAGGGGGGGGGCCGTTAACCCCCCGATACTTCGGTAAATGTCTGAAACCTCCCGAAACACTTCCGATCTCCGAACATAGTCGTCCAATATATCGATATTCACGTCTCGACCATTTCAAGACTCCTCGTCATGTCCGTGATCATATCCGAGACTCTGAACTACCTTTGGTACATCAAAACAAAAAAACTCATAATACCAATCATCACCGAACTTTAAGCGTGTGGACCCTACGGGTTCGAGAACTATGTAGACATGACCGAGACACGTCTCCAGTCAATAACAGAAAGTGGAACCTGGATGCTCATATTGGTTTCCACATATTCTACGAAGATCTTTATCAGTCAAACCGCATAACAACATACGTAGTTCCCTTTGTTATCGGTATGTTACTTGCCCGAGATTCGATCGTCGGTATCTCAATACCTAGTTCAATCTCGTTACCGGCAAGTCTCTTTACTCGTTATGTAATTCATCATCCCGCAACTAAATTATTAGTCACATTGCTTGCAAGGCTTACAGTGATGTGCATTACTGAGAGGGCCCAGAGATACCTCTTCGACAATCGGAGTGACAAATCCTAATCTCGAAATACGCCAACTCAACAAGTACCTTCGGAGACACCAGAGCACCTTCATAATCACCCGATTCGTTGTGACATTTGGTAGCACACAAAGTGTTCCTCCGGTAAATGGGAGTTGCATAATCTCATAGTCATAGGAACATGTATAAGTCATGAAGAAAGCTATAGCAACATACTAAACGATCAAGTGCTAAGCTAACGGAATGGGTCAAGTCAATCACATCATTCTACTAATGATGTGATCCCGTTAATCAAATGATAACTCATGTCTATGGTTAGGAAACTTAACCATCTTTGATTAATGAGCTAGTTAAGTAGAGGCATACTAGTGACACTATGTTTGTCTATGTATTCACACATGTATTATGTTTCCGGTTAATACAGTTCTAGCATGAATAATAAACATTTATCATGATATGAGGAAATAAATAATAACTTTATTATTGCCTCTAGGGCACATTTCCTTCAGTCTCCCACTTGCACTAGAGTCAATAATCTAGATTACACAGTAATGATTCTAACACCCATGGAGTCTTGGTGTTGATCATGTTTTGCTCGTGGAAGAGGCTTAGTCAACGGGTCTGCAACATTCAGATCCGTATGTATCTTGCAAATCTCTATGTCTCCCACCTGGACTTGATCCCGGATGGAATTGAAGCGTCTCTTGATGTGCTTGGTTCTCTTGTGAAATCTAGATTCCTTTGCCAAGGAAATTGCACCAGTATTGTCACAAAAGATTTTCATTGGACCCGATGCACTAGGTATGACACCTAGATCGGATATGAACTCCTTCATCCAAACTCCTTCATTTGCTGCATCTGCAGCAGCTATGTACTCCGCTTCACATGTAGATCCCGCCACGATACTTTGTTTAGAACTGCACCAACTGACAGCTCCATCGTTCAATATAAACACGTGTCCGGTTTGCGATTTAGAATCGTCCGGATCAGTGTCAAAGCTTGCATCGATGTAACCATTTACGACTAGCTCTTTGTCACCTCCATAAACGAGAAATATATCCTTAGTCCTCTTCAGGTATTTCAGGATGTTCTTCACTGTTGTCCAGTGATCCACTCCTGGATTACTTTGGTACCTCCCTACTAAACTAATACCAAGGTACACATCAGGTCTGGTACACAACATTGCATACATGATAGAGCCTGCTGAAGCATAGGGAACATCTTCCATTTTCTCTCTATCTTCTGCAGTGGTCGGGCATTGAGTCTGACTCAATTTCATACCTTGTAATATAGGCAAGAACCCTTTCTTTGCTTGATCCATTTTGAACTTCTTCAAAACTTTAGCAAGGTATGTGCTTTGTGAAAGTCCAATTAAGTGTCTTGATCTATTTCTATAGATATTGATGCCCAATATATAAGCAGCTTCACCGAGGTCTTTCATTGAAAAACTTTTATTCAAATATCCTTTTATGCTATCCAGAAATTCTATATCATTTCCAGTCAACAATATGTCGTCCACATATAATATCAGAAATGCTACAGAGCTCCCACTCACTTTCTTGTAAATACAGGCTTCTCCAAAAGTATGTATAAAACCATATTCTTTGATCACACTATCAAAGCATTTATTCCAACTCTGAGAGGCTTGCACCAGTCCATAAATGGATCGCTGGAGCTTGCACACTTTGTTAGCACCTTTCGGATCGACAAAACCTTCTGGTTGCATCATATATAACTCTTCTTCCAGAAATCCATTCAGGATTGCAGTTTTGACATCCATTTGCCAAATTTCATAATTATAAAATGCAGCAATTGCTAACATGATTTGGACAGACTTAATGTCGGGGGTTGGGTGCGACATATGCCAACGGATGGCTTATCATGGTGGGGGCGAGTAGAACGTCACCGGTGCCTGGAAACGGGATGAGGCGCAGACATGCACGCCGACGAATCTTACCCAGCTTCGGGGCTCTCCGGGGAGATAACACCCCTACTGCTGCTCTACGGGGTCTCTGCATGGTCACTATGGCGAAAAGGTTACAAAGGTGCTCCTGGAGCTGTATCGGGAGGCAAGAGGGAGCTAGGCTGGCTCTCTCCTTCCCTGTCTAAGTGGCTAATTCTATCAAAGGCCAAACCCTTTGCATGGGTGCTCCGGGGGGTTTATATAGGCCTACCCCCCGGGGGTACAATAGTAATCTGACTGGGCGTGGCCCCCGGCCGTCTGTCTCTCATGCCGTCGTCCTTCCCGCCGGCTTTTGGGGCCCGCCGACTGGTGGGTCCCGCGACAGCCGACATCAGGCAAAGACTCTCGCTAACGCAGGCTTGGTCATGGGGTCGTGGCAACAAGTGCCGCCGTCATCGGCGATCACTGTCGCCACTCCCCATCTGATCTGGTTTATGGCTGGTGGGGCCCTGGCGGGGAGACGGCCGACTCCGTGGAGGCCGACTCCCTCAGGGTCGTCTTCTGCTTTGATTCACCCACTGACGGGTGGCCCGGCGATCTCTAGGCCATACAGGCCGGTGTCGTGGGCACAGTGCATCACGCACTGTGGCTGAGGTCAGGGGAGGCATGGCAACAGTGTCGCGCCTCGCCGGAGATCTCCCGGTGATCTGACTCATCAGAGCCATGCCAACCCCTTGCGTAAAGGGGGCGGCCACGTTGGGGCCGTACCCCGCATCGGTCTTCGTGAAAGGTCGCGGGCCGACTCCCGTAGTCGGCGCTCCTGGAGGTCGCAAGCCCGGAGTCGGCTTGCTTTAAAGTCGCCGTCTGGGACTCGGCTTCTCCGAAGGTCGCCAGCTGGGACTCGGCCTCTCCGAAGGTCACCAGCTGGGACTCGGCTAGAGGCGCGCCTGCCCGATGTCTCGAAGATCCTGGTCCCGGTCGGCCTACCCGTGGCCCATTACTCCGACAGTAGTCCCCGAAGCTGGTGAAGCCCTGCGGGCGCCGCCTTGTGGGGCTTCAACAGTTTCAATCTTCCCAGCGCCGACTCTGAGACTCGGCCGCTGTTCCTTTGGGCCGACTCGTCGGAGTCGGACTCGTTCAGCGAGGGGCCGCTATTCGTAAGTCGCGGCGGGAAAACAGGTGGCGTATCGGATACGCATCCCTGCCATTGTCGAGACGGTCCTATCGTGCGGCGCCACGTGGGGGCGATAGTCTGCCTACCCACGCGCGCGACGGGACGGGCCGTAAGGTGGGGCCCGCCACTACCGCGCCTCGGCTTCCGAGCGGATCCACTGCGGCTGCGGACGGTTGGCATCCCCACGTTGTTACTGCGCGCAGTAACTTCGTGGGGTAAATCGTGGGCGGCGTGTGGCCTCGGGCGCAGTTAATCCCACGTCCACCCCCTTGGCTCCTCAGCCCGTAGGGCTATAAATAGGCCGGGAGGAGCGGGGCGGCACTGCACGCACACCCTCTCCCCCGCTCTCCTGCCTTCTCTTCTTCCTCTGCCGCGAGCCAGAGCATCTCCTCTCGCCGGCGATGAGCTCTTCCTCCGCCGCACCCCCCGCCTCGCGCTCCGGCGTGTGGGATGGCTCAGACGTGGAGGCGGAGCACATCGAGTTTCTCCACCGGACCCGCCGTCTCCCGAGCGCGGACCTGGTGCATGCCCGTCCCGTGCCGGCGGGAGAGATCCGGCCCGCACCGGCGGAGGGCGAGCGGGTCATCTTCCGCTCGCACCTAATGCGTGAGCTAGGGCTTCCGGCGAGCGAGTTCTTCCACTCGTTCCTGGAGTTCCACAAGCTGCAGCCGCACCACCTCACCCCCAACGCGGTGGTGCTTCTTTCCTCCTTCGCCACTCTGTGCGAAGGCTACCTCGGCGTTCTCCCCACCCTCGAGCTGTGGGGGAGTTTTTCTCTTCAAAACTTGGTACTCAGGCCGTCGGCACGCCGGCTCAGTGCGGCACCTACATCGCGGTGCGGCACTCGACGGCCGACAATCCTTTCCCTCCCACCCCGTTGGTGAAGTCGGTGAAGATGTGGCAGAAATCTTACTTCTACGTGAAGAACATCTCCACCGAAGGCGACTGGGTCAATCTGCCGCCCTTCGACCCCGAGCCCCTGACTGGCAGGCTTGCCAGTTGGTCCCACCGGTCCAAATCGATGTCTCCCTCCGGAGCCGGCTCCGTGGCGCGGCTCCGAGTTCTGCTGCAGTCGGAGGGGCTCGTCGCATCCGATCTTCTGGCCGCCTTTGTGGCGCGCCGAGTCCTCCCGCTCCAAGGTCGGCCTCACCTCATCTATCAGATGAGTGGCCGCCATGATCCGAGCCGGCTGTGCACCAAGGACATGCCGCGCGGGGAGGTGGCAAACTTGGTGAACCACATCGCGCACTGCGAGTTCACGGAGGACTGGCAGTTCGGCAAGGAGCCGTACTCGCGCGACAACCCCCCTCCAATGGTAAGTCGCATCCTTCTGTAGCTTGATCCTCCTTGCGGCCGACTCCGAACTCTAATCGTCGTTGGTTTCTTCTGAGCAGAATCCCCTCACAGCGCCCGCAGCCGGCGCCATGAGAGAACCCCGCGACTTCGTCCCAGATCGCGCAGACAGTGACGTCGATGACCCCGACTTGGGGGCGGCGGCGCTGGAGGCCGACGCCGAAGGCGGCGGAGAGGGGGCGGACGGCGGCCTCAGGCCATCGGCTACCTTCGCCGACTGGCCCGAGGACGACGCCGACGTGGAAGTCGTCCCACGCCGCCACCGAGGCGGCCCCTCCGCCAAGCCGGGCAAGAAGAAGCGTCACGCCCGGGCGAGTCGCCCGGCGGCAAACAAAAAAGTTCAAGGGGCCGCGCGCGCTCAGCGGGAGGAGGCGGCCGCGAAGGCCAACCGCTTCCGAAGGGAAGTGAGAAGGCCGCCGCTAGTTTCCGCGTGAGTCTTCTTTACTCTCTTATTTCTTTGTTGGATCTTATTCGAGTCTTCTTTGATTTTTCCCTCCGATCTTCTCCAGAGCTCCCCTCTCCCTTGAGAGAGTCGCCGTCCCCTCTGTCATGGGGTTGGTAGAGACATCCGCCAACACTCGGCGGGTCGATCCCGCCGCCGACCTTCGGGAGGCGATGGAGAACGCGCGGGAGAAGCGCGATGAAGAAGAGGCCGACCGCCTGGAGAAGGCGGAGGCTGAGAAGGCGGCCGCCAATGCCCGGCGGCGACTGGAGGAGGCCGAGACTGCCGCCGCAGCGAAACGGCACGCTGAGGAGGTCGCGCGTCGCCGATCGGCGATGCTTGTCCCTCCATTGTCGTCGGCGCCGCCGGCTGTGGAGTTCACGGGGCAGACCGGAGAGGTCGGCGCCGAGAACCCTCTCGCGGAGGAGGGCGGCGACGTCTCAGGCTCGGACACCCACGCGCCGCCTCCGCCGCCTCCGCCGCCTCCGTCTAGGAGGCCGCATGGCAAGCAGCCGGTGGACCCGCAGGATCCTCCGACCGCGGACGATGCCGAGGCGCGGCTGCTTCTTCAGGTCGCCGTGCCAGCGCGCCGCCGGCTTGAGAGGACGAGCTCGGCGCCGCGAGCTCGGGAGACTGGCGCCGCAAGTTCGGCGAATCTGGACGTCGAGGCCTCCAGTGCCGCGCCCACCGGCTGGCTGCGCGGAGGCGGCACCGGCCCGCTGAATCAGGCCCTCCTGGACGTCCAGTCCAAGCTGCGCGAGGAGAGCGACGCCCTCCAAGTCTGCACCAGAGCGCATCTGGCTGTGCGGACATCCGTCCGGGTATGTTTCCTTTCTCTTTTTTAAGTTTCTGTCTTCCTCGTGGGGCGCTCACACTCCACCTGGTGTAGTCCCCGAGTTCCGGGTCGGCTGCTGAGCAGGCGGTTTGGAACTCCTTCTGGTGAGCTCCGAGGACTAACTTTCACTTTTGCCGGCTTTTGCAGGAATATCATAATCTCCGCGCTGCTGCCTTCAACCGCAACGTCGAGGAGCTGAAGAAGCGGACCGCCGATCTGACGGAAAGCCGAGGTGAGTTATTTCTTCCTTCTTCACGGGGGCGCGCTGGCGCACCCGCGGGCTGTAGTCCCGAGATTCGGGCCGATCGCGAGCGATCGGGCGGATCTCCCCGGCGATCTACCTTACTGATGACTTTCTTGTCTTCTTCTTCGATCTTCAGGCGCCAACGCCGCCCTCCAGGAGCAGCTGGGCGAGGCCAACACCGCTCGTCGCGCCAAGGAGGAGGAGTGCGACAAGCTCGTCAAAGAGCGCGATCTGCTGGCGACGCAGCTGGCCGAGCAGAAGGAGCTGCTCCGGAAGGCGCGGACGACGCCAAGTCGCGGGAGGATGCCCTCATGGCCGAGTTCGAGGTCGAGCGCTCCGCCTGGACCGACCGGGAGGCGATGCTGACCTCCGGCTACCACGAGCTCGAGGACATCGTCGATGGTAAGTCTTTTTCTCTTCTTTGGTCTTCCGACTCTGCGTCGGGCTAATTTCTGATTTTCTGACTATCTTGTTTTCTGCCTTGGCAGACTTCTTTCCCGGCCATTCGCAGGCCGTCCCTCTGGCCATCGAGGCGGCTCGGGAGGAGCGAAGGGCGAAGGGTGAAGTGATTGCCGCCAACGCCCCCCGAACCATCGACGAGCAGCTTCTGAGCATCGGGGCTCGTCTTCGTCCTGCTCACCGTCTGCTGCGCCGTCTTCAGCGTGCCGGTGCCCAAGTGGTTGCCGCCCTGTGGCCGGACGTGCCGGCTCTTCGCACCGCCAGTCGGACCGCCGACTGGCTGGAGGTCGCCGCCGGCCGCTTTGAGGCTTGGAAGGGCTCCTCGGCCCGGGCCGGAGCACGCCGAGCCCTGGAGTTCGTCAAGGGGCGGTATCCGGGGCTGGACCTGGACCGTCTGGCCGCATTCCGGTCAGAGGCCCAGGACGAGCTGGAGGCCGTAGAAGGCGCCCTTGTCGAGCGCACGGCGGCCATCGCCGAGTACACGGACACTAGTGTCTTTGTGCCCGAGCGGACTGACGGCGGCGAGGAGGCACCGCCGGACTGGTTTGGGATGAACCCGGAGTACGAGGAAGACTCGGCGGAGGTGATTGACTCAGCGCCGAGGAGGAGGACGAGTCGGAGGACGGAGGCGAGGAGGAGGCGGAAAGACAAGCGGCGGCCAGCCTCAGCCCGATCGCGCCTCCAGCAACGAGCCGCGCAAGGACAAGGCGACCGCCGCCGGAGGCGACCAAGCTGAGACCGCCCAGCCGACTGCCCCGGCATCCGACACCGCCGTCACCTCCGATCCTCCGGCTCCGGAGGCCACCTCCTAGACTGCTTCTTTTTTCCTGTCTTTATTAATCCTTTGCAAGACTTGTTAGATTCGAACAATTCCACCCGCGGGCTGTATGCCCTTGGGCTGTATCCTGAATTCTTATTCGAAGACTCGGCCGACGGCCTTATGTAAATATTTATCTAATTTCCGCCTTTCCTTGCTTTTTGCTCCTTAGACTTTTTCCTTTGCCGCCTTCCTTTAGTTGCCGCCTTGCCGGTTGGGCAGCCGCTCTGCGGACTGTCGCCGGGTCAAGTGCTTGGCTACTTCAGGAAGGCAAGTACTTAGCCGTTTAGAGTTTTTTCAGCAAATCGGCTAGAAACCGACAGGCCGACTATTCGAGAGTCGGCTGTCCTTGATAAAAGTCGAGACGGCGAGCCGACTGCTCATGAGTCGGCTCGATGGGGGGAGGCTGGTAGCCGGCTTGGTCTATGCGCAAGCTTTTAGGTCCTTAGCCATTTTTCATGTGTGCGCTCGCTCTTGCTTGTCCCCTGCCTACCGACAGTCGCTCTGCGAGCTGCGGCTTTCGACAGGAGACGGCTTTGATCGCGACACATTACTTGTCTGACCGCAGGAAGCATTTCATAGCGCAAGACGGCGAGTCCCCGGGCCGACTAGTCGGACCCGGTGCCAGACAGTATGATAAATAAAAGAGCAGCATATTCGGAAGCGCAATTCTTATCATACAGATAATCAAAAAGGCAGTCCCCGAGCTTGTCCCGGGGGGCCTAAGGTCTTAGTACTTTAATACAAAGAGGGTAGTGCGATACATACTGCATCAACTGTAAAATCTTTGAAGAAGATTCGCGTTCCACGGGCGCTCTGTTTCTTTGCCGGAGTCGTCCCTCTTGCGCGCTCGAGGCTTCGTCGTCGACGATAGTAGGCGTCGTTCCTAGCACCTTGTCGATGATGAAGGACCTTCCCAAGGCGCCGACAACTTGTGTTGGCCGGCTGTTCTCTGAATCAGCCGGAGCACAAGGTCGCCCTCTTGGAACGATCTTGGCTTGACCTTGCGGTTGTAGTATCGGCGCAGACTCTTCTGGTAGATGCTGGACCGACTGAGTGCCAACAGTCGGCCCTCTTCCAGTAGGTCGACGCCGTCATGGCGTGCTTCTTCGGCTTCCTCCTCGGTGTACATGGAGACTCACGGAGAGTCGAACTCTATATCCGTTGGGATGACGGCTTCGGCACCGTAGACGAGGAAGAAAGGCGTGAAGCCGGTTGACTTGTTTGGGGTTGTGCGCAGACTCGGAGGACGGCAGCAGCTCTTGACCCAACAGCGGCGAGCGCCGAGTGGTTCGACCAATCGAGGCATGATCTTTGATGGATGAGGCCATTGGTTCGTTCCACCTGGCCGTTTGACTGCGGATGGGCAACGGACGCTAAGTCCAGTCGGATGCCCTGCGTCGCGCAGAAACGAGCCAAGGCTCCTTTGGCGAAGTTGGTGCCGTTGTCGGTGATGATGCTGTGCGGTATGCCGTACCGCACTGTGATGTCGGCAATGAAGGTTACTGCTGTAGGCCCGTTCAATTTCTTGATAGGCTTTGCTTCCACCCACTTGGTGAACTTGTCCACCGCGACAAGCAAATGAGTTAGGCCACCTCGGGCCGTCTTGAATGGTCCTACCATGTCCAGGCCCCAAACTGCGAAGGGCCAGGCAATGGGGATTGTCTTCGCGAGAAGCGGTGAAGGGGCTTAGAGCGGAACATCCGCACCCTTGCATTTTTGGACTAGCTCTTTAGCTTCCGCCAGGCATTCGCCGAAGAAACCGTGCGAAGGCTTTGGCCACGAAGTGCCCTTGAAGCCGCATGGTGGCCGTGACTCGCCTACGATGGATGTCTCGAGGATCGCTTGGCCTTGCTCGACTCTCACTGCAGCGCTGGTAGACACCAGTGACACTGCGCCTGACTAGCTCTCTGTTGACTATGGTGTATGCTGCTGCTCGGCGCTGTACTTGCCGAGCCGAGATCTCATCCGTTGGTAATTCTTTGTTCACTAGAAACTTGAGGATGGGCTGTGCCCTTGAAGGTGCTGCTATCTCTTCAACTGCTACCACAGTGACTTGGACAAGGGTGGCTGGGCTGGGAGGCGGCGGGTTGGAATCTGCCACCGTTTGCTGGACTGAGGGAATCTCTGGGATGATTGGGGCAGCTCCCGGGCCGACTGGCGCAATCCCCGGGCCGGGCTCGAAGTCCCAGGCTGGTCGGCGCAGCCCCGGGCGGGTTTCAAGTCCCGGGCGACCGCGTGAGTCCCCGGCTGGTTTCAACTGTGGCTTTCTTGAGGTCGCCCGCTGGGGCCTTGGAGTCGGATCCGACTATCTCTGGCGGAGCCGGCACGAAGATGGAGTCTGACTCTGGTGAAGGCTTGATAGACGGGCGCTGAAGGGCGACGCCAGAAGGTATCGCTTGGCGAGTGGAGCCAACTCGTGCCAAGGCATCTGCTTGATCGTTGTCGTTTCTTGGCACGTGAAGGAATTCGCACCCCTCGAAATATCCGCTGAGTTGCTGCACCAGGAAGCGGTAGCTTGCCATGTTTGCGTCTTTGGCATTCCAGTCGCCGGATGATTGCTGAACCACCAAGTCGGAGTCACCGTAGCACAGGATCCGGCGAATCCCGAGTTCTTTGGCAAGCCGGAGTCCATGGATGAGCGCTTCATATTCGGCGACGTTGTTGGAGGCGGCGAAGTGGATTTGCAGCACGTATTTGAGCTTGTCGCCTTTAGGGGAGGTGAGGACGACGCGGCTCCAAGGCGGTCGCGCATCTTGGAGCCGTCGAAGTGCATCCGCCAATGAGTGGAGTCGGTATTTGGCGGCGGTCTTCGGTCTCGGCCCAATCGGCGAAATCGGCCAGCGCCTGCGACTTGATGGCGATCTTGGGCTGGTAGTAGATGGTGTAAGGGCTAGATCTATAGCCCATTTGGCCACTCGGCGGGCGTCTTAGGCTTCAATGATTTGGCGAGTGGGCGGTGCAAACCACAGTGATTGGATGCTCTTGAAAGTAGGGCTTCAGCTTCTTGGCGGCAAAATGCACGCCGTAACACATCTTCTGATAGTGAGGGTAGTTTTGCTTGGAGGTCGACAGTACCTCGCTCAGGTAATATACCGGTCTACGGGTAGGGCGCCTTGCCTTCCTCCTGCGCCGACTACGATGGTATCTTGACTACTCGGCTGGTGGCGGCGATGTACAAGAGCATGGGCTCTTTGGGAGTCGGAGCCGCCAACACGGGGGGAGTAGTCAACATCTTCTTCAGTTGGAGAAATGCCTCATCTGCCTTGTGGTTCCACTCAAAAAAGGTGGTCTTCTTCATCAGTTGATACAAAGGCAGAGCTTTCTCGCCAAGCCGACTGATAAATCGGCTGATGGACGGCAGGCAGCCGGTGAACTTCTGCACATCCAACAGTCGGCTGGGTACCTCCATTCTCTCAATGGCCTTGATCTTTACGGGGTTGCACTCTATGCCGCGTTCGGAGACCAGGAAGCTAAGGAGCTGGCTGGCTGGGACTCCGAAGACGCACTTCTCAGGGTTGAGCTTGATCCGGAATCGGCGCAGATTTTCAAAGGTCTCTTTGAGGTCTTCCAGCAGCGTCCCACGCTTTTCCGTCTTCACCACCACATCGTCCACATAGACGTGGGCGTTCCTGCCAAGTTGCTTGAGGAGGCACTTCTGCATGCAACGCTGAAAGGTGGCGTCGGCATTTCTTAAGCCGAACGTCATTGTCAGGTAGCAGAAGGCTCCAAATGGCGTGATGAAAGGTGGAGTCTATCACCTGATCAATCCTTGGCAGAGCAAATGGGTCCTTTGGGCAGGCTTTATTGAGGCTTGTGTAGTCGATGCACATCCGCCACTGCTTGTTTTTCTTCAGCACCAGCACCGAGTTTGCTAGCCACTCTGGAAAAACACTTCCATGATGAAACCGGCTGCCAGGAGCCGGGCTATCTCTTCTCCAACAACTCTTCTTTTCTCTTCTGACAGGCGGCGCAAGGGCTGCCTGACGGGCTTCATATCTGGTTTGACGTGTAGCTTGTGCTCGGCGAATTCCGTCGGCACACCCGGCATGTCCTTGGGGGACCATGCGAAGATGTCCCGATTCTCACGGAGGAAATCGACGAGCTCGCCTTCCTATTTGTTGTCAAGGCCTATGCCTACGACAGCGTATCTCTCTGGGTGCTCTGGGTCCAAGGGTATCTTCTTGGTTTCTTTAGCCGGCTTGAATGATCCTTCTACCTCCAACTCCTTGGGGTCGGGCGACATCTCTGGCTGCTTTCCGGCCATCGCCACGACTCGGTCAAGGAGCCGCTTCTCGGCGGCGATCACCAAAGACTCGGCCAGCTGACTGCTCTCGGCCGCGCAAGCGGACGACTTCTTGTAGTCGCCGGCAATGGTCAGAATCCCCTTGGAACTCGGCATCTTCATTTTGAGGTAGGCATAGTGGGGAACCGCCATGAACTTGGCCAAGGCAGGTCGGCCAAGCAGTGCGTGGTACGGGCTCTCCAAGTCCACCACCTCGAACCAGACCGGCTCTCGGCGGAAGTGATCTTTGTCTCCGAAGAGGACGTCTATCAGGATCTTGCCGATCGGTGAACAGGAGAGGCCGGGTGCGATTCCATGGAAAGCGGTCGTCTGCTCTGCTGGCTGCCTTCGCTTTGATTCGAGATTCTCCATGGTGTCTTTATACAGGATGTTTATGCTGCTGCCTCCGTCTATCAGGACCCGCGAGAAACGGGCGGCCCGCCTATCAGTGGCCAAGGTCGCACCTAAGACCAGGGCATAAGAGCCCGGACTCGGCATCACCTCTGGGTGATCCGCCCGACTCCAGCTGATAGGCCTCTCGGACCAATGCATGAACTCTGGAGCATCCGTTGCTACTGCGTTTACTTCTTCTTCTGCTTTGGCGCTTTCTTCGCCGGTCATCTGCCACATGTGGTGAACACTCGTAGGCTCCGTGCTCTTACGGGAACTTCGTCTTGGACTGCGCCGACTTGCCGAGCCGCCGGCTGCTGGGGCGGCGGCGGAGGCGGCGGCCCTGCAGGCGGCGGAGGAGTGAGGCCGTCTCCCTTGGCGATTCTGGCGAGCCAGTGGCACTTTCTTGTGGTGTGGTTCGATGGCTTCGCGCCGCTGTGGAACTTGCAAGGACCATCCAAAGTCTGCTCATAGGAGAAAGCCGGCAACCAATTGGACTTGCCGCCTTTCTGCCGCTTGGCCGGAGGCTGCCCCTTCGGCTGCTGATTTTCTACTGCTGCGACCTGCCGACTGTTTGAAGTCGGCTGTGGGGCCTTGCGCTTGTTGTCGTTTTGCTGCTGTCGCCGACTGGCTTCTCCAGCCGGGGTTCTGGGAGCCTGGGGAGTCACTTTGCCAGCCGCGTTGACCTGAATCTCCGTCTTCATAGAAGAGTCGGCCGTGGCGTACTTATCCGCTATGACTAGCAGTTCGTCAAGGGTTTCGGGCTCGTCGCAGAGGAGCTTGTGCTTGAGGAGGGTGCCCTCTCGGCACCCGGCTGTGAAGTACTCAATAGCCTGCACCTCGTGCACGCCCTCGCAGGAGTTTCGAAGTTCGCCCCAGCGTGTGAGGTAGTCGCGCGTTGATTCTTCAGGGCCTTGCACGCACAAGGAGAGCTGGAGCGGCTTGGGAGGTCGCTTGTACATGCTGGTGAAGTTGTGAATGAAGGCTTCGGTGAAGTCGACCCAGCTGTTGATGCTGCGGGGCTTCAGGCTGTTCAGCCATGTCCGGGTCGTGCCCTGGAGCATGAGGGGAACATACTTCACGGCAACTCCCTTATTGCCATTTGCTATGTTGACGGCTGTGGAGTAGTCTACCAGCCAGTCCTCCGGCTTCACGGAGCCGGTGTATTTGGGTGTGTCTCGGGGGAGCGTGAACCCTTTGGGGAAGGCTCGTCGCGATCGCGGGGCCCGGCAAAGCGGACCCAACTCATCTTCTTCTTCCAGCGCCAGGGATCGGTGGAGTCGGTCGATCCGATGGCGGGCGTCATTCTCTCCGACTCCCTCTCGGCGGCCAAGGCGACCTCCGAGAGTCGGATGCTCAACAGGCGGCGGAGAAACTCGCCGCTCTCTTCGGGGCGGTGGAGGCAGATAATCGTCCCGTCGTTCCACTGCTCTTGGGCGGCCGTCTTGGTCGCGCTCGATGGTGATGCGAGTCTGGCTGTGACTGACAGCCGGCTCCTTCTCTTTCCTTCCGCGGGCTCCGCCAGTCGGCGTCCGGGAGGTCGCGCCTTGATCTCGGCGGGGAGGTACGTCGTCGTTTTGCTGCTGCAGCGCATCTGTGCGGCCGCCGGCCGCGTTTTGCGCAGCAACCGCATCGAGGAGCTGCTGGACTCGCTCCGTCATCACACGGCGCTCTTCGCCCTCAAAGTTCTTCAGCTCGTCGATGCGCCGCTTGGCGGCGCGGATGTTCTCCGCTAGGTGGCGTACAGGCGTTCGCCCGAAAGCAAGTCGGCGATGGCTGCGCCACGCTGTCGGACTGCACCCAGACGGCTCGGCCCAGTCGGCGCAGGCGAGCCGCCTACGGCGCGATCCATCTCGCGCTGGTATGCTTCTGACAAGCGCCTCATGCTTGCCAACTTCTTGGCGCCTTCGATGATCTGAAGGCGGCGTGTTTCCAGCGTCTCGGCGTCCGCGTCCTCTGGAATGGGTGCGGTTAGGTCTTGCAGGACCGCTTGCAGAGGGTCCTGGGCTTCTTCGCCGGAGTGCTCGTCGTGGCTGATGACGAGCACCTCCGTGATGACGCTTCCGCCACTCTCCTCGTACGGAAGCGGCTCGTCGTAGACCACCACGTTGGTGGGGAAGATGTTAAGCGATACGGCATCGGAGTCAACCAACATCGGGTCGGAGGAGCCTACGGACTCCAAGTCTACAGCAGGCTCACCGGTGACGTGGAGTTGGTCGAGGAGGCCCGCGAGAAGGTTCTCGGGGCCACCCGTGCCTGCATCCGGTGCAGGCTCGTCGGAGAGGCGCACCTCGCCGGAAAGTTCGGCGAGGCCGTTCGCAGCGCAGGCGGCTTCGGCGCCGCACAGCGTGTCGATGCAGACTCCATCTGGCGATCCGGGCTGGTTGCGCTCGCCAAGGAGGAAAAGGGTTCCCGTCCAGAACAGATCTCCGGACGACGGTGCACCTCGCCCCACGGTGGGCGCCAAATGTCGGGGGTTGGGTGCGACATATGCCAACGGATGGCTTATCATGGTGGGGGCGAGTAGAACGTCGCCGGTGCCTGGAAATGGGATGAGGCGCAGACATGCACGCCGGCGAATCTTACCCAGCTTCGGGGCTCTCCGGGGAGATAACACCCCTACTGCTGCTCTGCGGGGTCTCCGCATGGTCACTATGGCGAAAAGGTTACAAAGGTGCTCCTAGAGCTGTATCGGGAGGCAAGAGGGAGCTAGGCTGGCTCTCTCCTTCCCTGTCTAAGTGGCTAATTCTATCAAAGGCCGAACCCTTTGCATGGGTGCTCCGGGGGGTTTATATAGGCCTACCCCCCGGGGGTACAATAGTAATCTGACTGGGCGTGGCCCCCAGCCGTCTGTCTCTCATGCCGTCGTCCTTCCCGCCGGCTTCTGGGGCCCGTCGACTGGTGGGTCCCGCGGACAGGCCGACACTGTGCAGCACTCCTGCTGACGCAGGCTTGGTCATGGGGTCGTGGCAACAGTGGCGCCGTCTGTCAGGCGATCACTCTCGCCACTCCCCATCCAATCTGGTTTATGGCTGGTGGGGCCCTGGCGGGGAGACGGCCGACTCCGTGGAGGCCGACTCCCTCAGGGCCGTCTTCTGGCACTCTGCCGTCTTTGATTCACCCACTGACGGGTGGCCCGGCGATCTCTGGGCCATACAGGCCGGCGTCATGGGCACAGTGCATCACGCACTGTGGCTGAGGTCAGGGGAGGCATGGCAACAGTGCCGCGCCTCGCCGGAGATCTCCCGGCGATATGGCTCACTGTAGCCATGCCAACCCCTTGCAGGCAGGCGGGGACGGCCACGTCGGGGCCGTACCATCGGTCTTCGTGAAAGGTCGCGGGCCGACTCCCATAGTCGGCGCTCCTGGAGGTCGCAAGCCCGGAGTCGGCTTGCTTTAAAGTCACCGTCTGGGACTCGGCTTCTCCGAAGGTCGCCAGCTGGGACTCGGCCTCTCCGAAGGTCGCCAGTTGGGACTCGGCTAGAGGGGCGCGGCCTGCCCCGATGTCTTGAAAGATCCTGGGTCCCGGGTCGGCCTACCCGTGGCCCATTACTCCGACACTTAAACACCGCTACAGGTGAGAAAGTCTCATCGTAGTCAACCCCTTGAACTTGTCAAAAACCTTTCCCAGCAAGTCAACCTTTATAGACAGTAACATTACCATCAGCGTCAATCTTCTTCTTGAAGATCCATTTATTCTCGATGGCTTGCCGATCATCGGGCAAGTCAACCAAAGTCCACACTTTGTTCTCATACATGGATCCCATCTCAGATTTCATGGCCTCAAGCCATTTGGCGGAATCTGGGCTCAACATCGCTTCCTCAAAGTTTGTAGGTTCGCCATGGTTAAGTAACATGACTTCCAGAATAGGATTACCGTACCACTCTGGTGCGGATCTTACTCTGGTTGACCTATGAGGTTTGATAGTAACTTGATCTGAAGTTTCATGATCAATATCATTAGCTTCCTCACTAATTGGTGTAGGCATCACAGGAACCGGTTTCTGTGATGAACTACTTTCCAATAAGGGAGCAGGTACAGTTACCTCATCAAGTTCTACTTTCCTCCCACTCACTTCTTTCGAGAGAAATTCCTTCTCTAGAAAGGATCCATTCTTAGCAACAAATGTCTTGCCTTCGGATATGTGATAGAAGGTGTACCCAACAGTTTCCTTTGGGTATCCTATGAAGACACATTTCTCTGATTTGGGTTCGAGCTTATTAGGTTGAAGCTTTTTCACATAAGCATCGCAGCCCCAAACTTTAAGAAACGACAACTTTGGTTTCTTACCAAACCACAGTTCATAAGGCGTCGTCTCAACGGATTTTGATGGTGCCCTATTTAACGTGAATGCAGTCGTCTCTAAAGCATAACCCCAAAACGATAGCGGTAAATCAGTAAGAGACATCATAGATTGTACCATATATAGTAAAGTACGATTACGACGTTCGGACACACCATTGCGCTGTGGTGTTCTAGGTGGCGTGAGTTGCAAAACTATTCCGCATTGTTTCAAATGTAGACCAAACTCGTAGCTCAAATATTCTCCTCCACGATCAGATCGTAGAAACTTTATTTTCTTGTTACGATGATTTTCCACTTCACTCTGAAATTCTTTGAACTTTTCAAATCTTTCAGACTTATGTTTCATTAAGTGGATTACCCATATCTGCTCAAATCATCTGTGAAGGTGAGAAAATAACGATACCCGCCGCGAGCCTCAATATTCATCGGACCACATACATCAGTATGTATGATTTCCAATAAATCTGTTGCTCGCTCCATAGTTCCGGAGAACGGCGTTTTAGTCATCTTGACCATGAGGCATGGTTCGCAAGTACCAAGTGATTCATAATCAAGTGATTCCAAAAGTCCATCAGTATGGAGTTTCTTCCTGTGCTTTACACCAATATGACCCAAACGGCAATGCCACAAATAAGTTGCACTATCATTATCAACTCTGCATCTTTTTGCTTCAACATTATGAATATGTGTGTCACTACTATCGAGATTTAACATGAATAGACCACTCTTCAAGGGTGCATGACCATAAAAGATATTACTCATATAAATAGAACAACCAGTATTCTCAGATTTAAATGAATAACCGTCTCGCATCAAACAAGATCCAGATATAATGTTCATGCTCAACGCTGGCACCAAATAACAATTATATAGGTCTAAAACTAATCCCGAAGGTAGATGTAGAGGTAGCGTGCCGACGACGATCACATAGACTTTGGAACCATTTCCCACGCGCATCGTCACCTCGTCCTTAGCCAGTCTTCACTTAATCCGCAGTCCTATTTCGAGTTGCAAATATTAGCAACAGAACCAGTATCAAATACCCCAGGTGCTATTGCATGCTCTAGTAAGGTACACATCAATAACATGTATATCACATATACCTTTGTTCACCTTGCCATCCTTCTTATCCGCCAAATACTTGGGGCAGTTCCGCTTCAAGTGACCATCGCTTGCGAGAAGCACTCGATCTCGTGCTTAGGTCTAGATTTGGGTTTCTTCTCTTGAGCAGCAACTTGTTTTCTGTTCTTCTTGAAGTTCCCCTTTTTCTTCCATTTTCCCTTTTTCTTGAAACTGGTGGTCTTGTTGACCATCAACACTTGATGCTCCTTCTTGATTTCTACCTCCATAGCCTTTAGCATTGCGAAGAGCTCAGGAATTGTCTTATTCATCCCATGCATATTATAGTTCATCACAAAGCTCTTGTAGCTTGGTGGCAGTGATTGAAGAATTCTATCAATGACACAATCATCCGGAAGATTAACTCCCACTTGAATCAAGTGATTGTTATACCCAGACATTTTGAGTATATGTTCACTGACAGAACTATTCTCCTCCATCTTGCAGCTGTAGAACTTATTGGAGACTTCATATCTCTCAACCCGGGCATTTGCTTGAAATACTAACTTCAACTCCTGGAGCATCTCATATGCTCCATGACGTTCAAAACGTCGTTGAAGTCCCGGTTCTAAGCCGTAAAGCATGGCACACTGAACTATCGAGTAGTCATCAGCTTTGCTCTGCCAAACATTCACAATGTCTGCAGTTGCATCTGAAGTAGGCCTGGCACCCAGCGGTGCTTCCAGGATGTAATTCTTCTATGCAGCAATGAGGATAATCCTCAAGTTACGGACCCAGTCCGTGTAATTGCTACTATCATCTTTCAACTTTGCTTTCTCAAGGAACGCGTTAAAATTCAACGGAATAACAGCACCGGCCATCTATCTACAACAACATAGACAAGCAAAATACTATCAGGTACTAAGTTCATGATAAATTTAAGTTCAATTAATCATATTACTTA
Organism: Aegilops speltoides; assembly: GCA_021437245.1. Lineage (NCBI taxonomy): Eukaryota > Viridiplantae > Streptophyta > Magnoliopsida > Poales > Poaceae > Aegilops > Aegilops speltoides. The sequence goes on along the minus strand of CM038145.1, from coordinate 345,888,990 downwards.
AGAACTCCCACTTAGATAGACATATCTCTAATCATCTAAGTGATCACGTGATCCAAATCAACTAAACCATAACCGATCATCACGTGAAATGGAGTAGTTTTCACTTGTGAACATCACTATGTTGATCATATCTACTATATGATTCACGCTCGACCTTTCGGTCTCAGTGTTCCGAGGCCATATCTGCATATGCTAGGCTCGTCAAGTTTAACCCGAGTATTCTGCGTGTGCAAAACTGGCTTGCACCCGTTGTAGATGAACGTTGAGCTTATCACACCCGATCATCACATGGTGTCTCGGCACGACGAACTTTGACAACGGTGCATACTCAAGGAGAACACTTTTACCTTGCAATTTAGTGAGAGATCATCTTATAATGCTACCTTAAATCAAAGAAAAATAAGATGCATAAAGGATAAACATCACATGCAATCAATATAAGTGATATGATATGGACATCATCATCTTGTGCTTGTGATCTCCATCTCTGAAGCACCGTCATGATCACCATCGTCACCGGCGTGACACCTTGATCTCCATCGTAGCATCGTTGTCATCTCGCCAACTATTGCTTCTATGACTATCACTACCGCTTAGTGATGAAGTAAAGCAATTACAAGGAGATTGCATTGCATATAATAAAGCGACAACCATATGGCTCCTGCCAGTTGACGATAACTCGGTTACAAAACATGATCATCTCATACAATAAAATATAGCATCATGTCTTGACCATATCACATCACAACATGCCCTGCAAAAACAAGTTAGACGTCCTCTACTTTGTTGTTGCAAGTTTTACATGGCTGCTACAGGCTGAGCAAGAACCGTTCTTACCTACGCATCAAAACCACAACAATATTTCGTCAAGTTACTATTGTTTTAACCTTCACAAGGACCGGTCGTAGCCACACTCGGTTCAACTAAAGTTGGATGAACGGACACCCGCCAGCCACCTGTGTGCAAAGCACGTCGGTAGAACTAGTCTCGCGTAAGCGTATGCGTAATGTCGGTCCGGGCCGCTTCAGCCAACAATACCGCCGAACCAAAGTATGACATGCTGGTAAGCAGTACGACTTGTATCACCCACAACTCACTTGTGTTCTACTCGTGCATATAACATCTACGCATAAACCTGGCTCGGATGCCACTGTTGGGGAACGTAGTAATTTCAAAAAAATTCCTACGCATACGCAAGATCATGGTGATGCATAGCAACGAGCGGGGAGAGTGAGTCCACGTACCCTCGTAGACCAAAAGCGGAAGCGTTAGCACAACGCGGTTGATGTAGTCATACGTCTTCATGATCCGACCGATCCAAGTACCGAATGTACGGCACCTCCGAGTTCAGCACACGTTCAGCTTGATGACGTCCCGCGAACTCCGATCCAGCAGAGCTTCACGGGAGAGTTCCTTGGACACGACGGTGTGATGACGGTGATGATCTTGCCACCGACGTAGGGCTTCGCCTAAGCACCACTACGATATGACCGAGGTGGAATATGGTGGAGGGGGCACCGCACACGGCTGGGAGAGATCAACAGATCAACTTGTGTGTCTATAGGTGCCCCCCTGCCCCCGTATATAAAGGAGCAAGGGGGAGGCAGCCGGCCAGGAGGAGGGCGCGCCAAGGGGGGAGTCCTACTCCCACCGGGAGTAGGACTCCTCCTTTCCTTGTAGGAGTAGAAGAAGGGAAGGAAGGGAGAGAGGAGGAGAAGGAAAAGGCCCCCCCCTCCTTGTCCAATTCGGACTAGAGGGGGAGGGGGCGCGCGGCTGCCCTGGCCACCCCTCCTCTTCTCCCACTAAGGCCCATTAGGCCCAATATACTCCCCGGGGGGTCCGGTAACCCCCCCGGTACTTTGGTAAATGTCCGAAACCTCCCGAAACACTTCCAGTGTTTGAACATAGTCATCCAATATATCGATCTTTACGTCTCGGCCATTTCAAAACTCCTCGTCATGTCCGTGATCATATCCGAGACTCCGAACTACCTTCGGTACATCAAAACACAAAAACTCATAATACCAATCATCACCGAACTTTAAGCGTGCGGACCCTACGGGTTCGAGAACTATGTAGACATGACCGAGACACGTCTCCGGTCAATAACCAGTAGCGGAACCTGGATGCTCATATTGGTGCCCACATATTCTACGAAGATCTTTATCGGTAAAACCGCATAACAACATACATTGTTCCCTTTGTCATCGGTATGTTACTTGCCCGAGATTCGATCGTCGGTATCTCAATACCTAGTTCAATCTTGTTACCGGCAAGTCTCTTTACTCATTATGTAATTCATCATCCCGCAACTAAATTATTAGTCACATTGCTTGCAAGGCTTATAGTGATGTGCATTACCGAGAGGGCCCAGAGATACCTCTTCGACAATCGGAGTGACAAATCCTAATCTCGAAATACGCCAACTCAACAAGTACCTTCGGAGACACCTATAGAGCACCTTCATAATCACCCAGTTACGTTGTGACATTTGGTAGCACACAAAGTGTTCCTCCGGTAAATGGGAGTTGCATAATCTCATAGTCATAGGAACATGTATAAGTCATGAAGAAAGCAATAGCAACATCCTAAACGATCAAGTGCTAAGCTAACGGAATGGGTCAAGTCAATCACATCATTCTACTAATGATGTGATCCCGTTAATCAAATGATAACTCATGTCTATGGTTAGGAAACTTAACCATCTTTGATTAATGAGCTAGTTAAGTAGAGGCATACTAGTGACACTATGTTTGTCTATGTATTTACACATGTATTATGTTTCCGGTTAATACAATTCTATCATGAATAATAAACATTTATCATCATATGAGGAAATAAATAATAAATTTATTATTGCCTCTAGGGCATATTTCCTTTAGATAATCACAATCATTAAGCACCAAGTAATTATTTCAAGATCAAACTAAGTATGGATAAAGTTCTTGTCGAGTCCAAGTGGACATTTGGTACATAGTACCGTCATGGGGACAAGTAAAACTTGCATTAACTAGAGTCATCTCTCTCAATCCTGCACTACGAGCCTACCAGTAAGGTGGAGTCCTACTGTGAGACTCACGAGGCCTTCGTGACGCATCTTGATCGAGGTTCTTCCAACATTAGTCACCTTGAGGGGGAGTTAGAGCCCATGATGATGACAACTCTTCTTTCTAGTGAAGAATCCTAGAGGTAGGTGACGAAGCCAGTTTTCGCAAGGATGTGGTATCGACACTGAGGTTCAAGGTGACTTGGGCTGATGGAAAGGTATTGATGCTGAGGTGAGGGTGGCTGAGTTGGAGGCTGACATGGCTACTATTAGACACAAGTCCAATCTGGAACTGCTTATTAGGGTGCACTAAGTGTTGGGGAACGTAGTAATTTCAAAAAATTTCCTACGCACACACAAGATCATGGTGATGCATAGCAACGAGAGGGGAGAGTGTTGTCCACGTACCCTCGTAGACCGAAAGCGGAAGCGTTAGCACAACGCGGTTGATGTGGTCGTACGTCTTCACGATCCGACCGATCAAGTACCGAACGCACGGCACCTCCGAGTTCTGCACACGTTCAGCTCGATGACGTCTCTTGAACTCCGATCCAGCTGAGCTTTGAGGGAGAGTTCCGTCAGCACGACGGCGTGGTGACGATGATGATGTTCTACCGACGCAGGGCTTCGCCTAAGCACCACTACGATATTATCGAGGTGAATTATGGTGGAGGGGGGCACCGCACACGGCTAAGAGATCCAAGGGATCAATTGTTGTGTCTATGGGGTGCCCCCTCCCCCGTATATAAAGGAGTGGAGGAGGGGGCCGGCCAAGAGGAGGAGGCGTGCCCAAGGGGGGAGTCCTACTCCCACCGGGAGTAGGACTCCTCCTTTTCCTATTTGGAGAAGGAGATGGAAGGAAGAGGAAGTAGGGAGGAAGGAAAGGGGAGGCCAGCCCCCCTCCCAATTCGGATTGGGCTTGGGGGGCGCCTGATACGTCTCCAACGTTTCTATTATTTTTTATTGTTCCATGCTATTACATTACCTCTTTTAGATGTTTATGGGCTTTATTTTACACATTTATATCATTTTTGGGACTAACCTACTAACCGGAGGCCCAGCCCATATTGCTGTTTTTTTGCCTATTTCAGTATTTCGAAGAAAAGGAATATCAAACGGAGTCCAAACGGAATGAAACCTTCGGGAGCGTGATTTTTGGAACGAACGTGATCCGGAGAGCTTGGAGTGCAAGTCAAGAAGCTTCCGAGGAAGTCACGAGACAGGACGCCGCCCCCCCCCCCCCCTGTAGGGCACGCCCTCCTGTCTCGTGGGCCCCTCGGGCAGCCACCGACGTACTTCTTCCTCCTATATATACCTACGTACTCCGAAAACATCCAGGGGCACCACGAAACACAATTTCTACCGCCGTAACCTTCTGTATCCGCGAGATCCCATCTTGGAGCCTTCACCGGCACTCTGTCGGAGGGGGAATCAACCACGGAGGGCCTCTACATCAACATCCTTGCCCCTCCGATGAGTTGTGAGTAGTTTACCACAGACCTACGGGTCCATAGTTATTAGCTAGATGGCTTCTTCTCTCTTTTTGGATCTCAATACAATGTTCTCCCCCTCTCTTGTGGAGATCTATTCGATGTAAACTCTTTTTGCGATGTGTTTGTCGAGATCCGATGAATTGTGAGTTTATGATCAAGTTTATCTATGAATAAATATTTGAATCTTCTCTGAATTCTTTTATGTATGATTGAGTTATCTTTGCAAGTCTCTTCGAATTATCAGTTTGGTTTGGCCTACTAGATTGGTCTTTCTTGCCATGGGAGAAGTGCTTAGCTTCGGGTTCAATCTTGCGGTGTCCTTACCCAGTGACAGAAAGGGTTGCAAGGCACGTATTGTATTTTTGCCATCGAGGATAACAAGATGGGGTTTATATCATATTGCATGAGTTTATCCCTCTACATCATGTCATCTTGCTTAATGCGTTACTCTGTTCTTATGAACTTAATACTCTAGATGCAGGCAGGAGTCGGTCGATGTGTGGAGTAATAGTAGTAGATGCAGGCAGGAGTCGGTCTACTTATTATGGACGTGATGCCTATATACATGATCATGCCTAGATAATCTCATAACTATGCGCTTTTCTATCAATTGCTCGACAGTAATTTGTTCACCCACCTTAATACTTATGCTATCTTGAGAGAAGCCTCTAGTGAAACCTATGGCCCCCGGGTCTATCTCTTATCATATTTGCTTTCAATCTACTTTTATTTGCATCTTTACTTTTTGCATCTATATTATAAAATACCAAAAATATATTTATCTTATCATACTATCTTTATTAGATCTCACTTTACATGAAGTGGCCGTGAAGGGATTGACAACCCCTTTATTGCGTTGGTTGTGAGTTCTCAGTTTGTTTGTGTAGGTGCGTGGGACTTTTGAGGAGCCTCCTACTGGATTGATACCTTGGTTCTCAAAACTGAGGGAAATACTTACGCTACACTTTGCTGCATCACCATCTCCTCTTCGAGGAAAACCAACAGAAGCTCAAGACGTAGCAAGAAGTATTTCTGGCGCCGTTGCCGAGGAGGTCTTTGCTCAAGTCAAGACATACCAAGTACCCATCACAAACCCATCTCCCTCGCATTTACATTATTTGCCATTTGTCTCTCGTTTTCCTCTCCCCCATTTCACCCTTGCCGTTTTGTTCGCCCTCTCTTTCCCAATCTCCTCCTCTCTTTTTCGCTTGCCTTTTTCTGCTTGCTTGTGTTATAGATCGTTTACCTTGTCGTCATGGCTAGTCCTCCCATCCTTATTGTCACTCCTGAACAAGAAATTCACAATTTTAAGCAAAGGGAGAGGGAAAGTTTAAAAGATGCTTGGCATAGAATTTGCAATGCCCAATATAAAGCTACTAGGAAGCTTGCCACTTCCGTTCTTCTCCGCAATTTTTATGTAGGCATTACTCCTTGGAATAGATGTGTTCTTGATATTGCTACCGGAGGTGATTTTATGAGTAGCCATACTTTTGATGCTTATAATGCCATGTTAGATTTGTTTGGCCCACCACCTCTTTTGGTTAATGGAACGATTTTAACTCTAGAACATGTGATGCAATGGCTTGATATTATTGAAAATAAAATTGCCACTATTGAGTTGATTGAAAATTTGGATAAAAAGATTCATGATCGCCTTACCCAATTTGGATCTAGGGTTGGAGTTACTTTGAAAACTCTGAAAGAAAAAGAACCTATAGTCAATGAAAAAATAGATCTAGACTCTGCTAGAATCGGTAAACTTGAGGATATCATTACAAACTTAGGTTCAGTGTTTTCCCCCATGAAAAACACTCCAAAACCCCCTACTAAAATTGCCAAGTTTATTTATGTTGCTAAAAATAAGGGTGAATCTTCTAAAGGAGACGCGGATCTCAAATCCATAAGTGTTCTCCCCAATTGTCTCTCTATCATTAAGGAACCTTTTGCTACCAATGAACTTCTTGAATTTTTCCTAAAGGTTTAGCCGTTACTAAAAAGGGAGAGATCCCTAGAGATTACAATTTCTCTACTTATGAATTTAGTGCCAAATATGGCACTACTTAGATCTATCTTTGCTTTTATGCCTAGCTAGGGGCGTTAAACGATAGCGCTAGTTGGGAGGCAACCCAATTTTCTTTATGTTTTTTGTTTTTGCTCCTATTTAGTAATAAATCTTGCATCTACCTTCTGTTTAGATGTGTTTTTATCTTTTAATTAGTGTTTGTGCCATGTAGAACCTATAGGATAACCTACGATGATAGTTGATTTGATTCTGCTGAAAAACAGAAACTTTGCGCGCATGAATATAATTTTGTTAAATCACAGGAACGTGCTTTTGCATTGATTCTTTTTGATGCTGTTCAATAAACAAATTTTCCAGGACTTCCTATTTTGGTAGGATTTTTAGAGTTCCAGAAGTTTGTGTTAGTTACAGATTGCTACAGACTGTTCTGTTTCTGACATATTCTATTTTTCGTGTGTTGTCTGCTTATTTCAATGCATCTATGGCTAGTAAATTAGTTTATAAACCATAAGGAAGTTGGAATACAGTAGGTTTAACACCAAAATAAATAAATAATGATTTCATTGCAGTACCTTATGTGGTGGTTTTGTTTTCTTTCACTAACGGAGCTTATAAGATTTCCTGTTGAGTTTTGTGTTGTGAAGTTTTCAAGTTTTGGGTAAAGCTTTTATGGACTATGGAATAAGGAGTGGCAACAGCCTAAGCTTGGGGATGCCCAAGGCACCCCAAGATATTCAAGAATAGCCAAAAGCCTAAGCTTGGGGATGCCCCGGGAAGGCATCCCCTCTTTCGTCTTCGTTCATTGGTAACTTTACTTGGAGCTATATTTTTATTCGCCACATGATATGTGTTTTGCTTGGAGCGTCGTGTATTATATTAGTCTTTGCTTTTTAGTTTACCAAAATCATCCTTGCTGTTCACACCTTTTGGGAGAAGCCTATTTGATTAGAATTTGCTAGAATACTCTATGTGCTTCACTTATATCTTTTGAGCTTGATAGTTTTTGCTCTAGTGCTTCACTTATATCTTTTAGAGCACGGTGGTGTCTTAATTTTGAAGAAATTGCTAGTCTCTCATGCTTCACTTATATTATTTTGAGTGTCTTTTAGAATAGCATGGTATTTGCTATGATCATAAAGTTGGTCCTAGAATGATGAGCATCCAAGTTGGGTATAATAAAAACTATCATAGAAAAGAACTGGATGCTATGATCAATATGATGGTTGATAATTGTTTTGAGATATGGAGGTAGTGATATTAGAGTCATGCTAGTTGAGGTGATTATGAAAAATACTTGTGTTAAGGGTTGTGATTCCCATAGCATGCATGTATGGTGAACCGCTTTGTGATGAAGTTGGAGCACAATTTTATTTATTTAGTGTCTTCCTTATGAGTGGCGGTCGGGGACGAGCGATGGTCTTTTCCTACCAATCTATCCCCCTAGGAGCATGCGCGTAGTGCTTTGGTTTTTGATGACTTCTAAATTTTTGCAACAAGTACATGAGTTATTTTGATTAATCTTGAGTCCATGGATTATACGCACCCTTTCACCCTTCCATTATTGCTAGCCTCTCTTGTACCATGCAACCTTCGCCGGTACCATACACCCACCATTTACCTTCCTTAAAACAGCCACCATACTTACCTATTATGGCATTTCCATAGCCATTCCGAGATATATTGCCATGCAACTTTCCACCGTTCCGTTCATATGACACGCATTACTTTTGTCATATTGCTTTTTCCATGATCATGTAGTTGACATTGTATTTGTGGCAAGGCCACCTTCATAATTTTCATACATGTCGCTCTTGATTCATTGCATATCCCGGTACACCGCCGGGGGCATTCATATAGAGTCATATCTTGTTCTAGATTTGAGTTGTAAATCCATAAAAGTGTGATGATCTTCATTATTAGAGCATTGTCCTAGTGAGGAAAGGATGATGAAGACTATGATTCCCCCACAAGTCGGGATGAGACTTCGGAATTTACAAAAAGAAAAAAAAAAGAGAAAGGCCAAAAAAAAAGAGAAGGCCAAAGAAAAGAAAAAAAAGAAAAAATTGAATAAAATGAAAAGAAAAAGGAAAAAAAGAGAAAAAATAATAAATGAGAGAAAAAGAGAGAAGGGACAATGCTACTATCTCTTTTTCCACACTTGTGCTTCAAAATAGCACCATGATCTTCATGATAGAGAGTCTCATATGTTGTCACTTTCATATACTAGTGGGAATTTTTCATTATAGAACTTGGCTTGTATATTCCAATGATGGGCTTCCTCAAAAGTGCCCTAGGTCTTCGTGAGCAACCAAGTTGGATGCACCCCACTTAGTTTCTTTTGTTGAGCTTTCATATATTTATAGCTCTAGTGCATCCGTTGCATGGCAATCCCTACTCACACATTGATATCTATTAATGGGAATCTCCATAGCCCGTTGATACGCCTAGTTGATGTGAGACTATCTTCTCCTTTTTGTCTTCTCCACAACCACCATTCTATTCCACATATAGTGTTATGTCCATGGCTCACGCTCATGTATTGCATGAAAGTTGAAAGAGTTTGAGATTATTAAAGTATGAAAAAATTGCTTGGCTTGTCATCGGGGTTGTGCATGATTAAATAATTTGTGTGATGAAGATAGAGCAACAGCCAGACTATATGATTTTGTAGGGATAACTTTCTTTAGCCATGTTATTTTGAGAAGACATGATTACTTTGATTAGTATGCTTGAAGTATCACCATTTTCATGTTAATATGAACTTTTATTTTGTATCTTTTGGATCTGAACATTCATGCCACAATAAAGAAAATTACATTAAGAATTATGCTAGGTAGCATTCCACATCAAAAAATTCTCTTTTTATCATTTACCTACTCGAGGACGAGCAGGAATTAAGCTTGGGGATGCTTGGTACATCTCCAACGTATCTATAATTTTTGATTGTTCCATGCTATTATATTACCTCTTTTGGATGTTTATGGCTTTATTTTACACATTTATATCATTTTTGGGACTAACCTACTAACCGGAGGCCCAGCCCATATTGCTGTTTTTTTTTTGCCTATTTCAGTATTTCGAAGAAAAGGAATATCAAACGGAGTCCAAACGGAATGAAACCTTCGGGAGCGTGATTTTTGGAACGAACGTGATCCGTAGAGCTTGGAGTGCAAGTTAAGAAGCTTCCGAGGAAGCCACGAGACAGGAGGCCCCCCCTGTAGGGCGCCCCCTATCTCGTGGGCCCCTCGGGCGGCCACCGACGTACTTCTTCCTCCTATATATACCTACGTACCCCGAAAACATCCAGGGCACCACGAAACACAATTTCCACCGCCAGAACCTTACAGATCCATGAGATCCCATCTTGGAGCCTTGGCCGGCACTCTGCTGGAGGGGGAATCAACCATGGAGGGCCTCTACATCAACATCCTTGCCCCTTTGATGAGTTGTGAGTAGTTTACTATAGACCTACAGGTCCATAGTTATTAGCTAGATGGCTTCTTCTCTCTTTTTGGATCTCAATACAATGTTCTCCCCCTCTCTTGTGGAGATCTATTCGATGTAAACTCTTTTTGCGGTGTGTTTGTCGAGATCCGATGAATTGTGAGTTTATGATCAAGTTTATATATGAATAAATATTTGAATCTTCTCTGAATTCTTTTATGTATGATTGAGTTATCTTTGCAAGTCTCTTCGAATTATCTGTTTGGTTTGGCCTACTAGATTGGTCTTTCTTGCCATGGGAGAAGTGCTTAGCTTTGGGTTCAATCTTGCGGTGTCCTTACCTAGTGACAGAAAGGGTTGCAAGGCACGTATTGTATTTTTGCCATCGAAGATAACAAGATGGGGTTTTTATCATATTGCATGAGTTTATCCCTCTACATCATGTCATCTTGCTTAATGCGTTACTTTATTCTTATGAACTTAATACTCTAGATGCAAAGCAGAGTCGGTCGATGTGTGGAGTAATAGTAGTAGATGCAGCAGAGTCGGTCTACTTGTTATGGACGTGATGCCTATATACATGATCATGCCTAGATAATCTCATAACTATGCGCTTTTCTATCAATTGCTCGACAGTAATTTGTTCACCCACCGTAATACTTATGCTATCTTGAGAGAAGCCTCTAGTGAAACCTATGGCCCCCGGGTCTATCTCTTATCATATTTGCTTTCAATACTTTTATTTGCATCTTTACTTTTTGCATCTATATTATAAAATACCAAAAATATATTTATCTTATCATACTATCTTTATTAGATCTCACTTTCGCAAGTGGCCGTGAAGGGATTGACAACCCCTTTATTGTGTTGGTTATGAGTTCTCGCTTGTTTGTGTAGGTGCGTGGGACTTTTGAGGAGCCTCCTACTGGATTGATACCTTGGTTCTCAAAACTGAGCGAAATACTTACGCTACACTTTGCTGCATCACCCTCTCCTCTTCGAGGAAAACCAATGCAAGATCAAGATGTAGCAGCGCCCCCTCCCTTGCTCCTTTCCACTAAAGCCCGTTAAGGCCCATATACCTCCAGGGGGGTTCCGATAACCTCCCGGAGCTCCGGTATTGTCCCAATCTCACCCGGTACCATTCCGGTGTCCAAATATAGTCGTCTAATATATCGATCTTTATGTCTCGACCATTTCGAGACTCCTCATCATGTCCATGATCACATCCGGGACTCCGAACTACCTTCGGTACATCAAAACACATAAACTCATAATATAACCGTCATCTAACTTTAAGCGTGCAGACCCTACGGGTTCGAGAACTATGTAGACATGACCGAGACACTTCTCCGGTCAATAACCAATAGCGGAACCTGGATGCTCATATTGGCTCCCACATATTCTACGAATATCTTTATCGGTCAAACCGCATAACAACATATGTTGTTCCCTTTGTCATCGGTATGTTACTTGCCCGAGATTCGTCGATATCTCAATACCTAGTTCAATCTCGTTACCGGCAAGTCTCTTTACTCGTTCCATAATACATCATGCCGCAACTAACTCATTAGTTACAATGCTTGCAAGGCTTATAGTGATGTGCATTACCGAGTGGGCCCAGAGATACGTCTCCGACAATCGGAGTGACAAATCCTAATCTCGAAATACGCCAACCCAACAAGTACCTTCAGAAACACCTGTAGAGCACCTTTATAATCACGCAGTTACGTTGTGATGTTTGGTAGCACACAAAGTTTTCCTCCGGTAAACAGGAGTTGCATAATCTCATAGTCATAGGAACATGTATAAGTCATGAAGAAAGCAACAGCAGAATACTAAACGATCAAGTGCTAAGCTAACGGAATGGGTCAAGTAAATCACATCATTCTCCTAATGATGTGATCCCGTTAATCAAATGACAACTCATGCCTATGGTTAGGAAACATAACCATCTTTAATTAACGAGCTAGTCAAGTAGAGGCATACTAGTGACACTCTGTTTGTCTATGTATTCACACATGTATTATGTTTCCGGTTAATACATTCTAGCATGAATAATAAACATTTATCATGAAATAAGGAAATAAATAATAACTTTATTATTGCCTCTAGTGCATATTTCCTTTAGTCTCCCACTTGCACTAGAGTCAATAATCTAGCTCACATCGCCATGTGATTTAACAACAATAGTTCACATCACCATGTGATTAACACCCATAGTTCACATCGCTATGTGACCAACACTCAAAGGGTTTACTAGAGTCAGTAATCTAGTTCACATTGTTTATGTGTTTTAACACCCAAAGAGTACTAAGGTGTGATCATGTTTTGCTTGTGAGAGAAGTTTAGTCAATGGGTCTGCCAAATTCAGATCCGTATGTATTTTGCAAATTTCTATGTCTACAATGCTCTGTATGGAGCTACTTTAGCTAATTGCTCCCAGTTTCAATATGTATCCAGATTAAAACTTAGAGTCATCTGGATCAGTGCCAAAACTTGTATCGACGTAACCCTTTACGACGAACCTTTTGTCACCTCCATAATCGAGAAACATATCCTTATTCCATTAAGAGTAATTTTGACCGCTATTCAGTGATCTAATCCTAGATCACTATTGTACTCCCTTGCCAAAATCAGTGTAGGGTATACAATAGATCTGGTACGCAGCATAGCATACTTTACAGAACCTATGGCTGAGGCATAGGGAATGACTTTCATTCTCTTTCTATCTTCTGCCGTGGTCGGGCTTTGAGTCTCACTCAATTTCACACCTTGTAACAAAGGCAAGAACTCTTTCTTTGACTGTTCCATTTTGAACTATTTCAAAATCTTGTCAAGGTATGTACTCATTGAAAAAACTTATCAAGCGTCTTGATCTATCTCTATAGATCTTGATGCTCAATATGTAAGCAGCTTCACCGAGGTCTTTCTTTGAAAAACTCCTTTCAAACACTCCTCTATGCTTTGCAGAATAATTCTACATTATTTCTGATCAACAATATGCCATTCACATATACTTATCAGAAATGTTGTAGTGCTCCCACTCACCTTTTGTAAATACAGGCTTCTCCAAAAGTCTGTGTAAAACATATGCTTTGATCACACTATCAAAACATTTATTCCAACTCCGAGAGGCTTGCACCAGTCCATGAATGGATCCCTGGAGCTTGCACACTTTGTTAGCTCCTTTAGGATTGACAATACCTTCTCGTTTCATCATATACAACTCTTCTTTAAGAAAACCATGAAGGAATGCAGTTTTGACATCCATTTGCCAGATTTCATAAAATGTGGCAATTGCTAACATGATTTGGACAGACTTAAGCATCGCTACAGTTGAGAAAATCTCATTGTTGTCAACACCTTGAACTTGTCGAAAACCTTTTTGCGGCAAGTCGAGCTTTGTAGATAGTAACACTACTATCAACATCCGTCTTCCTCTTGAAGATCCATTTATTTTCTATGGTTTGCCGATCATCGAACAAGTCCACCAAAGTCCACACTTTGTTCTCATACATGAATCCTATCTCAGATTTCATGGCCTCCAGCCATTTCGCGGAATCTGGGCTCATCATCACTTCCTCATAGTTCGTAGGTTTATCATGGTCTAGTAACATGACTTTCGGAACAGGATTACCATACCACTCTGGTACGGACCGTACTCTAGAAGACCTACGAGGTTCTGTAGTAACTTGGTCTGAAGTTTCATGATCATCATCATTAGCTTCCTCACTAATTGGTGTAGGAATCACTGGAACTGATTTCAGTGATGAACTATTTTCCAATTCAGGAGAAGGTACTATTACCTCATCAAGTTCTACTTTTCTCCCACTCACTTCTTTCGAGAGAAACTTCTTCTCTAGAAAGAATCCATTCTTGGCAACGAATGTCTTGCCTTCGGATCTGTGATAGAATGTGTACCCAATAGTTTCCTTTGGGTATCCTATGAAGACACATTTCTCCTATTTGGGTTTGAGCTTATCAGGTTGAAACTTTTACACATAAGCATCGCAACTCCAAACTTTAAGAAACAACATCTTAGGTTTATTGCTAAACCATAGTTCATACGGTGTCATCTCAATGGATTTAGATGGTGCCCTATTTAACGTGAATGCAGCTATCTCTAGTGCATAACCCCAAAACAATATTGGTAAATCGGTAAGAGACATCATTGATCGCACCATATCAAATAAAGTGCGGTTATGACGTTCGGACACACCATTACGTTGTGGTGTTCCAGGTGGCATAAGTTTGTGAAACTATTCCACATTATTTTAACTAAAGGCCAAACTCGTAACTCAAATATTCATCTCCACGATCAGATCGCAGAAACTTTATTTTCTTGTTACGATGATTTTCCACTTCACTCTGAAATTCTTCGAACCTTTCAACTATTTCATACTTATGTTTCATCAAGTAGATATACCCATATCTGTTCAAATCATCTGTGAAGGTCAGAAAATAATGATACCAGCCACGAGCCTTAATACTCATTGATCTGCATACATCAGTATGTATTACTTCCAACAAGGCAGTAGCTCGTTCCATTGTTCTGGAGAACGGAGCTTTAGTCATCTTGCCCAAAAGGCACAGTTCGCAAGCATCAAATGATTCATAACCAAGGGATTTCGACAATCCATCTTTATCGAGTTTCTTCATGCGCTTTACACTGATATGACCCAAACGGCAGTGCCACAAATAAGTTGCACTATCATTATTAACTTTGCATCTTTTGGCATCAATATTATGAATATGTGTATCACTACGATCGAGATCCAACAAACTATTTTCATTGGGTGTATGACCATTGAAGGTTTTATTCATGTAAACAGAACAACAATTATTCTCTAACTTTAAATGAATAACCGTATTGCAATAAACATGATCGAATCATATTCATGCTCAACGCAAACGCCAAATAACATTTATTTAGGTTTAACACTAATCCCGAAAGTATAGGGAGTGTGTGATGATGATCATATCAATCTTGGAACTACTTCCAACACTCATCGTCACTTCCCCTCAACTAGTCTCTGTTTATTATGTAACTCCTGTTTCGAGTTACTAATCTTAGCAACCGAACAAGTATCAAATACTCGGGGGCTACTATAAACACTAGTAAGGAACACATCAATAACCTGTATATCAAATATACCCTTGTTCACTTTGCCATCCTTCTTATCCACCAAATATTGAGGGCATTTCCGTTTCGAGGACCATTTCCTTTGCGATTGTAAGCACTCGGGTTTCAGGCTTTGGTCCAGCTTTGGGCTTCTTCACGGGAGTGACAACTTGCTTGTCATTCTACTTGAAGTTCCCTTTCTTTCCCTTTGCCCTTTTCTTGAAACTAGTGGTCTTGTCAATCATCAACACTTGATGCTCTTTCTTGATTTCTACCTTCGTTGATTTCAACATCGCGAAGAGCTCGGGAATCGTTTTCGTCATCTTTTGCATACTATAGTTCATCACGAAGTTCTACTAACTTGGTGATGGTGACTAGAGAACTCTGTAAATCACTATCTTATCTGGAAGATTAACTCCCACTTGATTCAAGCGATTGTAGTACCCAGACAATCTGAGCACATGCTCATTAGTTGAGCAATTATCCTCCATCTTTTAGCTATAGAACTTGTTGGAGACTTCATATCTCTTAACTCGGGTATTTGCTTGAAATATTAACTTCAACTCCTGGAACATCTCATATGGCCCATGACGTTCAAAACGTCTTTGAAGTCCCGATTCTAAGCTGTTAAGCATGGTGCACTAAACTATCAAGTAGTCATCATATTGAGCTAGCCAAACGTTCATAATGTCTGCATCTGCTCCTGCAATAGGTCCATCACCTAGCGGTGCATCAAGGACATAATTCTTCTGTGCAGCAATGAGTACAATCCTCAGATCACGGATCCAATCCGCATCATTGCTACTAACATCTTTCAACACAGTTTACTCTAGGAACATATCAAAATAAACATATGAAAGCAACAACGCGAGCTATTGATCTACAACATAATTTGCAAAATACTACCAGGACTAAGTTCATGATAAATTTAAGTTCAATTAATCATATTACTTAAGAACTCCCACTTAGATAGACATCTCTCTAATCATCTAAGTGATCACGTGATCCAAATCAACTAAACCATAACCGATCATCACGTGAAATGGAGTAGTTTTCAATGGTGAACATCACCTATGTTGATCATATCTACTATATGATTCACGCTCGACCTTTCGGTCTCAGTGTTCCGAGACCATATCTGCATATGCTAGGCTCGTCAAGTTTTACCTGAGTATTCTGCGTGTGCAAAACTGGCTTGCACCCGTTGTAGATGGACGTAGAGCTTATCACACCCGATCATCATGTGGTGTCTGGGCACGACGAACTTTGGCAATGGTGCATACTCAGGGAGAACACTTTTATCTAGAAATTTAGTGAGAGATCATCTTATAATGCTACCGTCAATCAAAGCAAGATAAGATGCATAAAAGATAAACATCACATGCAATCATTAAGTGATATGATATGGCCATCATCATCTTGTGCATGTGATCTCCATCTCCGAAGCACCGTCATGATCACCATCGTCACCGGCGCGACACCTTGAACTCCATCGTAGCATCGTTGTCGTCTCGCCAACTATTGCTTCTACGACTATCGCTACCGCTTAGTGATAAAGTAAAGCAATTACAGGGCGATTGCATTGCATACAATAAAGCGACAACCATATGGCTCCTGCCGATTGCCGATAACTCGATTACAAAACATGATCATCTCATACAATAAAATATAGCATCACGTCTTGACCATATCACATCACAACATGCCCTGCAAAAACAAGTTAGACGCCCTCTACTTTGTTGTTGCAAGTTTTTACGTGGCTGCTACGGGCTTAGCAAGAACCGTTCTTACCTACGCATCAAAACCACAATGATAGTTCGTCAAGTTAATGTTGTTTTAACCTTCTCAAGGACCGGGCGTAGCCACACTCGGTTCAACTAAAGTTGGAGAAACTGACACCCGCCAGCCACCTGTGTGCAAAGCACGTCGGTAGAACCAGTCTCGCGTAAGCGTACGCGTAATGTCGGTCCGGGCCGCTTCATCCAACAATACCGCCGAACCAAAGTATGACATGCTGGTAAGCAGTATGACTTGTATCACCCACAACTCACTTGTGTTCTACTCGTGCATATAACATCTACGCGTAAAACCTGGCTCGGATGCCACTGTTAAGGAACGTAATAATTTCAAAAAAATTCCTACGGACACACAAGATCATGGTGATGCATAGCAACGAGAGGGGAGAGTGTTGTCCACGTACCCTCGTAGACTGAAAGCGGAAGCGTTAGCACAACGCGGTTGATGTAGTCGTACGTCTTCACGATCCGACCGATCAAGTACCAAACGCACGGCACCTCCGAGTTCTGCACACGTTCAGCTTGATGACGTCCCTCGAACTATGATCCAGCCGAGCTTTGAGGGAGAGTTCCGTCAGCACGACGGCGTGGTGATGATGATGATGTTCTACCGACGCAGGGCCTCGCCTAAGCACCGCTACGATATTATCGAGGTGATTTATGGTGGAGGGGGACACCGCACACGGCTAAAAGATCTGAGGGATCAATTGTTGTGTCTATGGGGTGCCCCCCTCCCCCGTATATAAAGGAGTGGAGGAGGGGGCTGGCCAGGAGGAGGAGGTGCGCCCAAGGGGGGAGTCCTACTCCCACCGGGAGTAGGACTGCTCCTTTTCCTATTTGGAGAAGGAGAGGGAAGGAAGAGGAAGGAGGGAGGAAGGAAAGGGGGGCCGACCCCCCTCCCAATTCAGATTGGGCTTGGGGGGGCGCCCCCTCCCTTGCTCCTTTCCCCTCCTTTCCACTAAAGCCCATTAAAGCCCATATACCTCCTGGGGGGTTCCGATAACCTCCCGGAGCTCCGGTATTGTCCCAATCTCACCCGGAACCATTCCGGTGTCCAAATATAGTCGTCCAATATATCGATCTTTATGTCTCGACCATTTAGAGACTCCTCGTCATGTCCATGATCACATCCGGGACTCCGAACTACCTTCGTTACATCAAAACACATAAACTCATAATATAACCGTCATCTAACTTTAAGCGTGCGGACCCTACGGGTTCGAGAACTATGTAGACATGACCGAGACACTTCTCCGGTCAATAACCAATAGCGGAACCTAGATGCTCATATTGGCTCCCACATATTCTACGAAGATCTTTATCGGTCAAACCGCATAACAACATACGTTGTTCCCTTTGTCATCGGTATGTTACTATCCTGAGATTCGATCGTCGGTATCTCAATACCTAGTTCAATCTCATTACCAGCAAGTCTCTTTACTCGCTCCATAATACATCATCCCGCAACTAACTCATTAGTTACAATGCTTGCAAGGCTTATAGTGATGTGCATTACCGAGTGGGCCCAGAGATACCTCTCCGATAATCGGAGTGACAAATCCTAATCTCGAAATACGCCAACCCAACAAGTACCTTCGGAAACACCTGTAGAGCACCTTTATAATCACCCAGTTACATTGTGACGTTTGGTAGCACACAAAGTGTTCCTCCGGTAAACGGGAGTTGCATAACTTTCATAGTCATAGGAACATGTATAAGTCATGAAGAAAGCACTAGCAGAATACTAAACGATCAAGTGCTAAGCTAACGGAATGGTTCAAGTCAATCACATCATTCTCCTAATGATGTGATCCCGTTAATCAAATGACAACTCATGCCTATGGTTAGGAAACATAACCATCTTTAATTAACAAGCTAGTCAAGTAGAGGCATACTAGTGACACTCTGTTTGTCTATGTATTCACACATGTATTATGTTTCCGGTCAATACAATTCTAGCATGAATAATAAACATTTATCATGAAATAAGGAAATAAATAATAACTTTATTATTGCCTCTAGTGCATATTTCCTTCACTAGGATACCTGCTTGTGCACTCTAGAATCATCTACCGAGGTATTAGGTAGTACGAAAACGTATATAATGTATATATATACATACACAAATCGTGTGGACAGAGATCTAATTTTGAAGTGGCACATGATCATGTCCATTTTCCTATTGTGATTTATCAACCAGCAAAAATTAGTAAAACAATGTATTGTATAATATTGTAAGCACTTACTCATATGTCACAGATCTGTAGAGCATATCATATAATGAGGCTTAAAATACCCAGATTTCCAACATATATATGGATCATGTCTGGGAGAAGGTTACTACATCTCATAGCAACAAAAAAGGTATATGGCGCCAATGACGATGATGACGACGACACTAAGGAGAAAACATCAACTATTAGTAAACACAAAGATGATTTTTTCTAATGAATGAGCAAATATAGTTCAATGGAGAGAATGAGAGTTCTATCATTCAACTGGACGACTCATTTGATGAGACCAGCGGGCGTTTTTGTGCAACGATTTCAAGAGTCTGAGGTCAATGAGGCTTTAAAAAGGATGAAACGAGGCAAGGGGATGAGCCCTGGTTGTATCCCCATTGAGGTGTGGAAAGGCCTCGGGGACATAGCGATAGTATGGCTAACTTTTCGGGGGACGGAGTATATGAGTACCAATCTTTGGAATAAGGGGGGTGTTCAAAGTTGTATTAATTACCATGGAATTAAGACGATGAGCCATATAATAAAGCTATGGGAGAGAGTCATTGAGCACCGCTTAAGAAGAATGACAAGTGTGACCAAAAATCAGTTCGGTTTCATGCCTGGGAGGTCGACCATGGAAGCCATTTTCTTGGTATGACAACTTATGGAGAGATACAGGGAGCAACAGAAGGACTTGCATATGGTGTTCATTGACTTGGAGAAGGCCTATGATAAGATGCCGTGAAATGTCATGTGGTGGGCCTTAGAGAAACATAAAGTCCCGTGAAGTACATTACCCTCATCAAGGACATGTACAATAATGTTGTGATAAGTGTTCGAACAAGTGATGTATTGATGACTTCCCGATTAAGATATGACTGCATCAGGGGTCAGCATTGAGCCCTTGTCTTTTTGCCTTGGTGATGGATGAGGTTACAAGAGATATACAATGAGAGATCTCATGGTGTATGCTTTTTGCCGATGATGTGGTGCTAGTTGATGATAGTCGGACGGGGGTAAAAAGGAAGTTAGAGTTATGGAGACAAACCTTGGAATCAAAAGGGTTTAGACGTAGTAGAACTAAAACCGAGTACATGATGTGCAGTTTCAGTACTACTAGGCCCGAGGAGGAGGAGGAGGTTAGCCTTGATGGGCATGTGGTGCCTCAGAAGGACACCTTTTGATATTTGGGGTCAATGTTGCAGAAGGATGTGGGCATTGATGAAGATGTGCACCATCGAATCAAAGCCGGATGGATGAAGTGACGCCAAGCTTCTAGCATTCTTTGTGACAAGAGAGTGCCACAAAAGCTAAAAGGCAAGTTATACAGGAAGGCAGTTCGACCCGCAATGTTGTATGACGCTGAGTGTTGGCCGACTAAAAGGTGACATGTTCAACAGTTAGGTGAGGCGGAGATGCGTATGTTGAGATGGATGTGTGGCCATACGAGGAAGGATCGAGTCCGGAATGATGATATACGAGATAGAGTTGGGGTAGCACCAATTGAAGAGAAGCTTGTTCAACATCGTCTGAGATGGTTTGGGCATTTTCAGCGCAGGCCTCTAGAAACTCCAGTGCATAACGGACGGCTAAAGCGTGCGGAGAATGTCAAGAGAGGTCGGGGTAGACTGAATTTGATATAGAAGAAGTCCGTAAAGAGAGATATGAAGGATTGGAGTATCTCCAAAGAACTAGTTATGGACAGGGGTGCATGGAAGCTTGCTATCCATGTGCCCGAACCATGAGTTGGTCGCCAGATCATATGGGTTTCACCTCTAGCTTACCCCAACTTGTTTGGGACTAAAGGCTTTGTTGTTGTCGTAGTTGTAATGAGCAAATATAGTGAGTAGAATACCCGGAGCATTGAAGACACATGGGCAATTACAACTATCATACAACTCCCTCCTTTCCGGTTTATAGGACTCATCTGAAAAAATCGTTTGTCCGTTTTATAAGTCTCAATTCTACTAGTAGTACTTACTATCACATCTTTGGATTTCTAGGTGCATTAAATCACCTGATGTAAGCAGTATCAATAGAAAACTCACCAATGCATGTAAAAGTTTATGGAAATTTAATGGTCATGCACGCATTCATTGTAATTAATGCATCGGTAAACATAACTTTTTGACAAAAACGAGCGTACTAATTAAGGGTCAGTTCTTTTAGTGGCTTCTAGAATAAGCTCAAATATGCTACCCCCTACCCAGCTTATTCTAGAAGCCCAACCAAATTTATTTTTTTAGAAGCCTAGTAGTTAAAACTTGACTAGTAGGCTTCTAAAAAGAAAATTTTGGTTGGGCTTATAGAATAAGTTGGGTAGGGGCAGCTTATTCTGGAAGCCCAAGAAAGCCAGCAAAAGAACTGGCCGTAAGTACTTGTGCAAACTATGAAATTAATTTCACCACTGACCGTCTACTTTGATTGGAGAGATTTTAAAATTGAGCCTTATAAACCGAAAAGAAGGGAGTAGTTGTACTTCAATATTATCAGACTGGTCATAATGGGAGTATCATAACTAGTATCATGCATGCCAACTAGGTAATTTTGATGAGGGTATAGAACTAAATGAAGAAAAAGAGGATTGAGTATTATACCATGATACCATATCATAATAAATGCTATGCTACTATGTGTCATGCATGACAATAAACAAAGTATTATATGATACTAATACATAATACTATGCATTAGGGAGGTAGTAGCATACACTAGTATCATATGCATGATACTAGTATATGATACTCCCGTTACAACCAGCCTCAAAAAGCATTGACAATTTCCACACCATTTGAGGAGGCTTCTTTGCACACTTCCTGTCAGAAGATATATAGGAGGATTAGAATGAAGCCCAATATAACAAGAAGTGTTGCAGCAATACAAAGCACAATGTTCCCACCAGATTGGTTCAAACAAACGAAACTGATTTGTTTCATCACCATCCACTCGTACGCATCTTCCTCAATTTCGGGCGGCCACGCCGATTGACAAGACCGGTTTAAACAGAGAACGGGAGGATCCAGATAAGAATGGAGGTGGCACATCCTCCACGGCCGGGGCAGTGTAGGTGAAGAGGAATGCACCACGGTAGCAGCATTGAGGAGCTTGGCCATAGAACTCTAAGCCGCATGTCCAAAGTTAAAACTGATGGGCGCTCAATCGATGGTGTCGGGTACGTACACGTCTTTAATGTAAGTTGACCTCGCACGAAGTACCAGTCACACTCACGGCAATTTTTCATGTCCTATAATATTAAAATTAATAGCAGATTGATATTTTGGTCATGTTAAATATTTCAGTTTTGCTAAAGTACATCTAGATGTGCCATCTATATCAATAACTATTACTTACCTACTAATAAAGCAAGGTGTGTTTCTCTGAATTTTTCATACATTCACTATCGAAAGAACTTTTTCTATTCGAGGTGGTACTAAAATTTTGTTCGTTCATCTATTAGAAAAGGAAAAACACCAGAGTTTTGTCTAAGGGCGCCCGCGGTGTGGCCCAGCAAAGCCAACCCATTTATTTTCGTGCCCACGCAGCTGGAAGAACCCTATTTATCGCATGGAGCGTCAAATAGTCACAGATTGGCAAAGAGCACCCAAGCTGGGATGAACCGTTCTGTGTTATGTTCTATTTTTCTTTTTCCATTTCTTTTGTCTTTTTTCCTTTCAAATTTACTTTTCTTTCTTCCTTTTCTCGTAAATTTAAAATTTAAAAAAAATCATAATTTCTGAAAAAAATATAATTTTTCAAGCTGTTTAGAATTTCAAAAATATCCCGTTTTAAAAATGTTCAGAACTTTAAATATTTGTACTCATTCCAAAATTGGTTCATATTATAAAAAAAGTTCCACTTTTTCTTTGTGTTTTCCAAAATTGTTTGAGATTTTCCAAAAAATTACATTTTAAAAGTGTTCCAAATACGAAAAATACTCTTGTTTTAGTGAAATGTTCGCGAATTCAAAATATTTTCCCAGTTTAAATAAACAATTTTCTAAAAAATTCGGAATGTTAAAAATATATTTTCTTTTTCAAAAACCATTAGTTCAAAAAATGTTCATGTTTTCAAATAAAATTTTTAATTCAAATGTTTAAATTTTTGTTGTGCATTTCAAAAAATAAAAAAATTCAAAAAAATGTTTGGAATTTTCAAAATTATTCATGATTTCAAGAATATTCAGCAATTTATAGTTAAGTTCAAAAAAATTCTTTCCAATCTAACATTGGAGCATGTTCTTAAAGGTTCGAGCTGGCCACTGATTGGTAGGACTCATTTCTTCGAGTGGCTAGCAGCACGTAGTCGGGTCTTTGAGGGCGTGATTTCGATCCTTCAACCCATTGTTTTTTTGGATTTTCTCGTGCGTTACATCAGGTCGTCTTGGAGCCTACCAGTGTGATGGCCCATACATGAAACGATGTATGTCCCACATGCTATTTTACGCAACTAGCGTCGTATAGTAGCCCCCACGCAGTTGCCCCAAGAAAAAAATTGCTTCGTCGCACAGGCAGTATTGGGCCTCAACCACACTCCCCTTCTGGGTCGTCCACATCTGGCCCATCGATCCTCGCCGAGGGAGCCAAAAATATTTGGCGGTCGTAAGGAATAGAACTTGCGACGTTGCATCCACATCCTCAGGCGGATGCCAACTGAGCTACGGCAGCTTTGTTACATAAAAATGGCTGGTACTCCTATTAACTAAATATACATATAGGTTTTGTTCCGCCCGCTCGTAGTTCCCGGATCATTTTTGTTTGTCCCCCGGGTGGGAAGAACTGGGCATACCCACGCATTTCTTTTTTTCTGTGAGACGAATGAGCAACAAAAATTTAAGCCCCGAGGGGAATTGAACTATGGACCTTCCCTATTGTGTCGATGGACAAAATCAACTCATCTATCTTGCAATTATGATGAGAATAGTATCGCTTTGGAACTTTATAGTAAATCCCCACCAGTTTGTATATGTCCATAGGTTGTCTGGAAATAAGAAGTTTGTATCAAAATAAGGAAGTTATCTCGAGAATCATGAGCAGAGGAGGGACTCCATAAATTGCAAGCCGGTGCTAGCTCGCAAGTGCCAATAAAAAAGAATATGTTGGTTTGGCTCGAATAAAATAATTGTGGGCACGTGAGCACTAAAATAATCAAAAAGAATAAACCCTAATAAAGAAGGGACATTGATGTCTGGTTATGCGCTAAATATGTTAATGAAATGGGATTTATACGCTACCATTAGTAATCCATTTGGTTACGCCATCGTAAGAGAAAGTGGTCGAAGCAACCGTGCCCCGAAGGTCGCCGCATAGCTACCAAATGAGGAGACAGACACAACTCCAAGACAGAGACGAACCCGGAGGAACGAAAGGCACGTGTTGGATGGTTGCCGCCACGCCGACTAACCCCACCACTATCAAGATCTCGTGGGACAAACATGACATGCGTGAAGACAACAACTCCTCGCCCTATCGCAACACTGTGGAGATCGTTTTTTATGGACACATCAATTATCTCTCCCATTGCTTCTAGTAAAGAAATGTCTCTCCCGTTGCAACGCACGAACATATGTGCTAGTAAGTACCTAAATATTTTGGAGCAATCAATCAAAGCTTTGGTATGGACTTTTGGAATAAAACTGGGGTCTAGTTTGTGCCTTGTTCTCACAACCATTTGGCGTGTTCTCAAGCTTGTGGTTTGCGAGTTGCAATTTAATCTAAAACGGTGAAGCGGCAGCGGGGTGTGCCTGCTGAACTGCTGCATATCTAACTATGCCTGGCTTGATAAGTACTTCTCCCTCCGTCTCATAATATAAAATCGGTTTGCTAGTTAAAACGGTCTTATATTATGGGATGGAGGAAGTATCTGCTAAGTCATTTGTGAAATAATCCATAGTCAATGATGAGGCAGAGAAATGGAGTTCAGCTCTCATGCTAACCTCATGGATGACCGTAAAAGAGAGAAACGCAAGTGATCTTCAAGAAAGGAAAAGTCTGATGGCACGAATTAGTCCCATGGAAAGAAGCCAAGTCCGAGGAGAGGTTCGACCCCCCCTTGATTTTTCAACCGAGATCTTTAGACCATGATGTTTGTTGTACATAATTTTTTCTCTTCTTGTTCTTAACTCTATTGTACTCTTCCTTTATAAATGGACACTGTTGCATTTCATAAAGCAGTATCGTGTTACAAAACAACAACAACTTTTATATTCATACAACTGGTGTAGACCTGTGGCTAGAAGAGAGTGAAGCCGTCGTCGTAGGAGACGTGGTACCCACGGCGGCACGGCGGCGCTTCCTCGTCCCGCTCCTGGCAGCAGCTCCACCTCCCCTTCCAGTTGGCACGGCCGGTGTTGGGGCGGTCACCACGGTCGTTCCACCGGTAGACGATGACCCCGCTCTTGTCGCTCCACTCGCCGTCGATCCCCTGGTGCGGCGGCGACAGCGAAAACAGCCCCTTCTCACCTGCAACACAAACACGCATGTGTCCACTCTCAAACGGGCCTCGGGAAGCTCCTCGACCCAGGACGTTCGTGGCACACAGCGCGCATAGACCACAGACTCGCAAGCCCAGCCGCAACCTGAAGATATTTTGCAAGTAGTGTACTGTAGTGTAGTGCGGCAGTCAGTGGTACAGATACGATACCTACCGGTGATGTGGCCATGGAAGGCGCAGGCAGCAGGGGAGTTGTCCTCGTCCAGGTACAGGGCGCCGCACCTCAGGCATCGTTTCCTCTGCTCCTTCCTGGCCTTTGCTTCCTCCTCTGTCGTCGCTGCTGCTGCTGCTGCGGCAGCGTCGCCTCCTGTGGCCGCGCTGATGCGCCCGCGACGCGGCCATGAGGCAGCCGCAGCGGCAGCGTTGCGGCGCAAAGGGCCAAGCGGTGCCAGGGACAGCTTGGGCGTCAAGAGGGTCGGGGTGGGAAAGGAACTCGCCATGGCCTCACGACTGAGACTGAGAGGATGTGCAGTCTGTCGCTTGCAACGTGAATGGTATGTTAGGACGTGCTCTGGGCTAATGGGCTTTCTAGCGTTTAAGAGCCCGTACGTACTCCCTCCATCCCGTAACATAAGAACGTTTTTGACACTACGCTAGTCTCAAAAACTTTCTTATATTATGGGACGGAGGGAGTAATACAGATAGATGACTGGCCTTCACAAAGATAATTCTTGGGCCTGTGAGCACGTTAAGAGGTTCTGCTAGCCGCTGCCACATGTCGCATTTTAGCTGGCTTGAAGGTTTCGGTGGCAAACAAGATCTTTCCCTCTCGTTAGGGTTATCTTTCCTCTCGACGCCGCCGGCGATCGTTGAAATCAGCCATCCTCCTCCGTTGGATCGAGTATCCGTCCTCAGGCCGATCTCGGAGTACTCTCTGACTGCTGCCCCGGCCTGGTCTTGGTCTCCTTACGCGGGGGGAGGGGGTGAGGGTTTCTTATCTCCCGTCGGTATCTGCACCTGGGAGATCGATCTACCCTCTGTCATCAATCCATGGCGACCCATTGGCTTCGGGATCAAAGGGGAAGGGCAAGTTGGAGGAGCTAATGAAGAAGCTGGCCCTCATGGAAGGCGATCTCGATGACGTTGTTTTCGAGGAGGATGATGCCCCGGCAGAGGAGAACCACCGTTGGATGATCTTGGTCTGAGTCCACATGGACAAAGGATTTAGCACCTATTGGTTCTTCTGAAACACGAGGACGGCCTGGGATCTTGCTAGGCCGGTGAAAATCAAAACCCTGGAGGAGAATCTCTTCCAGATGCAGTTCAATTGCCTGTGCGATTGGGAGAGAGTCACTCAAGGGGGTCCATGGCACTTTCGAGGCAACCCGGTGATCATTGCTCCATATGATGGATTCACAAAACCAACAGAGATAGAGCTATACAAATTTGAGATATGGGTCCGCTTCATCGATCTGCCTATTGGATTCCATGGGAAAGTGAAGGCGCTTGCTGGAAAAATTGGTGAGTTTGTGGATTCAGAGCCATCTTCTTTTGACTTCGAAGGAAACTTCTATAGGGTTAGGGTTCGGCTTGATGTGAGAAACCCCCTCAAAAAAGCAATCTTGCTGATCCGTGGAAGAGAGAGGGTGATCTTTGCGGTAAAGTACGAACATCTACCTGATTGGTGCCAGGTCTGCAGAATGATGGGTCACGAGTTTAAGGAGCATGGGGATGGAATACACCCCCCCCCCCCCGTCGGCGCTGATTTTCAAAAATCTGAGAGCACCAACGACCACTGCTTGGGGAACCCCGCCGTCGTAACAGAAGCCAGAATCAAAAGCCTCGTGATGGTCGGACTGGCGCAAGCTCGGAGGAGGGGAAGGATGATTTGCAAGATCAGCATGCCACTGATATGGAGCTCTCTGAAGCCAATCATAAGTGATCTTCTCAGCAAGTTGTGGAACCCATCACCTCATCGGGTACGGGGTGTAGCTCCAGTGAGCCCCCCACTGAAACAAGATTCCAAGAGATCCAAGACTACCCAGCAGATTAAGAAACAAGGCAACGCAGTTCTGAAGAAGATCACAACAATGGGGAAAAGCAATGAAGCGAAATCGGCGGCCACCCTGGTGGAGGACCGCCGGGCGCAATGAATCTGCTACGCTAGAATTGTCGTGGGATTGGCAATGCCCCAACAATTCAAGAGCTATGTGAACTCACGGTAAAGTTTACCCCTAGAGTACTTTGCTTGCTGGAAACCCAGATTAGTGGTGATAGAGCTGAAAACTTAAAAAGCACTCTAGGTTATGATAACTCTTTTTCTGTTGATTCCTCTGGTAGGAGCGGAGGTTTAGCAATGTATTGGAATAATGAAATAAAGATTGATAATTTGGGTTACTCGCAGTATCACATAGATGTGAAAATTTCAGAGCTTGGTGGTGACCCATGGAGGCTGTCATGTTTCTATGGTGAAGCACAAACTCATCTCCGACAGAGGACATGGGACACAATGAAGAACTTGGTAGCGCTCCATAACCTGTCATGGGCCTGTATAGGAGATTTCAATGAGGTGTTGCGCCATGATGAACACGATGGCATAGGAGTGAGGAACCAAGCACAAATGCAAGGGTTCAGGGAGGCAGTGGATGTGTGTGGTTTAATTGATCTAGGCTTCTAGGGCCGCAAGTGGAACTTTGAGAAGAAAGTTGCAGGGGGGGCTTTACTAGAGTCAGGCTAGATAGAGAATTGGGCTCGACCTGTGGTGCGCACAATTCCCGTGAGCAGCCGTGGAGCATCTTACCGCAGGCACCTCCGACCACTAGTCGATTCTGTTGAAGCTCTGTTTCCCTGTGGGGGAAGGCTGAGAAGAGGTTCAAGTATGAGTGCATGTGGGATACCCACCCCGAGTTGATCCCCCACCGTGCAGAATGCATGGGAAACGAACGGCCCTAATCTGACGGCTGCGGAGGTGAGAGCCAACTTGGCAGCACTGTCAACAATTTAGGCGATCGGAGTAAGGCTTCCTTTGGCAGTGTGAAAGGGGAGATCAGGCGGCTTAAGAAATAGATGGAGAAGCTAAGAAATGATCCCCTCAGGGCAGGACCGAGCCATGCAGAGATTAAAATTACTGACCGATTGATTGAACTCTATTTGCGCGAGGAGATCATGTGGCGTCGGAGATCTCGGGTTCAATGACTGTCAGAAGGCGATCGCAACACGCATTTTTTCCATCTAAGAGCTTCCATGAGGAGACGCAAAAACTTAATCAAATCTTTGCAAAAACAAGATGGACAGCTTACGGAGGATCTTACGGAGATGCAGGTTCTAGCGCTGGAGTACTACAAAAATTTATACAGCTCCAAGGGAGTTCAGGGCATGGAAGAGGTACTCCAGCATGTCCCCGTTAAAGTAACAACGACAATGAATGAACAATTGATTGCCCCGTACACGGAGACGGAGGTCAAGAACGCACTTTTCCAAATGTTTCCCATGAAGGCCTCGGGGCCGGATGGGTTTCCTGCACACTTCTTCCAACGTCACTGGGACACTTGTGGAGCAGCTGTCACGGCAGCAATACTCGGCATAGTACGGGGGGAGGAAAGCCCTGCGTGCATAAATGACACTTTTGCTAGTGTTAATACCTAAGGTACCAAACCCTACCTTATTATCACAGCTTCGACCTATCAGCTTATGTAATGTCTTCTATAAGATAGCATCAAAAGTACTGTCAAACCGTCTGAAGGTTATACTGCCAGATATTATTTCAGAGGAGCAATCAGCATTTGTCCCAGGAAGGCTTATTACTGACAATATAATATCTGCTTACACTACTGGAATCAGCTTCTTTGCCGTCCGCCATGGCGGACGACAAAGGCACAGATCCCAGACGGCAAAGAAGTCACCTCTTTTGTCGTCCGCAAGCGGACGGCAAAGAATCTGACGTAGCCACGCCGTGCCCTGCGGGGCCCACCTGGCTCTTTGCCGTCGGTTGGCCGACGGCAGAGAAGAAGCTGACGACAAATAGCATTTTTGTCATCTGCACTTTATTTGCCGTCAGCTTTGTGGAAGCGGACGGCAAATACCCTCTTTGCTGTCAGCTGGGAGACAGCAAAGAGGTGGCAGACGGCAAAATGCCAGATTCCAGTAGTGTTATTACATTTCATGACGAGGAACAAATCTAAGGGCAACAACCACTGTGCACTCAAACTAGACATGATGAAAGCTTATCACAGGGTCGAGTGGAGTTACCTAGAAGCTATGATGAGGAGATTGGGCTTTGTTGCACCATGGGTTACGGTCATCATGAGCATGGCCAAAACAGTTTCCTTTAATATTTTATTTAGCGGCAACATTTTGGAGGGTTTTAACCCTTCATGAGGTATTCGACAGGGAGATCCTATCTCTCCATATCTTATCTTGTTGGCAGCAGAGGGCCTTTCGCGCCTATTAAAGTCTCAGAATGAATCACCCCAGCTCAGCGGCCTCAAGGTGGCACCATCGGCTCCGTCGGTGAACCACCTTTTATTCGCGGATGATAGCCTGCTGTTTTTCAAGGCGAGTGCCAATGGAGCAAAGGAGGTGTCAAACCTATTGGATACATATTGCAGGGCCTCGAGACAGAGGATTAATAGAGAGAAATCATCGATTTTCTTCAGTAAGGGGTGCCCACAAATTGTGAGAGATGCAGCTAAAGGCTGTCTTCAATTGCCTAATGAGTCTTTGAGTGATAGATACCTTGGAATGCCAACTGATGTAGGTCATTCAAAGATGGGAACTTTCAAACATCTAAGTGACCGGTTTGGGATAATGTAAAAGGATGGATGGGCAAGTGTTTATCAGTGGGAGGTAAGGAGGTCCTGATAAAATTAGTAGCACAAGCTATTCCTGTATTTTCAATGTCATGCTTCAAACTACCCAGAGGACTGTGCAACCATATTAATTCTATCATCCGCAAGTTCTGGTGGGGATGCAAACAGGGAGGAAGAAAACCGGCATGGGTATCTTGGGAGGTGATGGCAAGGCCTAAATACCTAGCTGGAATGGGTTTTAGGGATCTGGAACTATTTAACTTGGCAGTTCTAGCACGACAGGCGTGGAGGGTGCTGAATGACCCTACTTCGTTGAGTGCAAGAATACTCAAGGTCTCATATTTTCATAATACCTCTTTTCTGAGTGCAGATCTTGGGTCAGACCATCACAAATATGGAGAGCCATTCTCAAAGGGAGGGATATCCTCAAGCAAGGAATAATCCGAATGATTAGTAATGGGCAAAGTACGAATATTTGGGAGCATAACTGGATTCCCAAAGAAGCATCCCTACGCCCTATTATTTCTCGGGTTCAAAACCAGTCGGAGATGGTCCCGGAGCTGCTGGAGCCCGCGACGGCATCGTGGAACACAGCCTTGATCAGAGTTGTTTTCTTGCCTACTGATGCGGAGGCGATATTGAAGATCCCAGTATGCACCAGGAACATAGATGACCTTTGGGCGTGGCATCCGGATAGGAAGGGGCGTTTTACGGTGAGCTCAGACTCTAAGTTCATGGTAAAAACTAAGATCACAAGAGAGAATTAGCTTGAAGGGAGAAGTGGATCATCTAGCTGTGAGAAGGAGGAAAATGACTATACGAGTTTATGGAACCTAAAAGTCCCGTCGAAGGTGCACGTGTTTCTTTGGCGCTTGGCTTGCCACTCGCTGCCGACAACAGATGTACTAAACAGAAGAAATATGTCCATCAGGGACACGTGCCCCATTGTGCGGTGTTGCAGATTCATGGCGCCATGCATTACTAGCATGCACTCATGCGAGATGCACCTGGACGTTGGTTGGTCCCATTTTGGTTTTTAGGATGGCGGAAAACGAAGAACCTCTAAGAACTGGCTTTTCCAGCTGAATGAGGATCTTGATCAGAATATGTTTGTGAGGATGGTGGTAACCCTTTGGACGATTTGGTATGCATGGGACAAGCAATTCACAAAGGAATCTTCCAATCACCCGGGCAAACTTCATCCTTCGTCGATCGTTTTATGGCTGAACTGGTTCATGCTCCTCCCCAAGCCAGTGGCGGAGCCAGGATTCGAGTATAGGGGGGGCCGAGTATGTATATTTATCTAATCTCTTTGGTAATTACTCATCATTTCTACTAAAATTGTTGATCATTGGGGGGGGCCAGGCCCCTGCTCGTCCCCCTGGCTCCGCCCCTGCCCCAAGCGGTGAGAAAAGAAACGAGATCGGGGAGCCGGCTCAGCGTTCATAATGGTTACCTTCGGTGGAGGGAGTCGTTAAAATCAATGTTGATGGCGCGTTGGCGCGAAACACAAGAGGAGGTGCGGTTTCGGCAGTGTGTCGCGATCACACAAGAACGTACCTTGGATCCTCCGCAGTGGTATACAATGGGGTTAGAGACCCAACTATCCTGGAAACTTATGCATGCACAGAAGTGTTAGCATTGGCGGAGGATCTTCTCGAGAAGAGGCTGAAGGTGGCGTCACACTGCTTAGGGTGGTGAATGACATAAACAAGGGGACGGGAGGAGCTCATGCTTCCATCGTACATGAAATAACAAGTCGTGGTAATAGTTTTGCTTTTTGTTCTTTTGTTCATGAGCCTAGGAACCATAATTTATAGGCTCACAACCTCGCTAAGTTTGCATGTAATCTAAATATAGGTAGACACGTTTGGCTAGGTAATCCTCATGACCCCGCACGTGTAACTATGAACATTCTTGAGCAATAAAGTGGCGAGATTTTTCTCAAAAAAAGTTGCTCTCTCTGGGTGTGTGAAGGAACCCATCTGTAGGTTTCTCGTGCGGCCGCTGTCGCCGCCATCTGAGAAATTTAGATCTCCTCGCCTTTGGCTGCCATCTTGGCGCCAAGAGGTGGGGGGAACTCAGATCTTCAAGACCTCTATGTTTTTCGCCATCGTCTAGTGATCATCATAGTTTTGTCAGAATAAGTTTCCTCTCGTCCTTTTGGCAGTGTCATGAGGTTAGAGAGTCTTCTCTCCTCGCAGATTATTCAGATCTGATGAGTTTATGTTGTTGTCACAAGCCGTTTATGTTGGTCTGATTCTTTGTGGAGGTGAAATCTTTCATCAACACCATGGTTGAGATATGGTGATTCGACGGCGTGCACTTCTAGGGGATCATCCCCAACCCAAGTACATTCATCGATCAAGGCTTCCCATCCGGGCGACTCAAGGCACTTTTAAAAACCATTATTGGTAATGTTCATGTGGGTGAAAGAGTGACAACATCGTTGCTATAGTTCAATTGCAGCCTCTTTACCGAAGTCTTTGGAGTATTTCTTCGAGCAAAGGTTAACGCTGTGAAGAAGGTGTTTCCAATAGATTTCATTGTAATTCTTAGTCATAGAAGTTACTTTGTATTTTCTTAATTTTTTTTGTCCAAATCAGTGTATCTATAATTGTTATGAGTATGAATAAAGTTACAGCTGTTTCTAAAAAAAGTGTTGTCTCTGGATTTCATTTTTATAGTTCTACTGTACGTGTTTTTAGATTTTAGATGGTTTTTCTTTCTGGTTTTTCCTATATTTCAAAGGGAAAAAATATGTCTTTTTATTTATTTTTCAGGAAGAAGCGCTTTTTTACGAGAAGCACAACATGTGCATCTGGGAAGCATATTTGTGCTTCTTGAAAAATGATAAAAGCACCGCATGTGCTTCCATGAGAAGCACACTTGCGTTTCCAAAGAAGACCGTGCTTTCTTCGAAAAAGGAAGAAATATATCGCGCGCTTCCCCTAAAAGCACCGCGACATGCTTATGAGGGTTTTGTTTTTTCTCGGTGCATTTTTTTTTTGAAAAAAGCGGTTACAATTTTTTTGTTTTTTGTTTTATTTCCATTTTTTTATGGAAAAAAGTTCATCGAAACCTATCAATATGTGATCTAGTTTCAAAGATGTCAATATGAGAAATCAAAAGGTGTCGTGATTTAGACAAATGTTCAAGAGATTAAACGCTTTAAAAAATGAATTTATGAAAATAAAAGAAACTCTCAGATTGCGACAAGTGACGCACACGAAGTGTGCCCACTTGTCAGCACAAGGGATGATGAAAAGTGACTTTTGAAATGGGTAACCTTTAGCTAGTGATCTCGCTAGTCTGATGTGCAATTCCTATTGCGTGTGTGCGTAAAAGGTAGAAATTTCCGTTTGCCGCACGTTGCCGTAAAGTGTCGCTAAAATGCACAACTTTTAGTTGTACGCAAAGCTTTCTCATTCCAATTTTACGAACCTTCTAATAGATTTCACTCTAGTTCTACTGATTTTTGGATTTTTGGAGCCTTGTAGAACGTTCCTGAATCAGTTCTTTTATAGGATTCTTGGTTTTTTTCTCTTTTTTACTTTTTTCATTTCATTTCCTTTTATTTTTTCACATTTTAATAATTTTTAAAAAGGTTAAATCTTCAAAAAGTGTTCCCTTCTTTCAAAAAATGTTCACGAATTTAAGTTTATTCGTGTTTCCTAAAATTTTCAGAATTTCCAAAATTGTTCACTTTTTCAAAAAATATTCAAACCATGATTATTTTTTTTCAAAATTTCAGAAAAATATTGATAATTTCAAAGTTGTTCACAATTTCAAGGAAATGCTGACAAATTTCAATAATTATTCTCTTTTTCATAAATGGTCAGAATTAGAAAAACTTTTTCAGAATGAAAACCAATTTTCAAGAAATGTTTGATCAACGACTACTGTTAGTTCATAAAGATTCACGCTGCCCAATAATCACGATTGTCCGTCTACAACAAGAGCTCGTGAGTGCGATCCAATGCGGGTGCACAGCCTTTTTAGGATTTTTATACAATACTGTTCACACTACAATGAATTTGCTTGTGTGACTGCCAATGGGTCGGCCAGTCGGGATTTCCTTTACGCACAACCACTGTTCGATGCAGCGAATGTCCGACATTTTTTTAGGGTGAATGTCCAATAGGTGCTCCCTAGTAGATAGCTCGGTAGCAACCTACCACTTACCCTCGTACATGACGCTGAGCAAAGTTGTGCCAGCCCATCTAGAGAATCACCTTTTGAACCATTTCGGATATATTTTTTTCTGTATTTTACTTTTTTCCTTTCCCTTTTTACTTTCTAGTTTAAAATTCCTGTATATTTTATAAATTCATGAAAAAAAAAATCCAATTTCATGAAAACTTTTGATTTCCAGAACCATTTTTCAATTCCATGTCTTTTTTCTAAAATTCCTTGAATAGTTTTTGAAATCATGAACATTCCTTGAGCACGTAAATTTTGTACTTCATGACCTTTTTTTTCAAATTAACGATCATTTTTTCATTTTGCAAATATTTTTGACTTCACAAAGAAAATTGGAATTCACAAACATTTTTGGAAAAGCATGAATACATAGTTTGGAATTCTTGAATACTTTTTTACATTGACAGAATTCATGAATAATTGTTTTATTTCATGAACATTTTTTGAATCCAGGTCTTTTGAATACACAAATAATTTTTAAATCGTTAATATTTTTGAATCAGTACACATTTTTTTGATTTCAGGATCACTTTTTTTAATCAACAAATTATTCTTTATTTTTGAAAGTATTTAAATTTTAAGTATTTTTTAATTTCTGAACTTTTTTTGAGTTTTGATGATATTCTTATGAGAAAATTGATGAACACAAATGCTGGAGAATATGTCAAGTACAACCTCCTATTATTAATGGATAGACCCAGATAGTTTTAGCACGTGTATATTGAGTGCATAGGAGATTGGCCAATCCGTATATGACGCTGCAGGCGTGAAGCAGATGGCACAACGCCAACGCGCGACATAAAGAGTTGATGTTTTCTTTGTTGTGCTGCTCCTCTGGTTTTGAGGGTTTTATGTTGATGTTTTTTCTTTTATTTTTCCTGCTGTTTTCTTCACGGCGATGCTTCAAAGTTTTTGATGGTATTCTGTTGTGTTTTTTTCAGCTGTTCCTGTTCTTTTGTTTTGTAACGGTGCTAGTAGCTTTTTAGGTTTCTGTTGTAATTTTCATTTCGGTTTTTTATTTTATTATTTTGGTTTTTTAGTTTTTCCTTTTTGTTCTCCTTTTTATATTTTTTATAAAAACACACTATGACATTTAGTTAGACATTTTGAACATTATTTAATATATGACAAACATATTTTAATATACAGTGATTTTTTATTAAACATGGAAAACATTAATCTAATACATGGTTTTCAATTTTATTTAAATTAGAATTTTTTTAATACAGTACGAGGATTGTTTTTAACATGGTAAACAAAATTTTAGTACAAATAACAAATTTTAAAAATATAGTGAAGAATTTTAAATTTCTTAATACATGGTGAACATTTATATTAATACAGAATGAAGATTATTTTCTTGAAGACGGATTATCAAACCCAGGGAAAGAAAACAAAAAATTTAACCGATTGGAAAAACCATGGCAAGAAAAAGGAAAAAGATCACTAGCACATAAATGTACCTGCACTCGAAAACAATAGCGAGGCTGGCGTTGGGTAGTCACACAATGACCTGAACGGAGCCCGCGGCCCATTATTGATGAATAGTGTGCCTCACCCCTCTATCATCCCTCCTCATGCATGATGCTAATGAGCGGCATATCCTATTTGGCGCATATGAGCCAGTTCGCCAACCGGCGCCTGCAGGCGCATCGAATTGCGCTCGGCCCATCTTGCTATCTCTTACCCGTTTTCTATAAAACAAAAAAAAGGAGGTGCGCCTAGATGGATCGAACCAGCGACCACCTGCTCGAGGGGTGACTGCACTAACCACTAGACTGCAGCCAGATCTTGTGTGCAATTGCCCTTCTTCACGTTTTTCTTTCTATGTCCTTCCCTCTTTTCTCCTTTTCCATTTTCTTTTTATTTGGAACTGTTTTGTTCAGTTTTCTATATTTTTTGGCCAAATCGAATGATTGTTTTTCAAAATCTGATGAACTTTTTTTCAAATTTGATGAACTTTTTTCAAAATCGGATGAACTTTTTTTCACATTTGATGAACTTTTTTCGAATTTGATGAACTTTTTTCAAAACCGATGAACTTTTTTCGATTTTGATGAACTTTTTTCAAAACCGATGAACTTTTTTCGAATCTGATGAACTTTTTTTCAAATTGGATGAACTTTTTTCGAATTCGATGAACTTTTTTCAAAACCGATGAACTTTTTTCGAATCTAATGAACTTTTTTTTGAATTCGATGAACTTTTAACTTTTTTCAAATCCGATGAACTTTCTTTGAATTCGATGAACTTTTTTCTAATTGAATGAACTTTTTTTTTTGAAAATCGATGAACCTTTTTCATTTTTTTGAACTTTTCTTAAATTTGATGAACTTTTTTCGAATTTACGTTTTATTTTTTTAGATAATCTGTATTGAGTATATATTAATGTTTAACTGCGCGAAATGGTTAACTAGGCCTGTTTTCTTGTAGTAGACAACAAAGTTTGTTTGGTCAAGTGGTTAGTGAGGTGCACTTTTAAGAACGTGATCCTGAGTTCGAATCACCAGCGATCCAGTGCAAGCACATTGGGCCGGCCCATGCCAGCGACGCTGCAGGCGCCAGCTTGTTAACGGGCGCCTGCAGCGCTGACTAGGAGCTCCCCTAATGAGCGTCATGTAGGCGGTGTCGTAGCTGATAATGCATTTTGGAGCCCCGTCGCCACGTAACTCTGTATTTTTGTTTGGCGGAAGCCTGATTTTATATACCTTAAAAATTTCTAAAAAGGTGTACATACATATAAATGTAGTGTGTGAATATAAATTTTCAGCAGTATATATTTTCATATGTGGTGTACATAAAAATGACAAATACGTCTATAAAAATGGGCCTTCCTTTCTATTGTTTTTGGGCCAGGATTTTCTCTTTTTTGCGTAGGCTACAAACCAACGTATTTTTGTATGAAATTTTACCTCCCTGATTTTATTTTTTACGAAATTTTAGATACATGTAAAAGTTGATGCACCAGTGTCAGTGTGCCCATTGGCCATTACAAGATTTCTTAATGGGAAGCAGGTCTCGCCGTCGCACTGGTAGCCCATCATCGGTTTCCTCCTAAAGTTAGCCGGACGAGCCGTATGCATCGTTCTGATGCAGAGGCCGGGAAGTCCCCCTTTTCGGAAAAAAAATGTTAGCCACCCGCAAAAAAAAAAGGAAAAAAAATGTTAGCCGGACGAGTCCTTTGACCGGTGGTGGCGCTGCCGTGTGCCGTCTGGCACGGCGACGGCGTAGATGCGATCAGAAGGTATGCGGTGGTCCAGCGAAGAAGCAGTACTGCCACCAGTCCTGCTGCAATTAGTTAACACTTCACGCTGGCCGGGAGCAGACGAGCAGCAGTGCCTGCATGCATGTTAGTCTTCCGCGTTCGCTCCGTCAGCTTCTCTCCCCCGATCCCTCTTCCCCGGCTGGCCCCGTCCCGGCCTGCTGTTCTTTCACAGTTCACTTGGTCTCCACATTTACGGCCATCCCACACCGACCGGAGCCCCGACGACGTCGACCACCGATCGATCAGCGGCCTTCCAGGGACAGAACGTTATGGCATTTACGCCTCTGCTCCATCGTTGGATCCCGGCCGGAGGCATGTGTGTCATAACTGTATTCAATTTATGCCGATCTGCCTGCCTAGCCTAGCTTCGGCCCCATGCTAATCGTAATCGAGAGCGAGATTGCACGCATGGAGAGCCGAAGATTCCACACAAGTTCTTTATTTTACTTTTTTTTTCTTCGCCAGAGTTAGAAGACGGAGCGAGCTGGACCGCCTAGCCGGAGAGGAACAGACGAAGAGAGCACTCGCGCCTCCCGTGAGGCCGTGGCCGGGCTGACGGCTGACCGGGAGGTGCCCAAGACGGCACGCACCGTGGCGGAGCGCGTACGTTTTGCCATAGCTATACTCATCATTGCGATACGTGGGTTCCTACGTACGTACTGTACAGGATACAGCTACCTAGCCTAGCCGGCCTACGACTGTATCATATCATACAGTACAACTTGGAGCGCTAGTATAGTGGAGCAGGTCTAGCTAGGTCACAATTTTGACGTGACACTGCATGCCATGCATGCATCAGATCAGTAGGTCTAACTGGATCTAAGCATATTTACCCTGGTTGGCGAAGCTCAAATATGGCGACCATGCATGCATGGAGGCCATTGAAAGACGGTTTATGTTTCCTGAGGCGGCGAGGCCATTGAGGTTTGGTTCGACTGCAACACCTCGCACCCTGACGCTGCGGCCATTGCTGGATGTTCCACGCATCCATTCATGGACGGTGGAAGAAGCTCGCCGTCTCTCAAACAAGCAACTTCTTCACCTTGTGGCATGTCATCTCTGGGAAGGAGAGGAGCCGCGGGATGTTTAACGATCAGATTCTCGCAAATGATGCTGTGGTGGTGACCTTGATTAGAGATGATCTGCTGACTATCGATCAGGCATTCAGTGAGTAGTACTCCA
Source organism: Aegilops speltoides (assembly GCA_021437245.1). Classification (NCBI taxonomy): domain Eukaryota; kingdom Viridiplantae; phylum Streptophyta; class Magnoliopsida; order Poales; family Poaceae; genus Aegilops; species Aegilops speltoides. The sequence goes on along the minus strand of CM038145.1, from coordinate 345,849,954 downwards.
TTCGTTCCTAAATATTTGTCTTTCTAGAGATTTCAACAAGTGACTACATACGGAGCAAAATGAGTGAATCTACACTCTAAAATATGTCTATATACATCGATATGTGATAATCCATTTAAAATCTTTAAAAAGACAAATATTTAGGAACGGAGGGAGTAGTTCGTATTTGTACAGGCCTTTTTCTCTTCCTTCTTCCAACTATATTTAGTCAATAAGTTTTTTTTCTACAGTACTTTTTTCTCTCTATAAAGTTCATAGAAGTACAAGACACCATAAAAACATAATAAATTTTACATCAAGAACCCTGCATCAGATTTTGGTTTCTAATTTGCCCTCCTGTCACTGTTGAAGGAAAACCATCTAATCGTACGCTTGTACTTTCGAGGACCTGTGTAGTGCGTACCCTACTTTCTTAAAAGACAAAAGCCCGACGTTGGCTGGTGATTGGACTTTGCATACCAGTACTTACGTGCGATAATTTCCACCGGGCTGTTCCTTCGCCGCCAAAAGTACAATGCACATAGTTCAAAGGAAATTACAATGTGCATTTTACAAATAAAAACATCTTACATTTTGTTACGGAGGTAATACTTTTTTACGGGGTGAAAATGATGGACTTAACGTGTGTGTGTGAGAGAGAGAGAGTCTTTGGCCACACTGCATGCTGGCCGAATCTCTCCGAAAATAGTACTCCTCCAAAAACGAGCGCACGCGTGCACGGTCCATTCATCACAGGTTGGCGCAGGCTACAGCCAACGAAAACGGATGGATCGTGCCCATTGAGGTGACCCTTCGAGCAGTGAGGCCAGTTTGCCCGCTCCCTTTGGCCCTTTCCGTGCTATGCACGCCGGATGAGTCCAAGTATAGTCTTTTTTTTTTTCCAAAGTACAATCTTTGTTTCTACCATTCCAATTTATATCTTTGGATTTTCGTGTAACATTAGTGCAAACTCAATCCATAATTTATACACAAAGTTACATGAGATGTGAATCAATGGATGTTGATCCAAAGATTTTGATAAAGTGACCAGGATATATCAGTATTTTAGAGCAACTTAAGGATAAGCGCTAGAGCAACTCTAGCAGAGTTTATATTTTGACTTCAACATGGGTTTACAAAACGGATTTTCACAAACGATTCTCTGCTAAACTACGGGCTCTTCCTCTTCTTCGAAGAAACATTGCAGGCAAGGAGGTTGCGGCTGTCGCAACTTCCGCAGCCACGCAGTCCACAAACGCACGTGCATCCGAGATCCTAGATGCGGGATAAGGTCACATCCTTGAAGGTCGGCGTGAGCGACGCAACCATTCATGCGGCGGTGGCCATGGAAATGAGGTCAAAATACTCGAGGGCGGCGCGGATGCGGGCACATCCTCCTTGACCCAATCTGAGAACTCCCATGCCCCTCCTAGAACTCTCTTAGCATGGTCATCTTCCGTCGTGTCTGGGAAGGGTCCGTGTGGAGGGCACGGCCGCACTGACATGGTAATGAGGAAAGAGAGAGTGGCGACCAACAAAGGGGGAGATGGGGGGTGAACGTGCGGCAATGGGGATGGGGGAAAAGGGTGAATGTGGTGGCACCGGAGAAGGGGGGCGATGGGGGGTTTTATACCTGCAAATGGGCGCACTCTGACGAAGAGTGAGGATGGGATTTAATTTACGATGTTCGGGTGCGAAACATCCGGACCATTAATTGGCGCTCTTCCCGGTGGATATGCGGCTACATCATTGGCAGGGCGGAAACGGCAACCATACGGACGACCGCACCATTGATTGAGCTACTTGTGGGGAAGAAGGGTCCAGACAGAAACTTCCCTCCCGCGCAAGCGGTTGCAGATGGAGCCCCCTCCTTATCATTGTCCCCAATCTCCAAATATGGAGGCTCGCTGACTGGATATGTAGGGCGCTCCATAAATTTTGCAAGCCGAGGGCCGGTTGGCGGCTCTACCACTAGTAGAAAAGGGGGCAAAGGTCCAGGCCGGGTCAGCCCATTAGTCCCGGTTCAGTACAGAACCAGGACCCATGGGGGCATTGGACCCGGTTCGTGAGCCCCGGGGGCCGGCCGGGCCACGTGGGCCATTGGTCCCGGTTCGTCTGGACCTTTTGGTCCCGGTTGGTGGGACGAACCGGGACCAATGGGCCTCGCTCCTGGACCACCACCATTGGTCCCGGTTGGTGGCTTGAACCGGGACCAAAGGCTGCCCTTTAGTCCCGGTTCATGCCACCAACCGGGACCTATGATGTGCCTATATATACCCCCTCGCGTAAGAGCAGAGCACACTGCTCTGTTTTTTCTGGCCGTCGAGGGGGAGAGGGCTTGGTGGTGCTCTAGCTTACCTCCTATGCACACAAGGTGTTCGATGAAATGCCCGAGCCACACTACTTAAGCTTTCTCCTCTCCAAGCTCCATTTTCCTTAATATTTGTCTAGATTTAGCGGGCCATCACGCCCCGTCGCCGTCTTCACCACCGTCGATCACTCGCGCCGATCTCATCGCCGGCACCACCGTGGTGAGCCTCTTGTTCTTATCTTCTTTCTGAAAGGAAAAATATTCTTACTTGTAGGTTTAGATAGATACTTGTATTATTTTCTTACTTTTATTATTGCATCTTATATAGTGCGATGGTTTTGGTATCCGCCCCGTCGGCCCTCGTCCTGTCTATGATTCGGATGTGGTATATATTATCTTTTCATAAATATTGGTTCATTTATTGTTTATGACAATTATGCCGACCAACGTGACATAGATTTTATTTATCTAGGAGGTTGTTGAACCGGAAATTCCAACCGACCCTATTGTCGAGATGTTAAATTTAGTTGAAGAAGGAAACAATTTCTTGAAGGAAAAAATAAGAAAAATTGAGGAGGAGAAGATGATATTGGAGTTGCATGTTGCGGATGTCGTCGATGATCACAAGATCAAGATGGATGCAATGCGCTTGAAGATTAGAAAGATTAGAAAATATGCCATTCATACCGAGGCTTGGTATCATTATGCCGTTGGATCAGTTGTTTCATGAAATTCCTCCCTTCAAAGTCAAGGCTGACCCAAGCATCCTGATAAATGATAAAGATTATCCATGGTTACGGTGCAATAAAGGAAGGACGCAAGCGAAGAAAAAGTGAAGACTTTCTCCACAACTATTACGATGATACCATGCCAACTTTCAACCATTTTGTAGTTCATTTGAAATGCATGTTTAATGCACAAGTTTCGTATGAAACTCGATTGTCCGCTTTGTACACGGTGCATCCAGTTTTGCCGTAACCCTTTCAACTTTCTTGCATATGCTATGTGGATGAAATGATGATACCATGCCAAAATGAAAGATAGGAGCAATGCTCACCTGCACATTGCTTAGCTTCAAGCCAACGTGTAGGTGAGCACTACGCTTCTCCCTTCATCGTCTCTACACTCAGGGCTTATAAACCGCTGCGAGTGCCTCTCGCTTGGCGAGGTGGGACTAAAAAACAGCTGCAGAAAGAATCAACTAAAAAACTCTTTTACCGGTTCATGCCACGAACTGGTACTAAAAGGTGCTCGTGGGGCCCCAACCTTAAAACCTGTACCAAATAAAATGCCTTTGTAACAGCCTTGGAACTGGTACTAAAGGAATCAACTAAAAAACTTTTATAAACCTCTAGTATTATTGAAACTAAAATTATATAGAATTTTGTTACAAACTTTAATAGCAAAAAGAATTATCATAAAAGAAAATAAATAAGTAATTAGAATTTTGTTCAAAACATTAAAAGCAAAAAATATCGTAAAAGAAAATAAATATGTAATTAGAATTTTGTTACAAACTTTAATAGCAAAAAGAATTATCGTAAAAAAATAAGTAATTAGAAACAAAAAAGAAAGCAAAAAAACTGGGAAAAAATAAAAAAAAGTGCCACCTACAGGGCCACCACGGCCCGCATACGACTAGAAACCCATTACTAGGGCCAGGATGCAGGCCCGCAGTAGGCCCTATAGACCCACAAGCACATAGAGTGATTTTAGGCCCGTAAGCCTGCAGTAGAGAGGAGCTCGAAGTTGTTGGTTCGGCAGGGCTTATAAACCACTCCGAGCCCCTCTCGGCTAGCGAGGTGGGACTAAACATAGCACCGCACCGCGCCAGTTCCGGCACACGACCTTTGGTCCCGGTTGGTGGCACCAACCGGGACCAATGCCCCTCTTTTGTCCCGGTTTGTGGCTCCAACCGGGACCAAATGCCTCTTTTCAGCAGCCCAAAGGGTGGAAAACGGAGACCTTTAGTCCCGGTTGGTGCCACCAACCGGGACTAAAGGGGTGCATTGGTCCCGGTTGGTGCCATGAACCGGGACAAATGCTCTGCCTATATAAGCGGCACTCGCAAAAAATTGGTTCGATTCGTTCTTCCCGCCGCCCGATGCCGCTAGGCTGCGCCCGTCTCGCCTCGCCGCCGCCGTTGCCGCTTCAGCGCCGCCAGACGCCGCCCCACGCCACCCCGAAGACGTCCGCCGCCCCCGCCAAGGCCCGTGCCGCGACCCGCCCGCCCCTGCCGTCGCCGCCCGCACCTCACGCCAAGACCGCCTCACCGCCGACCATCGCCGTGTCGCCCGCCCCGCGCCGCACCTCGCCGTCGCCGTCCCCGACAACGTCGCTGTGAGCAACTCATTTAATTTGATGTTAGTAGTAGTTAATTTAGATGTGTAGTTAATTGAGTTAGATTTTGTTAGATTTAAAAAAAATGTTAGATTTTTTGTAGTTCATAGATTTTTTTGTTAGATGTGTAGTAATTTTGATGTGTAGTTCATAGATTTTTCTGTTAGATTTTTTTCATATTGTGTAATTAATTTGTTCATATTGTGTTAGATTTGTTTTCTATTAATAGATTTTTTTGGTGATATTATTGTTGAATATGCATGTTTGTATGTTCATATATATGCAAAGATCGAATATGTCAAATTTTTATGATTTTTTCCTGTTCATAGAATTTTTTTCTATTGATTTAATAAACTACTTTATTTTACTATATATAGAAGTAGTTTGTTTTTAGTAAGTACTACTTTATTTATTTATAGTAAGTGCTTAGTAGTTGAACTAGTTGTTTTAATTAATAAAACTATTTTATTTAACTATATATAGAAGTAGTTCCTGCATCGACGTCGGCGATGCCTATCCCGCATCCTCGTTGTCGTCGACTCGGCGGTGGAGGCCTGCTTGATCAGTGCCATGTTCGGGACTGGGCTCCGCCGGGCTGGTATTGGGAGGTGCTACCTTCCGGGGGACGTAGGTTGGTGAGGAGGCAGCCCGTTGTTGACCCGATCCTTGTTTGGTGGCAGTCGCGTGGGCCAGTGATGGTGCCGAGGCTTCCAGACACCGCGGAGGTGGTACGTCACCGTGTCAGCGAGGAGGACGAGCACGTCCGTCGCTATGTGGTTGCATTGGAGGGCAGGTTCGACAATATCTGCCAGGTTCTTCAGGGATCTCACTGGAGCTATGATCCTGTGATGGTTCCTTATCTTTGGGTGTCCACCGCCCGCGACGATACACGTCGGGCGCTATAGTTCTAGTTGTATTAGTGATGCTATATGTATGATAGTATTCGAGGAGTATTAGTGATAATATTCGACGATGTACGGACACAAGAGATGATGTAGTTTTGCTTAAAATTGAACGCATGCTAAAATTGGAGAGCATTACGCAGAAATCTAGGAGCCCCCTCCATAATCCACGCCGTCGTGGGGGTAGCTTTTCCTTCATTCCCGTGTGCTAGACAATTTGGTGTAATAATGCACTCGGGAATGAAAGGAGGAGCTACGTACCATCACCGATAGTCAACCCGTGATTAATAATAATGATCTAATTTAGGTTTTTTAGTACATATATTTAATTGTACAAGTTTAATATTTGAATTATGAACATAGGCCGGAAATGTCGTACTCGGACGACGAAAACCGCCCGGGGGAGTGCGACTGGTGCCACGACGACCGAGGTATGTGCGACAGGTTCATTGAGCTGGACGAAGATCGGCGCTTCAGCATTAAGCTCGAGGAGACCTTCGATGTTCATACGGTACACAACTACGACAATAATTTTTTTCGTAATTAAGCACGACTTCAACTATTTTCACGTGTATTTTTCATCTTTTCCAATTCGGCTAGCTTATCCCATGCTATGCAAGACGCTATGTCTTGGAGAGGATGGGTTTTGAAGACCATGAAAGTATGGAAACCAAAAAAATTCTCCTAAGGACCCATCATGGTGTGGATTTTAAAGTAAAGTTGTACAATGCAGAGAGTGTAACCCATTTTGGTTGCAAAAATTGGGAAGCACTTTGCAAGATGTATGGTTTAGATGAGGGTATGCTTGTCACCATGGATCTTGGTGATCCTACAATCGAGCAAGACAATATGGAGATTTGGGTCCTTGTAGATACACCTCCAATTCTTCCCCCATGTGAGCTTAACATAGTTATTAAGTAATTTATATTATTTATTTCAAAATAATTGACAGCTTATTTCCATTGACAGCTTATTTTCATTCTTCAAAGAATGTGCGGAAGATGGTAGACAAAACCCACTACACCGATGGCTCCGAATTAACTTATAAGGAGAAAAATCATCTGATCGCATTTTGTACTGATCTTGAGAATTACAATGTCTACAATCGAACTCCTCAACATTATGGTCAATACGTGCCACTAGTGCACGTGTTGAACTACGGTAACTACCATGGATATACCCTAGTAAGATTTTTTACTATTACGACAACCGTGCATCTTTTTGCATACTTCTAAAACTAGTACATCATTGCTAACTACGAAGTTATTACTATGTTTTTCAACAGATAATCCCGAATGATTGTGTGCCTCATCTGATGTACACGCACGGTAGCCTTCATGTTTTGAACATACAACCAGGTCGTCCTACGAATCTCAACTGTCCATACCAGATTTCTAAAAGAAGTGGAGACATGACAATCAAAGAATGGCAAAAAATGTATGGACAGTCGTAAGGAGCTTCTTGGAAGCAAATGGAAGCGAAGCACAAGAATTGGAGACAGGATGATCTCCATTCTTCATAATGGAGAGTCAGGGTCTATATTGTTTTATGCTATTTTACCTTAAGGGTGTTTAGGTCCAACCTGATATTGATGATCATGTGCTAAGAACAATTATGTAGGGTTTGGTTCGATGACTATGAGGATGAGGATCGTATGACTTATTATTAATAACGAGTAGAAGTTGTATGATGATGCATGATTAGTAGGACTTGTTATTATATATGATGATGTATGATGCGAGCATGCATGAGTTATTATATATCAGCGGGTGAAATGAACATAGCAGTAGCGTTGGTAAACCAAGGACGAAGAAGAGAACACTTCTCTCTATTAGCTAGCTAATAACAACCTAAAAATAACCCCCCAAACCCCTAAAACAGCCACTTTTTTTAAAAAAAAAGAAAAACCCCAGCTCCAGCCAGCTGCTGACGCGTGGAAGCCTTTTGGTCCCGGTCTATGTCACCAACCGGGACCAAAGCCCCCCCTGCCTGGGGTGCCCGCAGCGGCCACATGGATGCCCATTTGTCCCGGTTCGTGTAAGAACCGGGACTAAAGGGGGGAGGCATTAGTAACGACCTATTAGTCCCGGTTCAAGAACCGAGACTAAAGGCCCTTACGAACCGGGACAAATGCCCTGTTTTCTACTAGTGTACTAGAGTGTGTTTTCGGTCAAAATTGCCACATTGGCGGTTATTATGGCGATCCTGGCCATATGGTGAGTCTGCTAGAGTTGTTCTTATATCTCCAAGATGGTCTAAACTAACCATTGGTTTGATCTCCATTCGATCGATTATGTCATAACCAACATGCATCAAACTTTATGAACCCCAAAATAGTGCTGACGTTCCCATAGCGAGGTTACCCCGAGGGAACTATCGTATCCTATGGGAAGTCAGAGAAAACCAAATTTGGGAATGTTCCCTCAAAACCACACCCAGCAAACACTCGAGAATTATCATGCTAAAATAAATATATTTGGCATGCTATTGTATAAAGATTTACCATGTTCTAAAGAAAAATGGCCATGTTAGAAGAAAGATTGTCAAGAATTTGAGAAGCTACAGTTGAGTAATTGTCCTGAGTTCAGAGATTTTCCATAATGCAACATGGAGAATTGTCAGCCAAAAAAATTTCAACTTGTTTAGGATGGGCCATACTGGCAGAAGAAAATTATCATGCTACATCAAAGAGAATGGTAAAAATTGCCATGCTCTAAGCGAACTGTTTAGTGTTAGTTCGTAGTTCACTCAGAGAGGTGCGTGTGAGTGAACAATGATTGAAACATGTCTTGCTTTGAGATTCATCCACAGAAATTGAACGTGTCACAATGCGTTGGCTTAAAAAGTCCTATGAACTAATGTCAGTTCATTAACATTATGAACCTTATACATAATTTACACATGTTTGCCTCACCAACCGGGTTGTTTTTCGGTAGGAGGCGGTTCCTGTCTATAATGAAGAATTGTGTTTACTTCCTCTCCTGAAACTCAATGACTTAAACCTTCACTAGGAGCAGGGTGAGTGTCTGTAGATGCGTATATCTTACATCCTACACATTTTTCTATAAATAAAAAATGTGTTCAAGTGGTTCTGCATTCCCACTTTTCCCTCAAGGAAGCTCTTGAATGCTTGTAATTTGTATCTTCTATATCTAAATAGTTGCCACTGTCAACATATTTCTCTCAACATGCAAGCATGTCGGCTCATCATTCAACATGCATGAAAAAAAATTCCACCTCAACATTTAACCATGCATATCCACACACACACACAAAAGCATGTACCCATGCATAAGTAAATGCTACCTCAACATGCTAACATGCATGAGGATTTTCATTTTATTCATATTTAATAAATATTTTACAACTATATGATTATCAGATAATAAATGATATGTATTTTACTTCTCATATTACCAAATATTCATGTTTCATACAACCAAATATCATTGAAAGATAGCAATCCCCCTAACCAATTTCTCCCAATGTGTAAGCATGTTGCCTCATCATTAAACATGCATGGAAAAAAGGTTCACCTCAACATGCGACCACTCATAAGTAAAAGCTACCTCAACGTTCAAACATGCATGATTTTTTTATTCTATTCATATTTAATAAATGTCTACATCTATACAATAATAAAATACAAGAAATCATTTGTATCTTCAATTTTAGTTCTCACATTATCAAATATTGATGTTGTACAATCAAGTATCATTGAAATATACTCCCTCCGTCCCAAAATAAGTGTCTTGAGCTTAGTACACGTTTGTACTAGAGCTAGTACAAAGTTGAGACACTTATTTTGGGACGGAGGGAGTATTAAAAAGTAGCCCCGCAACAACGTGTAGGGAATTATCTAGTTGGAATAAGGCACGATGATAACACAAGAGTACAACACGGACAAAAGGAAACGACAATAGGAAACAACCCGCCAAAGCAAAATAATAAGAAGAAACACAAAAATACAAATTGAACTTTACATCAACAAGCCCAAAAGTTAACGGTCAGTGTTCATAGTTTGACTTCACAAATAATCGACACGACCAACTCCTCACAGTCTGGATTGCTTGCATTGAATACTCAATCTTTGTGAAACATTAACATGTGTCAGATTAACAAACATATTGGCGTTGGTGTAATGTGCATCTTTCTTGTACCATATTGTGAAATCATAGTGAGATTGCGGAGTGATGGATTACGGTGATAAGCTAATTCACCAAAAAAATGGTTTTACTAGACCGTACCAATCCATGTTCAGAAGCCTTTCATCAAAATCGGTGGTCTAGGCCGCTTTCCTTGACTTTCAGTTGGATCTCATTCTTCTCCTCAGCACAAAAAGAGGATAGACTTCATTTGAGACACATAGGTTCTTTTGCTTACTTCACAACACATGGTGCAAAAATTCACGAGAGAAGGTACAATAGTGCAGGAGGTGCACCATTTATAGTCTTCATGGTCATAAAGGGCGCATATGAGTATCCCATGGCGCTCAAGCCGTGAGCCATGAAAGAAAGGTCTGCCGCCACGAGACATTGAAATGTTTTACACTTTCGTCCCTCAAATGTCCCAAATGTCTCAGATCAAGCTACGAGACAAGGGATTTGACCATGCCCTCGAAAAATCAAAGTATACCAATTGCATATACAACATGTTCTATGGTTCCTCTTCTATTTTTAGAAAAGGAGGATTACCCCTGGCCTCTGCATCAGATTGATGCATGCAGCCACTTTATTAAGCGAAGTATCCAAAAAGTCGGCCATACAGTACAAGCTCTATCGGAGCGGAAAAATAATAAAAACGTAAAAAAAACACAACCGGCGAAAATAAGATAAGATGACTAAACACCTAGCTTATTACTGAACCGCCATCCAAACCGGTTGTAGATATCCCGAACTATCATCTCCCATCGGGTTGACCCAGTAACCAAAGGCTTCTTGGCTTCCGCAAGAGTGAGTAACTGTATGTTCTGGGAATTGCACGATGTGTTGCTCATGTGCAAATGCACGTATATATGATGTACAAGAGGTGGGACACGACCTCAACTATACAAGGAACTAGGAGGTGGTCCCAATACACAGATATGTACAACACATATACTCAACACCCCCCCCCCCCCCGGCAGTCGAAGCGGCACCACTGCTGACACAAAGACTGGACCGGAACTCCTCAAATGACGCCATAGGCAAGCCCTTGGTCATGATATCTGCAAATTGTCGGGAAGTAGGGACATGTAGAACACGAATGTGGCCGAGGGCCACCTGTTCTCGAACAAAATGAATATCCAACTCAATATGCTTGGTCCGACGATGATGTACCGGGTTGGCGGAGAGGTAGAGCGCCGAAATGTTGTCGCAGTAGACCACCGTAGCACGATCCATAGGACAAGAGAGCTCCTGAAGAAGCTGGCCCAGCCCCGAACACTCGGCGACGACGTTGGAAACCGCACGATACTCAGCCTCAGCACTGGAGCGAGAGATCGTAGACTGCCGCTTGGACGACCACGAGATGAGTGAGGGTCCAATAAAGACAAAATAGCCTGAGGTGGAGCGACGAGTGTCAGGGCAGCCCGTCCAGTCTGCACCGGAGTAGGCGGTGAGGGAGGTGTCGGTGGAGGCGGAGCGTGACGCCAAGATCCATAGTGCCACAGACATAACGAAGAATCCGCTTGACAGCGGCCCAGTGAACATCCTGAGGAGCGTACATGTGGAGACACACCTGCAGCACGGCATATTGTATCTCCGGTCGAGTCAGAGTGAGGTACTGGAGAGCACCAACAATGGACCGGTAGAATGCAGCATCCGAAGCTGGAGACCCATCCGTGGCAGAGAGCTTGGCCTTCGTATCAACAGACGTAGCGACAGGCTTGCAGTTAAGCATGCCAGCACGATCCAAGTGAAGGAAATATGCCCTAGAGGCAATAATAAAGTTATTATTTATTTCCTTATTTCATGATAAATGTTTATCATTCATGCTAGAATTGTATTAACCGGAAACATGATACATGTGTGAATGCATAGACAAACAATATGTCACTAGTATGCCTCTACTAGACTAGCTTGTTAATCAAAGATGGTTATGTTTCCTAACCATGAACAAAGAGTTGTTATTTGATTAACAAGGTCACATCATGAGTAGAATGATCTGATTGACATGACCCATTCCATTAGCTTAGCACACGATCGTTTAGTATGTTGCTACTGCTTTTATCCATGACTTATACATGTTCCTATAACTATGAGATTATGCAACTCCGTTTACGGAGGAACACTTTGGTGCTACCAAACGTCACAACGTAATCGGGTGATTATAAAGGAGTACTACAGTGTCTCCAAAGGCGGATGTTGGGTTGGCGATTTGAGATTAGGTTTTGTCACTCCGATTGTCGGAGAGGTATCTCTGGGCCCTCTCGGTAATACACATCATCAAGCCTTGCAAGCATTACAACTAATGAGTTAGCTGTGAGATGATGTATTACGGAACGAGTAAAGAGACTTGCGGTAACGAGATTGAACTAGGTATTGGATACCGACGATCGAATCTCGGGCAAGTAACATACCGATGACAAAGGGAACAACGTATGTTGTTATGCGTCGACCGATAAAGATCTTTGTAGAATATGTAGGAACCAATATGGGCATCCAGGTCCGCTATTGGTTATTGACGGAGACGTGTCTCGGTCATGTCTACATTGTTCTTGAACCGTAGGGTCCGTGCGCTTAAGGTTTCGATGACGGTTATATTATGAGTTTATGTATTTTGATGTACCGAAGAAGTTTGGAGTCCCGGATGTGATCACGGACATGAAGAGGAGTCTCGAAATGGTCGAGACATAAAGATTGATATATTGGAAGCCTATATTTGGAGTTCGAATGGTTCCGGTGAAATCGGATTTTACCGGAAAACCGGGGTTACGGAACCCTCCGGAGGCTATTGGGCCTTAGTGGGCCTCGAGGAGAAGAGGAAGGGCCGGCCAGGGCAGGCGCGCCTCCCCCTAGTCCGAATAGGACAAGGAGAGGCGGCGGCGCCCCTTCCCTCTTCCCTCCCCAATCCTACTCCAACTAGGAAGGGGAGTCCTACTCCCTGGGAGTAGGACTCCTCCCGGCAGCCTCCCTTGGGCGGCCGCACCTCCCCTTGCTCCTTTATATACGGGGCAGGGGCACCCTAGAACACACAAGTTTGATCTACGGATCGTTCCTTAGCCGTGTCGGTGCCCCCTCCACTATATTCCACCTCGGTCATATCGTCGCTGAAGCTTAGGCGGCTCTGCTACGCAGAACATCAAGATTGTCACCACGCCGTCGTCTTGTGAAACTCTCCTCCCAGGCTCTCTTGGATTGGAGCCCGAGGAGCGCCATCGAGCTGTATGTGTGTCAAGAACTCGGGCGCCGAGTAACGGCGCCGGATCGGTCGGATCGCGAGGAGAGCGTCGACTACTTCCTCTACGTTGTGATCGCTTCCGCTTGGTCTACAAGGGTACGTAGACAACACTCTCCCTCTCATTGCTATACATCACCATGATCTTGCGTGTGCGTAGGAAATTTTTTGAAATTACTACGTTCCCCAATAGTGGTATCAGAGCCTAGGTTTTTATGGTTTGATGTTTTGCACGAGTAGAACACAAGTGAGTTGTGGGCGATACAAGTCATACTACCTACCAGCATGTCATACTTTGGTTCAGCGGTATTGTGAGATGAAGCGGCCCGGACCGACATTACGCGTACGCTTACGCGAGACTGGTTTCACCGCTACGAGCACTCGTTGCTTAAAGGTGACTGGCGGGTGTCTGTCTCTCTCACTTTAGTTGAACCGAGTGTGGCTACGCCCGGTCCTTGAGAAGGTTAAAACGGAGTCTATTTGACGAAGTATCGTTGTGGTTTTGATGCGTAGGTGAGACTGGTTCTTGCTTAAGCCCGTAGCAGCCACGTAAAATTTGCAACAACAAAGTAGAGGACGTCTAACTTGTTTTTGCAGGGCATGTTGTGATGTGATATGGTCAAGACGTGATGCTATATTTTATTGTATGAGATGATCATGTTTTGTAACCGAAGTTATCGGCAACTGGCAGGAGCCATATGGTTGTCGCTTTATTGTATGAAATGCAAACGCCCTGTAATTGCTTTACTTTATCACTAAGCGGTAGCGATAGTCATAGAAGCAATAGATGGCGTAAACGACAACGATGCTGCGATGGAGATCAAGGTGTCGCGCCGGTGACGATGGTGATCATGCTGCGATGGAGATCATGCTGCGATGGAGTTCGAGGGACGTCATCAAGCTGAACGTGTGCTGAACTCGGAGGTGCCGTGCGTTCGGTACTTGATCGGTCGGATCGTGAAGACGTACGACTACATCAACCGCGTTGTGCTAACGCTTCCGCTTTCGGTCTACGAGGGTACGTGGACAACACTCTCCCTTCTCATTGCTATGCATCACCATGATCTTGCGTGTGCGTAGGAATTTTTTTGAAATTACCACGTACCCCAACAGTGGCATCCGAGCCTGGTTTTATGCGTAGATGTTATATGCGCGAGAAGAACACAAGTGAGTTGTGGGCGATACAAGTCATACTGCTTACCAGCATGTCATACTTTGGTTTGGCGGTATTGTTGGATGAAGCGGCCTGGACCGACATTACGCGTACGCTTACGCGAGACTGGTTCTACTGACGTGCTTTGCACATAGGTGGCTGGCGGGTGTCAGTTTCTCCAACTTTAGTTGAACCGAGTGTGGCTACGCCCGGTCCTTGAGAAGGTTAAAACAGCACTAACTTGATGAACTATCGTTGTGGTTTTGATGCGTAGGTAAGAACGGTTCTTGCTCAGCCCGTAGCAGCCACGTAAAACTTGCAACAACAAAGTAGAGGATGTCTAACTTGTTTTGCAGGGCATGTTGTGATGTGATATGGTCAAGACGTGATGCTATATTTTATTGTATGAGATGATCATGTTTTGCAACCTAGTTATCGACAACTAGCAGGAGCCATATGGTTGTTGCTTTATTGTATGCAATGCAATCGCTCTGTAATTGCTTTACTTTATCACTAAGCGGTAGCAATAGTCATAGAAGCAATAGGTGGCGAAATGACAATGATGCTACGATGAAGATCAAGGTATCGCACCGGTGACGATGGTGATCATGACGGTGCTTCGGAGATGGAGATCACAAGCACAAGATGATGATGGCCATATCATATCACTTATATTGATTGCATGTGATGTTTATCTTTTATGCATCTTATTTTGCTTTGATTGACGGTAGCATTATAAGATGATCTCTCACTAAATTTCAAGGTATAAGTGTTCTCCCTGAGTATGCACCATTGCGAAAGTTCTTCGTGTTGAGACACCACGTGATGATCGGGTGTGATAGGCTCTACGATCAAATACAACGGGTGCAAAACAGTTGCACACGCGGAATACTCAGGTTGAACTTGATGAGCCTAGCATATACAGATATGGCCTTGGAACACTGAGACCGAAAGGTCGAGCGTGAATCATAGAGTAGATATGATCAACATAGTGATGTTCACCATTGAAAGCTACTCCATCTCACGTGATGATTGGACATGGTTTAGTTGATTTGGATCACGTGATCACTTAGATGATTAGAGGGATGTCTATCTAAGTGGGAGTTCTTAAGTAATATGATTAGTTGAACTTAAATTAATCATGAACTTAGTACCTGATAGTATTTTGCTTGTCTATGTTTGTTGTAGATAGATGGCTCGTGCTGTTGCTCCGTTGAATTTTAATGCGTTCCTTGAGAAAGCTAAGTTGAAAGATGATGGTAGCAATTACACGGACTGGGTCCGTAACTTGAGGATTATCCTCATTGCTGCACAGAAGAATTATGTCCTGGAAGCACCGCTGGGTGCGAGGCCGGCTGCAGATACAACTGACGACGTTAAGAATGTCTGGCAGAGCAAAGCTGATGACTACTCGATAGTTCAGTGTGCCATACTCTACGGCTTAGAACCGAGACTTCAACGATGTTTTGAACGTCATGGAGCATATGAGATGTTCCAGGAGTTGAAGTTAATATTTCAAGCAAATGCCCGGATTGAGAGATATGAAGTCTCCAATAAGTTCTATAGCTGCAAGATGGAAGAGAATAGTTCTGTCAGTGAGTATATACTCAAAATGTCTGGGTATAATAATCACTTGATTCAACCGGGAGTTAATCTTCCTGATGATAGTGTCATTGACAGAATTCTTCAATCACTGCCACCAAGCTACAAGAGCTTCGTGATGAACTATAATATGCAAGGGATGAACAAGACTATTCCCGAGCTCTTCGCAATGCTAAAAGCTGCAAAGGTAGAAATCAAAAAGGAGCATCAAGTGTTGATGGTCAACAAGACCACTAGTTTCAAGAAAAAGGGTAAAGGGAAGAAGAAGGGGAACTTCAAGAAGAACGACAAACAAGTTGCTGCTCAAGAGAAGAAACCCAAGTCTGGACCTAAGCCTAAAACTGAGTGCTTCTAGTGCAAGCAGACTGGTCACTTGAAGTGGAACTACCCAAGTATTTGGCGGATAAGAAGGATGGTAAGGTGAACAAAGGTATATGTGATATACATGTTATTGATGTGTACCTTACTAATGCTCGCAGTAGTACCTGGGTATTTGATACAGGTTCTGTTGCTAATATTTGCAACTCGAAACAGGGACTACGGATTAAGCAAAGATTGGCTAAGGACGAGGTGACGATGCGTGTGGGAAATGGTTCCAAAGTCGATGTGATCGCGGTCGGCACGTGATGACCCACAAGTGTAGGGGATCTATCGTAGTCCTTTCGATAAGTAATAGTGTCAAACCCAACGAGGAGCAGAAGGAAATGATAAGCGGTTTTCAGTAAGGTTTTCTCTGCAAGCACTGAAATTGTAGGTAACAGTTAGTTTTGTGATAAGATAAATTGTAACGAGTAACAAGCAATGAAAGTAAATAAAGTGCAGCAAGGTGGCCCAATCCTTTTTGTAGCAAAGGATAAGCCTAGACAATTTCTTATAATGAGAAAGGAGCTCCCGAGGACACATGGGAATTATCGTCAAGCTAGTTTTCATCACGCTCATATGATTCGTGTTTGGTACTTTGATAATTTGATATGTGGGTGGACCGGTGCTTTGGTACTGCCCTTACTTGGACAAGCATCCCACTTATGATTAACCCCTATTGCAAGCATCCACAACTACAAAAGAAGTATTAAGGTAAACCTAACCACAACATTAAACATATGGATCCAAATCAGCCCCTAACGAAGCAACGCATAAACTAGGGTTTAAGCTTCTGTCACTCTAGCAACACATCATCTACTTATTACTTCCCAATGCCTTCCTCTAGGCCCAAATAATGGTGAAGTGTCATGTAGTCGACGTTCACATAACACCACTAGAGGAAAAGACAACATACATCTCATCAATATATCGAACGAATACCAAATTCACATGACTACTAATAGCAAGACTTCACCCATGTCCTCAGGAACAAACGTAACTACTCACAAAGCATATTCATGTTCATAAAGGAGTAATAATATCCATTAAGGATCTGAACATATGATCTTCCACCAAGTAACCAATTAGCATCAACTACAAGGAGTAATCAACACTACTAGCAACCCACAGGTACCAATTTGTGGTTTGGATACAAGATTGGATACAAGAGATGATACATGTGCTGGTGAAGATGTTGATGGAGATTGACCCCCTCCCGATGAGAGGATCGTTGGTGATGACGATGGTGATGATTTCCCCCCCGGGAAGTGTCCCAGCAGAACAGCTCATTGCAGCCCTAGATTGGTTCCGCCAAGGTTCCACCTCGTGGCGGCGGAGTTTCGTCCCCTAAGCTTGCCCGATTTTTCGGGTAAAAGCCTTCATATAGTAGAAGATGGACACCGAGGGCCACGAGGCCCAGGAGACAGGCGCACCCAAGGGTGTGGGCGCCCCCACCCTCGTGCCAGGTGTGGGCCCCTGGGTGTTTCTTCCGCTCAATAATTCTTATTAATTCCAAAAATAAGTTTCGTGGAGTTTCAGGATTTTTGAGCAAGTCTGAATAGGTTTCAATGTTTGCTCCTTTTCCACCGAATTCCAGTGCCAATTCCCCCTCTTCATGGTAACCTTGTAAAATAAGAGAGAATAGCCATAAGTATTGAGATATAATGTGTAATAACAACCCATAATGCAATAAATATTGATATAAAAGCATGATGCAAAATGGCCCCAAGCTTAGACCTCTCTTGTCCTCAAGCGAAAGCCGAAATCGAAAAATATGTCCACATGTTTAGAGACATAGGTGTCGATAAAAATAAAATAAGGGCATGAGGGCATCATGATCATTCTTATAACAGCAACATAAATAGATTTTATCATATGATTTCTTATGCTCAAGTAACAATCAATTCACAATGTCAAGTATGGTTCAGAAACTTCATTGGAAGCTAACAAACTATAATCTCAGTCATTGAAGCAATTGCAATTTATCATAACATCAGAAAGAGTCAAGAATAGAGCTTTTCAGCAAGTCCACATACTCAACTATCATGTAGTCTTCTAAATTGCTAACACTCACGCGGTACTTGTGGTTATAGATTTTCAGCCGGACACTGAGAAAGACAGGGGCTTATTGTGTTGCCTCCCAATGGATTCCCGTTTGGGTGATGTCAACAATAATAATTCATGTTAACTTACATCTAATTGGATATATATATCATGATTTTCAAACACGAGGAGCTTGCCAAAGGATAAAATGAAAAAGGGAAGGGTGAAGATCACCTTGACTCAAGCATAAAGTAAAAACATAAAGTAAAAGATAGGCCCTTCGCAGAGGGAAGCAGAGGTTGTCATGTGCTTTTAGGGTTGGATGCATAAAATCTTAATGCAAAAGAACGTTGAGGGAGTCCTGGACTAGGGGGTGTCTGGATAGCCGAACTATCATCTTTGGCCGGACTCCAAGACTATGAAGATACAAGATTGAAGACTCCGTCCCGTGTCCGGATGGGACTTTCCTTGGAGTGGAAGGCAAGCTTGGCGATACGGATATGTAGTTCTCCTACCATTGTAACCAACTCTGTGTAACCCTAGCCCTCTTCGGTGTCTATATAAACCGGAGGGTTTTAGTTCGTAGGACGGACAACAATCATACCATAGGATAGCTTCTAGGGTTTAGCCTCTCTGATCTCGTGGTAGATCTACTCTTGTACTACCCATATCATCAATATTAATCAAGCAGGAGTAGGGTTTTACCTCCACCGAGAGGGCCCGAACCTGGGTAAAAACATCGTGTCCCTTGTCTCCTGTTACCATCCGCCTAGACGCACGTTCGGGACCCCCTACCGAGATTCGCCGGTTTTGACACCGACATTGGTGCTTTCATTGAGAGTTCCTCTGTGTCGTCACCTTTAGGCCCGATGGCTCCTTCGATCATCAACAACGACGCGGTCCAGGGTGAGACTTTTCTCCCTGGACAGATCTTCGTATTCGGCGGCTTTGCGCTGCGGGCCAACTCGCTTGGCCATCTGAAGCAGATTGAAAGCTACGCCCCTGGCCATCAGGTCCGATTTGGAAGTTTGAACTATACGGCTGACGTCCACGGAGACTTGATCTTCGACGGGTTCGAGCCACATCCAAGCGCCAGACCGCCACGATGGGCATGATCTAGCTCGCTGCTGGGCGATGCCACAGAGGCCGCACAAGTGTCCACTCGACCCTTAGCTCGGGCCGATCAGCGCCGACGAGGACGGGTGGCTGGACACCGCCTCGGGGGCTGCTACCTCTACGGCGATAGAGTCGAATACCAACCCTGTCCTTTGTGAAGCGCGTGACTCCAAGGTGCCGGACTCCTCTCCGGACTCTGAACCTTCCGAGCCCCTGCCAATCAAATCCGATCGGGCGCCGATCATGGAGTTCACCGTTGCGGACATCTTTCAGCACTCGCCCTTCGGCGACATCCTGAATTCGCTAAAGTGTCTCTCTTTATCAGGAGAGCCCTGGCCGGACTATGGTCAGGAAGGTTGGGGCATGGACAACAAAGAAATTCAACGCCCACCCACCACCCAGTTTGTAGCCACTGTCGGTGATTTAACCGACATGCTCGACTTTGACTCCGAAGACATCGACGGTATGGACGACGATGCCGGAGACGACCAAGAACCAGCGCCTACAGGGCAATGGAAGGCCACCTCAACTCATGATGTATACATGGTGGATACACCTAAAGGAAGCGATAACGAGGAACAATGGGACGCTGCGAAGGATAATTCCCCCGAAAAGCAATCAAAACGGTGACGTAAGCACCGCTCAAAGTCCCGCCTCGACAACGACAGCGCCCATACAGACCCAGCCATAGAGCAGGATGAACCGGTGGACGACGAACATGCCCTCGAGCAACCATCCGAACAGTCCGGCCGATCTTACGCCGAACACATCGTTGGAGCAGAAGAACCTCCACAAAAGGCTCGTCGCCACTACACGCAGTCTGAAGAAGTAGAAGCGGAAGCTCAAAACAGCGGAAGAAACACTCAGAATGAGATGGAGCAAAGTACTCAACACCGCAGATAAATACGGCGATAGTCGCCAAACAAAGAGCTACCCGAAGCGCAAACTACTGCCCGAATTTGATGAGGAGGTCGTAGAGCCCACACAATCAAAGAACAAAAAGGCCACCCGGTCGGATAAACGACTACATGGCAAACACAGAGCGGCAAGCGACACCGAACACAAGCCGACACGCGATCCGCATAAGGATTCGCACCAAAAGGACGGCCTAGTCAGGTCTATCTATGGGCCAAGAAAGCAAGCTCTAGAAAGCAATGCAACACGACGAATATTTGAACATCACGGCACACCCAAATACAGGGGCGCCGCCCCTATGTTTCACCGATGAGGTGCTGGATCATGAATTTCCAGCGGGGTTCAAGCCTGTAAACATAGAGGCATACGACGGAACAACAGACCCTGGAGTCTGGATTGAGGATTACATCCTGCACATACACATGGCTAGAGGAGATGACCTCCACGCCATAAAATACTTACCCCTCAAGCTCAAAGGGCCAGCCCGGCATTGGCTCAAAAGCCTCCTGGAAAATACCATTGGAAGCTGGGAAAAGCTCGAGGATGCGTTTCAGGAAAATTTTCAGGGGACTTATGTCCGCCCTCCGGATGCAGACGATTTAAGTCACATAAATCAACAGCCCGGAGAGTCAGCCTGCAAATTCTGGAACAGGTTCCTCACCAAAAAGAACCAAATAGTCGACTGTCCGGACGCCGAAGCCTTAGTAGCTTTCAAACACAACGTCCGAGACGAATGGCTCGCCAGACACGTTGGCCAAGAAAAGCCGAGAACAATGGCCGCACTAACAAGCCTCATGACCCGCTTTTGTGCGGGAAAGGATAGCTGGCTGGCAAGATGCAGCACCAGCGACCCAAGTACATCCGAGGTCAGGGATGCAAATGGGAAACCACGACGCAGCAAGGACCAGCGTCGGACCAAGGGAAACGGTCCGAAGAGCACGGCAGTCAACGCCGGATTCAAAAGCTCTCGGCAGAACAACAAAAAATTGTCTCTTAAGGACAACAGCGACGAGCTATCCAACCTAAACAAAATCTTGGACAAGATATGCCAAATCCACAGTACTCCCGAGAAGCCTGCAAACCATACCCACAGAGATTGTTGGGTCTTCAAGCAGTTTGGCCGACTTAATGCCGAACACAAGGGGCTCGACACACGAAGTGAGGACGACGACGAACCCCACAAGCAGAGCACCAGAAAACAAAATAATTTCCCACAAGTGGTCAAAACAGTAAACTCGCTTCAAGTGACAAAAGGGAAAAACAGAGCGGCACCGACCGAATACGCGCCCAGACGGTCCACCCAGTGAGTCCCGACACTGGATGTCAAAACCAATCACCTTCGACCATCAGGATTACTACGGAAGTATCCGGAACGCAGGATGGACTGCTTTTATATTAGATCCTATAATCGACGGACTACAATTTACACAAGTCCTAATGGACGGCGGCAGTGATCTAAACCTGCTATATCAAGACACAATCCACAGAATGGGGATAGACCCAACCAAAATTCGCCATAGCAACACTTCCTTTCAAGGAGTAATGCCAGGCCCATACGCCCATTGTACGGGCTCTCTACAACTAGAAGTTGTGTTCGGCTCATCCGACAACTTCCGTCGCGAAAAGTTAGTCTTCCACATCGCCCCATTTAAAAGTAGCTATCAAGCACTATTGGGATGCGAAGCTTTCGCCCGCTTTAACGCAATACCGCATTACGCATCTCTTACACTTAAAATGCCCGGTCCACGCGACATCATCTCATTAAAGGAAAACTTCGAGTGTTCCTCGAATACGGAAGAACGTGAGACTGCCTTGACAGCCACACACTAATCCGGCTTTGCTGATCAAAGCACCTAAACCGGTCATTCAGACCTCGGACACGGTTAGACGAGTTCGGCATAAATAAACAAGGGGCTTACTAGCCGCATACCCCCTTACAAGGGGCTCCACGCATGTACAACAAGAGACAATAAAGCTCAATTTTACTCATTTTTTAAAAAATACTCTGTTTATTTCAAAGTACATTTTTCGCAAGACCTTTTTTTCCAACTAAGTTCCTCTCTTTTACAGATGAACGTCGTGCTATACCCGTCCAGGATACGGCACAACGGAGACATAGGCGTAGACGTGCAGCAGGGACCCGTTGCAAGGATTCTTTTCAGATTAAGACCCTGCGTAAACCTTTCTTACTGTCTCTTGTTGTTACACATCCCCCGGGTTCTTGCTATAACCGAGGAGGAGGCGTTTTGGCATCGGCCGCGTCGAGAAATTTTTGTGTACCGGACACTAGGGGCTTAGGGCATCGTTCTTCCCGCTTTCATAAAGACCGAATACCTTAGGGAGTGTTCGCCGTCTCGAGTTAGGCCTTATATGCATCAGCTCAATCATGTCTTTGGTCAAATGTTGGGTTTGCTCGGCTCCTGTGTTTTGCTGCCTTACGCTCCGCTATATCGCTAACGCGGCACCGGAGAGCTATCAGGATTGTGCCCGGTTCGACCGGTGAGCACCTCGAGAGAAAGCCAAAACCGACCGCTCATGATATAGCGTGAGACCGGTCAACCACTCGATGACCCACCGGAATGTTTAGAATTCCTCTGCATTAACGAAGGACCGCTTTCGGTCGAGCACATACGCTCCGAATTCGGAGAGCGCGGTGCCCTTAGGGGCTATATAGTAGCCCCACCATCGAACACCTATGGCTAAGTGAAAGTGATAAAGCATTATAGTCCGGTTGCCTGGTTTGCTATGCTATCACCTCCTTCACAGGACCAAGACGTTGGATTAAGTGTGAAAATGCGCTTTTTTGCAAACACCCCCGCACTATGTGCGTGGGGGCTGAAGCCAAACACTGCCATTGTCGGTGTCAAAACCGGCGGATCTCGGGTAGGGGGTCCCGAACTGTGCGTCTAGGCGATGGTAACAGGAGACAAGGGACATGATATTTTACCCAGGTTCGGGCCCTCTTGATGGAGGTAAAACCCTACGTCCTGCTTGATTAATATTGATGATATGGGTAGTACAAGAGTGGATCTACCACGAGATCAAGGAGGCTAAACCTTAAAGCTAGCCTATGGTATGATTGTTGTAATGTATGTTGTGTCCTACGGACTAAAGCCCTCCGGTTTATATAGACACCGGAGAAGGCTAGGGTTACACAGAGTCGGTTACAATGGTAGGAGATCTACATATCTGTATCGCCAAGCTTGCCTTCCACGCCAAGGAAAGTCCCCTCCGGACACGGGACGGAGTCTTCAATCTTGTATCTTCGTAGTCTTGGAGTCCGGCGGACAATGATAGTCCGCTGTCCGACACCCCTAGTCCAGACTCCTCAAGAGCCCCGAACCAGGCTTCATGACGATAAGTCCAAAGTCGTATATAGTCTTCGGCGTTGCAAGGGGGGGTTCTCCTTTAAGTTCCATGTACCGCCGAGCAGTGTCCGCTTCCTCATAAATGTTGTGCTTCTTGGCTTTACGCCCAATAATGGCCTTCTTCCACGCGTCCGCACGAATGCGAAAAGCCGAGGTGTCTTTATGTTTCACCCCTAGTCGTGCAAGTCATCCGCCTACAAAAGAGGAAAAAATCCAGATCCAAATCACACCGTCTTCCTTCCGCGAATACTCATCGGAGCGCCTTTGACCCAAAAATCCATTCCATCATGGACCGTCGACGCGGCTCCTCTTCTCGCGCTCCCAGCCCACCGCCAGGAGATTGGAGGAGGTGCTCTGTTCCACACAACGAGCTACTGAAGCTCCAAGCGGGGGGATATCTCCCTCCGGCCTTCATGGTCCCGGTTCGAGCCGGGCTGGCCACCTACCTAGGTGGGAAGCAAGCAGAGGCTACCCCAAGTCCCAACAAAGGGGAGCGGGTATGCTTCGTCCCTTATCTGATAAGGGGACTCAGATTTCCGATACATCCGTTCCTCCGCGGGCTCCTGGAGTTCTATGGACTCCAGCTCCATCACCTTACACCCACCTCTGTCCTGCATATCGCGGGTTATGTAGCTCTTTGCGAACTATTCCTGGGCATCGAGCCCCGTTTTGCACTGTGGAAGAGGTTGTTCTGCCTCGTACCCCGTTCTCACGAGGGATCTATATATCAAGTGGGCGGCGCCGAAGTATGGCGCATTGCCGGGACCGGATATCCATCCGGTACCCCTAAGAAGGCGTCCGAAGACTGGCCTTCGGAATGGTTTTACATAGAAGACGCTCCGCTGCCGGACCCAGTCCGGGTCGGCCTCCCGGAGTTTAGTGCTGCTCCTCTGAAGAAACGCCTTAGCTGGCGCCCGCGGAGCCCCCAATTGGAGGAAGACAAGAGCGTCCATTACCTGATGGGCCGAATAAAATTACTAGCCCATTCCGGGTTGACCATGATTGGAGTCATGGCAACATGCATCATGCGGGGGGTACAGCCATTGCAATACAGGGGCCACCCCATGTGGGATTTCAACGGGGAAGACGATGCCACCCGCCATGGCTGCAAAGGGCCAGATTCGACCGAGGATCTGGTGCAGATCCTGTCCGGCCTGTACAAGGGGGAGAAGGAGGACTTCCTTCGGACGAACCCCTTGAATGGGTTTTCCATGAATAACCCTCGGGGCTGGGTAAGCAAACACTTTTAAGGGCTCAACCCATGCTTTCAAAGTCTAAGCTTTTTACATTACATCTTCGGCGCAGGAACTGCGCCGGATTGTGGAGGACATGGTAAGTCTAGCTCCGCAACCCGAGAATCCAGAGAGATCCTAGGATCCGGCCTCCGAAGAGGATCCAGATATCAAGGTAGAGCTGATCGACGGGGTGTTCCACCAGCTCAGCATGGATAACGCTTTAGTCGCCATTACGGCGGACTACCCCGGATTATATCCGCTTCCCGTGTGATTGTGACCGAGGTCCGACACCACTATCTCTTCCTTGCCCATTTCGACCTTCGCGAACGATGGTGCTTTTGAAGCGCCTTCAAGGCGGAAGCCGAGCTCAAGGCGGTGACCAACAAAGGCCAGTCCGGACCAGCAGGCGGAAAAGGAGCGCGGCACGGACTGGAACGTCGCCGCAAAGGTATAGTTCGTATTTAAATATTCAGAGCAAAATTCCTAGGGAACGTCTGAGTGCTCATGATCTTTTTAGGAGAAAAAGCGCTCGCCGGACTGCGGTCGTAGAGGTTGCCGATCCGACCTATACCAGCCAGGCTCCAGCGCCCGGCCTGGAGGGGGAGGCAAGCGCAAGGCGCGGGCCGGATACTTGATATGTGGCGATACAAGGGACACGCACCTCCGTGCTGCTCAAGATGGTTTTACCAGAGCCACGGAGCAGTATGTAAAAGACATACGGGTAAGGAAATTTAATGGTTATATATGCCAGTAGCCCCCGAGACTTAAAGTAGTTATGTTAACTGATTTAAGGATCATTTGAAACGCAGGCCCTTACCGAGAAGAATGCCCAGCTGTCTCAGGAGCTGCAAGAATGCAAGGCCCAACTTGAGGCCGCACTTGCTGCCGCAGGAGGAAACACAGAGGCCCCCCCTGGTAACACATTTTTTGTTAAATACAAGCGCTGTGCGGCGTGCGCAAGTCTAATAATGACATTGCAGGTGCTGCCGGACAAGATCCGGACAGGCAGGAACTGCTGCGCCAGCTGAAGGCCGGCGAGAGGGTGCTGAATAGAGTACAACGGGAAAGGAACAAGCTTCAAGATGCCCACGCCCAGCTTGGAGAAGAGCTGAAAGGCGTTCGGGTCGAGCTGTCCGGCTCCGTTAAGGAGAATCAGCGGCTTCGTCGCGGCATCTATAGTAAGTGCTTGAGCGAACTCCTTTGAATAGAAGAGTTCGGCGAGGAAGTCAATTGGCAGAATATGTATTGTAGGTATACTCACAGGTCGCCCTGCAGAGGAGATGCCCGTATTGACGGGTGATCAACTTCCCGAGCTGTTGCAACTGCTCGAATGAGTTCGGCAGGCGATGAGCGGAGTCGTCCAGGCATTATGGCCAGTCGTCTCCCTACCCGATGGCCTTGGGGAGCTTGCAGAGAAACTCCAGGGAGTGTAGAGGCTTCCGTTTATGGAAGATTTCGGCCTGCCGCCAGGGTGCCAGGGAGGCTTGGGCCATGGTGAAGACGCGGTACAAGAAGGCGGATCCCAACCACATGGCCGAAGTTGGACCGGTGGGGCCCGATGGGAAGGAGATCCCTGTGAGTTTAGTATACAGCCAAGCGAGTTGGCTGCTAAATTTTCCCAACGGACTGTAAGTTAGACAGCACGTTAGACGGGATTGAGGAGGAATACAATCAAGAATTTGACAATGTATTTTAAAATGACATGTGTAATGCCTTCTAGCGGATTGTAGATCGTTTGTCTTTGCCGACCTTTTAAACTTCGACCTCGGGACCCTAGAGTCCGGAGTGTGTTCAATACCTTTTGGTTAAGAAACAACTGGGTATGCATGGAGACCAAAGCGTAGGGGTCATTAGTGCTTTATCGGACAAGTGCCCA
Source organism: Aegilops speltoides (assembly GCA_021437245.1). Taxonomy (NCBI): domain Eukaryota; kingdom Viridiplantae; phylum Streptophyta; class Magnoliopsida; order Poales; family Poaceae; genus Aegilops; species Aegilops speltoides. The sequence goes on along the minus strand of CM038145.1, from coordinate 345,823,377 downwards.
ACTAGTTATGTTATATTACATGGTTAGTAAGAAACATCTTCCAGGAGAATAGTTCAGTTAAGGGTTCCTTTCCTCGAGGCATGCCCTAAAGTGCATGTCCGACTACGAAAAAAGCCAAAAAACATCCGGGGCAGATAAACGGTAGGTAAAAATCATCTTTCAAGTCACCGACCGAATATTCCCTTAAGAACGCTAGCTTTAAAGCTTCACCCACCGAGGTACACATCCAAATGACCCGCGGTAACAATCGCAGAGGTGCTCCCTTTACCTCCTAGCCGAACAATCGGGAACGTAGGGGTAAGCACAGGAGCCAGGCAACCCAGCTTGGCCAAAACTTAAGTCATATCGATGCATATAATGGTGAGTAAAAGGTACATGTGGAAGCATGACACATGTGTTGGGCATGAAGCCCTTATAGTTGAGCTTCTGGAAAAGAAGCCCCCAGGTATAATGAGTGCGGATAGCACATCAAGTGTATGCAAGTAGGCCCTTGAGGACCTTTTAGTAGAAGGGTTAAGAAAATAAAGGGAAACAAAGGATGATGCGATATAAAAATTTGAGCAGGGGAGGGACGAACCCTTAGTCCGCACTAGGCGTAAAATCTTGAAGGCGGGCTGCGTTCCATGGGTTCGCTCGAGTCGGTTGTCCGACGATTTTGTAAACAGATCGCCCGCCGGTCGACTTGGTCGATGATGAAGGGCCCTCCCATTTGAGCTTGAGCTTGTCCTTTTTCTTGTCCGGCAGGCGTAGAACTAGTTCAGCAACGTTGTAAGTCTTGGCCCGTGCTTCTGCCTTTGATATCTTGAGCCTGCTGCTGATAAAATGCGGAACGAGCCTTGGCGACGTCGCGTTCCTCCTCCAATGCGTCCAAGCTGTCCTGCCGATCCAGCTCGGCTTCTCGTTCTTCGTACATGCGCACTCGAGGTGAGTCATGAATGATGTCGCAGGGCAAAACTGCCTCTGCGCCGTATACCATAAAGAACGGTGTAAATTCGGTAGTACAGTTGGGCGTTGTCCGCAGCCCCCAGAGTACGGAGTCGAGCTCCTCTACCCAGTGCGTGTCGGATTTTGTAAGTGACCGCACTAGTCTGGGTTTAATGCCGCTCATTATTAGACCATTTGCTTGTTCCACTTGACCGTTGGTTTGAGGGTGATAGACTGAAGCGTAGTCGAGCTTAATACCCATGTTTTTGCACCATGACTTAACCTCGTCGGCCGTGAAGTTCGTGCCGTTGTCGGTGATGATCTTTGTGGGGGCCGTAGCGATTATGCGACCCGGATATAAAGTCTATCACTGGTCCGGACTCTGCCGCTTTGATCGGTTTGGCCTCTATCCATTTGGTGAATTTATCCACCATGACCAATAGGTACCTTTGCTTGTGGGTTCCCCCTTTAAGGGGTCCAACCATATCAAGCCCCGGACATGACGGCCGGTAATGGGTATAGCTTTGAGGGCGGTGGGTGGCATATGGCTCGATTAGCAAAGAGGCGACAACCGACGCATCTCGGACTAAGTCCCGGCATCTGCCGGGCCGTCGACCAATAAAATCCTGTCGGAATGCCTTTCCTACAAGGGCCGGGCTGCTGCGTGGTGTCCGCCTAGTCCGGCATGAATTTCAGCCGAGGTTTCGCCCTTCCTCTTTGGAGATACACCTTTGAAGGACTCGGTTGTACTTTTCTTATAAAGTTCTCCCTCATGGACCTTGTAGGCTTTCGATCGCGGACTATCTGGCGGGCCTCATTTTGTCTTGGGAGTTCTGCCTAAGCAAGTAGGCTAGGAATGGTTACATCCACAGGCGATTCTGCCATTATGTCGTGGGCTGAAGGTGTTATGTCATCGGCTGAATCGCCGGTTGGCGCGGTTGTTTCGGTTTGTCATTTCCGTCTCCCCTTCCCATAAATGCGGCTGGAAGAGCCGTTCGAGAAGATATTTGGAGGACAGCGTCATGTTTTGCACCGATGCGTGCCAATATGTCGGCTGCTTGGTTATTATCTCGGGCTACGTGATGGAATTCAAGTCCTTCAAACCGAGCTGACATTTTTAGGATGGCGTTGCGATATGCTGCCATTTTTGGATCCTTGGCGGCAAAGTCTTCGTTTATTTGGGATATTGCAAGGTTTGAATCCCCGCGCACCTCTAGGCGCTGAATGCCCATGGAGATTGCCATCCGGAGACCATGTAGGAGGGCCTCGTATTCGGCTGCGTTGTTGGAGTCCGTGTACATTATTTGAAGTACATATTGACCGTGTGTCCCGGTTGGGGACGTCAAGATGACCCACCCCGATCGCCAACATTTTGGAGCCGTCGAAGTACATAGTCCAATTGGAGTATGCGCCGTACTCTTTAGGGAGTTCGGCTTCGGTCCATTCAGCGACAAAGTCAGCCAAAACTTGTGACTTTATAGCTCGCGAGGCTTGTAGGTTATATCGAATGGTAGGAGCTCAATGGCCCATTTTGCAATCCTGCCCGTTGCGTCGCGGTTGTTTATAATGTCATTGAGTGGTACTTCGGAGGCCACTGTTATCGAACACTCTTGAAAGTAGTGTCGGAGCTTCCGGGATGCCATGAACACCGCGTAGGCTATCTTTTGATAGTGCGGGTAACGGGACTTGCAGGGGGTTAACACAGTGGATACGTAGTACACTGGTTTTCAAGAGGGAATTTATGCCCTTCTGTCTCTCGTTCAATGATTTGTATCTGCGCTTACAACTTGATGTGTTGCTGCGATGTATAACAACATGGGTTTGCCTAGGTTTGGCGTGGCTAGGACGGTTGTTGCCAATATGGCCTTTATTTCTTGAGTCCGCGTTGGCGGCATCCGTCCACGCTGAAGTGTTCGGTGCGCCTAAGGAGGCGATAAAGGCGATGCCTTTTCTCCCAAGCGGGAGATAAAATGGCTTAGAGCTGCCACGCATCCGGTCAATTTTTGTATCTGCTTGAGGTCTTCGGAATATCCAAGCTGTGATGATCTCGGATCTTGGCGGGTTTGCTTCAATTCCTCTACGGATACAATGAAGCCCAAAGAGCTTTCCGGTGATACGCCAAAACGCATTTTTCCGGATTCACTTGATGTCATATGCTCGAGGTTGTCGAATGTGAGCCTCAAATCGTCTACTAGAATTTTGGCGTGTTTGGTTTTGATGACTCGTCGTCTCGTATGCCTCATTGTTTTGCCGATTTGGGTAGCGGACATGTTTGAATCATGCGCCGATATGTTGCGCCGCGTTTTTAAGTCCGAAGGGCATCGTGTTGAAGCGAGAATGGTCCGTATGGAGTGATGAATGCCGTTGCGGCTTGGTTTGCTTCCGCCATCTTGATTTGATGGTAGCGGTATGGGTCGAGGAAGCACAATGAATCGTGCCTGCGGTAGCATCGATAATTTAATCGATCTTGGGGGAGGGAAGGGTCCTTTGGGCAAGCCTTATTGAGGTCTTTGAAATCGACGCATAGGCGCCAAGATTTGTCCTTCTTTGGTACCATTACCAGATTTGCTAGCCAATCCGGATGTTTGATATCTCTGATGAATCCGGCTTCCAATAGTTTGGCTAGCTCTTCTCCCATTGCCTGTCTTTTGGGTTCGGAAAATCGTCGAAGATCCTGTTTGACTGGCTTGAATCCTTTTAGGATGTTTAGGCTGTCTTCTGCCAATCTGCGTGGGATTCCGGGCATATCCGAAGGATGCCAGGCGAAAATGTCCCAATTTTCCCGAAGGAATTCGCGCAGTGCGGCGCCTACCTCGGGGTTCAATTGTGCCCCAATGGAGGCCGTCTGTATTGGGTCCGTTGGATGGACCTGGAATTTTACTATTTCATCTGCTGGTTTGAAGGAGGTGGACTTGGATCTTTTATCGAGTATCACATCGTCCCTATTCACCGTAGAGCGCAGCGTGGTGAGTTCTTCTGCCGCTAAGGCTTCGGATAGTGCCTCCAGGGCTAGTGCGGCTGTCTTGTTTTTGGTGCGGAGTGCTATGTCCGGATCACTAGCAAGAGTGATTATTCCGCCGGGCCCAGGCATTTTGAGCTTCATGTACCCGTAATGGGGTACGGCTTGAAAAATTGTGAATGCCTCTCGTCCTAATATAGCGTGATATCCGCTGTTGAACGGGGCCACTTGGAGCGTGACTTCTTCGGATCTGTAATTGTCCGTGAGCGAACACCACATCGAGTGTGATTTTTCCGGTGCAGCGCTTCTCGGCTAGGGATTATTCCTCTGAAGGTTGTCTTTGCTTCGCTCAATCGGCTCGATCTATTTCCATTTTTGAAGAGTTTCCTCGTAGATGAGGTTTAGTCCTGCCGCCATCCATGAGGACCTTTGTAAGTCGCCGTCCACTATGGGACTAAGCACCGGTCTGGTGGTGCTCGGGCTGTTCGAATTTAGGTTCGTCGTTGGCGTCGAAGGTGATGGCTGTGTCGCTTCATGGATTTGCTGTTGCTACTTGGTAGACTTCGGCGAGGCCGCGGATTGTCCGTTTTCGCATATTATTTGATGTGAAGGTCTCGAAGACTGTTTATACCGTACCGGTATTGTTGGGGTGGCTTTCCGGGGCTAGAAGCTCCTCGCCACTTTTGGCCACCTGCCGTAATATCCAACATGCTCGAAGGCTATGTGTTGGGACGGCGCCCTCTGTACTATGAAGCTTACAGGGTACGCTGAGCCATCCCTTCAGTACGGTTCCGTGCCCTCTATGGGGTTTTTGCTTTTTGGTTTTTGTATCTGGGGCCTGATTATGATGCACCCTTTTGTTGCGGACTAGGGTTGTGTTTGGGGCCGGATTGTCCCAAAACTGGTTTTCGGTTTTCCGAAAACTCTCTATCGCATAGTACTTCCATACTATGGACACCAGATCGGTGAAGCATGTGATTTTACGACGGCCGATGGCGTTCAATATTCCCTTGTCCGTGCAATTATTGCAAAAGATTGAAATTGCGTTTTCCTCTCGGCAGTCCTTTATCCTGTCCATAACCAGGAGGAATCGGCCCGATGGTGATGTCTTGTTTCAGCGGGCTCTTGCCGTATTAGAGATAGATCGCATATGTCTGGGCGGGTGGGTGGAATAAAATCCGGATCCCTACCCATCTCGGGGCTTAAAGGCCGTGAAGTTTCCAATTTTGGGAGCTTGGATTGCTGGACATTGTCCAACAAGTCCGGTCCGATGCCTGACTTTAGGTTCAGTGCTCGATCGAAGTCTGTTCCTCCGCGGAAATCCGGCTTGGAGGGTTCGAGACCCCGGACATGTCTAGTTTTTAATACAGGAGGAAAGTCGCCGCATTGTTCCTCTACCACTGCGACGTGGTGGGTGACCTGGGGAGAGTTAATCTCTCTCAGATCGGTTTTAAGCCCAATCTAATTGTAGTCCGTAGCGACTCCCAGGGCGGCGATGCGATCCAAGAGTTCGTTGACAGACGAGAGGTCTATCGGATCCAGCCGCTTGGCGAATTCCGAGCTGACGTGGAGATTGCTTTTGACGACTTGAGAAGTCATTGTCGAAGCAGTGGCGGGACAGGCGGTCATAAGAAAACCACCTAGCCGGATAGTTTGGCGGCGGCCAAGGCCCTGGCAAAAATACCGTCCTTGAAGGCGGGTGGAGGCATCCTTCCTATCGGTGGCGACACGGAGGAACTCTCAATAAAGCACCAATGTCGGTGTCAAAACCGGCGGATCTCGAGTAGGGGGTCCCGAATCGTGTGCGTCTAGGCGGATGGTAACAGGAGACAAGGGACATGATGTTTTACCCAGGTTCGGGCCCTCTTGATGGAGGTAAAACCCTACGTCCTGCTTGATTAATATTGATGATATGGGTAGTACAAGAGTGGATCTACCACGAGATCAAGGAGGCTAAACCCTAAAGCTAGCCTATGGTATAATTGTTGTAATGTATGTTGTGTCCTACGGACTAAAGCCCTCCGGTTTATATAGACACCGGAGAAGGCTAGGGTTACACAGAGTCGGTTACAATGGTAGGAGATCTACATATCCGTATCGCCAAGCTTGCCTTCCACGCCAAGGAAAGTCCCCTCCGGACACGGGACGGAGTCTTCAATCTTGTATCTTCGTAGTCTTGGAGTCCGGCGGACGATGATAGTCCGGCTGTCCGGACACCCCCTAGTCCAGGACTCCCTCAACCATCTTTCAGGTTATATACACATATACATTAACGGCTGCACAGGAGGTAGCTCAATACTTGAACGCACAAGTATAAAATGCCCTTATACTATATTGAAACATCGTTTCACAAATCATACATGTCATTTGAACATAATATCCTTCGAGCACTGCGTCTCTATTAAACGAGCGCCCTACAGGACTTCCTCAAAATAGTGCTCGGCAAGTACTCGGCTTCCATACGAATCCCGGGATGCAACGTCGGTGGCTCTCATCTCTGCCCAGTATGTTTTGACACGGGCAAGAGCCATCTGCGCACCCTCTATGCATGCCGACCGCTTCATTGCATCGATATGCGGCACCGCACCAAGAAACTGCTGCACCAAGCAAAAATAACTCTTCGGCTCGGGCCCTTTCGGCCACAAATGAGTCATGACATCCTTCATGGCAAGTCCGGACAACCTATTCAGCTCAGCCCATTCGGCCAAATGATCGGTCAATGGAAGCGGACGCTCTAGACTATGGAACTGCGACCAAAAAAGCTCTTCCATTCCGTGATCCTTTTGGCCTCGGAAGTGTGCGACCGCGTCTGCAGCACTCGCCGCCAAATCCAGATAAGCATCCTCCGCACCCCACAGCTGGCCCAACTGAGCATACTTCGGATCCGTGAACTTCCTCCGCAGCAGAAAGGGGCTTTCCAGTCGCGATATCCCCGGCTTGACGTAGCTCCTCCTTTATAGCTCTCATCGCAGAGCGGGCATCCTTGGCTTCAGCGGTGGCCTTATTCAGGTCCTCTTGCTCCGTTCGACATCCTTTTTCAAGAAACTCGCAGCGGTCGGTAGCATTCTTCAATTTCCCGGCCATTTCGGCCATTTCCTCCCTGCTTCGGCAGTGAGTAGCCTGTTCGGCTTTTAGCTCTTCGGCCGCCCTCAAGGCAGCTGCATCACTTTTTCTGGCTTGCTCTTGACTCGGGCTAGCTCCGCCCGAAGGTTCTCCATAGCAGCGGCACCATCTGCATAAAGCATACATGTTGTAAGGCATGGGCGTCAAGCTCCCTTACCAGGTGTCCGCGGATAAGTTGCATACCTTGTGACTCGTCAAGCCGCTTATTGACAAGCGTGATGTCCGCATCCGCCACGTCAAGTTGCCGCTTCAGTTCGGCAAATTGATCAGTCCGGCTGGCCACCGAACGCTCCGCCACCTATATAGGATAGGCGACATCTTATAACTGAGATTATGATCCTCGGCGCGCTGTCACTTTCGACACCGTACCGAGTCTCAGGGGCTACTATCTATACAGGGTGCATTCTATATGCAAAACTGTCAGAAGGTATATCATTTTCGCCTACCTCAAACCCCGTCAGTAAACTTCTGACGACTTCATGCAATCCGCTCTCAGCGGATGAAATCCTCTCAATCACCGTAGCCATTAACGCACGGTGATCTTCTGAGATAGACGCTCGCCCGAGAAGATCCTTCAGCTCCTCCGACCGCACACCAGTTGGTGCCGGACCTCCCGGCCCCACCGGACTTGGGGAAACCCTCCGTGACGACACCTCAGGGTCTTCCGCCCCGCATGACGGTACAGCAGATGGAGGCGTTTCGCTCTCCATCATCTCCGGACGAAAATCCCCCGAAGAGGAGCTCTGCTGAGAAGGGCTGAGATCCAAACTACAAGGTAAAACTTTGGTTATCTTCAGAAATAAAAACAGGGATGTCCCTTATTACAAAACTCCCCTTTCTACTTACGGCTCGCTGGAGGGCTGATTCCCTTGGGGAAATAGTGCGGCCGGAGCTTCTCCCGGCGCAGCACCCTCTGGTGAAGATTTCTTCCCCCGCTTTGAGGCCTTGGCCTCCGGATCTTCAGAAGCGGTCCTCTTCTCCCCCTGGAGCGAGGGATTATCGAACCCCCCTTCCTTGAAAGCCTCCTTCATGGAGGCAGTAGGTTCCTTGTTCCCCCTTCTCCTTCTTCAAAAGGCGCAGCCGCCAGCATCTTGGTTAACACAGGATCCGGCGTGGTCTCAGGGAGGGGGGCCGGACACCTTATCAGCTTTGCTTTCGCTATCCACTCTTGTTCAAGGGACAGCTCCTTAAAGGACAAGTTTATGATAAATGTACGGATAGCGTGTCCGGGTACAGGACTACTTACTTGAGTATACGGGCGATTGCAGCTCAGACCTGCGTCCTCGGTCAAGTCCGGACACTTCAGTTGTGATCCGAAGAACAGTTTATACATCTCCCCGGGTGTCGCACCCATAAAATGTTGGAGAGCTCGTGGTCCCTCCGGATTAAATTCCCACAGGCGGAGAGGGCGACGTCTGCAGGGCAGAAGGCGCCGAATCAGCATGACCTCCGCCACTACGGCCAGATTGATCTCTCTCTCTTGGAGGTCTCGAATACGGCCCTGCAGCAGAGGTACGTCCTTGGACGGCCCCCAGTCAAGCCCTTTGTTGACCCATGACGCCAGCTATTGTGGAGGACCCGAGCGGAAGGCAGGCGGCGCCACCCATTTGGTGCCCCTGGGAGCGGTGATGTAAAACCACTCCTGTTGCCACAAACCAAGCTCCTTTTGAAAAGAGCCCTCGGGCCATGGAGCGTCAGCACTCTTGCTTATAACAGCCCCTCCACACTTTGCCTGCTGCCCCTTGATCATCTTCGGCTCCACTTTGAAGGTCTTGAGCCACAATCCGAAGTGAGGGGTAATGCGGAGGAAGGCTTCGCATACGACAATGAACGATGAAATGTGGAGGATGGACTCCGGATCCAAGTCGTGGAATTCCAGCCCATAATAAAACATGAGCCCCCTCACAAAGGGGTCCGTTGGAAAGCCTAAACCCCGAAGAAAGTGGGACACGAACACCACGCTCTCACCAGGCTCGGGAGTAGGAATAACCTGCCCTCGGGCAGGCAGCCTATGCGGAATTTTGCCGGTTAGATACCAGGCGTCTCTCAGCTTTAACACGTCTTCTTCCGTGACGGAAGAAGGCATCCACCGGCCTTGCAGGACGGAGCCGGACATCGTCGAAGGTCCTAAGCGGCTGAATCTAGAGCTTTGGGTGTTGGAACTCGAGGCGAGGGGCGGACTCGATTGAGATTGAAAGAAAGGAGCGGGCCTTGGTCTCGTTATAAAGAGGTTGAATACCAAGAGCCCTCCACGTGACCGTTTGGGACTCGCCTTCGATAGAGGGGGCGTGCCGACGGGAACGGTTGGGTTACCCACACCCGTATTGATGAGGATCCCGGAATAAGGGGGCACGATCTCCACTTTGATAAGACGTGCCAAGGAAACCGCCTCGCTAAATGCGCTAAGGTGGGACAGCAAAAACCGATTCGAATAAAGGCCTAGTTGTGGTGTGATGTCACGCCGCGGAATACGTCAGCAGATCTGTGTAAAAATTATTGTCTCTACAGTGGTACGTGGAACTTGTTTTGCAGAGCCGGACACTATCCTGGTGTTCAAAATCTTCTATGAAGAATTCGGAGGAGGAACCCGCCTTGCAATGCCAAAGAAAATATGCACGCCGGACTCGTCGTCATTGAAGCCTGGTTCAGGGGCTACTGAGGGAGTCCTGGACTAGGGGGTGTCCGGATAGACGACCTATCATCTTTGGCCGGACTCCAAGACTATGAAGATACAAGATTGAAGACTCCATCCCGTGTCCGGATGGGACTTTCCTTGGCGTGGAAGGCAAGCTTGGCGATACGGATATGTAGATCTCCTACCATTGTAACCGACTCTATGTAACCCTAGCCATCTCCGGTGTCTACATAAACCAGAGGGTTTTAGTCCGTAGGACGGACAACAATCATACCATAGGCTAGCTTCTAGGGTTGAGCCTCTCTGATCTCGTGGTAGATCTACTCTTTTACTACCCATATCATCAATATTAATCAAGCAGGAGTAGGGTTTTACCTCCACCGAGAGGGCCCAAACCTGGGTAAAAACATCGTGTCCCTTGTCTCCGGTTACCATCCGCCTAGACGCACAGTTTGGGACCCCCTACCCAATATCCGCCGGTTTTGACACCGACAAACGTCACTTTATATTGCCACTTGTATATGGACCTTTATTATGCAGTCTGTCGCTTTTATTACTTCCATAACAAGATCGTATAAAGCTTATTTTCTCTGCACTAATAAGTCATACATATTTAGATAGCAATTTTTATTGCCTGCAACATGACAACCTACTTGAAGGATCTTACTCAATCCATAGGTACGTATGGTGGACTCTCATGGCAAAACTGGGTTTAAGGATATTTGGAAGCACAAGTAGTATCTCTACTTGGTGCAAGGAATTTGGCTAGCATGAGGGGGAAAGGCAAGCTCAACATGTTTGGAAGGTCAATGACAATATACTTTAACTAAGATGTGAGAAAACATAAACCATTATGTTGTCTTCCTTGTCCAACAACAACTATTTTAGCATGTCATACTTAATGAGTGCTTAACAATCATAAAAGATGTCCAAGATAATATATTTGTATGTGAAACCTCTCTTTCCTTATTAATTGCAACGATGACCAAAACTACGTTTATCAACTCTCAACAACTTTTATGCCTCATACTTTCTATGTGTGAAGTCGTCACTAACCAGAAGATCAATATGAACTCTTTTACTCTCTACTTTCTCAAGATCATAGCAACATAGCAAAGCCCTTGACTCAACACTAATCTTTATTATAGATAGCTCACGGACTCGATTACATATAGAGATCACAAAGCAAAACACAAAACTACTTGATACTAAAACTTCAATCTACTAGATCAATATATTACTAAAAGGATCGAACTAAATAAAATGGTAAAGATAGGAGTGTGATGGTGATACGATACCGGGGCACCTCCCCAAGCTTGGCAGTTGGGGAATGCCCATACCCATGTAATTATGTCCTCGGGGGTGACGGAGGTGGTGATGATGATGATGGATAATCGCACATTGAGCGTAAAAGCTCCTCCAACTTGCGGATAATGCCCTTGAGTCGGCCGATATGATCCTTCAGCAAAATATTCTCCTATGTGAGATACTTATTCTGTATGCGATCTAACTCAATCATCTTGAAATCTTCAATCTCTGTTGGAGTAAAGAGGTTAGGTAAAGGTTGAGGGATGTCTTCTTCTTTCACCATCGGAGCTTGAACCTCCATGGCCTTCTTGATCCCTTCATCCTTGTTGATCTCTTCCGGTTCTTCTCTTTTCAGCTCTATCTTCAATAGCCAAGCATCCTTGTCTTCATTGTTGGAGGAGGGTGACGTCATGGCACTCTAGATCTGCAACAGAAACAACTCGAAACGAAAACAGAGGATATTTGCGTGATACGGTGGTCAAAACCTTCGGGAGTTTATATAATGAATTTTTACCGACCAAAATATGTCATGTGCAAGAAAACAGAGTCCGGGAGGCACACGAGGTGGCCACGAGACAGGGGGCGCGCCCTCCACCCTCGTGGAGGCCTCGTGTCCTTCCCGGACTACTTCTTTCTTCCTAAAATTCTTAAATATTCCAAAACTGATGAAAAATGCCATTAGAATTGTTTTGGAGTTGGTTTACTTACCGTACCACATACCTATTCCTTTTCGGAGTTTGGAACATTCTGGAAAGTGTGCCGTATGTATTCCTCCAGGGTTACAGTTTCAATATATTAGTTTCAACATTGATAGGATTACCTGAGATATAATGTTTAATTCTTTGACCCTTCACCACCCTTGGACTTGTGCCTTCGAAGTTGTTGATTTTTATGGCCCCAGAACGATAGACCTCCTCGATAACGTAAGGACCTTCCCATTTAGACAGAAGTTTTCCTGCAAAAAATCTTAAATGAGAGTTGAATAATAACACATAATCACCTATGTTAAACTCACGCTTTTGTATCCTTTTGTCGTGCCAGCGTTTGACTTTTTCTTTGAATAGCTTGGCATTCTCATAGGCTTGGGTTCTCCATTCATCAAGTGAGCTAATATCAAACAACCTATTCTCACCGGCAAGTTTGAAGTCATAGTTGAGCTCTTTAATAGCCCAATACACTTTATGTTCAAGTTCTAGAGGTAAATGACATGCTTTTCCATAAACCATCTTATACGGAGACATACCCATAGGATTTTTATATGCAGTTCTATAGGCCCATAATGCATCATCAAGTTTTTTGGACCAATTATTTCTAGATCTATTGACAGTCTTTTGCAAAATTAATTTGAGCACTCTATTGCTCAACTCTACTTGACCACTAGACTGTGGGTGATAAGGAGATGCGATTCTATGATTAACATCATACTTAGCAAGCATCTTACAGAAAGCACCATGAATAAAATGTGAACCACCATCAGTCATAAGATATCTAGGGACTCCAAACCTCGGAAAAAAAACTTCTTTAAGCATTTTAATAGAAGTGTTATGATCAGCACTACTAGTTGGAATAGCTTCTACCCACTTAGTAACGTAATCAACATCAGCTAAAATATGTGTGTAACCATTAGAGGCAGGAAAGCGTCCCATATAATCAAAGCCCCAAACATCAAACGGTTCAATAACAAGAGAATAATTCATAGGCATTTCTTGACGTCTACTAATATTACCAATTCTTTGACATTCATCACAAGATAAGACAAACTTACGAGCATCTTTGAAGAGAGTAGGCCAATAAAAACCAGATTGCAGTACCTTATGTGCAGTTCTATCTCCAGCGTGGTGTCCTCCATAGGATTCAGAGTGACACTTGCGTAGGATATGTTCCTGTTCATGCTTAGGTACACAATGTCTAACAACACCATCTACTCCTTCTTTATAAAGGTGTGGGTCATCCCAGAAGTAATGTCTTAAATCATAAAAGAACTTTTTCTTTTGCTGGTATGTGAAACTAGGAGGTATAAATTTAGCAACAATGTAATTAGCATAATCAGCATACCAAGGAGCAGTATGAGAAGCATTAACGACCGCTAATTGTTCATCAGGAAAGCTATCATCAATAGGCAGTGGGTCATTAAGAACATTCTCTAACCTAGACAAGTTGTCTGCAACGGGGTTCTCAGCTCCCTTTCTATCAATAATATGCAAATCAAATTCTTGGAGCAAGAGAACCCATCTAATGAGTCTAGGCTTAGCATCTTTCTTTTCCATAAGATATTTAATAGCAGCATGATCAGTGTGAATAGTAACTTTGGGATCAACTATATAAGGTCTAAACTTATCACATGCAAACATAACTGCTAAGAACTCTTTTTCAGTAGTAGCATAATTTCTCTGGGCAGTACCAAGAGTCTTACTAGCATACTGGATAACATTCAATTTCTTATCAACTCTTTGCCCTAGAACAGCACCTACGGCATAATCACTAGCATCACACATAATTTCAAAGGGTAAATTCCAATCAGGTGGTTGAACAATAGGTGCAGTGATCAAAGCTTTCTTAAGTATTTCAAATGCTTCTACACAATCATCATCAAAGACAAAAGGAATATCTTTTTGCAATAAATTGGTTAGAGGCCTAGAGATTTTAGAAAAGTCCTTAATGAACCTCCTATAAAAACGGCATGACCAAGGAAACTTCTTATACCTTTTATGTCCTTGGGACATGGCATCTTCTCAATAGAATCAACTTTAGCTTTATCAACTTCAATACCTCTCTCGGAGATCTTGTGCCCCAAAACATACCTTCATTAACCATAAAGTGGCACTTTTCCCAATTCAAGACGAGACTAGTGTCTTCGCATCTCTGCAAAACTCGATCAAGGTTGCTCAAGCAATCATCAAAAGAGGATCCATAAACGGAGAAATCATCCATGAATACCTCACAAATCTTTTCACAAAAGTCAGAGAATATAGCCATCATACATCTTTGAAAGGTAGCAGGTGCATTACATAAACCAAAAGGCATACGTCTATAAGCAAAAGTACCGAAAGGGCAAGTAAAAATAGTTTTTGATTGATCCCCCGCTGACACAGGTATTTGAGAGAACCCAGAATAACCATCTAGAAAGCAGAAATGTGTGTGTTTGGATAGTATTTCTAGCATTTGATCAATAAAAGGTAAAGGGTAATGATCTTTCTTAGTAGCTTTATTTGATTTATGGAAATCAATTACCATCCTTCTTTGCGGGATCAATTCATCTTTATCATTAGGAATGACAGTAATACCTCCCTTTTTAGGAACACAATGGATAGGGCTTACCCAATCACTATCAGCAACGGGATAAATTATACCTGCCTCAAGGAGCTTTAGTATCTCCTTTCTTACCACTTCTTTCATCTTGGGATTCAGTTGTCGTTGAGGATCTCTAACTGGTTTAGCATCGGCCTCCAAATTAATTTTGTGTTGACATAACATGGGACTAATGCCCATAAGATCATCCAGAGTATATCCAACAGCAGCGCGGTGCTTCTTTAGAGTTTTCAATAATCTTTCTTCTTCTTGCTCTGAAAGGTTAGCACTAATAATAATAGGATATATTTTCTTTCCATCAAGATAAGCATACTTAAGATTATCAGGTAATGGTTTGATTCAAACACGGGATCACCCTTGGGTGGAGGGGATCCCCAAGAATTTCAATGGGAAGGTTGTGTTTCAGCATAGGTTCCTGTTTAAGGAACTCTTCATCTATTTCCCTTCTTTCCTTCATAAACATATCATTTTCATGGTCAAGCAAATATTGTTCTAACAGATCAGTAGGAGGTACGACAATAGAAGCAAGACCAATAATCTCATCCTTACTAGGTAATTCTCTATCACGAGGTTGTCTACAAAACTTAGCAAAATTAAACTCATGAGACATACCCTCTAAGCCAATTGTAACAGTGTCCTTTTCGCAATCAATCCTAGCATTAACTGTATTCAAGAAGGGTCTACCAAAAATAATGGGACAAAAATCATCCTGTGGGGAACCAAGAACAAGAAAATCAGCAGGATATTTAACCTTACCACAAAAGACTTCAACATCTCTAACAATCCCAAATGGCTTAATAGTATCCCTATTGGCAAGCTTAATAGTAACATCTATATCTTCCAACTCAATGGGTGCAATATCGTGCATAATTTCTTTATATAAGTCATAGGGTATTGCACTAGCACTAGCACCCATATCACATAAGCCATGATAACAATGATCTCCTATTTTAACGGAAATAACAGGCATGCCTACAACAGGTCTATGTATCTTAGCATCTGGTCTAGCAATATTAGCAGTCTCACCATAGAAATAAATAACATGCGCATCTAAATCATCATCCAAGAGATCTTTAACCATAGCAATACTAGGTTCAACTTTGATTTGCTCAGGAGGTGTATAAGTCCTAGTATTACTCTTATGAAGAACAGTCAAAGTTTTAGCATGATCCTTTATCCTAACAGGAAAAGGAGGTTTCTCAACATAAGTAGTAGGAACAATAGGATCACTATAGGTGACAGTCTTTTCTTGAACTGTAATAGGTGCAACTACTTTTACTTCAATGGGAGGATTATATTTAAACCACTTCTCTTTCGGGAGATCAACGTGAGTAGCAAAAGATTCATAGAAAGAAGCTACTATCTCAGAGTCAAGTCCATATTTAGCGCTAAATCCACGAAAAGCATTGGTATCCATAAAAGATTTAACACAATCAAACTTAGGTGTCATACCTGACTCCTGACCATCGTCGGAACCCCAATCTTCAGAGTTGCGTTTAATTATTTCCAATAAGTCCCGTTTGAATTCAAGAGTCTTCAGCATATAACAACCAGCACAGGAAGTATCGAGCATGTTGCGATCATTGAGAGAAAGACGAGCATAAAAATTTTGAATAATCATTTCTCTGGAGAGCTCATGATTGGGGCATGAATATAACATTGACTTAAGCCTCCCCAAGCTTGAGCGATGCTTTCTCCTTCATGAGGCCGAAATTATATATGTAATTACGATCACGATGAACAAGATGCATAGGATAGAACCTCTGGTGAAATTCCAACTTCAGTCGCTTATAATTCCAAGATCTCGTATCATCACATAGCCTATACCATGTCAATGCATCTCCCTTCAAAGATAAAGGGAAGACCTTCCTTTTGACAACATCATCGGAAATACCTGCAAGCTTAAATAATCCACAAACTTCATCCACAAAGATAAGGTGTAAATCGGGATGCAATGTTCCATCTCCTGCAAATGGATTAGCTAGCAGTTTCTCTATCATACCCGAAGGAATCTCAAAGTAAATATTTTCAAAAAGTTCAGTAGGTTGAGGAGCAACTCTTTGCTCTTCTGGTCGGGGTGAAGATACCCCGAACAAGCCCCTCAAAGGATTAGTTTCCATAGTGACAAGTAACAGAAATTTTCAGCACACTATATAAATGTTTCCTTACCAAGTTCCACTCACCAAAAGCGCTACACTCCCCGGCAACGGCGCCAGAAAAGAGTCTTGATGACCCACAAGTGTAGGGGATCTATCGTAGTCCTTTCGATAAGTAAGAGTGTCGAACCCAACGAGGAGCAGAAGGAAATGATAAGCGGTTTTCGGTAAGGTTTTCTCTGCAAGCACTGAAATTGTAGGTAACAGATAGTTTCGTGATAAGATAAATTGTAACGAGTAACAAGCAATGAAAGTAAATAAAGTGCAGCAAGGTGGCCCAATCCTTTTTGTAGCAAAGGATAAGCCTGGACAATTTCTTATAATGAGAAAGGAGCTCTTGAGGACACATGGGAATTATCGTCAAGCTAGTTTTCATCACGCTCATATGATTCACGTTCGGTACTTTGATAATTTGATATGTGGGTGGACCGGTGCTTGGGTACTGCCCTTACTTGGACAAGCATCCCACTTACGATTAACCCCTATTGCAAGCATCCGCAACAAAAGAAGTATTAAGGTAAACCTAACCACAACATTAAACATATGGATCCAAATCAGCCCCTAACGAAGCAACACATAAACTAGGGTTTAAGATTCTGTCACTCTAGCAACCCATCATCTACTTATTAGTTCCCAATGCCTTCCTCTAGGCCCAAATAATGGTGAAGTGTCATGTAGTCGACGTTCACATAACACCACTAGAGGAAAAGACAACAAACATCTCATCAAAATATCGAACGAATACCAAATTCACATGACTACTAATAGCAAGACTTCACCCATGTCCTCAGGAACAAACGTAACTACTCACAAAGCATATTCATGTTCATAATCACAGGAGTAATAATATGCATTAAGGATCTGAACATATGATCTTCCACCAAGTAAACCAATTAGCATCAACTACAAGGAGTAATCAACACTACTAGCAACCCACAGGTACCAATTTGTGGTTTGGATACAAGATTGGATACAAGAGATGATACAGGTGCTGGTGAAGATGTTGATGGAGATTGACCCCTTCCCGATGAGAGGACGTTGGTGATGACGATGGTGATGATTTCCCCCTCCCGGAGGGAAGTGTCCCCGGCAGAACAGCTCCGATGGAGCCCTAGATTGGTTCCGCCAAGGTTCCGCCTCGTGGCGGCGGAGTTTCGTCCCGTAAGCTTGCCCACGATTTTTTCCAGGGTAAAAGCCTTCATATAGTAGAAGATGGACACCGGAGGGCTACCAGGGGGCCCAAGAGATAGGGGCGCGCCCAATAGGGGTGGGCGTGCCCCCCACCCTCCAGGCCAGGGTGTGGGCCCCCTAATGTGTTTCTTCCGCTCAATAATTCTTATTAATTCCAAAATTAAGTTTCGTGGAGTTTCAGGATTTTTGGAGTAGTGTAGAATAGGTTTCCAACGTTTGCTCCTTTTCCAGCCAGAATTCTAGCTGCCGGCATTCCCCCTCTTCATGGTAAACCTTGTAAAATAAGAGATAATAGCCATAAGTATTGAGATATAATGTGTAATAACAGCCCATAATGCAATAAATATTGATATAAAAGCATGATGCAAAATGGACGTATCAACACGCTACCTCTACATCTACCTTCGGGATTTGTTTTAGACCTAAATAATTGTTATTTGGTGCCAGCGTTAAGCATGAACATTATATCTGGATCTTGTTTGATGCGAGACGGTTATTCATTTAAATCAGAGAATAATAGTTGTTCTATTTATATGAGTAATATCTTTTATGGTCATGCACCCTTGAAGAGTGGTCTATTTTTATTGAATCTCGATAGTAGTGATACACATATTCATAAAGTTGAAGCCAAAAGATGCAGCGTTGATAATGATAGTGCAACTTATTTGTGGCACTGCCGTTTGGGTCATATTGGTGTAAAGCGCATGAAGAAACTCCATATGGACTTCTGGAATCACTTGATTATGAATCACTTGGTACTTGCGAACCATGCCTCATGGGCAAGATGACTAAAACGCCGTTCTCCGGAACTATGGAGCAAGCAATAGATTTGTTGGAAATCATACATACTGATGTATGTGGTCCAATGAACATTGAGGCTCGCGGCGGGTATCGTTATTTTCTCACCTTCACAGATGATTTGAGCAGGTATGGGTATATCTACTTAATGAAACATAAGTCTGAAACATTTGAAAAGTTCAAAGAATTTCAGAGTGAAGTGGAAAATCATCTTAACAAGAAAATAAAGTTCCTACGATCTGATCATGGAGGAGAATATTTGAGTTACGAGTTTGGTTTACATTTGAAACAATGCGGAATAGTTTCACAACTCACGCCACCCGGAACACCACAACGTAATTGTGTGTCCGAACATCGTAATCGCACTTTACTAGATATGGTGCAATCTATGATGTCTCTTACTGATCTACCGCTATCTTTTTGGGATTATGCTTTAGAGACGTCCACATTCACGTTAAATAGGGCACCATCAAAATCCGTTGGGACGACGCCTTATAAACTGTGCTTTGGCAAGAAACCAAAGTTGTCGTTTCTTAAAGTTTGGGGCTACGATGCTTATGTGAAAAAACTTCAACCAGATAAGCTCGAATCCAAATCGGAGAAATGTGTCTTCATAGGATACCCAAAGGAGACTATTGGGTACACCTTCTATCACAGATCTGAAGGCAAGATTTTTGTTGCTAAATTTGGATCCTTTCTAGAGAAGGAGTTTCTCTCGAAAGAAGTGAGTGGGAGGAAAGTAGAACTTGATGAGGTAACTATACCTACTACCTTATTGGAAAGTAGTTCATCACAGAAACTGGTTCCTGTGATGACTACACCAATTAGTGAGGATGCTAATGATATTGATCATGAAACTTCAGATCAAGTTACTACCGAACCTTGTAGGTCAACCAGAGTAAGATCCAGACCAGAATGGTATGGTAATCCTATTCTGGAGGTCATGTTACTTGACCATGGGAACCTACGAACTATGAGGAAGCGATGATGAGCCCGGATTCCGCAAAATGGCTTGAGGCCATGAAATCTGAGATGGGATCCATCTATGAGAACAAAGTATGGACTTTGGTTGACTTGCCCGATGATCTGCAAGCCATCGAGAATAAATGGATCTTCAAGAAGAAGACTGACGCTAATGGTAATGTTACTGTCTACAAAGCTTAACTTGTTGCAAAAGGTTTTCGACAAGTCCAAGGGGTTGACTACAATGAGACTTTCTCACCCGTAGCGATGCTTAAGTCCGTCCGAATCATGTTAGCAATTGCCACATTTTATGATTATGAAATATAGCAAATGGATGTCAAAACTGGATTCCTGAATGGATTTCTAGAAGAAGAGTTGTATATGATGCAACCAGAAAGTTTTGTCGATCCAAAAGGTGCTAACAAAGTGTGCAAGCTCCAACGATCCATTTATGGACTGGTGTAAGCCTCTCGAAGTTGGAATAAACGCTTTGACAGTGTGATCAAAGCATATGGTTTTATCAGACTTTCGGAGAAGCCTGTATTTACAAGAAAGTGAGTGGGAGCTCTGTAGCATTTCTGATATTATATGTAGATGACATATTGTTAATTGGAAATGATATAGAGTTTCTGGATAGCATAAAAGGATACTTGATGTAGGGTAGAACCCTAGGAAGGATCTTTTCACACTTGGAGGGGGAAAATGGAGGGAAATCACAAGAACAACAAGAAAACAAGGGTGAACACAAAGAGGAAATCACTCCAACAATTCCCAATTACACATCCACTAGAGTAACAACACAAGATCCACAAGTCTCAAACACAATCAAAGGAAAGATACAATGGCAAAGTTCATCCCAAATCCAAAGGAAGAGGGGTCTTGGTGATAGGTAGTCTTCTCCCTATGGAGGTCTTGAAATCCTCAAGGATTCTTCCCTATGGGGTCTTGATCCTCAAAGAGGTAAGGTAATGGAGCAAAGCTCACCAAGATCTCATCTAATGCTTTGCTGACCCTAAACATGGCCCTAGGTACGAAATATATAGGCTTGGGGTCGAAGGAGGAGAAGTGGAGCCGAAGTCATCATCATAGCCGTCCATCCTGGGAGGCCCGTGCGCACGGGGTAAGTGGGGCCCGTGCGCAGGGGGGTCCCGTGGGCACGGTACAAGCCCGTGCGCACGGGGTGCTCCAGCGTCAACTCCCTGAGTAGTCCATGGGCACGGGGTTTCTGGGGCCCGTGCGCATGGGGTGGCCTGGAGCTTCCTGTGCTGCTGCTATTGTCCTTCTTCTTGGTCCTCGTGGCCTTGGGGTGGTTCTCCTTGTCCTTGGTGGTGCTCCTGAGCTCCTTGGTGATGTTCCTCTTCATACCTAATGAGGCATAGCACATTTTGGTGAGGTAGTATACATGTTCCATTTGTGTCCATATGCAAGTCTAGTAGGAAGGAGTTCACCTCGGTTTCCAAAGCACGTGCTCTAGCTCTTGTCATGGGTCCTTGTGGGGTTGGATATATTGATGTAGAGTCCACGGGGATGATGGAAGGATGCTCCGCATCATCTCCCCTCCCTTCGAAAGGATCCGACCTCGGATCAAGATCTTCATCACCATGGAAAGGCGATAGGTCTTTGACGTTGAAGATGTCGCTCACGTTGTACTTGTCTCGTGGAAGTTCAATCTTGTAGGCGTTGTCGTTGTAGCGTGCTAGCACCTTGAATGATCCATCGGCTCGAGGTAATAGTTTGGACTTGCGTTCGTTGGGGAAGCGGTCCTTGCGAAGGTGTAGCCACACGAGATCACCTATGTTGAAGATCATGGGTTGTTTGTTGATGTTGAGCTTGGTCGCTAGTCGATGTACTTGGCGCTCGATGATGTTTCTTGTATCTTCATGCATCTTCTTGATGTAGCTTGCTCGTTCACTCGCATCCATGTTGGTGCGCTCTTGTAGAGGTAGAGGTAGAATGTCCAATGGGGACAATGGGTTGAAGCCGTAGACGACCTCGAAGGGGGACTTGCCGGTAGTCGAATGTCTTCTTGCGGTTGTAGGCGTACTTTCGGCGATGGGTAGACACGCCTCCCACTCCTTGATGTTCTTCTTGATCAACACGCGAAGTAGAGTGGACAGTGTTCGGTTCGTCACCTCCGTTTGGCCGTCGGTTTGAGGATGGTATGTGGATGAGAACAAGAGCTTGATTCCGAGCTTGGCGCATAGAGTCTTCCAAAAGTAACTCAAGAACTTGACGTCGTGGTCGGAGACGATTGTCTTTGGTACTCCATGGAGGCGCAAGATTTCCCTACAAAAGAGATTTGCAATATGTGAAGCATCGTCTACCTTGTTGCAAGGAATGAAATGTGCCATTTTAGAAAATCGATCCACAACAACAAACACGGAATCTTTTCCATTTTGAGTTCTAGGCAAACCAAGTACAAAATCCATGCTAATGTCTTCCAAGGTTAATAAGGAATTGGAAGAGGCATGTAAAGACCATGAGATTGAGCTTTTGACTTAGCTTTGCGGCATGTAGAGCATCGAGTAGTGAAGTGTGAGACGTCGCGGAACATCTTGGGCCAAAAGTAGTTCTTGGAGAGTGTGGCGAAAGTCTTGTCGCGTCCGAAGTGTCCCATGAGTCCGCCTCCATGAGCATCTTGCAAAAGTAGCAAACGAAGAGAAGACTCGGGAATGCATAGTTTGTTAGCTCTCATAAGATAACCATCCTTGATGTAGTATTGTTCCCAAGATGTATGCATCAAACATTTAGCATAATGAGGTGCAAAAGATGGATCACTAGCATACAAGTCTTTTATGTGCTCAAAGCCAATAACATTCAACTCAAGTTGGGTGACAAGCGTGCATATGCGAGAAAGTGCATCGGCAACTACATTATCCTTGCGGAGTGTTTACAAAACAAGCTTAACATGATCAAGATGCTCTTTCATAGTTTTGCTAAACACAAGAATATCATCGAAGTAAACCACAACAAAGACTCCAATGTAAGGGCGAAGTACATGATGCATGAGGCGCACAAAAGTACCGGGAGCCTCCGACAAACCCATAGGCATGACTAACCATTCATATAAGCCAATTTTTTTTTGAAAGCAGTTTTCCATTCATCACCTTCTTGTATGCGGATTTGATAATAGCCACTTTTAAGATCAATTTTGGATAAAAAGTTGCCTCCACTAAGTTCATCAAGCATATCATCTAAGCGAGGAATGGGGTGCCTATAGCGAACGGTGATAGCATTTATAGGTCTACAATCGGAACACAAGCGGAAACTTCCATCGGGTTTAGGCACAAGTATAACAGGAACGGCACAAGGGCTTAAGCTTTCACGTACATGACCGTTGTCGATTAGTTGTTGTACTTGCCGTTGAATCTCCTTGGTTTCTTCGGGATTGACACGGTATGGAGCTTTGTTTAGAAGTGGCGCTCCGGGGATGAGGTCGATTCGATGCTCAATGCCTCGTAGAGGAGGTAGACCCGGAGGTAGCTCGTCGGGGAAAACATCTTGAAATTCCTGCAAAAGAGATTGAAACACCAAAGGTAGCTCGTGAGTTGTGTTAGTTTGCGGTTCGCCATCCTTGCACACAAGGACAAAGTGCATCACACTCGATGGGTTCTCACACACTTCTCTCATCTCACTTTTTGTGGCGAATAGTATGAGGTTTTTCTCTCTAGGCGAAGAGGCGCTCAAGTGTGGTTTGTTGCTCTCACTCATGTTTTGGTGGCTCTCTTTCTCACTCTTCTCTCTAGTGTGGGGGGCTTGCTTGTCGGCTATCACTTGACTAGGAGACATGGGTCGTAGCACATATTCTTTTCCTTTCATCTTGAAGCTATAGTGGTTGGTATGCCCGTTGTGGATGACGCCACGGTCGAATTGCCATGGTCGACCAAAAAGGAGATGGCAAACGGTCATTGGGACCACATGACACTCCAAAGTGTCTTCATATGCACCGATTTTGAAGGATACTTGGACCGTATGCTCAACTCGTATAGTGCCGGAGTCGCTTAGCCATTGAACCTTGTAGGGGTGCGGGTGCTTCCTCTTGACCAATTGAAGCTTGGAGCATAGTTCTTCACTTGCCAAGTTGTGGCAACTACCTCCATCGATGATGACCTTGACGGATCGTCCATTGATGCCGGCCTTGGTGTGGAAGATATGGCATCGTTGGTCTTCTTCTTGTTTATGTTGAAGTGTCAAGACCTTGGAAACAACGAGAGCGGGGCTCGTATCTTCATCACAAAAGACTTGATCATCTTCATCCTCGTTCACGCGCCGGTGCATAGCCACTTGCTCAATAGCTTCCATTTCATCTTCACTCATTGAGTCGTAGGTGCCATCGTTGTTGAGGATTATAGTGTGCTTGTTGGTGAATTGGAAGGACTTATGGCCTCGGTCGCCACATGTGAAGCACTTGATTGAACTTGTCTTGATGGTCTCATCGGTCGGAGTAGAGGAAGTAGCACGCGGCTTGTAGTTGCTTGTAGTAGGAGGAGGACAACTTGAACTTGACGAAGGTTTCTTGTATGTTGTTTTGTAGTCGATGCTTGGAGAAGGCTTGGTTGAAGTAGATGTTGTTGGAGTTGTTGAAGCTTGAATGTTGGAGAAGCCGTATGTCTTGAAGGAGTACTTGGCGTACTTGAAGTCATCTTGCACTTGACGTTCCGCCTTGGTCGCTTGATGTACTAGCTCGATGAGGTTGGAGTAGGGTTGGAAGTCGGCGATCTTCTTGATGGGATGGTTGAGTCCATTCAGGAACCGTGCCATTGTCTGCTCATCATCTTCCTTGACATTGGCTCGAATCATGGCTATCTCCATTTCCTTGTAGTATTCTTCAACACTCTTTGTTCCTTGCTTGAGGAGTTGTAGCTTCTTGAAGAGATCACGGTTGTAGTAGGTGGGCACAAATCGTGCTCGCATGACATCCTTCATTTGAGCCCAAGTGGTGATTGGAGGGTCACCTCTTGCTTCTCGGCGCTCAAGGACCTGTTCCCACCATATGAGCACATAGTCTTGGAACTCAAGTGATGCCATTGCTATCTTCTTCTCTTCCTCATAGTTGTGCAAACGAAAGATTTTGTCGACCTTCAATGCCCATGATAGGTACTCTTCCGGATCATTGCTGCCGTTGAACTTGGGCATTGTGAACTTTAGCTTCCCATAGCGTTGCTCTTCATTTTGGTAGCGGTTGCGGTGTCGCTCTTGTCTTGGAGGGTTGTCGAATGCTCGTTCCTCATGATATCGCTCTTGGTGTGGAGGAGGGTCTTGAAGCACTTGTTCCGCTTGGTGTCGCTCTTGTTGCGCTTGAGGTTGAGGTGGAGCTTGACGAGCTTGTAGAGGAGCTTGAGAAACTTGACGATGCACACGTTGTGGTCGATAGTTCCTTTCTTGCATTTCTTCTCAAAGGGCTTCCTCTTGATTGCGCCGTTCGCGATTGCGGTTGGCGACGGCTCGACTTGATTCTTGAAGGGCACGTTCTGCCTCAATAGCTTGTGCTTCTTGTTGTTGTTGTTGAAGACGTCGGGCCTCGGCGTCTTGTTCCTCTTGTTGTAGACGCGCTCGTTCTTCTTCTTCTTGACGACGAAGACGTTGTCGTTCTTGAGCTTGAGCAAAGGCGACTTGATTTGCTTGATGACGAGGAACTTGCTCATTGACTTGCTCTTGTGAATGCTTATCTCGAGATGCATGACGGTCTTGACGCGCGGCTCGTCGAAGAATGGTTGATGACAGTGTACTTGAGCCGGAGAAGGTGTCGTCGTATTGGCGACTTGAGTGGCTCCGTCTTGAGTAGGAAGAAGTTGAAGGATGCCGGTTGACCAACAAAGCTCGGATCTCGTCCATTCTTGCATCGTTCTCTTGCTTGTGCGCGTCGAGCTTGTTGTCGAAGTAGTCGCGTGTACGTTGCTCGGAGAGTTGCAAGTCGGTGGCGAGGTTGTCGATGCGGTCGTTCATTGCTTGTTGCTCTTGATGTAGAGCTCGTTGTGCGCCAAAGAGGTGGCTCTTGGTGACGAAGGATGACATGTCGTCGTCTTGCTCGATGAAGAGTGGGTTGGTAGAAGAACTTGGCCTATCCATCATAAGAAAGTGGTGGTGAGTAGGAAAATGAGAGAACAAAACCAAAGTTACCTTTTCCGAAGATTGTGGATGTAACAAGTACGATCCCACGTGATGTTACAATAGGGGAATTGGTACCGGGAATTTTTTCTCACACCTACAAGTAAATGGTCTATGGATGAGCATGGTTAGGAAAGACACAAATAATTCAAGCAAATGTTAGTCAAGATGTTGATAAAGTTGAGAAGATTCACAAATGGCAAATAAGACAAATAGATCAACCTCCCAAGATAACACTAGGAACACACACACGGAAGATAAATGGGATCCGCACAACCAAGGGATGAGCTCGAGGATATCAGAACACGGGAAAAGCTCTTGTCGTACGGATACTAGATAGACGCTAGCTCGATTGCACTAATGGGCTAGATACGCTAGTGCACCAACCTAATAGAGAATCTACTCGTCTCACTATCCCAAGTATGCTTATGTATGTGGTGACCAAGATGATGCACGAATGCGAAGGCTCGATGCTATTGCTTATAAGCTCTTTGCTTTTCTTCTCTTTTGCTTAAAAGCTTCTTATCTTTTTTTTCTATGCCACGAAGTAACAAGTAGTATATGCACGGGATGGACGGAATACTAAATGGTGCACTAAGACGTGGCCCGGCAATACTCAACAAGCTAGTCTCGATGGGTAAGCTACGCAAAATGGCTCAAGGCTATCAAGTTAATGGCAAGGGGTACAAAGTGTCATCGAGGTTACCGTCCTTGCTTACGGTCGAAGATGATCTTGTTGAAGCCGAAGTGTTGTGCGAGTCGATGATTGGTGGCGATGATGGTACCAAGTTGCGTCTAAGTAGCCGAAACACCTTAGGACACAAGATAAATCGCAACCGAACACTCAACAAACACGTGGAATGGTGTGGAAGAACACAAGAGGTGGTGGTGAAACAAAACAAGAAAAACAGAAAAATGGCCGAAGTTCCTGGATAGGCCGTGCGCACGGGGTAAGTGAGGCCCGTGTGCACGGGGTCCCGATGGCCCGTGTACACGGGGTCTCCCGAGAGCGGATGAACTTCCTTGATTTCGTGGGGATTTCGAGTTTTTGTCCAAATTCCGGTGGGGGATGGGTGGGGATGATGGTGGAGGTGCAGACCC
Source organism: Aegilops speltoides (assembly GCA_021437245.1). Classification (NCBI taxonomy): domain Eukaryota; kingdom Viridiplantae; phylum Streptophyta; class Magnoliopsida; order Poales; family Poaceae; genus Aegilops; species Aegilops speltoides. The sequence goes on along the minus strand of CM038145.1, from coordinate 345,796,802 downwards.
ACTTGCCAAACACCAAATTCGTGGATCAAATCAACCAAATCTCACAAGATCAACAAATTGCAAGAAAAATTTTTAGGGCTATTTTTGGTGGGGATTTTCGGATTAGGACGAAAAACAACAAAATCAAGCTAGAAAGTGGAAGGTAAGGACTCCAAGATGTGAATCAACGTGGCTCATGATACCATATGATGTAGGGTAGAACCCTAGGAAGGATCTTTTCACACTTGGAGGGGGGAAATGGAGGGAAATCACAAGAACAACAAGAACACAAGGGTGAACACAAAGAGGAAATCACTCCAACAATTCCCAATTACACATCCACTAGAGTAACAACACAAGATCCACAAGTCTCAAACACAATCAAAGGAAAGATACAATGGCAAAGTTCATCCCAAATCCAAAGGAAGAGGGGTCTTGGTGATAGGTAGTCTTCTCCCTATGGAGGTCTTTAAATCCTCAAGGATTCTTCCCTATGGGGTCTTGATCCTCAAAGACGTAAGGTAATGGAGCAAAGCTCACCAAGATCTCATCTAATACTTTGCTGACCCTAAACGTGGCCCTAGGTATGAAATATATAGGCTTGGGGTCGAAGGAGGAGAAGTGGAGCCGAAGTCATCATCATAGCCGTCCATCCTGTGCGCACGGGGGTCCCGTGGGCACGGTACAAGCCCGTGCGCATGGGGTGCTCCAGCGCCAACTCCCTGAGTAGTCCGTGGGCACGGGGTTTCTGGGGCCCGTGCGCACGGGGTGGCCTAGAGCTTCCTGTGCTGCTGCTGTTGTCCTTCTTCTTGGTCCTCGTGGCCTTGGGGTGGTTCTCCTTGTCCCTGGTGGTGCTCCTGAGCTCCTTGGTGATGTTCCTCTTCATACCTAATGAGGGATAGCACATTTTGGTGAGGTAGTATACATGTTCCATTTGTGTCCATATGCAAGTCTAGTAGGAAGGAGTTCACCTTGGTTTCCAAAGCACGTGCTCTAGCTCTTGTCATGGGTCCTTGTGGGGTTGGATATGTTGATGTAGAGTCCATGGGGAGGATGGAAGGATGCTCCGCATCAATACTTGAATAAAAGTTTTTCAATGAAAGACCTCGGTGAAGTTGCTTATATATTAGGCATCAAGATCTATAGAGATAGATCAAGATGCTTAATTGGACTTTCACAAAGCACATACCTTGATAAAGTTTTGAAAAAGTTCAAAATGGATCAAGCAAAGAAAGGGTTCTTGCCTGTGTTACAAGGTGTGAAGTTGAGTCAGACTCAATGCCCGACCACAGCAGAAGATAGAGAGAAAATGAAAGATGTTCCCTATGCTTCAGCCATATGCTCTATCATGTATGCAATGCTGTGTACCAGACCTGATGTATGCTTAGCAATTAGTTTAGCAGGGAGGTACCAAAGTAATCCAGGAGTGGATCACTGGACAGTGGTCAAGAATATCCTGAAATGCCTGAAAAGGACTAAGGATATGTTTCTCGTTTATGGAGGTGAGAAAGAGCTAGTTGTAAATGGTTACGTCGATGCAAGCTTTGACACTGAACCGGACGATTCTAAATCGCAAACCAGATACGTGTTTATATTGAACGGTGGAGCTGTTAGTTGGTGCAGTTCTAAACAAAGCGTCGTGGCAGGATCTACATCTGAAGCAGAGTACATAGCTGCTTCAGAAGCAGCAAATGAAGGAGTCTGGATGAAGGAGTTCATATCCGATCTAGGTGTCATACCTAGTGCATCGAGTCCAATGAAAATCTTTTGTGACAATACTGATGCAATTGCCGTGGCAAAGGAATCCAAATTTCACAAGAGAACCAAACACATCAAGAGACGCTTCAATTCCATCGGGACCAAGTCCAGGTGGGAGACATAGAGATTTGCAAGATACATACGGATATGAATGTTGTAGACTCGTTGACTAAGCCTCTTCCACGAGCAAAACATGATCAGCACCAAGGCTCCATGGGTGTTAGAATCATTATTGTGTAATCTAGATTATTGACTCTAGTGCAAGTGGGAGACTGAAGGAAATATGCCCTAGAGGCAATAATAAAGATATTATTTATTTCCTTATATCATGATAAATGTTTATTATTCATGCTAGAATTGTATTAACCGGAAACATAATACATGTGTGAATACATAGACAAACATAATGTCACTAGTATGCCTCTACTTGACTAGCTCGTTGATCAAAGATGGTTGTCTTTCCTGACCATAGACATTAGTTGTCATTTGATTAACGGGATCACATCATTAGGAGAATGATGTGATTGACTTGACCCATTCCGTTAGCTTAGCGCTTGATCGTTTAGTATGTTGCTATCGCTTTCTTCATGACTTATACATGTTCCTACAACTATGAGATTATGCAACTCCCGTTTACCGGAGGAACACTTTGTGTGCTACCAAACATCACAAAGGAGCTCTACAGGTGTCTCCGAAGGTACATGTTCAGTTGGCGTATTTCGAGATTAGGATTTGTCACTCCGATTGTCAAAGAGGTATCTCTGGGCCCTCTCGGTAATGCACATCACTATAAGCCTTGCAAGCAATGTAACTGAGGAGTTAGTTACGGAATGATGCATTATGTAACGAGTAAAGAAACTTGCCGGTAACGAGATTGAACTAGGTATTGAGATACCGACGATCGAATCTCGGGCAAGTAACATACCGATGAGAAAGGGAACAACGTATGTTGTTATGCGGTTTGACCGATAAAGATCTTCGTAGAAAATGTAGGAGCCAATATGAGCATCCAGGTTTCGCTATTGGTTATTGACCGGAGACGTGTCTCGGTCATGTCTACATAGTTCTCGAACCCGTAGGGTCCGCACGCTTAAGTTAGATGACGATTATATTATGAATTTATGTGTTTTGATGTACCGAAGATAATTCAGAGTCCCGGATGTGATCACAGACATGATGAGAAGTCTCGAAATGGTTGAGACATGAAGATTGATATATTGGACGACTATATTCGAACACCCAAATGGTTCCGGGGGTTATCGGATGTATACCGGAGTACCGGGGGGTTACCGGAACCCCCCGGGGGGTTAATGGGCCTCATGGGCCCAAAGTGGAGCAGAGGAGGGCGGCCAAGGCAGGCCGCGTGCCCCCTCCCCTCTAGTCCGAATAGGACAAGGAGGGGGCGGCGCCCCCTTTCCTTCCTCTCCTCTCTCCCCTTCCTTCCCCTCTCCTACTTGGACAAGGAAAGGAGGGAGTCCTACTCCCGGTGGGAGTAGGACTCCTCCCTGGCGCGCCCTCCCTTGGTCGGCCGCCCCCTCCCCCTTGGTCCTTTATATACGGGGGCAGGGGCACCTCTAGAGAGAACAATTGATCCTTGAGATCTATTAGCCGTGTGCGGTGCCCCCCTCCACCATATTCCACCTCGATAATATTATAGTGGTGCTTAGGCGAAGCCCTGCGTCGGTAGAACATCATCATCGTCACCACGTCGTCATGCTAACGAAACTCTCCCTCGAAGCTCGGCTGGATCGGAGTTCGAGGGACATCATCAAGCTGAACGTGTGCTGAACTCGGAGGTGCCGTACATTCGGTACTTGATTGGTAGGATCGTGAAGACGTACGACTACATCAACCGTGTTGTGCTAACGCTTCCGCTTTCGGTCTACGAGGGTACGTGGACAACACTCTCCCTTCTCGTTGCTATGCATCACCATGATCTTGCGTGTGCGTAGGAAATTTTTTGAAATTACTATGTTCCCCAACAGAACAACACCGGTCCACGGGTTGTAGTCGGAGGCCCACGGAGGTGACACCTGGAACTGCTGCTGCTGACGGGACGGGCTGGTGCCTGCGCTGTCGCTTCTGCCGATCACCGCCGTGTCGGCCGGCGCCGCTCGGCGGGAGGGGCGGGCGGGCCATAAGGCAGCGGGAGCAGCCCCGGCTACCGGGGCACAGGGAAGGTCGCCGGGTGGCGCTACGGCGGGGGCGCGGCCGGGGCAGCGGGAGGCGCCAAGGATCCGCCACGGGTGGTGCCGGCGGCGAGAGCAGTGTGGATGGCACGCGCCTTCACCTGCTTCATCCGCCGCTCCTCCAAGCGGAGGTACGCAACAAACTTGGCGAATGACGGGTTGGGGGTGAGACTGAGGTTCGCCGCGGCATTGCCGAAGTCCTCATTGAGCCTGACGGTGAGCGTGCTGAGGAGGAGGTCATCATCGATCTTCGCACCAATATCACGGAGCTCGTCAGCGCGAGCCTTCAGGCGGTGACAATAGTCGTCGACGGAGGTGTTGTCTTGGTGACACCCAAAAAACTCTTGCTGCAAAAAAAACATGACGCCAGAGCTGGTTGTCGGTGAAGAGCCCGTTCAACTTGGTCCACACGGCGCAGGCATCATCATTGTCCTGCACGACCTTCTGGAAGAGGTTCGGTGAGATGGTGAGGAAGAATCAACGGATGATCGTGGTGTCGATGATGGACCAGTCATGGAACTCGGGGACGAGGCTGGAGTCGACGGTGCCGCCCACGTGGTTGATGAGATGATACTCCTGAAACATGAGGGGAAAATACGTCTTCCATGTGTAGTAGGAGGAGTCTGTCTGGGAGAGACGAACCAGTACCCGCTCAAGTTGAGGTTGCGGATGTCGTTCACGTCGGGAGGGTTGGCGTTGGCGAACTGGTTGGAGTTGGTGGACGCGGAGGAGGTGACGGATGACATGACGGCGAGGAGGCTTGGGGTGGCGCGCGGGTAGAGCAGGTTAGGGTTTCGGTCGGGCGGCGGCAGCGGGACTCAGGCGGCGGGGTAGGATGGCGTGGGCGGCTCGGGTCGGCGGGGATGGAGGCAGGGGGTAGCGCGGGCGGCTCGGGAGGAGTAGCAGCAAGAGTAGAGCGATGGGCTGTAGGGAGGTGGCGACGGTGGCCTTGAACGGAAGGGCAAGCGGCATAATGGAGGGAGAAGCGCAGCGGCGCCAGGTAAACAGGCGGCGGCAGAGGAGTGGAGGCGAGGAAAGAAACCTAAAAACTGATACCATGTATGTTGTGAGAACTGCACGATGTATTGCTCATGTGCAAAGGCACGTATATATGATGTACAAGAGGCGGGCCATGACCTCAACTATTCAAGGAACTAAGTGGTGGACCCAATACACAGATATGCACAACACATATACTCAATAGTAACGACCACGTATGCATCCAAACCGTGGCCCTATAGATAACCTGCAAAAAAATTATACGAGTTTGTGTATTAAAAACCCTTGATGGTAGCTAGGGTAAACTCTTCCCTCCAGACTTTGCTGGTGAATCTGTGGATTCGCCTCGCCTCCGCCTGCCACTCTAGCGGCCCTGGGAGAATCCCGGCGTCTCCGCTCCGATTAGTAGTTTAGGTTAGTTTTTTTAGTCCTCGCAAGTGTGGCGCTCGGGCAAAAGCCGGCGGTTCTTCTTTGAGTTTGTCTTCCGGGCTCTGATCCTCCAGCTTAGTTCTTGATTTCTTCTCTAGTTGATGAGGTTAGGGTTTTTTGTTGTGTGACGAGATTTGGTGTAAGGTGTTTCAGATATATTCAAGGGTTCAATGACAACTACTATGACTCCAGGGCGTTGGTCCTTAGGGGCATGTGCACAAAGACTTCCCCACCATCATTGACAAAGTCAAGTCGGCTCCGGTAGGGGAGCGGCAACAGCGACACGTCGACGGTTTGTTCTAGCGGCGGTAGTGGTTGTTCGGTGGTCTTGGATTCTCGATGTAGCTTTTATTATGTTTGAGGTTGTTTGTACTTCCGGTGAACTTTGATAAATAGAGGTGAATCATTTTCGCAAAAATAGTACTCACTCTATTCCTTTATACAAGGCCATTTCGTTTTTCGTGTCAAACTTTGACTTCTAATTTTGGTCAACGAAATATGAATTATATGTCATAAAAAATATATCATCGGAAAGTTCTTTGAAATGTACATCCAGTGAAATACTTTTAATGGCATATAGCTCATGTTTTGTTGGTAAAATTAATGGTCAAAGACTCAAAGTTAGACATAAAAATCTGAAATGGCCTTGTATAAGGAAATGGAGGGAGTACAACTTGTTCCATTACATAGTAGTACAAAGTACAAGCCGATCTTCCGATGTAAGCTCCCGAATGCACTGCACGTTACCCCAACTCATGAGTAATCACCCTCCAATCCTCTCCACCAGTCATCATCGCAGAAGAAAATCCTGCAAACATACAAGCACGCAGATCAGGATCCACGACATCCCTTGCAACAGGAAAGCAACCGATCCTGCAAATCTCCATGGTTGCCGCCGCTAGCTTGCTGCAACAGTGGTATATGTTCCCACATGGCCCTTGTGAGCTACGACATCATCGAAAGGTGCCCGGCCAGCTTGATTCCCCCCTTCCGGCCACGCATCTTTCCCTTTCTACCGGAGATACGCAGGGCGAGGGGAGAAAAAGCTCATCATTTGACGCGAACGTCTCATGGTATGGTGTCGCGTATTCATCTCGTCTCATGTTCCCTCCATCAACCTCCCTTGCCTATACATATTTTTGTCGGCCATTCCCCGGGGCATCGTCGATCGAGTGCGCCCAAAAAGTTGATCTCCGGGCCATGCGTCCCCGGCAGTCCTCCTCGTGGAAAGAAGATCTCCCGAGCTGGGCTTTATTGTTTCTCTCTCACTCTCACTCACTCACGGTTGTTGCTTTTCTTAGTTTCGTTTTTTTAACGTGCATGCACACACATGTACTACTAGGTCAAAGCGCCATGCAAGTTTATATATGTGTGGACTATGGGACGCATGGAAACCCGTTTGTTTTTGGAAGTATCTCCGGCTACATGCCCTTGCCTCTTTTCCTCTTTTATATAGGGCACGCAGACAATGGGACATGTCTCGCAGCCTTTCTGCGGGGAGGTCGGGATGCTCGCACAGAAAAGAGCGCGTAGGTATAGTAGAAACTTGGCCGATTACAAGAAAGAGGGGACTAGTTTTTCCGCATGTCTTGACAGTGGCGCAATAATGCACGCATGATAATGTATGTTTTCTATACACGTCAAATAATTAAGCTTGCCTTCTTAATGTGCCAACTATATGCATGCAAATATTTATTACTCAATATGGCCATTTGTGACCAGTGAAAAATTAGAAGTAAAATTATACTATGTTACACATGTTGTAAAATTTTCATATTTAAAACCGAAATTAGAAACCAAGCAAAATTGATCGATGGCTTATGTGCTTGGTTTGTTCGAACAACAAAATTACAACATTGTCGAGTGCATCAATCAACAAATGGCCATCAACAAAATTACAGCAAAATGGCAATCAACAAATGGCCTTGGTATTGATGAATGTGGAACAAACCACAACAAAATATAGGTATTGACAAATGTGGAACAAACCAAGCACGTAAGACATTATCGTATGCATCAATCGGTCGATGCAAAATCTAGAGACACCGTCTCAGTTTTGAAGGAAAAAGGGACACGGCTCTAGTGCACTAATAGTTGAGGGTTTAGAAGCAAGCGAAATGCTAATAAAATGTTGACACATTTCCATGATCGATTGATTGAGGTCTCATCCTAGCTAATATACAAGCGAGATATGTAGGAACAGAGAAACAGAAGAAGCAAACCCAATCAAAGAGCAACTCGTGAGCTTGTAGTATGTATACACCGCCGATAGTTTTCGGACTTGTATACACTGCGTAGTTCAGATGTGCACACAGCTAGCACCCACCTTGTGAGCATCCGGGCCGGCACGGCGGTACATAACCACGGCCAGACCGATCGGTGAGTGACTCAGAGGCTCAGAGCGACCTGGCGGCGGCGGCGGCGGCGGCACCGTCGTGCTCGACGTCGGAGATGGCGCAGTCGTCGTCGTCGTCGAGCCCTGCACCGCCGAGCGCGCCGTGGCCCTGGCCGAAGGCTCTGGCGTGGTCCTTGAGGGAGCGCTTGTGCTTGAACTCGGAGCCGCAGAGGCAGTACCAGAGCTTGCCGCAGTTCTTCTCGTGGGTGCGCCAGTCGCCCTTGACGGCGAAGGCCTTGCCGCAGCGGCGGCAGAGGAAGGGCTTGAGGCCGTGCTTGCGCTTGTAGTGCGTCTGCAGGGTGCGGAAGTCTTTGAGCGGCTTGGCGCGCGGGTGGTCGACGTTATTCCGGCACCCCGGCGCGCAGCAGTAGCACGGCAGCCGCAGCATCGCCGTCGGCTGGATGCCGCGCAGCGACTCCGGGCCCTTCCGGTACTGCGACCCGTGCCCCCACATGTGCATCTGCATACACAGAACAGCACGCACGCACGGCGCGCGTACGTAACAAGTTAATCATCGGCTACTTCATAGCAACCTAATCATTAATTAGGCGTCAGAGATAAACCGATGCACAAGCTACTAGCAGCACGGTGCATTGTTTGATTCGCACGTACTGTCCGTACTCTTGATAAGTCGATATAATTGCTACGTACGTACGGACTACATGCATGGATCATGATCATATGCTGCGTTTTGTCAGTCTGATGGGCAGAGTTTAAGGGTTCCGTGTGTGGACATCGATGGATCAGAAGAGCATATGCATCTTCTATTCACCTTCAGGCCGGGCTGCGTTTAATACGTTGCTCATTTCGAGGTGCGCGTGGATGCTGTTGCCCTCGGTACGTGGCTCAGCCGGATCAGTCTGTATAGCTCAGAGGCTTTCCCCATGCAGACGCAGCGGCAGTCAGTGGGCGAAACCGGCCGGAGAAGCCGCATGCGCTAGCGTTGACGGCTTTTGGTTGCGACGGCCCTAGTACTCCATGCTGGCCCCTTGCTTGCGTGCTGCTTGTGTTGTGTGTTGCAGTACATGCGTGTCTGTGGTGCATGTCCGGTTCGCGCACAGCACAGTGGAACTGTCATCGGGGAGGGACAGAACACAGTGGCACGCTAAGCTACAGGTCTCTTGCAGTCATGGACGTTGAAAGCTGGGATCGAGAACTAATTGAAGGCGGTGTAGCAAAACCCGATCAGTTCGGCGACATGCTTAGCCCTCGGTGCAAGCTGGTCAGGTGTGAAACGGCTGATCAAGAAAAGCTCACCCCCCCTGATCAAAACATCCAATCTACAGGCAAAGCTCATACAACATGCTGGGAGCCACATGTGCTCGACCGGGAGCCAGGACTCAGCTCAGCTGGAGTGCATGTGCATGCATCCATGATATGCATGGTAGTGGCCACGGTGATCGATCAGATCGAACCAGAACGATACACGGCGTGTTAGGAAAGCAGCAGCAGCTGGCTCAGCTTTTGCATCGATCATATCGATCAGACGACACTAAGCTGCACCCACGCACACGCTCGTGTCCGGCCGTGGTCTGACTAAGCTCTTGCATGCATCTGATTCGTCTAAGAAAAGTTGCATCATGCATCTGATTACGTTACGTACAGAGATCGATCTTCACTGGGATCTCCACAGTGGCATCCACCACGCCACCCATGCATGCATGCATGGGTGCATTTCCAAAGAGCGCAGCGCTTCGGAAAGCTCCGGACCCAGAAAAGCATAAAAGCTCAAAAGGTTGCATGCATGGCTCCCCCTGACGGGCCATATATGTCTTGTTCAATCACACGAAAAGGCAGGCGACTGTGACTGTGTCATCCCTCCCGAGCTCGGCTCGGCTCAATCGATCCCCGCCCAGAGACACCAGCACGTGTACGCATCTATCTATCTACCTGGTAGTACTCCTCTTTCCCACATGCGTGCATGAGAAGAAGAAGCTAAACCACAAGACACCAACGGAAGAGGAACTGTGCATTTGCTTCAATTGGTGCATCTGGGTCAGAAATTTGCTTAATTCAGTCCACAGAAGCATATCACAGGGAGAAAAATTTCAAGAAAACAAGAAGATCTAGGCCGCAGCTTGGGTTTTTAGAGTCTTGGGAGAATACTGTGATTTTTTTAAACACGGTTTTAAATAATTTGATATGCTTAGCATCTATAAACACAACAGTTCCACAAAACCATAGTATCTTCAATACCATGTTTTTTTTACAATATTTTAATACTTCCTCCGCCCTAACGTAAGACGTTTTTTGACACTAGTGGGGTAACCTCTTTCTCTAAACCAAACCAAAGTGAGGAAAATTGTGGTTTTCAGAAGCTGAAGTATTCATTCGCGGGTCATTAATTGGAACATAGAGGTTTTAGATTACTATAATTTTGAAAACTTTGCCGGCAAGCTAGGCTTTGGCAAGTGAAAACCAACGGAACAAGAATATCTGTACATTTACTCGGCGCATCGACAAGAATTTACTTACTTTGATAGAAACCATTTGCTTGGAGACTTTCAAGGCAAATAAAAAGGTTTTCTTGTGAAACCCAAGCATTTCAAATGCGATTTGAACATACAGCCGGGGGAAATATTTTTTTTTCTTCGCGCGTGATAGATTGCTACATACTGCTACTAGGTATATGAGGGGGCTAGCATGTTCTGAAATGGATTTTGTTGCATTTGTCCAGAGAGGATATATATGAGGTGGATGTCACGGCGAGGTGTACGTTGGTTAATAAATTCAGGTTTTATATTGGCAGCTCGAAGCTAGCTATTAGCTAACAGAAGCATACGGTAACGGGACCAACACATGTGTAACGATTCGGACGTGATGTTGCTCTAACTTTATTCCCGGCCGGCAAAGGATCAGCTCCCGGCCTCCCGCGCAATTACACGCTGCGAGCTGTAGCGTTCGTTCAAGTCTCATCACTCTTGTTCGCTAGCTTCACAACTGTGGTACTAATAGAGTACTAGTAGAACTTTATTTATTTTAACCTACCCGCAGGCAACAGCTACAGCATTTATTGGTAGGTAATTCCAGTTAGGGACTTAGTAGGATCGATTCATCCAACTGTGCTGGAGAAAACAGGAGCTCCAAAATTGTTCGAGTCCCAAGTCCCAACAAAATGGGATCTACACAATTTTAGTATGTTTTGTTCTATCAAATACTAGATAACTAGTAATTCCCGCCAAAAAAATCACAAGTATGTTGTTATGAACAAAATATAAGGGTTTTTTTTTGCGAGGAAAAATATAAGGGGTTTAATTTGATATAATTGACCGCCGGTCCAGTTCGTGTATATACCATGGTTAATTTCTAGAGGATTAATCCGTTTTAGTAGTCGAGATCAAAATGTTGCTAAGAACCGAAAATTAAGGCTTAATTCTTGAAGGTGTGTGTGGCAGTGGCTCACCTGCATGTTGTTGTATCGATTGAAGGTCTTGAAGCAGACGGGGCAGGAGAACTGCGTCGGGCCGATGAGGATCTGCGTCGGCGTCGGGATCCAGTACTGCCCCTTGTTCAGCCGCCCGATCGGCGTCGAAGCGAACCCTAGCACTTGCGCCACGGCCGCCTCGTTCTCGCCGTCGTCATCCCCGTCGTCCTCAGCGCGACCGCCGCTCAGCTCCTTATTAAGGCGGTCGTCCTCTTCCTCCTCGTCATCCCTCGCCGCCTTTGCTGCGGCCGAGATCCCGGAGATGAGGTCGGCGGCGGTGCCGGCGCTCGGCAGGCCTATATGCAGCGCCACCGTCACGTCCCCCGCTGCGCCGCCCGCCTCCGAGTCCATCGCGTCGTCGGTCGCCTTGGAGTTCAGGTCCGCGAAGAGCTGCCGTCCCGCGAGCTGCTGATTGTGGTGCAGCAGGCTACTGCTCGCTGCTGGGCCCGGCGCTTCTTTCCCCTCCTCCCCATCCTCCTCGTCGCCGTCGTCGGAGTCGTCTGGGCCGGGGCCGGACCGCCGCTGCCGCGACCTGCGCGAGGCTGGGGCGAGAGAGAGGAGGGGCAGGGCTTCCCGGAGCGGCGGCGACGACGGCGGGGCAGGAGGAGGCGGCGGGGAGAAGAAGGGGCTGGAGGAGTAGGCGGAGAGCGGAGGAGGCGCCGTCGTGGACGCCACCGGCGCCGGCACCGGCGTGGGTGAGAAGTAGTAGCGGCGCGGACGGTAGTCCTTGAGGAAGGTCGTGTACGGGTTCTCCATGGCTGGCAGCTAGGCGACCGCGCGAGCTCTGGGTAGCTTGCGCTTCTACTTCTAGCCTCCCAGGCTTGGCTAGCGAGTTGTGTTGTGGTGGTTGGCAAGGGTTATTATAGGGCGTCCTGCGTGATGAGCTGACGGGGGCCAACATTTTACGGTGGAACATAGCTAGCGCATGCCGACCTGGATATAGGAGTATATCAGTAAGGTGAGAGCATAATTTCAGGCCCATTTACAATTCAGAAACAGAAACGTGCAACTAGAAAAATGAGAAATGATATTCTACCATGTACGGGATATACCGTGCATTGACCCACTGTCCGTGTTGCTTTATTCATGCCGCATTTTTGGTTTTGGCATAGTTTGTTTCAAAGTGTATCAAAAAGTTTCGCTGTGTATCAGCAAATTCAAACAAGTGCACTCATGGTGGATATGCATGCACCGTATGCGTGGTGGAAAAATAACTTTCGTACAAAATGACTAAAGGGAAACTAGTGGCGTTTCGAATGTAATATTAATAGAGGGCCTCGTTTCTTTTTGGACAAAAGATGGAGGGCATCTTAGATTGTACGGTTTTCATAGAAGTTTAGAGATTTTTGAATCTTTCAAATTTGGTCTATATGGGACGTTTGGATCAACAAGTTTTTTTAGGGGTCTTTGGATCGATCTGCCTGCTACGAAGAGGACCGAAAGATCTCAATATCTTGGTATCGATACCTTTTGTGGTGCATCAACTCTCGCTACTTTTGTATCGGGCACAATTTCTAAACACTGACCCCAAGCTCTCCTTACTTTTCTGTCACAAAAGGAAAGTCTCTCTGGACATGGAGTACTTGCTCGCAAGCTCAAATGCTCCCTAATGAATACTAAAATCAAAAGAATAGTAAAAATAACTGAACTTTTCTTGTGCTAAACTTTGACAAAAAATTTGTGTTGTCGCAAAATTTATCATGAAAGGACATTCGTGTAAGTTGTAGTAAAAAAATGATGATCCAAAAATGCTATTTTTGGAAACATTTTGGAGTTTTAATTTTGTTTTGTCTTTTTTTCCTTGACTTGCACAGCTGTCATTTCGTGATGAAATTTGTCAAGCATACGAAACATTTGTCAAAGTTTGGCACAAAAAATATCATTTTTTTTAGTTTTTTCTGATTTTGCCGTCCATCTCTAGCTCATTTGAGGTCGGGAGTAGAAGAGGACTTTCGAGACTCTCTTCACTTTTTCTCTTGTTTCCTCATGTTCCATGTATGTTTGGTTTCTCTGACATTCTATTCTATACGAAATCTCGTTGGCAATAAATATTATTGATCAAGTCGTTTCGTAAAGGAAGGTCTATGGATCATATGAATGATGCTGCGAAATTCCTTTTGGATGCATATACCTACGCCCTTTAGTCCATTCGAATTTTAACATTGGCTCACACCTTATTTTCTTTTGTTTTTTCCTTTGAGAAGTCCAATACATTTATTTCTAATAGTATGTCTCTTCAACCCTGGATAATTATTTCCATTTACCTCCAGTGCAGCATCCAGGGGCATGCGCTGCAACATTCTCATGTTTTGAAACCAAAGAAAAATCGAGACATCTCAATTCCGAGTTTTTTTACATTCTATGTTGTCTAATTCCTACACTCCAAAGATAATCTAAGAATACAATGGTGCACAAACTGTTATTTGGGTGCATAGCATGACAAAAGAAAGAAAGATAATTTCCGATTTTGCAAGGAGCGTGAGGGACGTTACATTGAAAAAAATCATAGTTTTGCATGTGTTCTAGGATAAGAAATTGTACTTGGTTCAAGAAAATGTATGCATGTGTTCTTCAATGGGCGAGATCTACCGAGCGACTACAATTCTCACAGTGCATCCTCCTCCTTCGATTTTTTCACCTTGCAGTTCAGTGTCTCCAAACAAAGTAGATGCGTGTAAGTTCATAAATACACATGAAAACTCAACCCTATGAAGGGACGTAGGTGCGCCATACCCCTACGACCGTCTCTGAGAGCCCAAACCGGCAAACGAACCATCGATTTAATATAGTTAAAACACAACCATTGGATGTTGATCCAACACCTCATGAGAAAAACATCAGGCAGCTGTGAAGTAGGCGATCCCTTAATTATTTAAACGTAGAATCAAACCTTGACAATTAAAGTGGTCACACTATTTGACACGGACGTGCATCCATGTCGAACATCGTTCCAAGTACCGGCGCACACGTGTTTCACAAACTTCACTAGCACGTAACATACTCTCTTTTAAGCTAACAAACATATGGAGAACAAAATGGCCAAAACTTGAATGTTTGACACAAATTTCTATAGAACACACGCACGTTCTGGACGGGGAGGAGTCCCTATTTCGGACGAAAATCCATCTGTGCGCCTGTGGGTGCAACCGACGGCACAGGTACCGTTGTGTGTTTGGTCCGGTTTTTATAGCTCTGATGGATAAGTCTTGACCAGTGATGGTTCTCTCCTCGTCGTCTTCCTCCGGAAAAAATGCGCGCTGGCACTGTTGATTCTTTGCGGTACGCAATAGCGCATCGGGAAGAAATGCCGCTCCGTTGTGTTGGTGTTGCCTAGCTAGGCCCACCCATACACGGATCAATGATGATGCTATTTGCCGTGTTGTGATTAATGGCACGCCGACCAGTGAGGCAAGTCACGCTCAAATGTCAATGGGAATATGAGACCAGCTACGTACCGCAGCCAGTTGTTATGCAAGTACGCTAGCAAGTATGTTGCAAGAATCTTCCTAGTTAGGTGTACAAATGTACTTTTTTTTACTGTAGTTAGACTTTTAAGTAGATTCCTCGCAAAAAAAAGAGACTTTAAGTAGATTATTTGAATTGTAGTTGTTGGTGGTGGTCTACGCACCTGGATGTATTTTCTTTTACTTCTGGTGTTCCTTGTACTACTGTGATGTTTGATGAATAGATCGAAAGTTTTTACCGCAAAAAAATAAATTGTTTCAACTATTAGTTTTCCTATTAAATATTAGAAAATGTGTAGTCGAAGATACATGAAACAAAACGTGAAAAGCTTTTGTATGCTACGTGTGTTGAAATATATGGCCCATCTTTCTTCCATTATCGAACTTTCATACTCTCTTCGTCCCAAACTCCCAAACTAAGTGTCGCAGATTTAGTGCAAAGTTGGTACTCTTAGAAACGGATGGAATACAATTTAATACGGTAATAGAACGGAGATGTATTAACTTCAAGGCCCATGCAGTGCAATATTTTTCTTTAAAAAATCCGGCATACATCAGATGTAATGCTAAGAAATGATGGAGCCTAGATGACAAGGAAGAGGGTTGAAATACATCCCTGGTCCTTGTCCGTCCGCTAAAACTTATTGGTGAATTGGTCAATGCGTGCAGTTTAATCAGACTTGCATTCAACCGTCGTTATAGTGCAACCACCTCTCACGAGACATGGTGTCCATGGCCACCAGAATTACAACATCGATGATGAGCATCACATTGTCGTTTATCTGCTATCATAAACAGAATGATGCATCAGAGGGACGTAGACAACATGGAGATAATCAAGCCATGGGTTTCTCGTGTGCTTCTGCGAGCAAGCGGATCATATGCCACTCCGCTCGTCTGTGGCGGCACAAGCCTTCGCACCATTGTATGTAGACGGCCTCATCCGATGAGGGTGCCATCACCAAAGCCACATGATACGTCGACCATGAGGGATCAATCCAGGGCAGCCGCTAGGTCTTCCAACTGATAGGTGTGGATCTGGGGTTTGTTTCCTGTACCACCACGACGATGTGCGCAACACGTGATGAGACATGAAATCCAAAGTATTATGTTTGCCTTTATCTCCTGCACATCCGATGGTGGTGGCTGTGGGAGCAATGGCGATCGCCTCGCCACGGCTGCCCATGACGAGAGTCATGAGGGTGGTTCATCGAGCGGGCACCCTTTCCCGGAATTGTCCCAGTGAAGCAGCATCTGGCGTGCCGACTCCCCCTGAAAATTTGTATTCATGCATGGAAAGCGGCCTCTGGATCTCTTACAACAAATCAGAGTAAGGACTATCGGCATCTGGACACTAGAGCTACATGTTTGGTGTGTGATGGTTTACAGCTACAGCCGGTATGATTCTCAAACATCCTGACGGTGTGGTGGCTTTTCGCTACCTACCATGTGCTCTTCATCACATGATGTGTTTCAATTTGAGATTTATGCAGTCATGCATGGCAAAGACTAGCTATTTTATCGAGCGATAACTTTTGCAGGTCTGTCTATGTCATTTGGCAGCGGAGATCAAAGTTGTTCAGGAAGAGAAGGAGTTTATTCCACAGAAGCTTAACTGGGATCATAATAGTCTTGTACTGTTGTTTGCATTGGCTTCTTATACAGAGGTCTGCCATGTAGTTATTGACTCTTCGTTGTAACTCTATAATTATGAATTAAAAACTTGTTTCTCCTTGGAAAAAAAAGGCAATAACACCAGATGTTTCTAGGTTTTTTTTTTGAAAAAAAAATGTTTCTAGTCTTCCTTTGGTTTTGGTGCTTGGGACGGGGGAGATCACGTTTGGTGCTCCTTGGACGGGCTCGTGTGGCTCTGTCGGTGTCTGGTCTGATCAGGTTCCAGCCGCGCCATGCGCCGATCGAATCAGCGCTCCGGCAGAAACCCCTACCCGGTGGGTACGCACTCGTGCTACGCGCGCACGCACGAACGGTTAGGCCAGTCATAGTGGGTACTAACTTAGACTAGTAACATGCATATGTTACTAGTCTATGTTACTATCGTCATGGTGGGTAGTAACATAAGTGTAGTGTAATGCAAGCCTTCATCTATTATGTTGTACTCATTTTGCATCGGGGTGCGTTATGTTACGGTAACATACTATGTTACGACAAGCACCTCTCTCCTCATTAACTCTATGCCACATAAGGGCATCTCCAGCCGCGCCCCCAAGAAGGCCTCCCCAGGCGATTTTTTCGCCGGCCGGCGCAACGGCCCGATCGCGCCCTCAGACGCCAAAATCGCCGGCTTGGGCAAAAAGCGCCGGCGGACCCAGCTGAACCCGACGCTACTGGGCGCCGGGCGCCGGGCGAAGTTGTTTTACGCGAAGAAGCCGCGGGCCAGCCACGCCGGCGACTTCGGCGCCTCGTCTCCCCAACGGCCTCGGTTTCGCGGGAATCAATGGCAAGGCTGCCGTCGGTCACCTTGCCATTGATTCCTTTCACGGGCGGCGCTTCACGGGCGGCGCCGACGCCTCCCTCCTCGCCGCGCAGCGTACACGGGCGCTGCCCGCTATAAAAGCGCGGCCTCCACTCCACTCTCTGTGCCACACCAGCCCGCCCGCTTCGCCGCCGCCCAGCCCTCCTCTCCTCTCTCTCTCGCGCCATCGCCGTCTCCATGGCGTAACGCTTCGGGGGGGCGGGCGGTGGCAACGGCCGCCGTCGTTCGCTCCGCTTCGAGTCTCGCTCGTTCGAGCGAACATCCGCGGCGCCAACATGCGCGCCGCGAGCCATCGGGTGGAGGCTCGGCCGGGAGTGCCCATTCCCGCTGCCCGACGCCGCGGCGGCCGAGTATTTCGCCGAGGAGGTCGAGATCGTCGCGCATCCTCACCGACGCCTAACGTTCCTCCCTCAAGACGCCGCCGACAACCACGCCGCTGGGCAGCAGATTGAGCGCCGCCAAGAAGAGCGTTGGCGTCCACCAACGGCGCGCCGGTGGTCGGCGGGCGGCAGAACAGCGAGGGGCGCCACCTTTGGTGGGGCGTCCCCGGCCGCACACTTGAGGGCGTGCTCACGCACCTCGAGGGCACCAACGACCCGCCGTTGGCATACCCCCCGGCGACGCACCGGCGCGTCGGGACATGGGCGCCAAGGCGGTTCGGGTCTTCCTCCTCCTCTTCCTCCTCCGATCCTCCTCGCACTCCTCCGGCACTCGCCCTTTCGCCGTCAAGGCCGAGCTGCGCGCGGAGTCGCTGCTCGGTCGGCGCACTTCGCAGCGCCGCATAGTCATCAACGAGGCGGCCGCGCTTCCTCCTCGGCTCCTTCGCTTCGTCAAGCGAAGACGGAGCCGGATCGGGCGCCGTGAAGACGGAGCGAAGCCGGCGCCGATGAAGACGGAGCCGGCTCTGCGCCGCGGCGGCGAGCTAGTCGACGACGACGCGGCCCTGGAATGGGCGCGCCAGGACTCCATTGCGATGGAGAAGGCGCGCCGGGAGAAGGCGAAGGAGCGCCAGCGCGCCGCCTTCCGCCGCTTCGAGGAGCTCCGACGCGGCCGCGACGAAGACGGAGTCGTCGTCCTGTGCGACAGCGACGACGACGACGCGCCGCCGCCAGTCCACCATGGCGACGTCGGGTCCAGTCGGGGCGTCCGCGTCAAGGAGGAGAAGGCCGACGACGACGATGGCAGCGACGGCGGCGACGACTTCAGCCCCTTCCTTTTTTAGATTAGCTTAATAATGTAATGAAAAGGGCGAATTTAGCCGAAATTCGCCATGTTCAGACGAAATTTAACTACTCTTTGTCATAACTTCGCCGAACGCCCCCCCCCCCTTTTTTTTACGCTCGCCTGTGGGCGGCCCTGGTGGCCGACAATTTGGTGACGACTTCCTCAGACCCTTTTTTCCGCTGGCTCACCCCAGCGGCGCTTTTAGACGCATACAGGCCAACGGCTGGAGATGCCCTAAGCATATATGTCTTGGGATGCGTTATTGTTACTATCTAAGTTACTCCCACTATGGCTAGCCTTATAGTTGACCATCTTTGTTTTTTCTTTTCTTTTCTTATTACATTAGAACGCTGTGGCAGCCCTAGTCGATCCTGGCCTGCCGTTGTCTCGGCTCGTGTACGTACGCGTCAGAATGATTAGCTAGAATCTTCAAAAGAAACGTGAGTAGCTGCTAGGTAGCTAGAACGGGTACGTAGCAAAAACTGCAGGGGACCAACATAAATGTGACATTTGCCATCTCTCGAAGCAAATGGTGGTTTTTTTGGCAGCATCAATGGGCAGGGACCGGCTGTAAGGACTATGTGCAGGGACCGTTATAATCGCCGTAAATGAGGGCTGTGGAGGTGTGTGTCATACATGACGGCGCATGATTCTCAATACAGGGCTGTCGTAAGTGCACATTCTCTAATATTGATGTTGAGTACCACAGTTTTAGCAGTTTATCACCTCATGTTTGCTATGCCCTTAATTTCACTCGTGCAATTCATATTAAGTTTTGTAAAGATGTAACATAGAAACGCTGCTCTCCTTCGCCTCGTGCGATACCTTTTTATGTACTTTTGGTTTAAGGCATCCTTTGGATTGACAGGATTTCAAAGAATGGTCTGCAAGGTTTTATTTTGTAGGATTTTTTTCCCTACATATAGAGAGATTCTTTGGCTATAGACATTCTGGTTCAGAGAAATGAAACGTTCAAACGTGTATTTGTTTTCCGCTTTTCCCACACATGTCTTTTTAAACACAGTACAGACGCAAGCGTTCATATACACGCGCATACACTCACCCCTATGAACGCACACACGCATACCCTACCCCTATGAGCACCTCCGAAAGACTGAGCCGGCATATCATCTTGAAATTTACGAGTCACTGTAGGCACCTCGTCATTGACGGGAACGTCCCCTCCCACTGAATGCGCATCGCCGGAAATCCTAAAACGGAAATCCTAAAATAAATCCAAGAATAAATGTGAGCACCAGGGCTTAAACCCTGGTGGGCTGGGGATACCACAGTCCTTCTAACCACCCAACCACAGGTTGGTTCGCTTTTCCCACACATGTTCTGGTGGTGCTTTGGTCTTCTTTTAGCCAAAATAATAGGAAGGCGGTTTGGTTTCCTTTCTCCCTTTAGTTTTATATACTATGGGTTTAGTATTTCTAATTTTCTTAGGTAATCACGACCCCACCAAAAAAACTTCATCCTTTTTGGTAACCTTCGGAAGGAGGGAATGGGAGTTCACATGAGAAAGTTTGTGGAGGGATTAGGCATGCATGTGAAATAGATATTTACTCCTATTTTCTTGTTTGGTACTCCCTTCATCTGAAAAAGCCTGTCCCAAATTTATCCCTCAAATGGATATATCTAGCACTAACATGATGCTAGATACATCCATTTGAGGGACAAGCTTTTTCGACCGGAGGGAGTACATGATTGAAATTATTTCGGGATGGAGCTCTACCCACGAATTAGCCCACAAAGTTTCTCTGTAGGTCGAGCTACATGGAACCTCTTACCTTCAACCCTCCAACATTGCTTTGAGATGCGTACTCTCCAACTAACTTACAACAAGAAGATTTTCTCTTTTTTGTTTCTCTCAAACAAAAGAACATATAGACTTTAAACTCTGTAGATCAAACAAACTTTACAACTTCAATGTATGAAAAAACTTTCAAATTTTTTGGACCGGCATAAATATATGGGATGAAGATTTTTTTTTTGATTGAAAAAAAAATTAGCATTTAAAATGCATGAAAAAATCTGAAAGTTTTTTCCCACATAGTAATTAGAATGTTTCATTGTCCTGCAAAGTTTGAAGTTTATACGTTGTTTCGCTTGAGAAAAACAAAAATGACAAATGTGCCTGCACGGATAACGATGAAAAAATGAATGGTTAAGATAAGGGGTACCACGTAGCTTGAGCTACACAAAACCACACCCTCGAATTAGCAGAGTCCTGCACAAAATGAAATTGGTGGGAAATGGTTCCCTCAACTTCCATCCCTCTTACCACTAAAAGTCACATTTGCTCTAATCACTCGGTGGACTTTTTAGTTTTTTTCTCACCCATCAACTCCAGTTCCTCATATCTAATTACCACGAACCAAACACGATGTGAACTCAAGGAGTGCAAGGTTTACATAAGTTTGCGCGATGGCGTATGGATAGTCACCTCCGATCCAAGTGCCGGTGGCTATCTTTTCTAGTCTGGCTGGTTTCTTAAGGTGAACATACATACCAAACAGTAATAAAAAGCGCTCCTTTTCGAAAAATACATACCAAACAGTAATTCTGAAAATGAGAGCAGTCCACTTCATAATGACTGCCGGAACTACTAAAACACCTCAGACGCCGGGCAGGGGATGTTGGTGGAAGAAGACATACGACTACGATGGGGTCGGCTAAGCTTGGCAAAGTTCTTGCCATGGCATGTTCGAGACCAGTAGGCTGCATGTTCCTTGATGTGGCATTTTGCCCCTAGAATCCAACATCTGATTGACTGGTCATGGAAGGTATGTATGTGCACTGTCCCTGGACGTTACTCTTACCTCATATATCCACACACTACGTGCATAGCCTCGATTTGGTCCATGTGACGTCAAATGTTTCCATACCAAGTCACTTCTAGCTCGCAGTCCTACGAGAAAGTCTGTCTCCTCCTTTCCGTTGTCAAAAACATAGTATCTGGTATAACTTTATCATCGGCAGGGCAGGAATGCTGCCTGTCGCACCATAGCATTGCATGGTGTGGCACCGCCGTTTATAGCAGGGCACCCAGAAGACCCTGAGGAAAGCGACGGTAATTCTTTGTTGCCATGCTATACCAAACTGAAACCTCTTGTAAACCACATGAATTAATTCAGGCACACCAAACGGCCGGCCGGTCGACCGAACCACCGATTCGCCGTGCTACGCTCCTCGATCTATAGGAGCCGGCCAGCAGGGAAAAAGGGAGAAAAGGGCCTGAGGATGGCGACGTGGAGCAAGAGGCCGACGGGGGGTCGACCGACCGACCTGGCGGGCGGGCGGGCGGGCGCCCTCTCCTCTAGGTCGATCGGACCGGGTCATCCATCACCCTCCTGTGATTGTCAATCGAGGGATTAATGGCGGTCGGGCCGGGTCCGGCGCCTGTCGAACCACATCACTGTACGTAGGGGGCGCGCGCCATCACACCACCGCGCCATTTGTTCTCTGGCCACTATTTCTCATTCAATGGCCTCCACTGTGCGCATTCATGGCCTATACCTTGAACCCACTCTGTCTGCTCCGCCGGATCCTCTACATACCAATTCGACCATCTGTATACCCCCAATCCCAATCCATCCATCTCCGGATCTCCCACACACACACATGGTATGATCAGCCAGATGCTCAACAGCCCAAGACTAGGTCGCCACAGCTCCGGTGTTGTGTGCTTTCGGGAAACTTTCGGCGAAATTAACTTTGCTGAATATATAGATCGGATGGAGAGGCGAAGCCAACTACTCCTACTCCTTGTGTTCCTAAATATTTGTCTTTCTAGAGATTTCAATAAGTGACTACATACGGAGCAAAATGAGTGAATTTACACTCTAAAATATGGCTATATACATCCGTATGTGATAGTCCACTTGAATCTCTAAAAAGACAAATATTTAGAAATATTTAGAAACAGAGAGAGTAATTAACAGCATGACTCAAAATTTAAAAAAGAAAGTCCCTCCGATCCATATTATGTGTGGCAGCTTTACTACAATTCAGCACGATTGAATTCTCGGTTGATCTTCTTGTTTGGACGGGTCCGCCGGCCATGACACGTACTCTACGATAGATATAGGAGCGAGAGTAGGGTGCGGTCTCCACGTCAGGCTCAATTACGGCTTAAAATCCCCACCGCGGCTAGGTACAGTGATCGCGCCAACCACCTAATTAATTGGAACGGTACTACGTGCTGGATCGATGGATGCATGGCTAGCTCCTGGGCCACCTAGCTACGGTACTGCATGCGCGCACACGGGGTTTCAATGCTCATCACCACAATTCCATCTCTCTATAGCTCGATGTAGCATTACTTGACCATAAAATCACGTCCACGATCAGTAGTAGTTCTGGTATGGCACATACGGAATGCAACGATTTTGTACGTTCAAAATTAACAAACGAAACAATATTGCATACAGTGATCATTCCTTCGTTCATAAGAAGGGTACGGTACCATATGCCTGCAAGGGAACATCGATCGTATGAGCGTACGTACACGTGTGCAATTAAGTCCAGGTTAGCGCAATTACGCTCAGGTTAGCATGCATGCGAAACCGCAGTTTGTTGAGATCCTCCCAATCTAATGATGATCGATCTAATCAATGCATGTGTAGAATTATTCAAGACAGAATGGATGTACCGTGTAGACCCATCAATTTAAGCCGCCCATACCCTATTGCTAGCAGTGGCTCGATGATCTACAGGAAATGCACGGGCCATCTAACTAATTGGAACAGTGTCTTGCTGGTAAGGGAGGGCCTCCACAGCACTGCGCGCGCCTTGAATGTTAGTTTGAATTCTCTCCCAAGTGTAGTTAATTGCTGCACAATTTTTGCCTTTTCTTTGCCGGCGTTAACGTGGATAGAAAAGGCCAAACATATATGGCTCCCAGGCATTGTTAGGCCTTGTACAATGCTAGATGCTTAAGAAGGTGCTTACAAAAATAAACTGAATTTTTCTGAAGCACCAATGCCTATTTCTACAGAAGAGACGCCTAATTAAGCGCTACCCTCTACAAATAAGCACCGGTTGTTAAAGAAAGACTGGTTTATTTCTCTAAACACCTCCCTAAGCGTCTTGCACTGTACAATGCCTTATAAACAATTTATAAGGAACATGGTGCTTATTTGCTTGCTGCTAGGTCTGACTATTCAATGTAACTAGATGGTATCCCACGCATTGTTGTGGGAGGTTGGTAAAATAAATACGTAAATATAGGATTAAAAACAACTATAACTAATGCAGAAGTACTTGATTTATATTTTAAAAGCAATAAAGCATGTAAAAAATAAAACTTATGGAAGTTAACAAAATGTCATTTTATAACAAAAGTATGAAGCATGAACTACATATATATGTATGATCCAAGCATCCAACATGTATACCATGCATGGCAACATAAAAAATAATACAGAAAATGTTACTTGTAACTGACATGCATGACTTGCTGATATGGCATAGGTTAATGGATAGGAAAAATGTGTACTGAGTTGTAACTATTTAGGAACAAAGGATGTCTCGCACAATTGTGTGGGAAATGTTATTAATCAACTTAATCTCTTAAATCTCTTCTACCGAAGGACGTGTTATTGTACGAGGCCACACAAAATATTGTTGAAAAATTATTTCAAACTATAATTCAACTATGCAGCTTTTTGGCATATAATATTTCCTCTGTTGTCCAATTGATGTTTTAAATTGGACCCAAATTACTATGTGTGACCTCATACTCTCTGAATGCCAAATTGTCGTGCATATGATTTTTTCTTCTAATGTCAACTTTTTAACTTTGACAGAGTTCTTTTTTAATACATACCATATGAAAATATATCTCATGATGAATCTGATGGTATTGTAAATGTTGATAAATTTCACCATAAACTTGATCAAAGTTTACAATGTTTAACTATGGAAAAACTCATGTGAACTATAAGTTGGCAAGGATGGAGTATAGGTAAATGGAGGGTTTAATGTTCTTTCTTGCAGTAATTGCGCCTGGCAATATATATGTTTATAAACTGTTACACAATGTTATATGTAATCTGGTTAGGTACAACTAAAATTTATTATATAATTGCCTTGCTGAATTTATCATGATATATCGACTATGATCCATTTAGTTATGATCAACTATTGCTTGTGATCTGATTAGCTAAAAAATATAAATATCCATGTGTCGCTGGCTCACTAGACTAATGTTAATTTTTTTAATTTTTATTGCAAACCTCCAGTTGATGGTTTACCTTCATGGATACAATTGATAAGTACTATGTACAGAAAGGTAGATACATATCAAACTGCCAATTAATCTTTGAACTCTGACCACTTTTACGTAAAAAAAAACTATTGGTACACCCTTTGTTTCTTTTTACTTTGCATACTGTCAAACTTCGTGAAGTTTGACCAGATTTATATTAAAAAGTTTCAGTATCTACGCCATCAAATAAATACAATATGAAAATATATTGTGTGATGGATCTAATAACACTGATTTGGTATTGTGAACATTAACACTATTTCCAATAAATTTGGTCAAAACTTTAGATAGTTTGACTTAAAACCAAACTAATATGTGAAGTAAAAAAAAATAAGGGGCTAAGGGAAACACGTTTCACTCGTATTTTAACCTTACCCGCATGCATGCAAATAAAACATAATGATGCATGATCAAATAAAAGTATGTGTCTCCCCGCAAAAAAAAAAATTTAAAAAAATGAAAGTATGTGTCTCCCTGCAAAAAAAAAATTAAAAAAATAAAAGTATGTCTCTCCTCACATTTTTTTTAAAAGAAAGTGTTTGTATTGGGGACAAATTCTGAAAACACTCACGGGAACATGCATACACTCATCTTTATGAACCCAGGCACATTCTAACATCGTCTAAACATCACCGAAAGGTCAAGAATAAATCTAGATTGATTTCACCACATGGAATCTAATGATCTCTACCGCGTCTCTGCTATATTGAGTTCGTATATTGGGGCCCTGGCCACGTTGACGATCCAAAACGACACGCAAAACTTCGATCGTGCAGGTCTGGCTGCAGCTAGTTGTCCTTGTGCATGTACGTATGCTTGATTATAAAAGGCGATACATTCCCCTTGCTGCCCATGCCATGCCCATAACGGCGTCGACCGAGCAGCGCTACATGCACCTAGGAGTACACAGCATGCATGTGCTCGAGCACCGCCGCGCGCGCCCACTCGACGCAGAACACGTCCACCGGGCTCTCCTCTCCTTCCACCGTCAACTCCTCTTCGTTGTCAGTCACCACGGCGATGCGTCCGGTGGGTGCGCCATCAATACGCACGAGCTCCCGCGATGTAACACGCCGACGAATTAGCCACATGCCTCAAGCCTCCTCGCGTGCGCTGCGCATTCTCCATTCCGAGATGTCAATTGCGGCTACAGTGCCGTCAGCAGACAAAAGGAACAAATTGAAGTACCCGAGGACTAGGAGCGATCGAGCGAGATGATAGATAGCGCCGTCTCACCTTCCTGGCCATGGCTGGCTTCCTCCGATACGAGGGCGACCGCCCGCTCCTGTCTGCGCCGACGCACTGTGCTGTGAAGTGATCCCCACGTACACGTACGTACGTATTCTCCAGCCGCGCGCGTATCCGTAGCATCGGGGGCGGCTTTAGTCATGGCAAGTGGGAAATTATTGTACGTTCTGTATCAATCGAGCGTCGATCGGCTTTGACTTGGAAGCAAGAGATATATTCTAGAATCAAGATACCATTCTCCCAACTCCCAAGCGATCGACCATGCATCTCGACTGACGAGCGGACTTTTTGTTGTCGTCGTTGTTGCTGCTGCTGCTGTTGGGAGGGGACTGACAACTGAACTTGGAACCACACAGGGAATGATTTCCAGTCTCTTAATTTGGTCCTAGTAATCAGGATGACATACTGTACGTGCAACAAGCATATGACAGCCCATGCTGTTTGATGAATGAAGAAGATAGACCCAGCGGATCCGTAGAACTCGGAACGATTTGATGATCCGTCCGTTCCCGGAACTGTGGACGTGCTCCACGGTTCAGAGTATATATGAAATGCACAGCTCTGCGTGCTGCGCTGTGCTGCAGCGGGGCACTGCGTGAAGATGGAAGAGCGCGCCTCGGCGCGGGCAATCAGGCATGGGAACCCCTACTTCGACTCGACCGCCGGCGGATCCACTGCTGGCAAGGCAATAACTCCGTTCGAGATCACCGGCGTGGGACGGCCGGGGAATGAACCGCTAGGGAACAAAAGTTTCAGTCAGGATGGGCTTCAGTCTTCATGATGAGCTATGTTCTATTTTATTTTATTTTTATTTTCTTTTGCTATATGGATGCTTGTCTCGCCAAATGCTCACCTAAGGTGGGCCGGCCTGATAGCGTTTTTGGAACCTTCCGGGGGTTTTGAGAACCATCCCTGTGGTTTTCGGAAGGTTAGAATACACATTATGTTCAGAAGAAAAGGTTAGAATATACATTGATTTTCAAGACATAGATGAATGTTTTTTGAATACTCATTTAACATTTTTCCTAATACACATTGAACATTTTTTAATACATCCTGAACATTTGTTAAATGTACACTGAATATTTTGTGTATATATATAGATGAATGTTTTTCGTATACACATTAAACATTTTTAAATAAACTTAAAGACACGGTGAACTTTTTCAAATATATGTCAAACAGTTTTCCTAAATACGTGATGAATATTTCCTCAAATACGTTGAACCTTTTTTAAGTTACACGTTCAGCATCATTTAAATACATGTGAACAGTATTCAAACACACGATAATTTTTCCATGCATGATGATCATGTTTAGATAAATGATGGACATTTTCTAGTTGCACAGTGAACATTCTTTGTAATATTTTTAACATTTTTAAGATATACGATTGAAAAAATATTAAATAGAAATGTTTTCCATAAGATATGTCTTGATCATTCTTTTAATAATGATGACCATTTTTATAAATACATAGTAAACATTTTCTCTATAGATTAGTAAAATAAAAATATATTTCTTAACTTCTTTTAGACTTTTCCAACAAATATAAAGATAAAAACGAAAATAAAGAACTTAGAAAAACATACAAAACTGTATGCATGTATGTATACACAGTGCCAAAGAATGAAAAACGATATAGAAGTGCAATGGGCCGGCCAGCTAGCGCACAGGGGAACTCTACGTATGTATCGCTTCATGCGAGACAAAGCTGCTCCCATAGCACAACCAACCGATGCCACCAGCCCACCATATATGGTATGTTCTTTGTCAATGTGGTCCTTGCGAGGATGATTTGTAGCGTTTAGGTTTCGTATATGTTGATATGAGTGTCGGAAACGACTGATTTGATAGATCGAGCATCTGGCAACTGGGATGAGAACCTGATTCATGTAACCTTCTCAATGGTCGATATAAATCGCATTTCTTAGGATCCCCTTGGTCCAAATGGATTTGGTGATTTTGTGGCCTAGCACTTTAACCCTATGAACAAAAAACAGTTCAGTATGAGCTAAAGAAACAATTCATTGTATAGCGAAAATATGTTCATCCTATATTAAAATAAATCACTATACAATAGAAAAAAAAGCCAATATCTATTAAAAGATATTGAACATCTATTACACAATTATTTAGTGTGTATTCAAACTATGTTCATTTCTATATTAAAGAACTGTTCATTATGTATTTCAAAATAGTTCACCTTGTATTAAAAAAGAAAAAAGTGCAAAAGTATATAGATTTTTTGAAAACAGAGTCATTTTTTATTATATGGACAAATTTTGGAAACGGGATTATTATTTTTAAAATTATGAAGAAAAGCAATTAAAACATGAATAATCTTTAAAAGACCCAAATATTTTTGGATTGAATAAAAAGTAAAATAAATTGAAATGAAGGAGAAAATTAAAAAACTAGAAAGAACCAAAAAAACTAACAAAAAAGAAACACATAGTAAAACTTAAAAAACAGCGGCAAACGAACATACATCATGCGAAAAGAACTACGGGTGTCAACTAGGATTTGCCAGCTAAAACTCGTTGGGTTGATATCTATATATATCTCTAAGATGATGGTCTTTAATCTTCCGCTAAAGTATAAATTTGGGTTGGGCTTAGCAGGCCTAATTCGTGTGCCATGCTTCTATGCTTGGTATTCCGGCCGCCTGGAGTCCTCCTGCTCTACGGCAAATCCTATATAGCGCTTATGGTGCCGATTGCAGTTCATTCTACAAACCGGCGCACACGCGGTTACGTTTTTTTATACAGTTTTTCTGTTTTAAGACTACAAAATGGTGCAGAGTGCAGGCGAAAGGTTCTATCCACGATCTCTATGCTGCGAGTGAACTACACTAACCACTACCCCTTCTTGACGCTTGTGTATAGCTACTTCCTTTACAACATTTCTACGTATAGGAAACGAGCCCTATGTTTTCTAATTTTCTTTTTTTTTTCTTAAATTTATGAACATTTTAAAGTCAACTTTTTTTTCAAAATTGATGAACTTTTTTTAACTTCCATAAAAATGTCAAGTTTCATGATTTTTTTCAAATTCAATTAACATTTTTCGAAAATCAATAAACTTTTTTCAGTGAACGTTTTTCATTTTTGGTGAACTTTTTTTAAGAATCAATGAACTTTTTCCAAATTGATGAACGTTTTTCAACATCGATGATTTTTTCTAAAGTTTATGGATTTTTCTCCAAATTCGATGGTTTTTATTTCGAAATTGATGAACTTTATTCAAATTTGTGCACATTTAATCAAAATCGCTGAATATGTTTTCAATATCAATGATTTCTTTAAGATGTCATGAACTTTTTTCAAATGTTATGATGTTTTTTCTAATTTGTGAACATTTTTTTTGTTTTTCAAATGTTTAAACTTTCTTGAAAAGTCAATAGTCAACTGTTTCAGAAGTCAACGGCCTACTGGCCGTACCAGTTGAACCAGCGACATGTCGAAACGGCAAGCGAGCTGAGGCCGGCCCATAGCGTGTGCGCGTGAGCGCTCTAGCGCCACGAGCATCATATAGGAGGTCCCCCCGTTCTACAGTACACAATGTGAAGACCACGAAAGCCGAAATCACTAATCGAGAAGTACTCATTGTAAAGATCACTCCCACGTTTTCAGGTTGCGACAAGTCGTGCGCTGCATGTGCGCCACTTGTCGCAACCTGAGAGTTTTCCCTTTTTTCATAGATCCGTTTATTCAAAATGTTTTATCACTTATAAACCTTGCGTCCAAATCTCGAACCGTTCTCACCGTTGGATTCCTCACGTTCAGATCTTCAAAAAGATCCCATGTTGATAGGTTTTAATGAACTTTTTTTCACGAAAAAACCGGATGGAAAACCGAATCGGGAGCACGATTTTTTTCCTTTCCGAAAAAGGCACGCCCGTGACTCTCGCGAAATCACAACCGTGCCTCTCACGGAAGCAAAAAACCGCGCCTCTCGCAGAAGGAAAAGAAAAAGAGAAAACGTGTTTTTTCGTCTCCGAGGAGGCACGGCCATGCCTCTCACGAAAGCACAACTATGTCGCTCGCGGAAGCAAAACAGTGCCTCTCACGAAAGGAAAAAAAAACGCGTTTTTTCTCGTATCTGAGAGGCACGGCCGTGCCTCTCGCGAAAGCACAACGTTGCCTCTCACGGAAGCAAAACCGTGCCTCTCGCGGAATGAAAAAACAAAAAACGTGTTTTTTTTCGTTTCTGAGAGGCACGGCTGTGCCTCTTGCAAAAAGCACAATTGTGCCTCTCACGGAAGCAAAGCTGTGCCTCTCGCGGAAGAGAAAAAAACAGAAAAAGCATTTTTTTGTCTCTGAGACCGTGACTCTCGCGAAAGCAAAACCGCGTCTCCCGCGGAAGCAAAACCGTGACTCTCGGGAAAGAAAGAAAAAAGAAAACATGTTTTTTCGCGAAAAAAAATTCAAATCTTTTTATCCAAAAGCTAAGGAAGACTGGTGAAAAACCGAAACATAGAAAATCCCCGGGAAAAACCGTTTAAAAAGCCAAAAACGCGTATGAAAAAAAAAATCATGAAGGAGCGTCCAGAGCGCGACACGTGGCGGGCGTCTGAGAGCGCTCCAAGTGGCGCTGGCGAGCGCTCGTCAACTAGTTGCTTTCATGAAACTTGGAGGTCGTTCGCATTGGACCAGTCCACTTGACAGTTTCGGTCCATATTTATAGGCATCAGACAATTCTTCTATGGGAAAGCACAAAGCGGATGCGCAGGACCAAGCGACTTTTTTTATGGACACAACCGACTTTTGAGTAGGTTACTTTAAGAAAAACTACCAACTAAAGAAATTTAATAAAATGCTCACGGATTATAAAATTATTTCAAAACTTTACCGATGTTCACAATCTAAAATTTGTAATGGATTGAAAATTATCGTAAAATAATATTATATAATTTTAAAAAAGTGTACACAAATTAACAATTGCTTCAGAAAGTATAAAAATGTTGATAAATTTATAAAATTTTCACAATTTTAAAAGGTGGTTCATAATTTTAAAACTGCAGAAAAACTTTGTGAATTTCAATATATTTGCAAGATTTTTGAAAATTTTAGGAATATGAAAAATCTTCAAGAATTCGATAAGCTATTCACAAAATCAAATAAATGTGCCAGAATTTTTAGAACAATCTATGTGAATTATGAAAAATAAGAAGAAGAAAGGACCAAAGAAAATTAAACAAGAAAAAATATATGAAGAAAACAGAACATGAAATATCAGAAGAAAACGGGTAGAGGAAAAAACAGAAAAAGAAAAGAAAAAGGCAAGCAATGCCTTACCTTTTTTTGAGTTGAGAGCAGAGCCTTCCTTAATTTGAAGAAACACTCGGATATACCAACCCAATAGAACGCGTGGACTGTGCATTTGATCGACCACCATGCAACACGAGCTGAATAGGAAATGCAATCCATGCGTGTGCGTGCAACCACATAATATAAGCGTCAGGAAATACAGAACGACTAACTAATGGGGGCACGCAATTTTGTTGGACGTGGGAGTGCTCGAGCGCTTGACGTGGAGAACCGCAGTGCCGCCACTTATCGCACTTCCCGCATCGAAACTGGTTTTTCGGGGTTTTTATTTCTCGTTTCCGGTTTTGGGGGGTTTTAGTTTGATTTTTAGTTTTTTTTGCTCTATTTTTGGTTTTTTGTTTTCCCTGCTTTTGTCATCAACCCCGTGTGAAGCACATGTTCCTTCAGGAAGCATGGATGTCTTCGTATCTGCTTTCTCGTGCGAGCACAGGTTAGATTGCACATAGTGAGCCGCATGTTTGTATTCGTTGGGAGCAGACATTGGAAACATGCATGTTAGTGTGTAAGACAATAGATTTAGGGGAAAACCGGCACAACCCTTTAGGGGTGGCCTATCACATATATATAATGAGTAGGATACAACGTTACAATATACATGTATGTATACGGAGGTTATACAGTCTAACACCCTCCCTCAATCTTAGCCACTTCATAAAGAATCTAGAAGGGTAAGATTGCGCCGGCAAGCCTCAAATTGTGATAAAGGTAATGACTTGGTGAAGATGTCAGCAAATTGATCCTTGGAAGAGATGAACCTGATCTGGAGTTGCTTCTGAGAGACACGTTCACGCACAATGTGATAGTCAACTTCAATGTGTTTCGTTCAGACATGAAATACTGGATTTGCAAAGAGGTATGTAGCATCGATTTTATCACACCAAATGACAGGAGACTGTGATTGAGATATACCCAATTCCTGAAGCAAAGACTGTACCCAGATAAGATCCGCAGTGGCATTGGCGACAACCTTATACTCAGCCTCAGTACTACTACGTGAGATAGTGGCCTGTTTCCGAGCACTCCAGGCGATCAGATTAGAGCCAAAGAACACATCATAACCCCCTGTAGATCGCCTGTCATTCGGACTGCCAGCCCAATCCGCATCAGAGTATGCCGAGAGATATCCAGAGGAGGTCGGTCAAATATGCAAGCCGTGAGACACCGTGAATCGAATGTAGCGCAAAATGCGCTTAACAGCAGTCCAATGAGTGTCATGGGGTAACTGCAGATACTGGCAAACTCGATTGACAACAAAAGAAATGCCCTGCCGTGTAATCATCAAGTACTGAAGGCCACCAACAATACTCCTATACTCCGTCGCTTCAGAAGAAGACAGAAGCTCACCATCAACAGCAGTGATCTTGTCAGTGGTAGACATCGGTGTAGTCGTCGGTTTGCACTTAAGCATCCCAGACCGCTGCAACAAATCCAAGGAGTACTTCTTCTGCGTCATAACAAGACCATCAACCCGAGAAGTAACCTCCACACCAAGGAAGTAGTGAAGGTTCCCAAGGCCCTTGACCGCAAAATCAGCACCAAGAGATCGAACAAGAGCAGTAGCAGCCGACTGAGAGGAGCTGGCAAGAATAATATCATTCACATAAACCAACAAGTACATAGTAACCTCAGGCTTCTGTAGAAGAAATAGTGAGGAGTCAGCAGTCGACGATGCAAAACCATGAGCACGAAGGGCCATTGCAAGACGAGCATACCATGCACGGGGAGCCTCCTTCAGACCATAAAGTGCCTTGGACAGACGACAGAGATGATCAGGACGATCTGGATCAGAAAAACCCGGAGGCTGGCCAATATAGACCTCCTCCTCCAACACACCATGGAGAAAGGCATTTTGTACATCAAGCTGACGAAGAAACCAACCTCGAGTAACAACAAGAGAGAGAAGAAGCCTGATGGTAGTAGGCTTAACCACTAGACTGAAGGTGTCTTCATACTCAAGACCATAACGCTGCCGAAAACCGCGAGCAACAGGACGAGCTTTGTAGCGCTCAATGGACCCATCAGAATGCTTCTTCACTTTGAAAACCCACTTGGAGTCAATGACATTAACCCGCGATGGTGGAGGAACAAGAGTCCATGTCTTGTTGCGAATAAGAGCTTGATACTCCTGCTCCATGGCTTCTCTCCAATGAGGAATGCGCATAGCAGCTTGATACGTGCGCGGCTCAGAGGAGGGATCCGCAAGCGCAGTAGTCATGCATGCAGCCAATCAAGCAACAGTACCATCATGACGCTGCTTAGGCTGAAAGATACCACTGCGACTGCGTGTATGTGGATGCAGCACAACAGCAGGAGCCAGCGAAGTCGAGGACAACGATGGAGCGGTGCTAGAGGATCCAGAGCAACAGTACTGGACGAGGGCGATGGGGGCGTCGCGGTCGGCGAAGGACCAGGCGACGCCTCAAGGGAGCCGATGCAAGGCGGCTCCGGGCTGCATGGCGCTGAAGCCGGCCCGGGCGAGGCCGGCCCCGATGATGATGGCCCAGACACCGTAGGCGAGACAAGGGCGGGCGAGGCTGACCCAGTTGCCGTTGGTGACGAGGCGGGGGCGGGGGAGGCCGACCCAGACGCTGTTGGCATGACCGGGGTCGCGGGCCGAGGCTGCGGTGATGCCAGCCCACAAGCCAGAGGCGACGAAGCGGGCGACAGGACCATGGCATCGATCGGTCGTGCGTGGGCATGGGTACCGAGGCCATGCAGTGGCGCCATATGATCGTTGTGCACAGCTGATGGTGCCGACGAGGAAGGCGATGACGATGAAGGAGGCGATGGTGCTTCTAAAATCTCCAAACGAGCCCCACGACCAGTGCCTGCACCATGATTAGGCAACAATATAGGAGAATATGCAACATCATCAAATTGGTCAGAAGCAACAGAGGATTGAATGCGCTCGCCTTTCCCACTACCTCACAATAAGTGCGCACGTACCCGCGCAATAACTGCACGGGGAAGAGCAACCGACTTGCGGACGTCGCAATAAATCCGTGCGCGTGGGCCAAGGGCACGCGCGGCGGCCCAAAGATGTCGCCCGGTCCGTCCACGCGCGGCTGTCGAGCCCTCCGACTTCCGGGCACCACGTGGAGCCCGCGTGAAGCCTGAGGGATTGCCCCAAGATTCGATGGACTCCTCGGTTTCCCGCCACTACCGGGATGCCGCGATCCGGTTTCCAAAAACCGGCACACAGTGGGTGTTGCCAGACCCGGCGCTCCCAGGATTTGCCTTTTCAAAGGGGGAAACTGCGAAGGCCCTCCCATCCGAAGACGGCGGACCTTCACAACTTTGGGGACTACTGTCGGGGGGATGAACCCCGGGCAGGCAACGGAACCCGGATCCTTTTCAAAAACAACAGGGCCGGCATCGCCCCTCAAGCCGATGCGCACTTGGCTGGGTCGCTCGACCCGGCCAGGCCCCTCGACTCGACCTCGACAACCAGCACAAGACAGCCGAGCCCGACACGCCAAGACTTCCCCAACAAGCAAGCTCCACCCTTGGCGTGTTCCTCAACCCAGCCACGGGTCAGCTCTCGTCCCATTCAGGTCGTACGATGGGACGAGTCCTCATCAACCAATGACCGAGGCAACAGTGCTCTGCCCATGCCTCTGGTCAGCTGGAGCGTGGCAACAGTGTGTTGGAAATATGCCCTAGAGGCAATAATAAAAGTATTATTATATTTCAATGTTCATGATAATTGTCTTTTGTTCATGCTATAACTGTGTTATCCGGAAATCATAATACACGTGTGAACACTTAGACCCCAATATGTCCCTAGTGAGCCTCTAGTTGACTAGCCCGTTGTGATCAATGGATGGTCATGGTTTCCTGACTATGGACATTGGATGTCGTTGATAACGGGATCACATCATTAGGAGAATGATGTGATGGACAAGACCCAATCATAAGCTTAGCATAAAAGATCGTATAGTTCGTTTGCTAGAAGCTTTGCCAATGTCAAGTATCTATTCCTTCGACCATGAGATCGTGTAACTCCCGGTTGCCGTAGGAGTGCCTTGGGTGTATCAAACGTCACAACGTAACTGGGTGACTATAAAGGTGCATTACAGGTATCTCCGAAAGTATCTGTTGGGTTGACATGGATCGAGATCGATTTGTCACTCCGTATGACGGAGAGGTATCTCTGGGCCCACTCGGTAATGCATCATCATAATGAGCTCAATGTGACCAAGGTGTTGGCCACGGGATCATGCATTACGGATGAGTAAAGTGACTTGCGATACGAGACCGAACGAGGTATTGGGATACCGACGATCGAGTCTCGGGCAAGTAACGCATCCGATTGACAAAGGAATTGCATACGGGTTTGATAGAATCCTCGACATCGTGGTTCAACCGATGAAATCATCGAGGAGCATGTGGGAGCCAACATGGGTATCCAGATCCCGCTGTTGGTTATTGCCCGAGAGTCGTCTCGGTCATGTCTGCGTGTCTCCGAACCCGTAGGGTCTACACACTAAGGTTCGGTGGCGCTAGGGTTAGTAGGAAGACTAGTATGTGAATACGAATGTTGTTCGAGTCCGGATGAGATCCGGACGTCACGAGGAGTTCGGAAGGGTCCGGAGGTAAAGAATAATATATAGGAAGTGGTGTTTCGCCATCGGGAAAGTTTCGGGGTACTGGCAAAATCTGGGACCACCGGAAGGGTCCCGGGGTCCACCGGTGGGGCCACCCATCCGGAGGGCCCCATGGGCCATAGGGGAAGGAACCAGCCCACAGGGGCTGGTGCGCCCCAGGCCCACCCCGCGCCTAGGGTTGAAACCCTAGGGGTGAAGCGCCCACCGGCTTGGGGCACTCCACCCCTTGGCCGCCGCCCCTTGAGATTGGATCTCTAGGGGCCGCCACCGGGGCCTATATAAAGGGGGAGGGGGCTGCTGTACACATCTCCCAAGGCGCAGCCCTCCCTCCCAACACATCTCCTCCTCCGTAGAGCTCGTGAAGCCTGCCGAACACTGCTTCACCACCATCACCACGCCGTCGTCTTTGCCGGTGGTGCTGTCTTCCTCAACCTCTCCTTCCCCTTGCTGGATCAAGAAGGAGGAGACGTCGCTCGTCCCGTCACGTGTGTTGAACGCGGAGGTGCTGTCCGTTCAGACTTGGCATCGGTGATCTGAATCACGTTCGAGTACGACTCCATCATCACCTTGCAAGCTTCGCACGCGATCTACAAGTGGTATGTAGATGCAATCTCTCTCGTTACTCGTTGCTTAGATGAACTCATAGATGGATCTTGGTGAAACCGTAGGAAAAATTTTAATTTTCTGCAACGCTCCCCAACAAAGGCATCATGAGCTAGGTCTATGCGTAGTTCTCTATTGCACGAGTAGAACACAATTTGTTGTGGGCGTTGATCTTGTCATCTTACTTGCCCTACTAGTCTTTTCTTGCTCAACGGTATTGTGGGATGAAGCGGCCCGGACCAACCTTACGTGCGCTTCGTGAGACCGGTTCCACCGATTGACATGCACTAGTTGCATAAGGTGGCTGGCGGTGTCTGTCTCTCCCACTTTAGTTGCAGCGGATTCGATGAACAGGGCCCTTATGAAGGGTAAATAGAAGTTGACAAAATCACGTTGTGGTGATTCGTAGGTAAGAAAACGTTCTTGCTAGAACCCAATCGCAGCCACGTAAAAGATGCAACAACAACTAGAGGACGCCTAACTTGTTTTTGCAGCGATTGATCATGTGATGTGATATGGCGAAGTTGTGATGAATGATGAATTGTGATGTATGAGATCATGTTCTTGTAATAGGATTCACGACTTGCATGTCGATGAGTATGACAACCGGCAGAGCCATAGGAGTTGTCTTTATTATTTTGTATGACCTGCGTGTCATTGAAGAACGCCATGTAAACTACTTTACTTCATTACTAAACGCGTTAGTCATAGAAGTAGAAGTAGTCGTTAGCGTGACAACTTCATGAAGACACGATGATGGAGATCATGATGATGGAGATCATGGTGTCAAGCCGGTGACAAGATGATCATGGAGCCCCGAAGATGGAGATCAATGGAGCTTGATGATATTGGCCATATCATGTCACAACTATATAATTGCATGTGATGTTTATTATGCTTTTACATCTTGTTTACTTAGGACGACGGTAGTAAATAAGATGATCCTTATAAAATTTCAAGAAGTGTTCTCCCTAACGTGCACCGTTGCTACAGTTCGTCGTTTCTAAGCACCACGTGATGATCGGGTGTGATGGATCCTTACGTTCACATACAACGGGTGTAAGACAGTTTTACACAGCAAAAACACTTAGGGATAACTTGACGAGCCTAGCATGTGCAGACATGGCCTCGGAACACGGAGACCGAAAGGTCGAGCACGAGTCGTATGAAAGATACGATCAACATGAAGATGTTCACCGATGATGACTAGTCCGTCTCACGTGATGATCGGACACGGGCTAGTCGACTCGGATCGTGTAACACTTAGATGACTAGAGGGATGTCTAATCTAAGTGGGAGTTCATAATTTTGATTAAGAACTTTATTATCATGAACTTAGTCTAAAACCTTTGCAAATATGTCTTGTATATCAATGGCCAACGCTAATGTCAACATGAACTTCAACGCTTCCTAGAGAAAACCAAGCTGAAAGATGATGGCAGCAACTATACGGATCGGGTCCGAACCCGAGGATCATCCTCATAGCTGCCAAGAAACAAGATGTCCTAGAAGCACCGTTAGGTGACCCACTGTTCTCCCAAAGATTTGCAAGACGATTTGAACGTCTGGCGGACTCGCTCGATGATTACTCCCTCGTTCAAGGTGCGGCATGCTCTACAGCTTAGAACCGGGCTCCAAAAGCGTTTTGAGCATCACGGAGCATATGAGATGTTCAAGAGCTGAAACTAGTTTTCCAAGCTCATGCCCGGTCGAGAGATATGATGTCTCGACAAGTTCTACAGATTGTAAGATGGAGGAAAACAGTTACAAGGTGAGCACATCCTCAAGAAGTCTGGGTTGCACAACCGTATGACCCAGTGAACATAAACCTCCCGATGAGGCGGTCATTGACAGAATCCTCGATCGCTCCCACCAAGCTACAAGAGCTTTGTGATGAACTACAACATGCGGGGATGGTAAAGACCATTCTGAAGTGTTCTCGATCTTTGAGGTCGCAGAGGCTGAAATCAAAAGGAACATCAAGTGTTGATGGTCAATAAGACCACTAAGTTCAAGAAAGGCAAGGGTAAAAGAACTTCAAGAAGGACGGCAAGGATGTTGCCGCGCCCGTAAGTCTGCTTGGGAAGAAGTCAAAGAATGGACCCAAGCCCGAGACCGAGTGCTTTTATTGCAAGGGAAGGGTCATTTGAAGCGGAACTGCCCCAAATACTTAGCGGATAAGAAGGCCGGCAACACCAAAGGTATATTTGATATACATGTAATTGATGTGTACCTTACCAAGACTCGTAGTAACTCCCGGGTATTTGATACGGTGCCGTTGCTCATATTTGTAACTCACAGCAGGAGCTGCGGAATAAACGGAGATCGGCGAAGGGCGAGGTGACGATCTTGCGTCGGGAATGGTTCCGAGTCGATGTGATCGCCGTCGACACGCTGCCTCTACATTTACCTACGGATTAGTTTTAAACCTCAATAATTGTTATTTAGTGCCAAGTTTGAGCATGAACATTGTATCCGGATCTCGTTTGATACGAGATGGCTACTCATTTAAGTCTGAGAATAATGGTTGTTCGATTTATATGAGAGATATGTTTTATGGTCATGCTCCGATGGTCAATGGTTTATTCTTAATGAATCTCGAGCGTAATATTACACATGTTCATAGTGTGGATGCAAAAGATGTAAAGTTGATAACGATAGTCCCACATATTTGTGGCACTTGCCGCCTTGGTCACATTGGTGTCAAGCGCATGAAGAAGCTCCATGCTGATGGACTTTTAGAGTCTCTTGATTATGAATCGTTTGACACATGCGAACCTTGCCTCTTAGGCAAAATGACCAAGACTCCGTTCTCGGAACAATGGAGCGAGCAACCAACTTGTTGGAAATCATACATACCGATGTAAAAGCGGTCCAATGAGCGTTGAGGCTCATGGAGGATATCGTTATGTTCTCACTCTCACTGATGACTTGAGTAGATATGGGTATGTCTACTTAATGAAACACAAGTCTGAGACCTTTGAAAAGTTCAAGGAATTTCAGAGTGAGGTGGAGAATCAACGTGACCGAAAGATAAAGTTCCTACGATCAGATCGTGGAGGAGAATATTTAAGTCACGAATTTGGCACACACTTAAGAAAATGTGGAATCGTTTCACAACTCACGCCGCTGGAACACCTCAAATAAACGGTGTGTCCGAACGTCGTGTCGCACTCTATTGGATATGGTGCGGTCTATGATGTCTCTTACCGATTTACCATCGTCATTTTGGGGATACGCTCTAGAGACAGCTACATTCACTTTAAATAGGGCACCGTCTAAATCCGTTGAGACGACACCGTATGAATTATGGTTTGGGAAGAAACCTAAGCTGTCGTTTCTGAAAGTTTGGGGATGCGATGCTTATGTCAAGAAACTTCAACCCGAAAAGCTCGAACCCAAGTCGGAAAAATGCGTATTCATAGGATACCCTAAGGAAACTGTCGGGTATACCTTCTACTTAAGGTCCAAGGCAAAGTCTTTGTTGCCAAGAACGGATGCTTTCTAGAGAAAGAGTTTCTCTCGAAAGAAGTAAGTGGGAGGAAAGTAGAACTCGATGAAGTACTACCTCTCGAACGGGAAAGTGGTGCCGCGCAGGAAACCGTTCCTGTAATGCCCACACCCACTGAAGAGGAAATCATTGATGATGATCAAGATACTTGGATCAAGTTACTCTCGAACTTCAAGGTCCACAAGGACACGCTCCGCACTGAGTGGTACGGCAACCTGTCATGGAAATCATGTTGCTAGACAACAATGAACCTTCGAACTATGAAGAAGCAATGGCGGGCCCGGATTCCAACAAATGGCTTGAGGCCATGAAATCCGAGATAGAATCCATGTATGAAAACAAAGTATGGACTTTGACAGACTTGCCCGATGATCGGCGAGCGATAGAAAACAAATGGATTTTTAAGAAGAAGACGGACGCGGATGGTAATGTTACCATATATAAAGCTCGACTTGTCGCTAAGGGTTATCGACAAGTTCAAGGGATTGACTACGACGAGACATTCTCTCCCGTAGCGAAGCTTAAGTCCGTCCGAATCATGTTAGCAATTGCCGCATACTATGATTATGAGATATGGCAGATGGGCATCAAAACGGCATTCCTTAACGGACATCTTAAGGAAGAGCTGTATATGATGCAGCGGAAGGTTTTGTCGATCCTCGTAACGCTAACAAAGTATGCAAGCTCCAATGATCCATTTATGGAC
Organism: Aegilops speltoides; assembly: GCA_021437245.1. Taxonomy (NCBI): domain Eukaryota; kingdom Viridiplantae; phylum Streptophyta; class Magnoliopsida; order Poales; family Poaceae; genus Aegilops; species Aegilops speltoides. Next base: position 345,756,165 of record CM038145.1, on the reverse strand, counting down.
TGGTGCAAGCATCTCGGAGTTGGAACATTCGCTTTGATGAGATGATCAAAGCGTTTGGGTTTACGAGACTTATGGAGAAGCTGCGTTTACAAGAAAGTGAGTGGGAGCTCAGTAGCATTTCTCCTATTATATGTAGATGACATACTCTTGATGGGAAATGATACAAAACTTCGGACAGCATTAAGGCCTACTTGAACAAGTGTTTTTCAATGAAGGACCTTGGAGAAGCTGCTTATATATTAGGCATCAAGATCTATAGGATAGATCGAGACGCCTCATAGGTCTTTCACAAAGCACATACCTTGATAAGATTTTGAAGAGGTTCAAAATGGATCAGTCCAAGAAGGGTTCTTGCCTATGTTACAAGGTGTGAAATTGAGCTCAGCTCGACCACCCACCACGACAAAAGATAAAGAAGAGATGAGTGTCATCCCTATGCTTCAGCCATAGGATCTATTATGTATGCCATGCTGTGTACTGACCGATGTAAACCTTGCCGTAAGTTTGGTTGCAAGATACCAAAGTAATCCCGCAAGGAACACCGGACAGCGGTCAAGAATATCCTGAAGTACCGAAAAGGACAAAGGACATGTTTCGTTTATGGAGGAGACGAAGAGCTCGTCAGTAAGGGTTACGCCGACGCTTAGCCGACTCGGATCTGGATGACTCTAAGTCACAAACCGGATACGTGTATATGTTGAATGGTGGAGCAATGGCTGGTGCAACACAAGCGAGCGTCGTGGCGGGATCCACGTGTGAAGCGGAGTACATGGCAGCCTCGGAGGCAGCACATGAAGCAATTTGGGTGAAGGAGTTCATCACCGACCTAGGAGTCATACCCAATGCGTCGGGCCGATCAAACTCTTCTGTGACAACACCGGAGCTATTGCCCTTGCAAAGGAGCCAGGTTTCACAAGAAGACCAGCACATCAAGCGTCGTTTCAACTCCATCCGTGAAAATGTTCAAGATGGAGACATAGAGATTTGCAAAGTGCACACGGATCTGAATGTCGCAGATCCGCTGACTAAACCTCTCTCGCGTGCAAAACATGATCAACACCGAACTCTATGGGTGTTCGATTCATCACAATGTAACTAGATTGGTGACTCTAGTGCAAGTGGGAGATCTGTTGGAAATATGCCCTAGAGGCAATAATAAAAGGATTATTATATTTCAATGTTCATGATAATTGTCTTTTGTTCATGCTATAAATGTATTATCCGGAAATCGTAATACACGTGTGAACACTTAGACCCAATGAGTCCCTAGTGAGCCTCTAGTTGACTAGCTCGTTGATCAATAGATAGTCATGGTTTCCTGACTATGGACATTGGATGTCGTTGATAACGGGATCACATCATTAGGAGAATGATGTGATGGACAAGACCCAATCATAAGCATAGCATAAAAGATCGGATAGTTCGTTTGCTAGAAGCTTTGCCAATGTCAAGTATCTATTCCTTCGACCATGAGATCGTGTAACTCCGGTTACCGTAGGAGTGCCTTGGCTGTATCAAACGTCACAACGAATCGGGTGACTATAAAGGTGCATTACGGTATCTCCGAAAGTATCTGTTGGGTTGACACGGATCGAGACTGGGATTTGTCACTCCGTATGACGGAGAGGTATCTCTGGGCCCACTCGGTAATGCATCATCATAATGAGCTCAATGTGACCAAGGTGTTGGTCACGGGATCATGTATTACGGAACCCGGATCCTTTTCAAAAACAACAGGGCCGGCATCGCCCCTCAAGCCGATGCGCACTTGGCTGGGTCGCTCGACCCGGCCAGGCCCCTCGACTCGACCTCGACAACCAGCACAAGACAGCCGAGCCCGACACGCCAAGACTTCCCCAACAAGCAAGCTCCACCCTTGGCGTGTTCCTCAACCCAGCCACGGGTCAGCTCTCGTCCCATTCAGGTCGTACGATGGGGCGAGTCCTCATCAACCAATGACCGAGGCAACAGTGCTTTCGCCCATGCCTCCAGTCACCGAGGGCGTGGCAAGCAGTGTGTTGGAAATATGCCCTAGAGGCAATAATAAAAGTATTATTATATTTCAATGTTCATGATAATTGTCTTTTGTTCATGCTATAAGCGTGTTATCCGAAATCATAATACACGTGTGAACACTTAGACCCCAATATGTCCCTAGTGAGCCTCTAGTTGACTAGCCCGTTGTGATCAATGGATGGTCATGGTTTCCTGACTATGGACATTGGATGTCGTTGATAACGGGATCACATCATTAGGAGAATGATGTGATGGACAAGACCCAATCATAAGCTTAGCATAAAAGATCGTATAGTTCGTTTGCTAGAAGCTTTGCCAATGTCAAGTATCTATTCCTTCGACCATGAGATCGTGTAACTCCCGGTTGCCGTAGGAGTGCCTTGGGTGTATCAAACGTCACAACGTAACGGGTGACTATAAAGGTGCATTACGGTATCTCCGAAAGTATCATTGGGTTGACATGGATCGAGATCGATTTGTCACTCCGTATGACGGAGAGGTATCTCTGGCCCACTCGGTAATGCATCATCATAATGAGCTCAATGTGACCAAGGTGTTGGCCACGGGATCATGCATTACGGTACGAGTAAAGTGACTTGCCGGTAACGAGACTGAACGAGGTATTGGGATACCGACGATCGAGTCTCGGGCAAGTAACGTATCGATTGACAAAGGAATTGCATACGTGGTTTGATAGAATCCTCGACATCGTGGTTCAACCGATGAAATCATCGAGGAGCATGTGGGAGCCAACATGGGTATCCAGATCCCGCTGTTGGTTATTGCCCGAGAGTCGTCTCGGTCATGTCTGCGTGTCTCCGAACCCGTGAGGGTCTACACACTAAGGTTCGGTGGCGCTAGGGTTAGTAGGAAGACTAGTATGTGAATACGAATGTTGTTGAGTCCGGATGAGATCCCGGACGTCACGAGGAGTTCGGAAGGGTCCGGAGGTAAAGAATAATATATAGGAAGTGGTGTTTCGCCATCGGGAAAGTTTCGGGGTTACTGGGCAAAGTCATCGGACCACCGGAAGGGTCCCGGGGGTCCACCGGGTGGGGCCACCCATCCCGGAGGGCCCCATGGGCCATAGGGGGAAGGGAACCAGCCCACAGGGGGCTGGTGCGCCCCCCTAGGCCCACCCCTAGCCTAGGGTTGAAACCCTAGGGGTGGGCGCCCCACCGGCTTGGGGCACTCCACCCCTGGCCGCCGCCCCCCTGAGATTGGATCTCTAGGGGCCGCCACCACAGGGGCCTATATAAAGGGGGGGAGGGGCTGCTGTACACATCTCCCAAGGCGCAGCCCTCCCTCCCAACACATCTCCTCCTCCGTGAGCTCTCGTGAAGCCTGCCGGAGCACTTGCTTCACCACCATCACCACGCCGTCGTCTTTGCCGGTGGTGCTCTTGTCTTCCTCAACCTCTCCTTCCCCTTGCTGGATCAAGAAGGAGGAGACGTCGCCGTCCCGTGACGTGTGTTGAACGCGGAGGTGCTGTCCGCTTCAGCACTTGGCATCGGTGATCTGAATCACGTTCGAGTGCGACTCCATCATCACCTTGCAAGCTTCCGCCTGCGCGATCTACAAGTGGTATGTAGATGCAATCTCTCTCTCGTTACTCGTTGCTTAGATGAACTCATAGATGGATCTTGGTGAAACCGTAGGAAAATTTTTAATTTTCTGCAACGTTCCCCTACACAGTGCCCCTCACCTGCCCACTGACCAGGGCCAGTGTGGCAACAGTGCCCCCATCGTCACCACTGACGCCATCAAGCGGCGACCTGACAGAGCGCCACTGTACGCGACTCAACTCGGCACTCCCTGACGATCGACAAGACGGCGCACCGTCCCCCTAGGCACGTGGGGCCCGCACCTAGGGGAACCCGGCAAACCACAGGCACCCGGCGGGTCCCAGCCCGGGTCCCCAGACGCTGACGACCCGTCCCTACGGCCTTGTAACATTACCATTGTACCCCTGAGGGGTTGGCCTATAAAACCCCCAGGAGCCCTCACGCATACGGGCAAGCAAGCGTAGAGAAGCAGTAAGCACACAGGAACTAGCCACTGATCAGTAGAACACACCTAGGGAGAAGGAACAGCCTAAGCCTTCGCCAGTCTTCCTTCTTCCTCCATACGGCTCTAGGAGCAACCTTGTACTATTGCATATCAACCACACTCGGCAGGACTAGGGGTGTTATCTCTCCGGAGAGCCCCGAACCTGGGTATGTCTTGCGTCCCGCGCTCTCTCATGCCAACCCCACCTCTGGAGCCCACCAGTGCCCTTGAGCCTCCTCCTCTCTTTAGCCATCCCATGGCATCTGCCGTGCGTCCACCACGACACCCTGTCACAGCCGCCCGCTAAGAAGAATGTCCCTCGTGCCCCGATCCTTAATAAAAAGATCAAAAGGATGAAATTCACAAAGCACATTATTATCACGTGTGAGTTTAGGAACTGAAAGAAGATTATGTGTCACAGTAAGAACATTGCGAAGCTGAAGACTCCTATTTGCATGACTAGTGAGAAGAGATGCTTGACCAATATGAGAGATGTGCATACCTTCTCCATTGGCAGTGTGGATCTTGTCGGAGCCATGATAGGGTTCACGAGTGTGAAGCGTCCCCATCTCGCTCGTTAGGTGCTCTGTCGCCCCTGAGTCCATGTACCAGTGGGGATCGATGGAGTAGGACTGAGTATGTCCTTGTTGCTTCTGCGGCGCCGGACGATCAGCCATAGCAACCTGATGGGCAAAGTTGTGTGTGTCCTTGGCATCGTTGCCAAGACCAAGAAAACACCGTTGGAAGCGTTTGTGACACTTGGAGGCCCAGTGCCCCTCAATGCCACACAACTGACACACGCGCCGACCACTAGTCCCTGGTAGGGTGGCGGACCGGGTGGAGCCGAGGATGACGAAGGCGATGCAGGGGGCGGCGCCTTGGACGAGTTGCGGCCACCCTTGGTGGCGGCATTTGCGGAGAGGGGGCCATGACTGGCCTTGGCGCGGTGCACCTCGACACGTTGTTCGGTGAGGTGGAGGCGATGAAGGAAATATGCCCTAGAGGCAATAATAAAATTATTATTTATTTCCTTATATCATGATAAATGTTTATTATTCATGCTAGAATTGTATTAACCGGAAACATAATACATGTGTGAATAGATAGACAAACAGAGTGTCACTAGTATGCCTCTACTTGACTAGCTTGTTAATCAAAGATGGTTATGTTTCCTAACCATGGACAATGAGTTGTTATTTGATTAACGGGATCACATCATTAGTTGAATGATTTGATTGACATGACCCATTCCGTTAGCTTAGCACCCGATCGTTTAGTATGTTGCTATTGCTTTCTTCATGACTTATACATGTTCCTATGACTATGAGATTATGCAACTCCCGTTTACCAGAGGAACACTTTGTGTGCTACCAAACGTCACAACGTAACTGGGTGATTATAAAGGTGCTCTACAGGTGTCTCCAAAGGTACTTGTTGGGTTGGCGTATTTCGAGATTAAGATTTGTCACTCCGAATGTCGGAGAGGTATCTCTGGGCCCTCTTGGTAATGCACATCACTTAAGCCTTGCAAGCATTGCAACTAACGAGTTAGTTACAAGATGATGTATTACGGAACGAGTAAAGAGACTTGCTGATAATGAGATTGAACTAGGTATTGGATACCGACGATCGAATCTTGGGCAAGTAACATACCGATGACAAAGGGAACAATGTATGTTGTTATGCGGTCTGACTGATAAAGATCTTCGTAGAATATGTAGGAACCAATATGGGTATCCAGGTCCCGCTATTGGTTATTGACCGGAGACGTGTCTCGGTCATGTCTACATTGTTCTCGAACCGTAGGGTCCGCACGCTTAAAGTTACGATGACAGTTTCTTTATGAGTTTATGTATTTTGATGTACCGAAAGTTGTTCGGAGTCCCGGATGTGATCACGGACATGACAGGAGTCTCGAAATGGTCGCGACATAAAGATTGATATATTGGACGACTATATTCGGACACCGGAATTGTTCCGGGTGATTTCGGGGAAAACTGGAGGCCGGGGTTACGGAACCCCGGGAGAGTTAATGGGCCACATGGGCCTTGGTGGGAGAGAGAGGCGCGCCAGGGGGTGGGCGCCTCTCTCCTCCGGGTCCGAATTGGACTAGGAGGGGGGCTGATGGATTCATGTACCTAGGGTAGGGTCATAGGCCTGACCTAAATGTCCTACCCAAGGACACCCTTAGAAGAGATCACCTTCCAATCGACCAACGAGGAACCCACTGACCGACTAGAAGGACTCGACCATGGAGATTCACTCGACCATGAAGATACACTCGACCACCAGAAGGTCAGAAGGCACTCCGCATTGCAACGGCCTGTAATTGAATAGACTTAATGATAGTTAAGGCACTTTATGAGGCGTTACGAACGCCTTGAAGCTTAATGTACTTTAACCCTCCATTATGTGGGCTGGCTGGGGTCTGGCGACTCTATATAAGCCATCCCCCTCCACAGGCAGAGGGGTTCGCACTCTTGTAACACCTATACACATAATCCACTCGACCGCCTCAGGGCACCGAGACGTAGGGCTTTTACTTCCTCCGAGAAGGGCCTGAACTCGTACATCGCTTGTGTTTACAACCTCTCCATAGCTAGGACCTTGCCTCTCCATACCTACCCCCACTCTACTGTCAGACTTAGAACCACGACAGTTGGCGCCCACCGTGGGGCAGGTGTTTTAGCGATTTTGTGGAGAAGTTGCGGTACTTCCGAGTACTTTCATCATGATGACTGCTGGAGTTTTGGTCGGGGGGTGCGAGATCCGTCTCGGCGCTCTCACCTTTGTCGCCAACGACTCCGCGTGGCTCCAGGAGGCTCCACTCGACATCGATGCGCTCCCCGTCCGTGGTGCGATGCATTTTCGCGCATGTGTCCGCGGCGTTCTGCTGCGGCAACCATCGACCCCATATCGGTCGACTCCTTTATCGGCTGCCCGCCCGGTCTCCCACCAGCGCAAGCGCTCTGGTCGGTCGAGACTCCAGCGGTGGGTGAAGCACGTGGTGGCTCGCCAGACAGCCACCGCCCAGGTCGCGGCAATTGAGCCCGACGAGTCCCTCTACTACTGCTCGATCCGCCGGCTGGCTCGTGAGAGATCGCATCCAATGCGATAGCGATGATCCAACGGCGGAAATCCTCATGGTCGACGGCCCCGAGTCCTCCGGCCGCCCATGGGGGTGGAGCGGGCGGTGGAGGTGACCCGCACAAGACCACGAAGAGTACCAGCCCGAGACACTCGACTCTCTACAGAGAGAAGAGCTTCGCCCGAGAACATGGATGCCCTGCATACTCCCATCGCGGAGAAACCCCGAGGCTCGCGCTTGGAGGAGGCACGCCATTAATATGGCTGAACGCGCTCGCTGAGAACCTTCACGAGCACTCGACGAGCCTTGTGCAACGAAGTTCCCGGCGGTCCGACATCGACTCTTCCCGCCGACTCGTATACCGCCGCCAATTCAGAATTTAGCAGCTGCAACCCGTATAGCGAGTCCATCCAGCCTTCACACCGGAAGTCGGGAGAGGCTAGATGCAAATCGAGACTTACTCCGAGCAGCAGGAGATCGAGAACTCAGCCGTGTCGCAGATCGCAAGAATGTAATTCACAACGATCCATCGCTGCGAATACGCTTCGATCTGCTCACAGCCCCAGATCGCCTCCGCGGCGGGAAGGGCACGACAACCGGCGAGATCAGTATGGAGACCGACATGACCGAGATGACAGGCGTCGAGTGCCCGTTTCCCCTCCGAGGGAAGGGTCTTACGCCTCGGCGGCAGGATGACAAAGCGCCGGTCTGAGGCGAAGAATTCGGTCGACCCTGTGGAACCCGTGCTTCGACGCGATCCATTATCGTGCAAGGCTTGGTCGACCGGAACAGAGCCCAGCGAGGTGGACCCGAGAGAGATGCGCCCACGAGCAGTCGAGTGCATGTTTCTGGTCCAGAGTGTTTTAGCAGGGCTATCAGAGCCGCAGTGATTCCCCCCAATTTCAGGTTGGCAACAGGAGTCAGCAAATTCACTAGGGAGTCCAAGCCTGAAACTTGGCTTGAAGATTACCGAGTGGCTGTCCAGATTGGTGGTGGGAATGACGAGGTGGCCATGAAGCATTTGTCCCTCATGTTGGAAGGTTCTGCCAGAGCGTGGTTGAATCGCCACCTCCTAGCAAGATATACACTTGGGAAGATTTGTCCAGTGTTCGCTGAACTTTGAAGGAACTTGTGCGACCGCTGGTTTGACAGAGCTGCAAGTCTGTGTCGTAAGACCAATGAGAATCTCCGAGAGTACATTCAGAGGTGGATCACTCTGCACCATACTGTGGAAAATGTGTCGGACCATCAGGCAGTTTGCGCCTTCAAAGATGGCATCAAGAACAGAGAATTGAGTCTGAAGTTTGGTCGAACCGGCGACATGACCCTGAGTCGAATGATGGAGATTGCTACCAAGTATGCCAACGGCGAGGAAGAAGACCGACTCCGCAGTGGCAAGTACAAGCCAAGTCAGTCGGAGAAGGGAAATTCCAGTCGGAAACAGAAGCGGAAAGCCGAGCCAGCAGCTCATGGAGAGGCCCTGGCTATCACTCAGGGAAAGTTCAAGGGGAAACCAAAAGGATCCTGGAATCCTAAGAAAGTAAAGGATAAGGAAGGAAACGACGTGATGGATATGCCATGCCATATTCACACGAAGAAAGATGAGGAGGGCAACATCATTTACCCAAAGCACACCACTCGCCAGTGTCGACTCCTGATCCAGCAGTTTCAGGGAAAACAGTCCAAGGACAAGGAGAAGGAGTCAGACAAGGCCGGAGACAAAGAGGACAGTGAGGAAGAATATCCGCATGTCAACTCCACTGATGATCTTCGCAGATGTGGAAAGCAAGAGTCGATGAAAGTCATTAACCGTGAGGTGAACATGGTTGCCCCAAAAAACCAAGTTATGTGAGATGGTCCCAAACACCCATCACATTCGACCAATCTGATCACCCGACTCACATTGCCACCCCGGGAGGCAAGCTTTGGTGGTCGATCCAGGTTGTCGAAGGCACTCGATCGACGCGAAAGTGCTGATGGACGGTGGTAGTGGGCTGAACTTGTTGTATGCGGACACACCGAAAGGAATGGGCATCCCGATGCCCCGGTTGAGCACCAAAGAACATGAGTTTCCACGAGTCATACCAGGAAGAAGGCTGAGTCACTCGCCAAATAGCTCGATGTGGTTTTGGTGATTCCAAGCATTTTCGCAAGGAAAAGTTGACCTTTGAGGTCGTGGATTTTCAGAGTGCGATCACGCCATTTTGGGAGGCCCGCCTATGCACGGTTCATGGCTCGACCATGTTACGTGTACCTCAAACTGAAAATGCCAGTCCCAAAGGAGTGATCACTTGTCCGGGCGATCGGAAAAAGGCGAAGAGTGCTTTCGTAAGGGCTCAAGATTGCCGATTCCTGTGACAGCGGTCGAGTTCAAGAGTACAAGCAAAACGCAGATCCGAGTGATTTGTTGCGATCCAAGAAACCCGCCACAGAATCGCATTTCACCGTCGGTGAGACGGCCATTCACATCCATCCGATCGACCCCAATGCAGCCCGACCCACATCTCCACGACACTCGACCAAATAGGAAGAAGCGCCATCCAGTTCCTCCGTGAGAATCGGGACATTTTTGCATGGAAGCCACCGACATGCCGTTGTTCCTGTGGAACGGCTGAGCATCACCTCAGAGTCGACAAATCAGCAAAACCAGTCAAAGAGCATCTTCGGCGGTCCGCCGTCCAGAAGAGAAAAGCTATTGGTGAGGAAGTGGCTCGACTGTTGGCGGCAGGATTTATCCGAGAGATATACCACTCCGAGTGGCTCGCTAATGTCGTCATGGTTCCCAAGAAGGACAACTCACTCCGCATGTGCATTGATTTCAAGCACATCAATCGGGCCTGCCCGAAAGATCATTTTCCTCTCCCTCGCATAGATCAAATTGTTGACTCGACCGCGGGATGTGAGAGATTGTCTTTTCTAGACGCATATTCCGGGTATCATCAGATCCGTCAGATGGACCCGACAAAATAAAACAGCTTTCATCACTCCATTCGGTGCTTCGCTATATCACCATGCCATTCGCCTCAAGAATGCCGGAGCCACATTTATGCGAATGATTCGAAGTGTCTTCTCACCAAATCACCGGAATGTGGAAGCGATATGGATGATATCGTCGTTAAGTCGCGAAAAGGTTCCGACCTGCTTGCGACCTCGCCAAACATTTGCCAACCTCCGAAGGTATGATATCAAGCTCAATCCATCAAAGTGCACATTCGGAGTTCCCGTGGAAAGTAACTCGGTTTTCGCTTCGGCGAGGATCGATGCTAATCCGAGAAGATCGGCACTATTCTCGAATGAAACGCATACTGCGAGTGCACGGTGTCCGAAGCTTCTTGGATGCTTGGCGCTTTAAGTCGATTCATTTCACGACTCGGTGAAAAGGCATTGCCTCTTTACCGACTGATGAAGAAGGCAGACAAGTTTGAGTGGACTCCAGAAGCTGATGCAGCGTTTGCCGAGCTAAAAGCTCTGCTCTCCACCCAGCCGATGCTTGCTGCTCCAATCAGCAAAGAGCCTCTGTTGCTTTATATTGCAGCCACAGGACAAGTCATCAGTACAATGCTTACGGTCGAGCGGGAAGAGGAAGGAAAGGCCTTCAAAGTTCAACGCCCAGTGTATTATTTGTCTGAAGTCTTGACTCCATCCAAGCAGAGATATCCTCATTATCAGAAGCTTGTGTATGGCATATACATGACCACGAAGAAGGTTGCTCATTATTTCTCTGATCATTCTATCACAGTCGTCAGCGACGCTCCTCTATCAGAGATTCTGCACAACAGAGACGCAACCGGTCAAGTGGCGAAATGGGCGATTGAACTTCTTCCCCTTGATATCAAATTTGAAGCAAAGAAAGCCATTAAGTCCCAAGCAATAGCAGATTTCCTCGCCGAGTGGATTGAACAACAGCAGCCGACTGAAGTTCACTCGGAGCATTGGACCATGTTCTTCGATGGCTCTAAAATGCTGAATGGTTCTGGTGCTGGGGTTGTTCTACTTTCCCCCAGAGGAGATAAGCTTAGATATGTGCTCCAGATTCACTTTGATTCCTCCAACAATGAGGCAGAGTATGAGGCCCTTTTATATGGATTATGATGGCCATCTCACTCGGCGTCCGTGCTTTGATGGTTTATGGCGATTCAGATTTAGTGGTCAACCAGGTGATGAAGGAGTGGGGCGTGAGAAGCCCAGCCATGACCGGATATTGCAATGCAGATGAGGAAGCTGGAAAAGAAATTCGAGGGATTGGAGCTCCATCACATCCCCCGACTGAAAAATCAAGCAGCAGATGATCTGGCAAAGATAGGTTCCAAAAGAGAAGCCATTCCGAGTGGTGTGTTTTTGGAACATATACACACTCCGTCAGTTAAAGAAGATCCCTTCATAGAGGAAGCTCCACAGCCCAAGAGTGCCACAGATCCGACTGAGGTTGAGGTCCCGGCAGTGGTCGACTTGGTCATGGAGGTTGTAGTGGTCACTCCCGATTGGACAATTCCCTATATCGCATATATCCTGAGAAAAGAGCTCCCAGAGGATGAGGAAGAGGCTCGGCAGATCGTCCGTCGATCCAAAGCCTTTACCGTTATCAAAGGACAGTTGTATAGAGAAAGCCCGACTGGAGTTGGTCAAAAATGCATAACGCCAGAAGAAGGTCGAATCATTCTCAATGATATCCACTCGGGGACCTGTGGTCACCATGCGTCCTCTCGGACCATTGTAGCCAAAGCATACCGAGCTGGATTTTACTGGCCGAGGGCGAATGAGATGGCGAAAGAAATAGTGGAAAAGTGCGAAGGATGTCAATTCTACTCCAATATGTCACACAAGCCCGCGTCAGCTCTGAAGACCATTCCACTCGTCTAGTCGTTCGCAGTATGGGGGTTAGACATGGTCGGTCCCTTACGAACGGGTCGGAGCGGTTTCACGCATGTGCTGGTAGCAGTCGACAAATTCACCAAGTGGATTGAGGCTAAACCAATCAAGAATCTTGACGCCGGTACAGCTGTTTCCTTCATCAGGGAGCTGACGTTCAGATATGGAGTTCCACACAGCATCATTACGGATAATGGGTCGAACTTTGACTCGGAAGAATTCAAGGATTTCTGCAATGCTCAAGGCACCAGAGTCGACACGCTTCCGATCGCCCATCCGCAATGAATGGACAAGCGAGCGAGCCAATGGCTTAATCCTCAAGGGTTTAAAACCCGGATCGATGCGTGATCTCAAGCACGCGGCTGGAGCATGGGTCGACGAACTCCCTTCAGTACTTTGGGGATTGCGGACCACACCCAATCGGTCGACCGGAAGAACTCCATTCTTCTTGGTCTATGGAGCTGAAGCAGTCTTGCCGAGTGATCTTCTCCACAACGCTCCCCGGATTGAACTCTACAACGAAGCAGAAGCTGAGCAAGCGACAGACGCAATGATCTTCTAGAGGAAGAAAGGAAGATGGCTCGATCCGCTCGACCATCTACCAAAGAAGACTTGCGCCGCTTTTACGCCTTAAATGTGAGAGGTCGAGCCTTCTAGGAAGGGATCTAGTTCTCCGAGTGGATCGTGAAACAACATAAGCTCGCTCCCTCCCGGAAGGACCCTTCATTGTCACCAAGGTTCTCCACAACGGGGCGTATCGCCTTTACAACGTCGAACACAATATCGAAGAGCCCCGAGCTTGGAATGCGGATCTGCTCCGCCCATTTTACACTTAAAAGTCTTTTTCACTCGGATGAGTTGTAACAAAGTACTTCTGTAGTTCATGGATTTCGAAATAATAGTGTCATAATTCCTTCATAATTTTTTGTCACCTTTTATTTTTGTCCAGTGGGTGGCTTAGTCGCGAATCCGTTTCGCCTAAGTTTGTACAAATCCTACCGAGTGGTAAGCCAGACTTCCACTCGGGGGCTTAGCCGCGAATCCGTTTCGCCTAAGTTATAAAAATCCTACCGAGTGGTAAGCCAGACTCCCACTCGGAGGCTTAGCTGCAGCCCAGTGCTCGCCTAAGTTATAAAAATCCTACCGAGTGGTAAGCCAGACTTCCACTCGGGGGCTTAGCTGCAGCCCAATGCTCGCCTAAGTTATTAAAAATCCTACCGAGTGGTAAGCCAGACTTCCACTCGGAGGCTTAGCTACAACCCAGTGCTCGTCTAAGTTATTAAAAATCCTACCGAGTGGTAAGCCAGACTTCCACTCGGAGGCTTAGCTGCAGTCCAAATACTCGCCTAAGTACAACGTACGCTCGCAAGGAGGACGAGGTGCAGGTCGACTGCGACCCTCTCCTCCGAGCTACGCCATAAGTACAACGTACGCTCGTAAGGAGGACGAGGAGCAGGTCGACTGCGACCCTCTCCTCCGAGCTACGCCATAAGTACAATGTGTGCTCGCAAGGAGGACGAGGCGCAGGTCGACTGCGACCCTCTCCTCTGAGCTTCGCCACAAATACAACATGAAAATCCTACCGAGTGAAGAGCAAACCTCTCACTCGGGGGCTTAGCTGCAGCCCAGTGCTCGCCTAAGGTATAAAAAATCCTACCGAGTGAAGAGCAAACCTCTCACTCGGGGGCTTAGCTGCAGCCCAGTGCTCGCCTAAGGTATAAAAAATCCTACCGAGTGAAGAGCAAACCTCTCACTCGGGGCTTAGCTGCAGCCCGCTGCTCGCCTAAGGTATAAAAATCCTACCGAGTGAAGAGCAAACCTCTCACTCGGGGCTTAGCTGCAGCCAGTGCTCGCCTAAGGTATAAAAAATCCTACCGAGTGAAGAGCAAACCTCTCACTCGGGGCTTAGCTGCAGCCCAGTGCTCGCCTAAGGTATAAAAATCCTACCGAGTGAAGAGCAAACCTCTCACTCGGGGCTTAGCTGCAGCCAGTGCTGCGCCTAAGGTATAAAAAATCCTACCGAGTGAAGAGCAAACCTCTCACTCGGGGGCTTAGCTGCAGCCCAGTGCTCGCCTAAGGTATAAAAAATCCTACCGAGTGAAGAGCAAACCTCTCACTCGGGGGCTTAGCTGCAGCCCAGTGCTCGCCTAAGGAATAAGTCGACTGCAGTGAGCATCTTGCTGTGAACCTGCAAAATACAATTCCAGCCAAAAGCAATCATATCCAAACATCAAATCCAAGTTTAGGTCGATACCTAAAGGAACCGAGAGTGCTCAGGCACTAAGCCTGTTAAGGTTTATCGGTTACAATTCCACTCGGCATACCGAGGCAAATTTAAAGTGTCGGGCTTAAAGAAAGTTTTTTACCCCTCCTGTGGAGGGCTAGAAGGAGCAACAAACTCATCGAGGTCGATCCCGTCTGCGATCCGGGTTGCAGCAGCGATGAAAGTTTCCATGAAGGACCTGAAGTCGTGTTTCTTGGTATTGGCCACTCGGAGAGCCGCCAGCTTCTCTTCTCGCGCGTCCTTGCAGTGGACTCGGGCCAGACACAGGGCAACATCAGCGCCGCACCGAGCCGAGGACTTCTTCCACTCTTGCACACGGTTGGGGACCGTGTTTAGTTGAGCCATCAACGACTCGAGGTCATTCTGAAGTGTCGCCCTGGGCCAAAGCGTCGAGTCGATGCGAGAAGTAGCAGCCTTCAGTCTTGCAAGATAATCCATGACAGCTGCAACACGGGACTCCAGTCGGAAGACATTCATGGCAACTTCATCATTCACCGGAGAATTGACAGGGTCAAGGTTCGGCTCCAACTGGCTAGTTTCTTCTTCAAAGTTTCGACAGAATTCTGCAAAAGACAAAACTCCGAGTCAAGATAATGGTCGAATGTGAGCATCACAGTTGGAAATGTTGGTCGAGTGTAAAAGATTACCTTCGAGCATAAGGAACAACTTCTTAGCAAGACCACCGTGAAGCCTTCCAGTCATTCTTCTTCCCAAATAACCTGTTGATCTTCTCGGTCGAGTGGTCTTGTCGGTTTTCACCGGTCGACATCCTTGGTGGCAATCGCCAGAGCAGCTTTCAGATTGGTATTTTCTGTTCAAGCTTGGTGACTGAAGCTAAGTTCTCGTCGACAAGCTTGGTCTTCTCGAATAGTTCAAGATCCTTCTTCTTACGGGCCTCCTTCACCTTGCACGCAAGTTACAGAAAGTCAGATTTGAAACAAATGGGAGGAAAAAGGAGTCGCCGAGGTCTCACCGAACATACCTTTGGTCTCCTCCTTCGCCTTTGTCGATTCTCCTGCACTAGCTTCAGATCCAGCTCGAGCTGAATGTGCTTCGCTCGATTCAAGATAGCGAGCCGCAAGGTCACAGGATTTCTACGAAGAACCAATCGACAAAATGTCAAAGATGATTCACTTCCGAGTGAATAGAGAAAATCATACGTTTCTAAGACTACGATCGAATGCAAGCATTCGACCGTAGTCTCGGGACTTACACCTGGGTGCACTCAGCGTGCCCACCGGTTCTATTCAAACGAGTCGACGATCGACCAAAAAAATCTTCTTGAGATCGTAATCGATCGCCAGCCGATGACCACGATCTCGGGGATTACACCGATGGGTGCACTCAGCGTGCCCCCACCGGTTTCAAAATCCATTCGCCCAGGTTGAATGATGAACAACCTTTACTTATAAAGCCTAAGGCCGATCGCCAAATGATCGACCTTAGCCTTGGGGATTACACCCGGTGGGTGCACTCGATGTGCCCCGCTAACACGGAGTTTTATCGACACACCCAAATGGGTGATTGCTATGGATTTCGAAAGAAAAAGTTTTGATAGCATATCCCTAACGAACAAAGGTGGTCGACTAACCTGAACATTGCTTTGAAGAGCAGAGTGGCGCCATAAGCGGCTGGCTTGCTTCCCTGACGGTCTTCACCGCTCCATCATGATCCTCGCTGGTGT
This sequence comes from Aegilops speltoides, assembly GCA_021437245.1. NCBI lineage: Eukaryota > Viridiplantae > Streptophyta > Magnoliopsida > Poales > Poaceae > Aegilops > Aegilops speltoides. The sequence continues at coordinate 345,740,175 of CM038145.1, read as the reverse complement.
ATCGCTTCCTTAGCAGCGCTAGCTTGGTCCTCCGGGACGTGGTGCGTGGTGAAGAGCGAAGGTTGCCCAGCACTCGACGAAGTGGGACGAGCACTCGTCAACGGCACCGCGAAAGACACGGTGTGTCGAGTGGTGTTCTCCCCCTCCGTGGCTACAGTCTCGGGCGCTGTCACATCTTGGGCTGCTTTGCCAGTAGACACCTTCCTGCTCCTCCTATGCCTCAGTGGTTCTTCATCCTCATCATCATCATCAGGAAGGGTGATAATGTCATTGGATGGAGCTTCAGAAAAGAATCAAAGTTATAAATCATGAGTCAGTCGACTAAAGACGGAATTAAGAGTATAGTACCAGGATTTGAGGTTGCTGCGTCCTCCATCTCATGGTCCTCAGCCTTGCCTGAGGTTTCGTGGTTCTGCACCTTTGAAGTTCCAAAGAATCACGATTAATTCAAGTATCAACTAGAGATAAAGCTTGTGCAAAACAGAAGACTTAAGTAATATGTTTACCCCGATATGGTGGGGATGGACACCTTCATTTTCGGCAGAGCTTGGTTGGCCTCGGCGGAGCTACCTTCGATCGCTTGGCGCCTTCTCGATCGGCACGGAGAAGCGGTCCGAGGCGTTTGGTCGATCGCGAGGCGATCATAACCCCCTTACCGCGTTCGATCGCGAGGTCATGAACGAGTTTCGACCGCCTTTCCGAGCGCGGTGGTGCAACCTCCTCCTCCTCCTCCTCTACTTCATCCTCATCATCGTCGTCGTCGTCATCGTCATCTTCGGCAGCATCTGAATCCCATTAATCCTGGCTCTCGCCCCCGCTGGCTTCTCCCTCCTCAGTCGGAGCCCGAGCTCCATTGGGCATTGAGTACAGCTCGGTAAGGGCCTGGAAGACGTCTAGACAGAGTTCAATCGACCAAATTGCAGAACATACAGAAACAAATTCAACAGATATACAATGGAAAGCGGAGCAAATGTACCTTATCTGGAACGCTGTGATGGTCGAGTGGAGGAATCCTCCCGATCCACGAGATTATCCTTGTTCCCGATGATCGCGCCATCCACCTTTCCACTATGGCGTCGTCGATTGCTTCGGGTGGACTCGAGTCTCGTCTTGGTTCCAGAAGACAACCACATGCAAGGCTCCGAACCAAGAGGCTGGATTCGCCTCGAAGAAAACCTCGAAGGTCCATGCCGATCACGCCGTCCCAACCAACCGCACCACGCGATCCATCAACATCTTCACATCAGCTCTCTCCTCCGGAACCACCTTCAGAGAGGATGGTTTGTTCACTCGACTCATGGTGAATGGAGGAGTCCACTCGATCGTCGGCGTCGGCTCATTACAGCGAGAGAACTAGGTCGATCGCCACCCCGACCGACTTCGGGAAAAGTCATAGCTGGAAGGTGCTCTTATTCCTCACTTGGATTCCTAGGCCCTGCACATCTGGACCACTTGGGTTTCTCATCGCTGGACTCGCCTTCTTCACGGTCTCGAGAACGACATGTGAAGATGTGCTTGAACAAGCCCAGTCGCGGTCGACAGCCCGGGAAGTTCTCGCACATAGATACAAACGCAGCAAGATCTGCGATGGAGTTCGAGTAAAGTGGTGGAGCTGGGCTCCAAAGAAGTTCAAAAACCACGAAAGAAAACGCTTCGATGGCGGAGAAAATCCTCGATCGACATGAGTGGCCATGAGCACACACTCACCCTCCTCCGGCTGAGGTTGCCACTCTTTACCGGGAAGTCTTGCGACGCCGTGGGGGATCAGCCCGTCGTCGGCCATGTCGAGAGATCCTTCTCCTCGATGGTCGATGGATCAATCTCCACTGGACCCAGCCCTTGGCAAAGGGATCTCGGCGAAGACCCGCTGCGGCTGGTGGATCTCCCTTCGCCTTCTCCGCCGCCGACGCCTTCTCCGCCGCCGACGCCTTCTTTGCGCGCTCCAGCACCGCCGTCTTCTCCTTGCCCATGGCCGCCGACGAAATGCGCGAGGGAGAGCGTTGCGGAGGCGACCGCGGTTGCGTTGGGCGGAGACGAGGAGAGCAGAGGAGAAAGAATGGAGTCCTGAGCAGACGAGGATGACAGGTGGACCCGGTCAATCTAATCATATCCCGAAACAGTTGCATTGACACGATACGTGGCGGAAAAAGCGGCGCGGAGATCGAGGCATCCATGTCTTGTCCCATCCGGAAGCGCCAAGGTCCGTTTCGCCAAGGCTTCCCCAAATTTCAGATCCGCGGAATCCATGCGGCGGATTGGTCTGCATCAGCGAGATTTCCTGCGATCCGTCGCTCGGGAACCGGCAAAGTATAAAAGATCACTCGACAAAAGAACAAGAATGGATCGAGTCGACTGAAGAAAAGTTGCTCGTTATCAACAAAGAAGATCTTGGTCAAGAACGACGCATAACCAGCATGCCAAAATTCAATCGGAAACAGCATCAACTCCTTCCTCATTCAAGCCTCGATCCATTCGGGGGCTAATGATGGATTCATGTACCTAGGGTAGGGTCACAGGCCTGACCTAAACGTCCTACCCAAGGACACCCTTAGAAGAGATCACCTTCCAGTCGACCAACGAGGAACCCACTCGACTGACTAGAAGGACTCGACCATGGAGATTCACTCGACCATGAAGATACACTCGACCACCAGAAGGTCAGAAGGCACTCCGCATTGCAACGGCCTGTAATTGAATAGACTTAATGATAGTTAAGGCACTTTATGAGGGCGTTACGATGCCTTGTGCTTAATGTACTTTAACCCCTCCATTATGTGGGCTGGCTGGGGTCTGGCGCCTCTATATAAGCCACCCCCCCTCAGCAGCGAGAGGGGTTCGCACTCTTGTAACACCTATACACATAATCCACTCGACCACCTCAGGCACCGAGGCGTGGGGCTTTACTTCCTCCGAGAAGGGCCTGAACTCGTACATCGCTTGTGTTTACAACCTCTCCATAGCTAGGACCTTGCCTCTCCATACCTACCCCCACTCTACTGTCAGACTTAGAACCACGACAGGGGCGGCGCCCTCCTTTCCTTCCCCCCTCTCCCCCTTCCTCCCCCCTCCTAGTAGGAGTAGGAAAGGAGGAATCCTACTCCTACTAGGAGGAGGATTCCTCCTCCTTGGCGCGCCCCAAGGGGCCGGCCGTCCTCCCCCTTGCTCATTTATATACGGGGGCAAGGGGCACCCTAGGACACACAAGTTGATCTTCGTGATCGTTCCTTAGTCGTGTGTGGTGCCCCCCTCCACGATATTACACCTCGGTCATATTGTAGCGGTGCTTAGGCGAAGCCCTACGACGGTTGAACATCAAGATCGTCACCACGCCGTCGTGCTGACGGAACTCCTCCCCGAAGCTTTGCTGGATCGGAGCCCGGGGTGCGTCATCGAGCTGTACGTGTGTCAAGAACTCGGAGGTGCCGGAGTAACGGTGCTTGGATCGGTTGGACCGGAAGGCGTCATTTACTACTTCCTCTATGTTGCGTCCAACGCTTCGCTTCGGGTCTCACGAGGGTACGTAGACAACACTCTCCCCTCTTGTTGCTATGCATCACCATGATCTTGCGTGTGCGTAGGAATTTTTTTGAAATTACTACGTTCCCCAACAGTGGCATCCGAGCCTAGGTTTTATGGTTTGATGTTATATGCACGAGTAGAACACAAGTAAGTTGTGGGCGATATAAGTCATACTGCTTACCAGCATGTCATACTTTGGTTCGGTGGTATTGTTGGATGAAGCGGCCCGGACCGACATTACGCGTACGCTTACGCGAGACTGGTTCTACCGCCGTGCTTTGCACACAGGTGGCTAGCGGTGTCGGCTTTGACAACTTTAGTTGAACTGAGTGTGGCTACGCCCGGTCCTTGCGAAGGTTAAAACAGCACCAACTTGACAAACTATCGTTGTGGTTTTGATGCGAGGTGAGACTGGTTCTTGCTTAAGCCCGTAGCAGCCACGTAAAACTTGCAACAACAAAGTAGACGACGTCTAACTTGTTTTTGCAGGCATGTTAATGGTGATATGGTCAAGACATGATGCTAAATTTTATTGTATGAGATGATCATGTTTTGTAACCGAGTTATCGGCAACTGGCAGGAGCCATATGGTTGTCGCTTTATTGTATGCAATGTAATCGCCCTGTAATGCTTTACTTTATCACTAAGCGGTAGCGATAGTCATAAAAGCATAAGATTGGCGAGACGACAAACGATGCTACGATGGAGATCAAGGTGTCGCGCCGGTGACGATGGTGATCATGACGGTGCTTCGGAGATGGAGATCACAAGCACAAGATGATGATGGCCATATCATATCACTTATATTGATTGCATGTGATGTTTATCTTTTATGCATCTTATCTTGCTTTGATTGACGGTAGCATTTTAAGATGATCTCTCACTAAATTATCAAGAAGTGTTCTCCCCGAGTATGCACCGCTTGCCAAAGTTAAATGCGTGCCCGCACACCACGTGATGATCGGGTGTGATAAGCTCTCGTCCATCTACAACGGGTGCAAGCCAGTTTTGCACACGCAGAATACTCGGGTTAAACTTGACGAGCCTAGCATATGCAGATATGGCCCCGGAACACGGAGACCGAAAGGCCGAGCGTGAATCATATAGTAGATATGATCAACATGAGATGTTCACCATTGAAAACTAATCCATTTCACGTGATGATCGGTTATGGTTTAGTTGAATTTGGATCACGTGATCACTTAGAAGATTAGAGGGACGTCTATCTAAGTGGGAGTTCTTAAGTAATATGAAAAATTGAACTTAAATTTATCATGAACTTAGTACCTGATAGTATCTTGCTTGTCTATGTTGATTGTAGATAGATGGCCCGTGCTGTTGTTCCGTTGAATTTTAATGCGTTCCTTGAGAAAGCAAAGTTGAAAGATGATGGTAGCAACTATGCGGACTGGGTCCGTGAATTTGAGGATTATCCTCATTGCTGCCGAAAAAGTTACGCCCCGAAGCACCGCTGGGTGCCAGTTCTGCTGCTGATGCAACTGACGACGTTAGGAACGTCTGGCAGAGCAAAGCTAATGACTACTCGATAGTTCAATGTGCCATGCTTTACGGCTTAGAACCGGGACTTCAACAATGTTTTGAACGTCATGGAGCATATGAGATGTTCCAGGAGTTGAAGTTGATATTCCAGTAAGAATGCCCGGATTGAGAGATATGAAGTCTCCAATAAGTTCTATAGCTGCAAGATGGAGGAGAATAGTTCGCAAGTGAGCATATACTCAAGATGTCCGGGTATTGTAATCACTTGATTCAACTGGGAGTTACTCTTTCGGATGATAGCGTCATTGACAGAATTCTCCAATCACTTCCACCAAGCTACAAGAGCTTCGTGATGAACTATAATATGCAAGGGATGGATAAGACAATTCCCGAGCTCTTCGCAATGCTAAAGGCTGCGGAGGTAGAAATTAAGAAGGAGCATCAAGTGTTGATGGTCAATAAGACCACTAGTTTCAAGAAAAAGGGTGTCGGTGTCAAAACCGGCGGATCTCGGTAGGGGTCCCGAATCTGTGCGCCTAGGCGGATGGTAACAGGATACAAGGGACACGATGTTTTTACCCGTGTTCGGGCCCTCTCGATGGAGGTAAAACCCTACTCCGCTTGATTGATATTGATGATATAGGTAGTACAAGAGTGGATCTACCACGAGATCAAGGAGGCTAAACCCTAGAAGCTAGCCTATGGTATGATTGTTGTAATGGTTGTTGTGTCCTCACGGACTAAAACCCTCCGGTTTATATAGACACCGGAGAGGGCTAGGGTTACACAGTAGTAGGTTACAATGGTAGGAGATCTACATATCCGTATCGCCAAGCTTGCCTTCCACGCCAAGGAAAGTCCCATCCGGACACGGACGGAGTCTTCAATCTTGTATCTTCATAGTCTTGGAGTCCAGCGGACGATGATAGTCCGCTGTCCGGACACCCCTAGTCCAGACTCCTCAAGAGCCCCTGAACCTCGCTTCAATGACGATGAGTCCGTGCGCATAATGTTCGGCATTGCAAGGCGGGTTCCTCCTCCGAATAATCCATAGAAGATCGTGAACACCGGGATAGTGTCCGCTCGCAAAATTCCACATTCCACCGTAGAGAATAATATGTAAACAGGTTCAATCTGCGACGATCTTGTAGTGTGACGTCGCGCCACTACCAAGTCCTTACTTGAATTGTTTTTTATAATACCACCTCAGCGCGTTTAGCGAAGCGGTTTCCTTGGCACGTCTTGTCGAAGAAGAGATCGTGTTCCCCTTATTCCGGGATTCTCATCAATACGAACGTGGGTAAACCAACCGCGCCATTGATGGTGGCGCTTGGGAGATAAGCGAGTTCTACTAGGCCGGTGGGGACGCATAGTCTTCGTCCGCCTATATATAAGGGGATAAGGATCCACCTTTTCACCTACGCCTTCTTCCTCCTTTACTTATCCATCTTTGCGCACTCTCGAGCTCCAGCGCCCAACTCCGTGCGTCTCGTCTCAACCTTCTCCGACCATGTCTAGAGCGGGAGGTAAATGGTTGGCCTCCACCGTTAAGGAGGAGCATATCGCTAAATCAAGCACCGCCGGATACCTTTCCGCGACATTGCTGACCGGCTGCCCGACAAGGGCAGCTCATCCCCACCCCTAGGCCCCATGAGAGGGTCGCTTTCCTTCCCCACTTCCTCCGCGTCTTGGACTTTCCACTTCACCCTTTGTCCGGGGCTCATGTTCTACTACGGCCTAGATTTCCATGATCCGCGCCAACTTCATCCTCAACATCTCGGCGTTTATTGTCGTGTGCGATGCCTTCCTCTGATCCAGCCCCACTTCGCTTGTGGCTCAAGACCTTCAATGTCAAGTCAAGGTAGTGAAGGGCACGCAGCGGAGTCGGAGGCGCCATGTTGGGCAAGATGCCCAACGTCCTCTCGTTCGAGGGGCCTTGGAGTCCGCCAAGGGGTGGCGAATCGGGTGGTTCTACATCACCGAGCCAAGGCGCCCTACGTGGGGCGGCCCCGAAGTTCAGATCTGGTATCCTGTGCAGCTCACCTCCGAAAGAGAAGGGCTTGCTATGGGGTAGTTCAAGGAGCCGACAGACTCCAAGCACAGATCCTAAGCTGGTGAACAAGAAGCTCAGCTTGTTAATGTGGTCCAAGTCATGCTCGCCCGCCAGATTCTCCCATGCCAAGAACGGGCATTTAACTTTGTGGGAGTTTGATCCGCCTGACCAGCGCTGAGCGGGCTCTTCGACACGTCTGCAAGGCGCTGGAGGGTGCTGTTTAAGGGCGCCGGCCCGCGTCCCGCGATGGAAGATCGCGATTTCACTCGCAGCGCCCACCGACGAGGTAAGTGATTCTACCCCTTACGGGACACTTGTTGTTAATAGTTCGACCCTAAGCGGATTTCAATCTCCCTTTTCCTTTGACAGATCGATGAAGAAGGCCGAGCAGCTCATCCGCCTCGGCCCCATGCCGAAAAACTCAAAGGACGCCTGCCTAGCGGGGCTGTTGGTTCCGGCACCACACGTGGTGCCGGAGAAGAAGGCCAAGAAGGTGGCCACGGGTACTCGAAAGAGTTCCCGTCTTCAGGTGTCCGACGACTCCGAGGCGGATTCCTCCCCTGAAGACGAGGAGGAAACAGAGGACTCTCTCCCAGAGGAGGGAGAGAGGAAGAGGAAGGCCTCCCCAATAGGGGAGGCCGAAGGGTCCAAGAGGGGAAGAACTATTCCCCCGGACAGCTCCGCCAACACCAACGTTGGCGAAGAAGAGTGGCCCTCGAGGGCCAGGCCTCCAGCGAGATCGTAAGTATCCGGATTTCTGAATGATTTATAATTTATTTTCATGTCACATAGTGTTCTTCTAATGCTGCCTGCAGTCCGGCCGACGATGATCTCCCCACTTCATCGAGCAGGTCGTTGGCTCCATCGGATGTGGATTCCATTCTGACTGCCTCCACCCCTCGCGCCGCTGAGGACGCCGAGGTGGGATCCCAGGAGAGGACCCATCAGGAGGAGGCTCCGGAGGCGCCGCAAGGCAGCCTCCCAGACTTTGCGCCGGACTCCACACCGGAACCCGCAGTGGTCCCGGAGTCCGGCAGGCGGCCCCTTCGCAAGAAGGCAAGACCGTGACACCGACGGCCCCCGTCCAACCGGAGGCGCCGGACGACTTGTTGGAGGCGCTCAAAGGCGCTTCCATCGAGGAAGATCACCGCACTATCATGAGTGCGGTGATTCAGAAGGTTCAGCTCGCCAAGAGCGGGTTGACCGAAGCCTGCAGCAGCCTTCTAGCAGGCTTTGAGGTAAGAAGTTAAAATTATGTAATGTAATACATAGACAAGAGTTTCGATGCTCGATTCGGTGTTCGGAAAGAAAAGCCGGACTGAGGATCTAAAGAAGATATACGAAGGGTTGCTAAAAATTATGTCAATATGGGTTTGCAGGTGCGCTGCTCGACCTCTACCGTGACCGATCATGGAGGTCGGTGCATTGAAGCAGATCTCAAGCGGTCAGAGCAAGAGCTCGGCCATGCCAAGAAGCAGCTCGAGGACAAAGAAGGTGAGTAACACCACTTTGAATAGTTACCTTCGTAAAAGGATTTAGGTTGCGATAAAAATAACAAGGATAACGTGGGTACTGCAGGGGCCACAAACGAGGTGGCAACCCTGAAGGAGGTTGTGTCCGCGGCCGAAAGCAGTGTGTCCGCGGAACGGGCAGAGCGAGAGAAGCAGGAGGCGCGGTTGGCGGAAGTGCGGCAAGAGCTCCAGGCTCTCATGGAAAAGCATGAGAGTTTGGAGCGCGACTCAAAGACTCGAGAGTCCGAGCTTGCCTTGGCTCTCGAAAGTGCCAAAGCCGCCAAGGCCGAGGCCCATAAGGCCCTTCAAGAGGTTGAGGATGTGAAGAAAATAGCGGCGGGTAAGGCATTTTTCATGCAAAGTAAGCATGTTAATGTAAACTACCTGACACTTACCCGAATTTGGAGCTCTCCAGGGGCGTTTGCAGATCTGCCTTGCAAGTGTATCCGATGCCACCAAGATTCTACCATGGCGAGGAGGGGAGCTCAACGGAGAAGGTCTTCTGGTCTCAATACGCTGAGGCCGGCCTTCCAGTGCCCCTAGCGACCAGCTGAAGCAGCTGGTCGAGCTCCACAAGGTAGCCGAGCAGGCCATGAAGGGCCTCATAGTCCGGCTGTGGCCTGGAGAGGCCATGCCTAGGAGCTACTTCGGCCTCGTGCGGCGGCTGGTGGATGCGTGCCCCTTGTTGGAGGTCGTCAAGCGCTCCGCCTGTATTGAAGGTGCTCGTCGGGCCCTTGCCCGCGCAAAGGTGCACTGGGGCAGGCTGGATGCGGAGAAGCTTATCACTGACGCGCCGCCAGCGGGCAAGGAGTATCGTACGCCCGAGATGTACTATAAGACTGTCCTGAAGGGTGCCCGCAAGATTGCGGATGAGTGCCCCAGAGATGTAATTATTGAGTAGACTCGCTATGTATTATCCTCGCATACTTGAAAACTTTGTTCATATGTGCTAAGCAACGCTTGTTTGATTTAAAATATTACCTTACAGGCGGCCGCTTATAAAATCGAGAGATGGCAAGTCGTCGGCTTCAGCCCCAAGCCACGAGTGATGGGGTGTTCGGGATAAACTTGAGCACTCTTGTTTCCATTCTGGGTCCATCTAGGAGGCGCCAACACAACGAACAAGGCAACCGGACTTATAATGATTGAACACTCTCACTTAGCCATAGAATTCTATAATTTTAAATTTTGGCGAAGCCCCCTAGTATTCGAAGACCGAGTTGGGGCGCTATCCACGCCTTTGGCCGACATTATCCGTTCTTCGCTGACGCGCATAAGTATTTAAGGACTCGAAAAGACCTCCCGAACAGCGACCAGTCTCTCGCCTTATCATGACAATCGGTTTTAGCTTTCCATCGAGGCGCCGCCCAGCTCAACCGGGTGCAATCGCAGTGGTTCTCCCAGTGCCACCTTAGCCGGCTGAATGGAACGTAAGGTACCAAAACGTGGGGCCGGCAAACCCAACTATTGACCCAAGACATGATTCGAGCCATTCATATAATGCTTGTAAGTTCGGGTGCCGTAGTTGTGAAAGTGTTGGACTTATCACACCATAATGCGGGGAACATAAGCCCTGGTGTGTTCGGCCGTACTCAAAATATACGGGTGCGAGATGTCATTAGTGAACATATATTTAAAGTAATGCGATTACAGGCAAAAAGTGCTGCATTATTTATTCAAGGAATTCGCTATGAGTGCGGAATGATACAAATAGTGCGGTAAGCAAGGGATTGGACTAATTAAACATGTCCCCCTCGAGGGTGGGCTGCGATCGGTGTATATAATCGAATTTAATGCTCGTAATGGAGACCACCGAGTGTTCGTCGCAGCCTTCTTCCCTCCCCGGGCTGTTGCATCGTGAGTTCGGCGGGTTCACCGCCGACAGGCCTCCGTGAACGAAGTCCCGTGTATACAAAGAAGGAAAATAATAATAAAAAGAGTGACACACTTGTGAGCCCTCGTGTGGTCGAGCCGCACTGGGTCTGTTAGGTCGTGCCCTCCCCTAGGCCCATGGTATCTCCAGAGCGTAATGATGTACGCGGAGGGTTGGTCTTGCAATCATGCGAGGGCTGGGGTTGGGGCCGCATTGCTATCGTGTTCGAACGTGCTGTGGTCTTGGTTGATGTTGCTCGGGCGCATTTGGTCGTGTCCGCCGCTTAACGACCGGACTCGAAAATTGCCTTAAAAGGCTGCTCAGACTTCCGCCGCGAGCCGCCATGTTCCTCCGCTCGAGGGAGCGTCAGATTTCCGCTGACCGTGATGACTCCACGAGGGCCCGCATCTTGAGCTTGAGGTATGCGTCTTGCGCACCGCGCTGAACTTTGCGAACGCGGTTCGTCCGAAAGCGAGCATGATAGCTGCTGCGGAACGGACTATGTCAAGATTAACTCCTTGCTCGGAAATTGTCCGGATCCGAAGACCACTTCGGTGTCGAGCCTGCATAATTGGCCTCAACACCTGGTATGACGCCTTTGAAGGTCGTTTTGTAGGTTTAATCCTTGAGGGTCTATGCCCATCTTGCGCCTTCGTATCCCGATAAAGCAGGTTCAGCACGCCGCCGTCCATCGGGACTCTCGTGAGGTGAAATCCATCGACGATTGGGTCTAAAACCAATGCGCGAATCCGCCATGGCGGATATCGGTCGGATGGTCTCTTCGATCGAAAGTGATCGGGCAAGAGGACCATGGATTGAACTTAGGGCGATCGCTCCATCGCATATACGCCCCTTAGTGCACGCTCGCCCCCTCTTGGGTATATGGGTTGCGATATCATGTTCACCGTCCGCACTTGTGGGGGAAACCATTCATCCTCTCTCGCTCGGCAGTGGGTCTCTTCCTCATCGTCATTGTGCAGCCCCTTGTCGTTGTTTTCGTCAATTAACTTGCTCGCTCGCTAAATACCCAACAATCTCTGTTGGTGTGGTTAGCTGGCTTTTCGGGGTGCCATGTATCCGCATGAGAGGTCGAGTATTCGGTCCAAATTGACGGACCCGAGTGGTTCTTTTGAATGGCTTCTTCCGCGACCGGTTTAGAGCCTCGAATCCGGCGTTAACTAACAGATCCTCCTTGTCGCCGCCGTTAACGCGGGCGCTTATTTTTGCTTCGACGCCGACCTGCCATTGTGGTCCTTAGTGTCCGGACTACCAGCATTTTTGCCGAGGTTGTTGCTGCGATCTAGCCAGCCATCCTCTCCTCACGTAAGCGGGTCATTATCGCGCGAATCCGCCATGGCGGATATCGGTCGGATGGTCTCTTCGATCGAAAGTGATCGGGCAAGAGGACCATGGATTGAACTTAGGGGTGACCGCTCCATCGCATATACGTCCCTTTAGTGCACGCTCCGCTCCCTCTTGGGTATATGGGTTGCGATACCATGTTCACCGTCCGCACTTGTGGGGGAAACCTTCGCCCCTCTACTGCTCGGCGGTCGGGTCTCTTCCTCGCCGCGTTGTGCAGCCCTTGTCGTTGTTTTCGCAATTAACTTGTTTGGGCTAGCCACTAAATCGTGGATGTTATGTTTGAAGGCTGCGAGGCCTCTGATCCGGACATTCGATGATTTGATTTTTCTTTGTTAAGAACCGTGTCCGTAATTGTCCGCCGATTCGCCCTGCTGCTGGATTATGTGGCTTAGGTCATCGGCGCTGGTGGTCGCACGTATGTGCCCAGGAAGTTGTCGAGGAATGCGGCTTCCAGGTCCTCCCAACACCCAATTGACTCTGCGGGCAGGCTGTTAAGCCAATGCCGTGTTGGTCCTTTAAGCTTGAGCGGGAGATATTTGCTGGCGTGGATATCGTCACCGCGGGCTATATGGATGTGAAGGAGATACTCTTCGATCCAAACCGCGGGGTCTGTCGTGCCATCGTAGGATTCAATGTTTACGGGTTTAAACCCTTCAGGGATTTGATGATCCATTACTTCGTCAGTGAAGCATAGTGGGTGCGCGGCGCCTCTGTATTGAGCAAAATCACGATGTAGCTCCAGGGAGCGTTGTCTGCTGTGTTCGGCCCGGCCGGAGTTATTGTATCCGGCTCGATGGTATTCGTCGTGGGTCGTTGGGCGCCCACGTGATCCATAAATAGATCTAGATTGTCTTGCTTTATCCTCCAATATATCCCGCAAGTCCGGCGCGTTCCCCCGTGGCTTCGTACTTTCGGAGCGATGCCGCGGTACGGTCTTGATGGAAGGCCTGGATGCCTCTGTCGCGACCACGGGTGGTCGGTCGGCAATTGTGCGCTGGTGATGAAGGTATGTATGCTTCCTCTTCTAATCGGGGAGCAACTTGCGTTTTGGGTAGCTCTTGGAGGGTTCAAGTTCATACTCTTCGACGCGAGGACCTCGGTCCATCCGTCGGCCAAGAGGTCTTGATCAGCTTGAAGTCTGCTGCTGCTTTTTCTTTAGGCTATTTGTCGGGCCATTAGCCTGCGTTTGAAACGCTCCTGTTCGACGGGATCCTCGGGCACGACGAATTCATCGTCGTTGAGGCTTGCCTCATCTCCGGAGGGAGGTATGTAATTATCATCCTCGACCTCTTCGTCTGCCGCTCTCTCGTGAGGGCTTGCTTCTGCATCCTCCTATGCTGAATCTTGCAGGAGGGGATTGTCTTCGACACTCTTTGGGGTGTTATTATCCCCTGTGCCGGAATCTCCATTCTTGCTGTGGCGGGATTTAGAGCGGCGCCGCTGATGTCGGCGCTTGGGTTGTTTCTTTAAGGAATCTGCCTTCACTGCTTCTTCCCCGTCCCCATCTTTTGGGGTGTCCACCATGTATATGTCATATGATCTAGGTGGTCTTCCAAAGCCGTGAGGCACTGGTTCTGTTCGTCTCCGCATCGTCGCCCATACCGTCGATGTCTTCGAGTCATAGTCTAGCATGTCGGTTAGATCGCCGACAAAGGGCTACAAAGTGGGTGGTGGGTGGGGTTTGAATTTCTTAAGTCGTCACGCATCTCAACCATCCTCGCCATAGTCCGCCAGGCTCTCCGGATAGCGAGAGATGCTTTAGCGAATTTAGGATGTCGCCAAAGGGTGAGTCCGAAAGATGTCCGCAGCGGTGAACTCCATAATCGGCGCCCAATCGGATTCGACATGGGCGCAGGAGGTTTGGAGCCCGGCAGGAGTCCGCACCTCGAGTCACGAGCTTTATAGGGACAAGGCTGTGTTCGGCTCCATCACCGTGGAAGTTGCAGCTCCCGAGGAGGTGTCCAGCCACTGCCCTCGACCATGCTGATCGGCTCCGAACTACAGGTCGGAGCGGATTCATGTGCGGCCTCCAAGGCGCTGTCCGGCGGCAGAGCTAGATCGTGCCCATCGCGACAGTGCGGCGCGCTCGGCTGTGGATCTGATCCATCGAAGATCAAGTCTCCGCGGATGTCCGCCATGAAGTTTAGGCTTCCAAATCTGACCTGACAACCAGTGGCGTAGCTCTCGATCTGCTCCAGATGGCCAAGTGAATTGGCCCGCAGTGCGTGTTGGGGAACGAGTAATTTCAAAAATTTCCCTCGCACAAGCAAGATCATGGTGATGACATAGCAACGAGGGGAGAGTGTTGTCTACGCACCCTCGTGAGACCGAAGCGAAGCGTTGACACAGCGTAGTGGAAGTAGTCGACGCCTTCCGGTTCAACCGATCCGAGCACCGCATTCGGCACCTCCGAGTTCTTGACACGCGTACAGCTCGATGACGCACCCTCGATCTCCGATCCAGCGAGGCGCCGAGGGGAGTTCCACAAGACGACGGCGCAGGTGATCTTGATGTTCTCTGTCCGCAGGCTTCGCTTAAGCACCGCTACAATATGACCGAGGTGTAATATCGTGGAGGGGGCACCGCTGCACACGGCTAAGGAACGATCTCAATGATCAACTTGTGTGTCCTAGGATGCCCCTACCCCGTATATAAAGGAGGGAGGGAGGAGGAGGCCGCCCAAGGGGCGCCATAGAGGAGGGGGAAACCTACTCCAAGTAGGTTTCCCCCCCTTATCTTATTTGGAGGGAAGGAAAGAGTACTAGTATTAGGAATAAGTACTAGTAGTAGTAATAGGAAGAGGGGAAGGAGAAAGGGGGGGCCCCCTCCCCACCCGGATTGGGATGGGAAGCGCCCCTCCCTTGTTCCTTCTCCTTCTTCCTATATGGGCCCAATAAGGCCCATATACCTCCCGGGGTTCCAGAACCTCCCGTAGCTCCAAACTTCTCCGGAACCTTTCCGGTGTCCAAATATATCCGTCCAATATATCAATCTTTATGTCTCGACCATTTCGAGACTCCTCGTCATGTCCGTGATCACATCCGGACTCCAACAAACTTCGCACATCAAAATACATAAACTCATAATATAACCGCCATCGAAACCTTAAGCGTGCGGACCCTACGGTTCGAGAACAATGTAGACATGACCTAGACACGCTCTCGGTCAATAACCAATAGCGGGACCTGGATGCCCATATTGGTTCCTACATATTCTACGAAGATCTTTATCGGTCAAACCGCATAACAACATACGTTATTCCCTTTGTCATCGGTATGTTACTTGCCCGAGATTTGATCGTCGGTATCCAATACCTAGTTCAATCTCGTTATCGACAAGTCTCTTTACTCGCTCAGTACGTCATCTTATAACTAACTCATTAGTTACATGCTTGCAAGGCTTGGGTGATGAGTATTACCGAGAGGGCCAGAGATACCTCTCCGACAATCGGAGTGACAAAACCTAATCTCGAATTATGCTAACTCAACATGTACCTTCGAAACACCAGTAGTACTCCTTTATAATCACCCGCTTATGTTGTGATGTTTGGTAGTACCCAAAGTGTTCTTCCGTAAACGGAGTTACACAATCCTCATAGTTACTGAGAACATGTATAAGTCATGAAGGAAGCAATAGCGAATACTAAACGATCAAGTGCTAAGCTAACGGATGGGTCATGTCAATCACATCATTCTCCTAATGATGTGATCTCATTAATCAAATGACAACACATGTCTATGGTTAGGAAACATAACCATCTTTGATTAATGAGCTAGTCAAGTAGAGGCATACTAGTGACTATATGTTTGTCTATGTATTCACACATGTATCATGTTTCCGTTAATACAATTCTAGCATGAATAATAAACATTTATCATGATATGAGGAAATAAATAATAACTTTATTATTGCCTCTAGGGCATATTTCCTTCAGCCTCCCACTTGCACTAGAGTCAATAATCTAGATTACATAGTAATGATTCTAACACCCATGGAGTCTTGGTGCTGATCATGTTTTGCTCGTGAGAGAGGCTTAGTCAATGGATCTCAACATTCAGATCCGTGTGTATCTTGCAAATCTCTATGTCTCCCACTTGGACTTGGTCCCTAATGGAATTGAAGCGTCTCTTGATGTGCTTGGTCCTCTTGTGAAATCTGGATTCCTTTGCTAAGGCAATTGCACCAAGATTGTCACGAAGATCTTCATTGGTCCCGATGCACTAGGTATGACACCTAGATCGGAAATGAACTCCTTCATCCGCATTCTTCATTTGCTGCTTCAAGCGCTATGTACTCCGCTTCACATGTAGATCCCGCCACGACGCTTTGTTTTGAACTGCACCAACTTACAGCTCCACCGCTTAATATAAACACGATCCGGTTTGCGATTTAGAATCGTTCGGATCGAGTGTCAAAGCTTGCATCGACGTAACCATTTACGACTAGCTCTTTGTCACCCCATATACGAAAACATATCCTTAGTCCTTTTCGTATTTCAGATGTTCTTGACGCTGTCCATGATCCACTCTGGATTACTTTGGTACCTACCGCCAAGCTTATTGCTAAGCACACGCCGTGTCCAGTACACAAGATTGCATACATGATAGAGCCTATGGCTGAAGCATAGGAACATCTTTCATTTTCTCTATCTTCTGCGTGGTCGGGCATTGAGTTCGACTCAACTTCACACCTTGTAGCACAGGCAAGAATCCTTTCTTTGCCTCGATCCATTTTGAACTTTTTCAAAATTTTGTCAAGGTATGTGCTTTGTGAAAGTCCTATTAAGCGCCTTGATCTATCTCTATAGATCTTGATGCCCAATATGTAAGCAGCTTCACCGAGGTCTTTCATTGAAAAACTTTTATTCAAGTATCCCTTTATGCTATCCAGAAATTCTATATCATTTCCAATTAATAATATGTCATCAACATATAAAACTAGAAATGCTCTGAGCTCCCACTCACTTTCTTGTAAATACAGGCTTCTCCAAAAGTCTCAGATAAAACCATATGCTTTGATCACACTGTCAAAGCGTTTATTCCAACTCCGAGATGCTTGCACCAGTCCATAAATGGAACGCTGGAGTTTGCACACTTTGTTAGCACCTTTTGGATCAACAAAACCTTCAGGCTGCATCATATACAACTCTTCTTCTAGAAATCCATTCAAGAATGCAGTCTTGACATCCATTTGCCAAATTTCATAATCATGAAATGCAGCAATAGCCAACATGATTCGGACAGACTTAAGCATCGCTACGGTGAGAAAGTCTCATCGTAGTCAACCCCTTGAACTTGTCGAAAACCTTTCGCAACAAGTCGAGCTTTGTAGACGAGAACATTACCATCAGCGTCCTCTTCTTCTTAAAGATCCATTTATTCTCAATGGCTTGCCGATCATCGGCAAGTCAACCAAAGTCCATACTTTGTTTTCATACATGGATCCTATCTCACATTTCATGGCCTCTAGCCATTTTATGGAATCTGGGCTCATCATCGCTTCCTCATAGTTCGTAGGTTCATCATGGTCAAGTAACATGACTTCCGAATAGGATTTCCGCACCACTGTGCGGATCTTACTCGTAGACCTACGAGGTTCATAGAAACTTGATCTCAAGTTTCATGATCAATATCATTAGCTTCCTCACTAATTGGTGTAGTCACACAGAACCGGTTCTTGTGATGAACTACTTTCCAATAAGGGAGTAGATATAGTTATCTCATCAAGTTCTACTTTCCTCCCACTCACTTCTTTCGAGAGAAACTCCTTCTCTAGAAAGGATCCAATTTAGCAACGAAAATTTTGCCCTCGGATCTGTGATAGAAGGTGTACCCAATAGTCTCCTTTGGGTATCCTATGAAGACACATTTCTCCGATTTGGGTTCGAGCTTATCGGTTGAAGTTTCTTCACATAAGCATCGCAGCCCCAAACTTTGAGAAACGACAACTTTGGTTTCTTGCCAAACCACAGTTCATAAGGCGTCGCCTCAACGGATTTTGATGGTGCCCTATTTAACGTGAATGCGGCCGCCTCTAAAGCATAACCCCAAAATGATAGCGGTAAATCGGTAAGAGACATCATAGATCGCACCATATCAAGTAAAGTACGACATTACATTCGGACACACCATTTCGCTGTGGTGTTCCTGTGGCGTGAGTTGCTAAACTATTCCACATTGTTTCAAATGTAAACCAAACTCAGAACTCAAATATTCTCCTCCACGATCGATCGTAGAAATTTTATTTTCTTGTTACGATGATTTTCTACTTCACTCTGAAATTCTTTGAACTTTTCAAATGTTTCAGACTTGTGCTTCATCAAGTAGATATACCCATATCTGCTCAAATCATCTGTGAAGGTGAGAAAATAACGATATCCGCCACGAGCCTCAACATTCATCGGACCACATACATCTCAGTATGTATGATTTCCAACAAATCTGTTGCTCTCTCCATAGAACCGAGAACGGTGTTTTGGTCATCTTGCCCATGAGGCACGGTTCGCAAGTACCAAGTGATTCATAATCAAGTGATTCCAGAAGTCCATCAATATGGAGTTTCTTCATGCGCTTTACACCGATATGACCTAAACGGCAATGCCACAAATATGTTGCACTATCATTATCAACTCTGCATCTTTTGGCTTCAACATTATGAATATGTGTATCACTACTATCGAGATTCAATAAAAATAGACCACTCTTCAAGGGTGCATGACCATAAAAGATATTACTCATATAAATAGAACAACCATTATTCTCTCGATTTAAATGAATAACCGTCTCGCATCAAACAAGATCCAGATATAATGTTCATGCTCAACGAGGCACCAAATAACAATTATTCAGGTCTAAAACTAATCCCGATGGTAGATGTAGAGGTAGCGTGCCGATCGCGATCACATCGACTTTGGAACCATTTCCCACGCCGATCGTCACCTCATCCTTAGCTAATCTTCGCTAATCCGTAGTCCCTATTTCGAGTTGCAAATGTTAGCAATGTAACCAAGATCAAATACCCAAGTGCTATCATGAGCATTAGTAAGGTACACATCAATAACATGTATATCACATATACCTTTGTTCACTTTGCCATCCTTCTTATCCGCCAAATACTTGGGGCAGTTCCGCTTCCAAAGGTCCAAATCGCTTGCAGAGAAGCACTCGGCCAGGCTTAGGTCCAGACTTGGGTTTCTTCTCTTGAGCAGCAACTTGTTTGCTGTTCTTTTTGAAGTTCCCCTTCTTCTTCCCTTTGCCCTTCTTCTTGAAACTAGTGGTCTTGTTGACCATCAACACTTGATGCTCCTTCTTGATTTCTACCTCCGCGGCTTTCAAAGATTCAAGAGCTCGAATAGTCTTGTTCATCCCTTGCATATTATAGTTCATCACAAAGCTCTTGTAGCTTGGTGGCAGTGATTGGAGAATTCTGTCAATGACGCTATCATCCGGAAGATTAACTCCCAGTTGAATCAAGTGATTATTATACCCAGACATTTTGAGTATATGCTCACCGATGTAACTGTTCTCCTCCATCTTGCAGCTATAGAACTTATTGGAGACTTCATATCTCTCAATCCGGGCATTTGCTTGAAATATTAACTTCAACTCTGGAACATCTCATATGCTCCATGACGCTCAAAACGCCGTTGAAGACCCGTTCTAAGCCGTAAAGCATTGCACATCGAACTATAGAGTAGTCATCAGCTTTGCTCGCCAAACGTTCTTTAACGCCGCTCGCCAGCATCAGAAGAGGTTCGCACCCAGCGGTGCTTCCAGACGTAACTCTTCAGGCAGCAATGAGGATAATCTCGATTACGGACCCAATCCGTGTAATTGCTACCATCATCTTTCAACTTTGCTTTCTCAAGGAACACATTAAAATTCAACGAACAACAAAGACGAGCCATCTATCTACAAACAAACATAGACAAGCAAAATACTATCAGTACTAAGTTCATGATAAATTTAAGTTCAATTAATCATATTACTTAAGAACTCCCACTTAGACAGACATCTCTAGTCATCTAAGTGATTACGTGATCCAAATCAACTAAACCATGTCCGATCATCACGTGAGATGGAGTAGTTTCAATGGTGAACATCTCTATGTTGATCATATCTACTATATGATTCACGCCGACCTTTCGGTCTCGTGTTCCGAGGCCATATCTCAGATATGCTAGGCTCGTCAAGTATAACCTGAGTATTCGCGTGTGCAAACTGTTTTGCACCCGCTGTATTTGAACGAGAGCCTATCACACCCGATCATCACGTGGTGTCTCAAAGATGAAGAACTTTCGCAACGGTGCATACTCGGGAGAACACTTTTGATAATTAGTGAGAGATCATCTTAAAATGCTACCGTCAATCAAAGCAAGATAAGATGCATAAAGGATAAACATCACATGCAATCAATATAAGTGATATGATATGGCCATCATCATCTTGTGCTTTGTGATTCCATCTTCGGCACCGTCGTGATCACCATCGCCACCGCGCGACACCTTGATCTCCATCGTAGTATCGTTGTCGCACGCCATCTATTGCTTCTACGACTATCGCTACCGCTTAGTGATAAAGTAAAGCAATTACAGTATGCGTTGCATTTCATACAATAAAGCGACAACCATATGGCTCTCGCCATTGCGATAACTTCGTTACAAAACATGATCATCTCATACAATAAAATATAGCATCACATCTTGGCCATATCACATCACAACATGCCCTGCAAAAACAAGTTAGACGCCCTCTACTTTGTTGTTGCAAATTTTACGTGGCTGCTACGGGCTTAAGCAAGAACCAATCTCACCTACGCATCAAAACCACAACGATAGTTTGTCAAATAGACTCCATTTTAACCTTCACAAGGACCGGCGTAGCCACACTCGGTTCAACTAAAGTTGGAGAAACAGACACCGCTAGTCACCGTGTGCAAAGCACGGCGGTAAAACCAGTCTCGCGAAGCGTCTGGCGTAATGTCGGTCCGGCCGCTTCATCCAACAATACCGCTGAACCAAAGTATGACATGCTGGTAGGCAAGATGACTTATATCGCCCACAACTCACTTGTGTTCTACTCGTGCATATAACATCAAACCATAAAAACCTAGGCTCGGATGCCACTGTTGGGGAACGCAGTAATTTCAAAAATTTCCTACGCACGCGCAAGATCATGGTGATGACATAGCAACGAGGGAGAGTGTTGTCTACGCACCCTCGAGATCGAAGCGAAGCGCGACACAGCGAGTGGAAGTAGTCGACGCCTTCCCGGTTCAACCGATCCAGCACCGCACTCGCACCTCCGAAGTTCTTGACACGCGTACAGCTCGATGACGCACCCTCGATCTCCGATCCAGCAGAGGCGCCGAGGGGAGTTCCACAAGACGACGGCGTGGTGACGATCTTGATGTTCTCTGCCGCAGGCTTCGCCTAAGCACCGCCACAATATGACCGAGGTGTAATATCGTGGAGGGGCACCGACACGGCTAAGGAATGATCTCAATGATCAACTTGTGTGTCCTAGGATGCCCCCTACCCCAGTATAAAGGAGGGAGGGAGGAGGAGGCCGCCCAAGGGGCGCCATAGAGGAGGGGGAAACCTACTCCAAGTAGGTTTCCTTTCCTTATCTTATTTGGAGGGGGAAGGAAAGAGTACTAGTATTAGGAATAAGTACTAGTAGTAGTAATAGGAAGAGGGGAAGGAGAAAGGAAAGGGGCCGCCCCCTCCCCAATCGGATTGGGATGGGGGCGCCTCCTCCCTTGTTCCTTCTCCTTCTTCCTATATGGGCCCAATAAGGCCCATATACCTCCCGGGGTTCCGTAACCTCCCTAGAGCTCCAAACTTCTCCGAACCTTTCCGTGTCCAAATATATCCGCCCAATATATTAATCTTTATGTCTCGACCATTTCGAGACTCCTCGTCATGTCCTTAATCACATCCGGACTCAACAAACTTCGTACATCAAAATACATAAACTCATAATATAGGTGTCATCAAACCTTAAGCGCAAGGACCCTACGGTTCGAGAACAATGTAGACATGACCTAGACACGCCTTCGTCAATAACCAATAGCGGACCTGATGCCCATATTGGTTCCTACATATTCTACGAAGATCTTTATCGGTCAAACCGAATAACAACATACGCTATTCCCTTTGTCATCGGTATGTTACTTGCCCGAGATTTGATCGTCGGTATCCAATACCTAGTTCAATCTCGTTATCGACAAGTCTCTACTCGCTCCGTAATACGCCATCTTATAACTAACTCATTAGTTACATGCTTGCAAGGCTTGGGTGATGAGTATTACCGAGAGGGCCCAGAGATACCTCTCCGACAATCGGAGTGACAAAACCTAATCTCAATTATGCTAACTCAACATGTACCTTCGAAACACCTGTAGTACTCCTTTATAATCACCCAGTTACGCTAGACGCTTGGTAGTACCCAAAGTGTTCTTCCGTAAACGGAGTTACACAATCCTCATAGTTACAGAACATGTATAAGTCATGAAGGAAGCAATAGCAGAATACTAAACGATCAAGTGCTAAGCTAACGGATGGGTCAAGTCAATCACATCATTCTCCTAATGATGTGATCTCATTAATCAAATGACAACACATGTCTATGGTTAGGAAACATAACCATCTTTGATTAATGAGCTAGTCAAGTAGAGGCATACTAGTGACTATATGTTTGTCTATGTATTCACACATGTATCATGTTTCCAAGCTAATACAATTCTAGCATGAATAATAAACATTTATCATGATATGAGGAAATAAATAATAACTTTATTATTGCCTCTAGGGCATATTTCCTTCAAAGGCGGTCACCGAATCTGAAGATCTGTCCCAGGAGAAAAGTCTCACCTCGACGGCGTTGTTGTTGTTTGAAGAAGCCATTGAGCCTATCGGTGACGCATACGAGGAACTCTCAATGAAAGCACCAATGTCGGTGTCAAAATGGCGGTTCTCGGGTAGGGGTCCTTAACTGCAAGTCCTAGGCGGATGGTAACAGAGACAAGGGACATGATGTTTTACCTGTGTTTGGGCCCTCTCGATGGAGGTAAAACCCTACTCATGCTTGATTGATATTGATGATATAGGTAGTACAAGAGTGGATCTACCACGAGATCAAGGAGGCTAAACCCTAGAAGCTAGCCTATGGTATGATTGTTGTAATGGTTGTTGTGTCCTACGGACTAAAACCCTCCAGTTTATATAGACACCGGAGAGGGCTAGGGTTACACAGAGTCGGTTACAATGGTAGGAGATCTACATATCCAGACGCCAAGCTTGCCTTCCACGCCAAGGAAAGTCCCATCCTGACACGGACGGAGTCTTCAATCTTGTATTCAGAGTCTTGGAGTCCGGACGATGATAGTCCGCTATCCCGACACCCCTAGTCCGTGACTCCTCAAAGGGCAAAGGAAAGAAGAAGGGGAACTTCAAGAAGAACAGCAAGCAAGTTGCTGCTTAAGAGAAGAAACCCAAGTCTGGACCTAATCCTGAAATCGAGTGCTTCTACCAAAGCGATCGACATCGAAGCGGAACTGCCCCAAGTATTTGGCGGATAAGAAGGATGGCAAAGTGAACAAAGGTATATGTGATATACATGTTATTGATGTGTACCTTACTAATGCTCGTAGTAGCACCTGGGTTTTTGATACTGGTTCTGTTGCTAATATTTGCAACTCGAAACAGGGACTACGGATTAAGCGAAGATTGGCTAAGGATGAGGTGACGATGGGCGTGGGAAATGGTTCCAAAGTCGATGTGATCGCGGTCGGCACGCTACCTCTACATCTACCTTCGGGATTTGTATTAGACCTAAATAATTGTTATTTGGTGCCAGCGTTGAGCATGAACATTATATCTGGATCTTGTTTGATGCGAGACGGTTATTCATTAAAATCAGAGAATAATGGTTGTTCTATTTATATGAGTAATATCTTTTATGGTCATGCACCCTTGAAGAGTGGTTTATTTTTGATGAATCTCGATAGTAGTGATACACATATTCATAATGTTGAAGCCAAAAGATGCAAAGTTGATAATGATAGTGCAACTTATTTGTGGCACTGCCGTTTAGGTCATATCGGTGTAAAGCGCATGAAGAAACTCCATAATGATGGACTTTTGAAACCACTTGATTAGAATCACTTGGTACTTGCGTAACCGTGCCTCATGGGCAAGATGACTAAAACGCCGTTCTCCGGGTACTATGGAGAGAGAACAGATTTGTTGGAAATCATACATACAGATGTATGTGGTCCGATGAATGTTGAGGCTCGGCGGATATCGTTATTTTCTCACCTTCAGAGATGATTTAAGCAGATATGGGTATATCTACTTAATGAAGCATAAGTCTGAAACATTTGAAAAGTTCAAAGAATTTCAGAGTGAAGTTGAAAATCATCGTAATAAGAAAATAAAGTTTCTACGATCTGATCGTGGAGGAGAATATTTGAGTTATGAGTTTGGTCTACACTTGAAACAATGCGAATAGTTTTGTAACTCACGCCACCCGAACACCACAACAGTAATGGTGTGTCCGAACGTCGTAATCGTGATTTTACTTGATATGGTGCGATCTATGATGTCTCTTAGAGATTTACCGCTATCGTTTTGGGGTTATGCTTTAGAGACGGCCACATTCACATTAAATAGGGCACCATCAAAATCCGTTGAGACGACACTTTATGAACTATGGTTTGGAAAGAAACCAAAGTTGTCGTTTCTTAAAGTTTGGGGTTGCGATGCTTATGTGAAAAAGCTTCAACCTGATAAGCTCAAACCCAAATCGGAGAAATGTGTCTTCATAGGATACCCAAAGGAGACAGTTGGGTACACCTTCTATCACAGATCCAAGGCAAGACATTCGTTGTTAAGAATGGATCCTTTCTAGAGAAGGAGTTTCTCTCGAAAGAAGTGAGTGGGAGGAAAGTAGAACTTGATGAGGTAATCAGACTGCCCCTAGTTGGAAAATAGTACATCACAGGGAACCGTTTCGTGATGTCAAAACCAACTAGTGAGGAAGTTGATGATGATGATCATAGAACTTCAGATCAAGTTCCTACAGAACCTCGAAGGTCAAACAGAGTAAGGTCCGCACCTGAGTGGTACGGTAATCCTATTCTGGAAGTCATGCTACTAGATCATGATGAACCTACAAACTATGAAGAAGCGATGGTGAGCCCAGATTCCGCAAAATGGCTTGAAGCCATGAAATCTAAGATGGGATCCATGTATGAGAACAAAGTATGGACTTTGGTTGACTTGCGGATGGTCGGCAAGCAATTGAGAATAAATGGATCTTCAAGAAGAAGACTGACATCGACGGTAATGTTATCGCTCTACAAAGCTCGACTTGTTGCAAAAGATTTTCGACAAGTTCAAGGGATTGACTACGATGAGACCTTCTCACCAGAAGCGATGCTTAAGTCTGTCCGAATCATGTTAGCAATTGCGCATTTTATGATTATGAAATTTGGCAAATGGATGTAAAAACCGCATTCTGAATGGGTTTCGGAGGAAGAGTTGTATATGATGCAACCGTAAGGTTTTATCAATCCAAAGGAGCTAACAAAGTGTGCAAGCTCTAGCGATCCATTTATGGACTGGTGCTAGCCTCTCGGAGTTAGAATAAACGCTTTGATAGTGTGATCAAAGCATTTGGGTTTATATGCACTTTTGGAGAAGCTTGTATTTACAAGAAAGTGAGTGGGAACTCAGAGCATTTCTAATACTATGTCTCGATGACATATTTGTTGGGGAACGAGTAATTTCAAAAATTTCCTACGCATACACGCAAGATCATGGTGATGCATAGCAATGAGAGGGGAGAGTGTTGTCTACATACCCTTGTAGACCAAGGCGAAGCGCTCACAACGAGAGGAAGTAGTCGACGTTCTCCTCGCGATCCAACCGATCCCAGCCAAGTATTCCGGCGCCCGAAGTTCTTGACACACGCATACAGCTCGGTGACGCCCTCGGCTCCGATCCAGCAAAGCTCTGGGAGAGAGAGTTCCGTCAAGACGACGGCGTGGTGGCGATCTTGATGTTCTACGACGCAGGCTTCGCCTAAGCACCGCCAATGATATGACCGAGGTGGAATATGGTGGAGGGGGCACCGACACGGCTAAGGAACGATCTCAAGGATCAACTTGTGTGTCCATGGGGTGCCCCTGCCTCGTGATATAAAGAAGGGAGGAGGAGGAGGCCGCCTAGTGAGGAGGCGCGCCATAGGGGAGTCCTACTCCCACCGGAGTAGGATTCCCTTCCTAGTCCAACTAGGATCCTTCCATGTATTAGGAGTAGGAGACTAGGAAGGGAAGAGAGAAGGAAGGAAGGAGGGTGCGGCCCCTCCCCAGCCCAATTCGGACTAGGGCAGGCGGCTGCCTGCCTAGGGCAGCCCTCTCTCTTCCCGTATGGCCCATAAGGCCCAATACTTCTCCCCGGCGAATTCCCGTAACTCTCCTAGACTCGATAAATACCCGAATGACTCGAACCTTTCCGAACTCCGAATATAGTCATACAATATATCGATCTTTACGTCTCGACCATTTCGAGACTCCTCGTCATGTCCCCGATCTCATCCGGGACTCCGAACTCCTTCGGTACATCAAAACTCATAAACTCATAATATAACTGTCATCGAAACCTTAAGCGTGCGGGCCCAGAGATGTGCATTACCGAGAGGGCCCAGAGATACCTCTCCGACATTCGGAGTGACAAATCCTAATCTCGAAATACGCCAACCCAACAAGTACCTTTGGAGACACCTGTAGAGCACCTTTATAATCACCTAGTTACGTTGTGACGTTTGGTAGCACACAAAGTGTTCCTCCGGTAAACGGGAGTTGCATAATCTCATAGTCATAGGAACATGTATAAGTCATGAAGGAAGCAATAGCAACATACTAAACGATCGTGTGCTAAGCTAACGGAATGGGTCATGTCAATCAGATCATTCAACTAATGATGTGACCTTATTAATCAAATAACAACTCCTTGTTCATGGTTAGGAAACATAACCATCTTTGATTAACAAGCTAGTCAAGTAGAGGCATACTAGTGACACTCTGTTTGTCTATATATTCACACATGTATTATGTTTCCGGTTAATACAATTCTAGCATGAATAATAAACATTTATCATGATATGAGGAAATATATAATAACTTTATTATTGCCTCTAGGGCATATTTCCTTCATCCTCCCACTTGCACTAGAGTCAATAATCTAGATCACATCACCATGTGATTAACATCGATAGTTCACATCATCATGTGATTAACACTCATAGTTCACATCGCCATGTGACCAACACCCAAAGGGTTTACTTGATTCAGTAATCTAGTTCACATCGCTATGTGATTAACACCCAAAGAGTACTAAGGTGTGATCATGTTTTGTTTGTGAGAGAGTCTTAGTCAACGGTCTTTCACATTCAGATCCGTTATGTATTTTGCAATTTTTCTATGTCTACAATGCTCTCACACGGCTACTCTAGCTAATTGCTCCCACTTTCAATATGTATCTAGATCGAGACTTAGAGTCATCCGATCGGTGTCAAAACTTGCATCGACGTAACCCTTACGCATTTAACCTTTTGTCACTTCCATAATCGAGAAACATATCCTTATTCCTCTAAGGATAATTTTGACCGCTGTCCAAAGATCTACTCCTAGATCACTATTGTACTCCCTTGCCAAACTCATTAAGGGGTATACAATAGATCTGGTACACAAGATGGCATACTTTATAGAACCTATGGCCAAGGCATAGGGAATGACTTTCATTCTCTTTCTATCTTCTCGCCGTGGTCGGGTTTTGAGTCTTACTCAATTTCACACCTTGTAACACAGTGCAAGAACTCTTTCTTTGATCTGCTCCATTTTGAACTACTTCAAAATCTTGTCAAGGTATGTACTCATTGAAAAAACTTATCAAGCATCTTGATCTATCTCTATAGATCTTGATGCTCAATATGTAAGCAGCTTCACCGAGGTCTTTCTTTGAAAAACTTCTTTCAAACACTCCTTTATGCTTTACAGAATAATTCTACATTATTTCTGATCCACAATATGTTATACATATACTTATCAGAAATGCTATAGTGCTCCCACTCACTTTCTTGTAAATACAGGCTTCACCGCAAGTCTGTATAAAACTAAATGCTTTGATCAACTTATCAAAGCGTGTATTCCAACTCCGAGATGCTTGCACCAGTCCATAGATGGATCGCTGGAGTCTGCATATTTTGTTAGCACCTTTAGGATTGACAAAACCTTTTGGTTGCATCATATACAACTCTTCTTTAATAAATCCATTAAGGATTGCAGTTTTGTTATCCATTTGCCAGATTTCATAAAGTATGGCAATTGCTAACATGATTTAGACAGACTTAAGCATAGATACGAGTGAGAAACTCTCATCGTAGTCAACACCTTGAACTTGTCGAAAACCCTTTTGCATAATTCTAGCTTTGTAGATAGTAACACTACTATCGTCCCGCCTTCCTCTTGAAAATCCATTTAATCTCAATGGCTTGCCGATCATCGGGCAAGTCAACCAAAGTCCATACTTTGTTCTCATATATGGATCCCATCTCGATTTCATGGCCTCAAACCATTTTGCGGAATCTGGGCTCACCATCTCTTCTTCATAGTTCGTAGGTTTGTCATGGTCAAGTAACACGACCTCCGTAACAGGATTACCGCACCACTCGTGCGGATCTCACTCTGTTTACCTATGAGGTTCGGTAGTAACTTGATCTGAAGTTACATGATCATCATCATTAGCTTCCTCACTAATTGGTGTAGTAGTCACAAGAACAGATTTCTATGATGAACTACTTTCCAATAAGGAGAAGGTACAATTACCTTATCAAGTTTTCTACTTTCCTCCCACTCACTTCTTTCGAGAGAAACTCCTTCTCTAGAAAGGATCCATTCTCAAAGAACGAATATCTTGCCTTCGGATCTGTGATAGAAGGTGTACCCAACAGTCTCCTTTGGGTATCCTATGAAGACATATTTCTCCGATTTGGGTTTGAGCTTATTAGGATGAAACCTTTTTCATATAAGCATCACAATCCCAAACTTTAAGAAACGACAACTTTGGTTTCTTGCCAAACCACATTTCATATTGTGTCGTCTCAACGGACTTTAGATGGTGCCCTATTTAACGTGAATGCAGTTGTCTCTAATGCATGATCCCAAAACGATATTGGTAAATCGGTAAGAAACATCATAGATTGTACTATATCCAATAAAGTACGGTTATGACGTTCGGACACACCATTATGATCTGATGTTCCAGGTGGCATGAATTTGTGAAACTATTCATCATTGTTTTAATTGAAGACCAAACTCAGAACTCAAATATTTGTCCCATGATCAAATCGTAGAAACCTTATTTTCTTGTCACGATGATTTTTCCACTTCACTCTGAAATTCTTTGAACCTTTCAACTATTTCAGACTTATGTTTCATCAAGTAGATATACCCATATCTGCTCAAATCATCTGTGAAGGTCAGAAAATAACGATACCCGCTGCGAGCCTTAACACTCATTGGATCGCATACATTAGTATGTATTATTTCCAATAAGTCGGTTGCTCGCTCCACTATTCCGGAGAACGGAGTCTTAGTCATCTTGCCCATGAGGCATGGTTCGCAAGCATCAAGTGATTCATAATCAAGTGATTCCAAAATCCCATCAGCATGGAGTTTCTTCATGCGCTTTACACTAATATGACATAAACGGCAGTGCCACAAATAAGTTGCACTATCATTATTAACTTTGCATCTTTTGGTTTCAATATTATGAATATGTGTATGACTACGATCGAGATCCAATGAACCATTTTCATTGGGTGTGTAACCATATAAGGTTTTATTCATGTAAATGTAACAACAGTTTATTCTCTTACTTAAATGAATAACCGTATTGCAATAAACACGATCAAATCATATTCATGCTCAACGCAAACACCAAATAACATTTATTTAGGTTCAACACTAATCCCGAAAGTATAGGGAGTGTGCGATGATGATCATATCAATCTTGAAACTACTTTCAACACACATCGTCACTTCACCCTTAACTAGTTTCTGCTTATTCTCAAACTCCTGCTTCGAAGTTACTACTCTTAGCAACCGAACCAGTACCAAATAATCGAAGGGTTGCTATAAACACTAGTAAAGTACACATCAATAACATGTATATCAAATTCACTTTGCCATCCTTCTTATCCACCAAATATTGAGGGCATTTCCGCTTCAAAGGACCATTTCCTTTGCAATGCAAGCACTCGCGGTTTCAGCTTTGGTCAGCTTTTGGGCTTCTTCGTGGAGTGACAACTTGCTTGTCAATCTACTTGAAGTTCCCTTTCTTTCCTTTGCCCTTTCTTGAAACTAGTGATCTTGTCAACCATCAACACTTGATGCTCTTTCTTGATTTCTACCTTCATCGATTTCAACATCACGAAGAGCTCGGAATCATTTTCGCCATCCTTGCATATTATAGTTCATCACGGTTCTACTAACTTAGTGATGGTGACTAGAGAATTCATCAATCACTATCTTATCTCGAAGATTAACTCCCACTTGATTCAAGCGATTGTAGTACCTGCATAATCTGCACATGCTCTAGTTGAGCGATTCTCCTCCATCTTTTAGCTATAGAACTTGTTGAAGACTTCATATCTCTCAACTCGGTATTTGCTTGAAATATTAACTTCAACTCTGGAACATCTCATATGGTCCATGATGTTCAAAACGTCTTTGAAGTCCCGATTCTAAGCTGTTAAGCATGGTGCACTTAAACTATCAAGTAGTCATCATATTGAGCTAGCCAAACGCTCATAACGCTTGCATCCGCTTCCTCGCAATAGGTCTGCTACCTAGCGTGCATTAAGGACATAATTCTTCCGGCAGCAGAATGAGGATAAACCTCCGATCACGGATCAATCCGCATCATTGCTACTAACATTTTTCAACACAATTTTCTAGGAACATATCAAAACAAACATATGAAAGCAACAACGCGAGCTATTGATCTACAACATAATTTGCAAAATACTACCAGGACTAAGTTCATGATAAATTTAAGTTCAATTAATCATATTACTTAAGAACTCCCACTTAGACAGACATCTCTCTAGTCATCTAAGTGATCACGCGATCCAAATCAACTAAACCATAACCGATCATCACGTGAGATGGAGTAGTTTTCAATGGTGAACATCTTATGTTGATCATATCTACTATATGATTCACGCCGACCTTTCGGTCTCCGTGTTCCGAGGCCATATCTGCATATGCTAGGCTCGCAAGTATAACTCGAGTATTCTGCATGGTGCAAACTGGCTTGCACCCGTTGTAGATGGACGAGAGCTTATCACACCCGATCATCACGTGGTGTCTCGCACGATTTAACTTTGGCAACGGTGCATACTCGGGAGAACACTACTTGATAATTTTAGTGAGAGATCATCTTAAAATGCTACCGCAATCAAAGCAAGATAAGATGCATAAAGGATAAACATCACATGCAATCAATATAAGTGATATGATATGGCCATCATCATCTTGTGCTTGTGATTCCATCTTTGAAGCACCGTCGTGATCACCATCGCCACCGGCGCGACACCTTGATCTCCATCGTAGCATCGTTGTCGCTTACGCCATCTATTGCTTCTACGACTATCGCTACCGCTTAGTGATAAAGTAAAGCAATTACAGTATGCTTGCATTTCATACAATAAAGCGACAACCATATGGCTCTCGCCATTGCCGATAACTTCGTTACAAAACATGATCATCTCATACAATAAAATATAGTATCACGCCTTGACCATATCACATCACAACATGCCCTGCAAAAACAAGTTAGACGTCCTCTACTTTGTTGTTGCAAATTTTACGTGGCTGCTACGGGCTTAGCAAGAACCGTTTACCTACGCATCAAAACCACAACGATAGTTTGTCAAATAGACTCCGCTTTAACCTTCACAAGGACCGGGCGAGCCACACTCGGTTCAACTAAAGTGAGAGAGACAGACACCCGCCAATACCTTTAAGCACGAGTGCTCAGAACGGTGAAACCAGTCTCGTAAGCGCACGCTGTAATGTCGGTCCGGCCGCTTCATCTCACAATACCGCTGAACCAAAGTATGACATGTTGGTAGGCAATATGACTTGTATCGCCCACAACTCATTTGTGTTCTACTGCAAAACATCAAACCATAAAACCTGGGCTCGATACCACTGTTGGGGAACGTAGTAATTTCAAAAATTTCCTACGCACACGCAAGATCATGGTGATGCATAGCAACGAGAGGGGAGAGTGTTGTCTACATACCCTTGTAGACCGAAGCGAAAGCGCTCACAACGTAGAGGAAGTAGTCGACGCTCTCCTCGCGATCCAACCGATCCCAGCGCCATTATCAGCGCCCGAGTTCTTGACACACGACAGCTCGGTGACGCCTCGGCCCGATCCAAAGAAAGCTCGGGAGAGAGAGTTCCACAAGACGACGGCGCAGGACGATCTTGATGTTCTATCGACGCAGGCTTCGCCTAAGCACCACTACGATATGACCGAGGTGGAATATGGTGGAGGGGGCACCGCACACGGCTAAGGAACGATCTCAAGGATCAACTTGTGTGTCCATGGGGTGCCCCCTGCCTCAGATATAAAGGAGGAGGGAGGAGGAGGCCGGCCTAGTGAGGAGGCGCCGCATAGGGGAGTCCTACTCCCACCGAGTAGGATTCCCTTCCTAGTCCAACTAGGGATCCTTCCATGTATTAGGAGTAGGAGACTAGGAAGGGAAGAGAAAGGAAGGAAGGAGGGGGCGCCCTCCCCTAGCTCAATTCGGACTAGGGCAAGGGGGGCGCGCGGCCTGCCTAGGGCAGCCCCTCTCTCTTTCCCGTATGGCCCATAAGGCCCAATAATATTATTGACTGGAAATGATATAGAATTTCTGGATAGCATAAAGGATACTTGAATAAAAGTTTTTCAATGAAAGACCTCGTGAAGCTGCTTATATATTGGGCATTAAGATCTATAGAGATAGATCAAGACGCTTAATTGGACTTTCACAAAGCACATACCTTGACAAAGTTTTGAAGAAGTTCAAAATGGATCAAGCAAAGAAAGGGTTCTTGCTCAGATTGCAAGGTGTGAAGTTGAGTAAGACTCAATGCCGACCACTACTGTAAGATAGAGAGAAAATGAAAGATGTTCCCTATGCTTCACCATAGGCTCTATCATGTATGCAATGCTATGTACCGCACCTGATGTGTGTCTTGCTATAAGTTTAGCAGGAGGTACCAAAGTAAACCAGAGTGGATCACTAGACACGGGTCAAGAACATCCTGAAGCACCGAAAAGGACTAAGGATATGTTTCTCAGATATGGAGGTGACAAAGAGCTCATCGTAAATGGTTACGCTGATGTAAGCTTTGACACTCGATCCGGACGATTCTAAATCGCAAACCGGATACGTGTTTACATTAAACGGTGGAGCTGTCAGTTGGTGCAGTTCAAAACAAAGCCTCGTGGCGGGATCTACGTGTGAAGCGGAATACATAGCTGCTTCGGAAGCAGCCAATGAAGGAGTCTGGATGAAAGAGTTCATATACGATCTAGGTGTCATACCTAGTGCATCGGGTCCAATGAAAATCTTTTGTGACAATACTGGAGCGATTGCCTTAGCGAAGGAATCCAGATTTCACAAGAGAACCAAGCACATCAAGAGACGCCTAATTCCATCCGGGATCTAGTCCGTGGGAAACATAGAGATTTGCAAGATACATACGGATCCTAATGTTGCGTACTCCATTGACTAAGCCTCTTCCACAAGCAAAATATGATCAGCACCAAGACTCCATCGGTGTTAGAATCATTACTGTGTAATCTAGATTATTGACTCTAGTGCAAGTGGGAGACTGAAGGAAATATGCCCTAGAGGCAATAATAAAGTTATTATTTATTTCCTTATATCATGATAAATGTTTATTATTCATCTAGAATTGTATTAACCGGAAACATAATACATGTGTGAATAGATAGACAAACATAGTGTCACTAGTATGCCTCTACTTGACTAGCTTGTTAATCAAAGATGGTTATGTTTCCTAACCATGGACAAAGAGTTGTTATTTGATTAACGGATCACATCATTAGTTGAATGATCCGATTGACATGACCCATTCCATTAGCTTAGCACCCGATCGCTTAGTATGTTGCTATTGCTTTCTTCATGACTTATACATGTTCCTATGACTATGAGATTATGCAACTCCTGCCATCGAGGAACACTTTGTGTGCTACCAAACGTCACAACATAACTGGGTGATTATAAAGGTGCTCTCTGGTGTGTCTCCAAAGGTACTTGTTGGGTTGGCGATTTCGAGATTACGATTTGTCATCCGAATGTCGGAGAGGATCTTCGCCCTCTCGGTAATGCACATCACTTAAGCCTTGCAAGCATTGCAACTAATGAGTTAGTTACGAGATGATGTATTACTTGAACTAGTAAAGAGACTTGCCGATAACGATATTGAACTAGGTATTGATACCGACGATCGAATCTCGCAAGTAACATACCGATGACAAAGGAACAACGATGTTGTTATGCGTGGTCCGACCGATAAAGATCTTCGAGAATATGTAGGAACCAATATGGGTATCCGTGTCCCGCTATTGGTTATTGACCGAGACGGTCTCGGTCATGTCTACATTGTTCTCGAACCGTAGGGTCCGCACGCTTAAAGTTACGATGAGAGTTTCTTTTATGAGTTTATGTATTTTGATGTACCGAAAGTTGTTCGGAGTCCCGGATGTGATCACGGACATGGCGAGGAGTCTGAAATGGTCGAGACATAAAGATTGATATATTGGACGACTATATTCGACACCGGAATTGTTCCGGTGATTTCGAGAAAACCGAGTGCTGGGGGTTACTGGAACCCCCGGAGAGTTAATGAGCCACATGGGCCTTGGTGGAAGAGAGAGGCGGCTGCAGGGTGGGCAGCGCCCCTCTCCCTCCGGTCCGAATTGACTAGGAGGGCGCGCCCTCCTTCCTTCCCTCCCCTTCCTCCCCTCCTAGTAGGAGTAGGAAAGGAGAATCCTACTCCTACTAGGAGGAGGATTCTCCTCCTGGGCCCCTCTAAGGCCGCCAGCCCCCCTTGCTCCTTTATATACGGGGCAAGGGGCACCCTAGACACACAAGTTGATCTTCGTGATCGCCTTAGCCGCGTGTGCGTGCCCCTCCACAATATTACACCTCGGTCATATTGTAGCGGTGTTTAGGCGAAGCCTCGCGACAATAACATCAATTCATGAGCAGACGGCCGCAAGCGGAGGAGACGCGAGGAACGGCGACTCCATCGCCAGTATGAGAGAGGCGGCGGGCGAGCCGGGCCATGGATGCAGAGAAGGTGACGCGGATCGAACGCGCCATCCGATACCATGTTAGACGATTAGGGTTGGAACAATGCTCGATACCCTGTACAGACGTCATATATATTTATGGGAACCGATAAATACAAATTATGTTACAACACGATATCAACATATACTTAGTCTAACAGTGTATATATTCCAGTTCCACCAACGCTGATTCGTACACGTTAGAGCTTCACGTACACTAGGAGCCTAGGAGTAGTATGTACGCATGCCCGCGCGTGCGCGCCACGGCTGCACGCGATGCGAGTTCCATGACCGCGACACTCGTGGCGTGAACATGGTTTTGCCGGCCAATTCCTGCCTGAGAGCCAAAGTGAACTAGGTACGAGAAAGTTCCAAATTCTCATTTTCACTCAAGCCTCCGTAGTACACGTGCACCGAATATCCCGTTGGAATGGATGAGTGATCGATACTCCGCGCGCTGTCATGCAATGTAGCCACGTTCCGGAGCCACGCACGGTAGCGACTGATGTATGCGCTGCCGGCCGCCTTATCATGTCACGTAGACGTAGTGCAGGTATCCCCTGTCCAGGCTTCAATTCAAAACGAGCGTCTGATATTGTCGTTGCAGGCGTGTTGACAAGATCCAAACAGAAGGCCCTGATCCATCTGTATCTCAGTCGCACTCACGTTTCTACAGAAGCTGTACGTGAGTTCCAGGAAGCGCCGACGACGCCAAGCGCATGACACGGCAGCGGTCCGCTGCTGCTGAAGGATCCAGCTCGCCTGTCGGCGCCGCGAGCGGTCGACGTCGGCACGACAGTTCGGGCGACGTTACGTACGGCAAGTAACGCCGGATGCGGCCTGCCCCAGGTCGCGCGCGTGCCCGGAACACATCACCGGAGGCGACCGCACGTACGCACGCACAAGCCAAATCAACAGCGAGCAACTTGGCTACGTACGTGCCGGGTGGCAAGGGCGAAAGGATCTCCTCTCCTCTCCTCGAGAGTTCGTGGCTGGCTATGGATCAGATGCTCTTCTTTCCCTCAAAAAAAAAAATGCTCTTCTTCTCTCTCTGCAACATTTCTTCATGTCTCTTGTGATCCTCATGGTAATTATGTATATTGTTCTCCGTGCACGGCAGCGACAAGAAAACTACTACAAATAAACAGAACATGATAAGATCGCGACAAGTTGCCAAATCCTTCCCGCGTAAAAAAAGTCGTGAATCCACCATGGGCGTGTAATGCCCCGGTTTCCACCTTTTCCTTTTCATTCTTCTGTTTTGTCCAAAATCATGTGACCTATTTGGCTTCCATTCTGAGCATGTTGTAATTTTCTTTCCAGAAACGAGCATATTGTAAAAAGAAAATTTGAGGGACGAGCATGTTGTAAAGAGTCTGTCTTGTTGAGCACCGCCCGCGTCCGCTCTTTTGTCCGCCGGTGCACTGTCCCCTATATGGGTCAGGCTCAGCGCCTTTCAGTGACCCTAGCTCAGTCCAACAGTTACCCCTAGAAAAAGCTGTTTTCTTGTTTTTTTCAGCGGTTTATTTATATACACCCTGGTAAGTTCACTGCCTTTTTATTTCTATGGGTTTTGTTATATTTTGAAGTCCTCTAAATGTATATATGAAGACAATACTTCACTTATTTTCTCAAAATGTTCATCACATATTAAAATTTTGTCCATGGGAACGTAAAATTTGTTCGTATGGTCTACAAAATGTTAGTACCACTCAATAAATGGCCGTGACAATTAAAATTGTAAATATTTAAAATTATGTTCATGTTTTCTTTTCTAAAATGAATCATAATGTAAACAATTGTTCGTGTAATTTGGAATTTTTGTACCATTCAGTAAATCGTTCATTACATTTAAAACATATTCATGCATTTTAAAAAGTACGCTCATGTAATGTAAAGTTCTATTTGCACATTTTTTCAGAAATTACTCATAAAATATGAAAATGTCCCATTTTAAATAATGTTCACGTCACTTAAAACTGTTCACATATTTTAAAAATATTCATGAAGATAGATATTTTGTTCGCACAATTTTATAAAATATTGTGACATGTAACAAAATGTCTATACACTGTAACCAGGAGGATTTAAAAGGTCATGATTTTTAAAAAAGAAAAATGCAAAAGAGAAAATGAACAAAAAGAGAAAGAAATAGTAAAACCAAAATATAATAGATTTAAAATACACGAAAATAGGAAAGAAGTGGTCCATCTTCCTAGAGCCAGGCGGCTGGTTTCCAGCTTTCGAAAACCAGCGTTTGACCATTGGGGTTAAAATTGGTGGAAAACAGGGCTTACACTTGTCGAGATAGAGTCCCTTGATCTCATTGGGGTCAAAATTGGTGGGAAAACAGGGAAAATAGGGGCAAAAGAAATTAACCACCACAACAAATCAGAGTTTGTATCCTTCAGGCAATTTTCTGACCAGTACTGTTAAGCGCCACAACCAACAAACTAGAAATCCGTATTGCCAATAATAAAATATCCCCGCATAGATGGCCGAATCATGCAGGAGAACAACAGTAAAATGGTGAGTTGACTCGCATTGTACAGGGACGAAATCAATGTATACATGCAACAACTAAATGGCAGCCGATGACGCGGGGTCTGTCGGCTGGAGTTCAAGTTTAACTTCCCCCACACACACACACCCTTTGGCGCCGGGTCATCGCGGCGGCCTAGTTGCCAAAAGCATAGCTCTTACCGATCTGCTCGCCTTCTCTCGGCGACGCCAGACAACGTCGAGGGCTCGAGGTTGGTGCTGGCCGTTAGGCTGTTCTGGGTGAGATGGAGCACATCACAACACAGAAGATGCGTGAACGTGGGATGGAGCAGACGAGCATTGTGCTGTGTCGATGCTTGAAGGTGGGTTTATGCGTGTAGTGTACGCTCAAGATGGGCCTAATTCCTATTTCCATCAAGCTACAAGGCCATTGCTTATTGCGTACCATAAAATCTTTTGGGAGGGGGCCCACGCCCTCCCTCCTGATCTTCACGTACCTCCGTCGTTGCTCCCAGCTGCTTCCAGTTCTAACACGGCGACTTCTTGCCAGCGAAATCAACCGCGGCCTTCCAGCTGCTCCCACCATGGGGCCAACAGCCGCTACTGCGCGCCGCTTTGCTGCGACGACCAATGCTGCGGCCACGACCTCCCCGGCCGACGCCATTGCTGCCGGTCACTAAATCAGCCAGACCGATGACTGCCGCGAGCTGCCGTCGATGATGAGGAGCAGCTTATAGTACTTGCATAAAATAAAATTTAGTGGAAATGGCTTTCTCTGTGAGTCCCGCTGTCCGAGATGGGAATGGGATGATGTAATATGGCTTGTCTGTGGGGTGATGTGGAGAGCATTATATTAACAGAACAGCTCCTTCTCTGTAGAAATATTTTGGCCAACCTTTTGAGACACTCGATTTTATTGAATATGACCACGGTCTTCTCAGGATCTTTGAACCTTGGAGACATACATATACCATTTTGACTATTGTTAGGTGCCTACCATCTTGTACATGCATCACAATTGTTGCAAGAATTCTAAAGTGTGCTTTTCTTCAAAAGATTGCATCATGGCATCAACGATATGTTTGGTAAAAGCTTTGTTTTGATTATAAGTCTAAGGAGAATTTAACACAGATTGCAACAAAGAAATATAATATATTAAAGAACAATTATCATAATTAAATTCCTTGAAATCCAAAAGAGTGAGTTCATTTCTACTTAAAGTCTTGACCTCTCCAATCCCACTTTTATCAATTTTGCATCTAGATCTAAAAACTCCTAATCATTGGGACGCTTTTAACTAAAGTTGACTCAACTCCGTAAATAGCTTCAATTTAACAATATCATTATCCACATCTTTATTCTTTTGCATATCGCATAAATCAACAAAATTGTTTAGATGGGATGCATCTTCACTAGGAAGGTCAAAATTGATCTTTCATAACAAGATTCAGCAAAGGGCATTAATTTCACAAGATTCAGCATTAGTAGTGGGAGCAATCGAGTGCTAATAAAATCATTGTTGTTGGTATAGGAAAAGTCACAATTCGTATTATATTGAGCCATCATGACAAAGCAAGCAATCCTACACACAAGCACACAAAGAAGCAAGTTTAAAAGATGAATGGAAGAGGGCGAAGAAAAGGCAAATATTTTCAAAAATCGCTTTAGAGGTGAGAGGAAAACGAGAGGCGAATGGCAATAATGTAATGCAAGAGAGAAGAGTTTATGACATTGGTATGGCTTGACTTGACGATCCCCGCAACGGCCCCAACAATTCTTCTGCTACCTCTTGAGCTTATGCTTTTCCTTGAAGAGGAAAGGGTCATGCAGCAAAGTAGAGTAAGAATTTCCCCGATTTGAGAACCAAGGTATCAATCCAATAGGAGATAACGCAAGTCACCAATACCGCACAAACAATCAACAACTTACACCCAACACGATAAAGGGGTTGTCAATCCCTTCAAGCTATTGCAAAAGTGAGATCCGATAGAGAGAGATAAACGGTAAACTAAATATTTTCATATTTTTGGTTTATAGATCGAAAGTAAAAGATTGCAAAAGAGAACTCATATGATGGAAACGAGACCCGAGGGCCATAGGTTTCACTTGGCTTCTCTCAAGATAGCAAATATTACGGTGGGTGAAAAATTACTGCCAAGCAATTGATAGAAAAGTGCAAAGTTATGATGATATCTAAGGCAATGATCATGAATATAGGCATCACGTCCATGTCAAGTAGACCAAACAATTCCGATCTACTACTATTACTCACACATCGACCGCTATCCGTAATGCATCTAGAGTATTAAGTTCATAAAGAACGGAGTAACGACAGTAAGATGACATGATGTAGAGGAATTAACTCAAGAAATATGATGAAAATGTTGGGGAACGTAGTAATTTCAAAAATATCCTACGCACACGCAAGATCATGGTGATAGTATAGCAACGAGGAGAGTGTTCGCCCACGCACTGTGAGACCGTAAGCGAAGCGTTAGCACAACGCGTTGATGTAGTCGACGCTTCATGATCCGACCGATCCAACCACCGAACGACGACACCTCCGAGTTCAGCGACACGCTCAGCTCAATGACGATCTCCGGCTCCGATCCAGAAAGCTCCGGAGATGAGTTCCGCCAAGACGACAGTGTGGTGACGATGATGATGTTCTACTGACGCAGGCTTCGCCAACTCAATGACGACCGAGGTGGAATATGGTGGAAGGCACACCGACACGGCTAAGGAACGATCCGTAGATCAACTTGTGTGTCTATGGGTGCCCCCCGCCTCAGATATAAAGGAGCGGGGAGGAGGCGACGGCCAGGAGGGCGCTGGCCAGGGGAGTCCTACTCCCACCGAGTAGGACTCCTTCTTCCTAGTTGGAGTAGGAGAAGAGGAGGAAGAGGGGAAAGGGGGGCGCCGCCTCTTCCCTGTCCTATTCGGACTAGAAGGGAGGGCGCATGCCTCCTGCCTCCTTCCCTCTTCCTCGAGGCTCATGTAGGCCCAATAACCCCGGGGTTCCAGAACCTCCCTGCATTCTCAAAATGTCGATTTCACCCGGAACGATTCATGTCCAAATATAGGCTTCCAATATATCGATCTTTATGTCTCGACCATTTGAGAGACTCGTCATGTCCGTGATCACATCCGGGACTCAAACTTCAAGACACCAAAACTTATAAACTCATAATAAACCTGTCATCGTAACGTTGTTGCAAGGACCCT
Organism: Aegilops speltoides; assembly: GCA_021437245.1. Lineage (NCBI taxonomy): Eukaryota > Viridiplantae > Streptophyta > Magnoliopsida > Poales > Poaceae > Aegilops > Aegilops speltoides. Next base: position 345,699,181 of record CM038145.1, on the reverse strand, counting down.
ACGGGTTCGAGAACTATGTAGACATGACCTAGAACTATTCTCAATAATAACCAATAGCGGAACCCGGATGCCCATATTGTTCCTACATATTCTACGAAGATCTTTATCGGTCAAACCGCATAAAACATACGTTGCCTTTGTCATCGGTATGTTACTTGCCCGAGATTCATCGCCGGTATCCAATACCTAGTTCAATCTCGCTTACGTCAAGTATCTTTACTGCTACGTAATGCATCATCCCGTAACCAACTCATTGGTCACATTGCTTGCAAGGCTTATAGTGATGTGCATTAACAGAGGGCCCATAGATACCTCTCGATAATCGGAGTGACAAAACCTAATCTCAAATACGCCAACTCAACATGTACCTTCGAGACACCTTAGTACTCTTTATAATCACCCAAATGCTAGACGTTTGGTAGTACCCAGTGTTCCTCCCAAACGGAGTTGCATAATTCTCAGTTATGAACATGTATAAGTCATGAAGAAAGCAATAGCAATATACTAAAGCGATCAAGTGCTAGGCTAACGGAATGGGTCATGTCAATCACATCATTCTCCTAATGATGATCCCATTAATCAAATGACAACACATGTCTATGGTTAGAAACATAACCATCTTTGATTAATGAGCTAGTCAAGTATAGGCATACTAGTGACTATATGTTTGTCTATGTATTCACACATGTATCATGTTTCCGGTTAATACAATTATAGCATGAATAATAAACATTTATCATGATAGAGGAAATAAATAATAACTTTATTATTGCCTCTAGGCATATTTCCTTCAAAACCCCATCTTTTATCCTCGATGGCAACAATACAATACGTGCCTTGTCAGCTTCTATGTCACCGAAAAGGACCGCAAGATTGAACCCAAAGCTAAGCACTTCTCCCATTGCAAGAAAACCAATCTAGTAGGCCAAACTAAACCAATAATTCCAAGAGACTTGCAAAGATATCAAACAATGCATATAAGAATTCGAGAAGACTCAAATAATATTCATAGATAATCGATCATAAATCCACAATTCATCGGATCTCACAAACACACAAAAAAGAATCACCTCGTGATTTACAGTTTTGAAAAGAGTCAATTACAGTGGTGGTGCCAGAACTTGACGCAAACTAATACTTTAGCTTACTAAACAGAAGATACATCGTTTCACAGAAAAACTCTGCTGACGCGCGCAAATACAGCGCTTATCTCGCTTGTATACGGAATCAATGCCGACTAGGCGGGTGGGCCGCTGTCAGCGGTTGGACCGTAGAAGGGGGTGACTTAATTTTTCCGGAAACACCCTCGAAATTTTCAGAAAAGAAAACCTGTCGACGTGGGATTTATTATTTTAAATCTAAGACCAAGGGTCCGCTTGTCGAGGGGAGGAAATTAAACTAAAAATTTGTCCGCACAGAATCAAACCAACGATCAGCACCAAGCATGCAAGCCGGCAAGCCATTGCACCCATCACACTACCTTGTTTAACATGGATAAGAAGTTATATGTACTTGACCTGTATGCATGTTTTTTTTTGAGTCCTGACGACCAGTATTGTGGTATTTAATGGGTTGCCGATATCGCGCCCAATTTTCACCAGTTTGTTTTTTCATTTATTTTTCTAAAACGTAAGTAGTAAAATTATTTCAATAATTGTTTGTTATAAATATTAGACGACAAACAAAGATTATTTAATAAAAAATACATCCCGTATTATAAAAAATGTAGTTAATATGGAAAAAATTAATCAATAAAAATATCACACACTCGGGCTTATATTTAAATTATTAAAATTAAAATTAATATCATCAGTTTAAATATTATGAATAATTTTAATTATACAAACATGCTAATGATTCAAATGTTTGTATAACTAAAATAATTTTTAATTGTAATTTTAGTAATATTTGTTATTAATTTAAAATATACAATCTTTCTTTAACTCACAAATATATGATTATTTTCTAAATGATACATGAACAATTAGTAAAAATTAGTTATTTCATTCTTCTGTACATTTATGCACACAAATATCAAACTTTATTTTGTACTGAGATTATAATTTATATATTTTTAGGAAGAGATTATAATTACATACTTTCTACAAATAGAATAGAAAAATGGAACTGGTGTAAAATGGGTCGCAGTATTCTAGCCCAAATTCCACATGCTTTTTTGTTTAAATACATGTAATTTTGTTATCCATTGCGTACGCAGGAAGGTGAATGATGGAGTGGTTTAGTCGGCTCTACTAAGGTCTCTGTTTTGTGTTCGAGATGCCAAGAGGGTTTTTTGTGAAAATTATATTTCGAGGGTGTTTCTAGAAAAAACAAGTTACACACCCCTTCTCCTCGGTCCAGTTGGCTGATGCCGCCCCACGTGCCTAGTCAGCGCCAGTTCGTATGCAAAATGAGATAAGACTCAGATTTAATTCGAAAGCCAAGGTTTTACACCATTTTGATGTATGCCACAACTTCTAAAGACCAAAGTGACCGCTTACGCCTAAGTTCCAAAGACCACGCCAGAATCGACTTTTGAAAATGCATGGCCGACAACTTGGAAAATGAAAGCAAAATGCATGCGGGCATGCGGCAGGTCAGGTCCAAGTGTCCAAGCGACCGAGCGAGAGAAGCTTCAGCTCTGACAAGTCGATCACGCTGCCACGCCAGATGCATCCGTGAGTACTCAAAATCGCGCTGTCGAATTGCGCGGCCATCATATACTAAGATCATATATAAACTTTAAAATTATATCGTACTACTGATCTTAGAAGAAGAAATAGAAGCGCCACTTGTTTAAAAAGATTGCAGTAATGATTGACGCATGTAACGCTGTCGGTCGATCTGGCGTCCAGATCGGCACGATCGCGGACGGAAACCGGATAAGACTCCTGTCGGGGCAGCCGTCGACGCTGACGTGCTCCCTGGCCTGTGCCATGCCTGCGTGCCCCTGTGGAAGCAGCCCGCGAGGAGCCGAAGAGCTGGCCGCGGTTGGTGCTCGGACGTGGCAACCTGCCGGCGCTCGGCCGCCCGAGCCCCTGACGGTGACGGCGACGGGCATGCAGCTGCACGGCGCGCTCTTATCCAGGGAGGCCAGACATGTCGACATACTCAACGGTCAACACGATCGAGCAATTTTGTACTTCCGTGCATGCCGCGCACGCCATGACGTGCCCTGCGCTGAAATTTCGGCGGTGACCTCGACGCCAGTGGCGGAGCCAGGATTCGAGTATAGGGCTGAGATGATATCGATCTAATTTCGTTTGAATTACCAGGGCTTTTACTAAAATTGTTGATCATCGTAGGGGCCAGCTCCCGCTTGTCCCTCTGGCTCCGCCCCCGCTCGACGCCGGCGGCGTCTTGATCGGACGAGCCCGGCCGCCAGGGGGAACGTGAGAAGGGTAAATCGACCTCGTTTCTCCGTCATTGCGCGGCTGTCACGGCAGGTGCGCGCCGCGGGTGGCGCCTCCCGGGATGCAACCAGCAAGTGCGGTACTTGAGCTGGTCCCTGTCGCAATTGCGATTACTCATCATTGGCGGGTACGAGTGGCCGATCGGCATTATTGCTGGCTGATCCGGGCAAGATGCGACCGCTGTCGCCGGCGTGGCCTGTCGCGCCACCGCCCGGAAGGGCTATGTTTCCTGATCCGCGCAGGCCGGCTTGCCTGGCTCGTCTGTGGCGTTGCGGTTCCCGTGCTCGTGACGGGGCTGATCGAATCTTTCTTCATTCAGGTAGTAGTATCTGCGGTCAGCAAAGCCTAACTGTACTGGCGAATCACGTCGCGTAGCGTCTCGCGAGTAGCCGCTGTCGTATCATGGCTAAATTTCGTGTTTTGACCTTTTTCAATATAAATTCAGGATCTGACCTCGTTCCCAAAAATTTCGAGATCGGACCTTTTTTCACCGCCAGATGGTAGGGTTAGACATGTTACCGCCAGGACGCGGAGACGCCACGTCGCCTCCGTTGGTTACAACAATCATGGTAGAAATTGCCTAACCTTACCGCTAAGACACTTTGCCAGGATTCAAAGCTATTTCGCCCGAGACCTCGCCTCGCCCTCCCTCCCCGTCGACAATTTCATCTTTTCTTCCCCAACTCGCCCCTCTCTCTCCTCTCTCATCTCCTCCACTCTTCCCTCGGATCTTCGCCGCTTTTTCACTGCTTTTATGATCGAGATGGCCTTAATAGAGAAACGAAGCTCTTCCGATCCTTCCAATTAGTTTTGCAACTTGCTTTTGATTCGACGATTATTTGCTTCAAATCCTCATATTTTTGAACTTAGATTGGATTTTTTTGTATCTAAGATTGTTTTAGCTTGATTGTAGTTGTAGTTCTTAGTTCTTTAGTAAGTAGTGGTATGATTGTAGTTGTAGTTCTTAGTTCGTAAGATTGTTTTAGCTTGATTGTAGTTGTAGTTCTTAGTTCTTTAGTAAGTAGTGGTATGATTGTAGTTGTAGTTCTTAGTTCTTTACTAAGCATGTTGATATGATGCATATTGGAGTAAACAAAAAATATATGATGCAAGTAGTGGATTTGGTTGGAGTAAATATGATATGGTATGATTTTGCATTTGACACATCTTGATATATGTATTTTATTTATTTGATCCATATGTTTAGGTTCGAGCAAGTTATGCAACCATCGCTCTTCATCTCCAACACAACCCGTCTGCTTGCTACTCTCCAGACGTACAAGTCCTCGCTCTGAAGCTTTTGCAACAAGCATCGCTTCAAACGAAGTTCTTACAGAGACGAGGGCGCATGGATGGCACGAGAGGCGAACGGATCTGGCGATCAAGCGTTACGCAGAAAGCGAAGGAGTGGAAGAGAGGATTTGCAGAGATTGAGGGAGATCAAACTATCTCCCAAGAACGCCGGAAGGGGCCATTGAAGCCGCTAGCAAAGACTCCAACGGAGCCGCGTAATTTGGGCCGAGAGGATCTACTTCGAGAGCAATGCGAGGGAGAGAGCCAGATGTGCACCCCAAGTGCATCGGGCGCTCGATATCATCAATCGGGCAAGGGCGGAGGCGAAACTCCAATGGCAAGGCAAGATGGGATCTGCTTGAACGGTCGGATGCCGACGAAATGCTACGCCTCAGCCAACCGTGGATCCGCTGTCAGATTCGCTTTCACGGCCATGCCTAACATACGAGGGGGTGAGGTTTGTCCGCCCCATAAACATGTCGATTGCATATGTATCTCTGTTTTTAGTAGGGGTTGTCAAACTATGTGGACAAGTTTGCTATTTGTTATTTCCTACTTATGAATCCATGTAAACTGTTTGATATTTGCTATGTGGAACCTTCATTATTATGTGAGCTCATATTTTGCTATTTGTGAAAATATGTGAAACTTGTGACAAAACAAACAATCAACAAAAATTGTAAAATTGTAAAACTTTTCTTAAGAACTTGTTGCACCGCTTGTGGCTTTCTTTGTGAGCTCATTTTTGCTATCTTGTGAAACTATGTGATAAAAATTTACAAAAGAAACTAAAAAAATGTAAGCTCATATTTTAGGGTCCATATTGTTTTGAAAAGAAGCAAAATTAAACTTATAAACCATAAACACACAGATCTTTATGGTTATGACCCCGGCGGTAGGACGACTGCATTCTCCCGCCAGGCACCTCGATATTTCGTTACAGTAAACTTTAGAAGGCAAAATCAGTTACACCTTACCGCCACGGTTCTCGGGCGTAAGAAAGTATCGCTACCGCTGTGGTCCCGGCGGCTACTTGTTCACGTCACCGCAAACGGCGGCTCGCTCGCCTCACGTGACCCTACCGCTTAGGGTCTCCAAGCGGTAGACATGTCTAACCCTACCTGCCAGATCCTGGGTAGCGAAGTGTCGATCTCAAATTTTTCTAACCGGGTCGATCCTGAATTTATATCAAAATGGTCAAAACATGAAATTTAGCCTCGATCATCAAAGAATCGATCGAACGAGCTGTTCGACGGTGATTTGATTGTGTATGTTAGACATACTAGGGTTTGGAACAATGCTCGATACCCTTGGTGGGTACGGCTGTCATATATTTATAAGAGGGAACCGCATAAATACAAGTTATGTTACAACACGATTTCAACATATACTTAGTCTAACACTCTTCCTCAATCTTAACTATGTCCCCAAACACTCAGGAGGTTAAGATTGCTACGACATCCTTCGAAAGAAGGCAAGGGCAAGGGTTTAGTAAAATATCGCAAGTGATCCTTCAAGAAACAAACTTAATCAAGGAGCTTCGAGCAACACGCCTCACAAAATGATAGTCAACTTCGATGTGCTTTGTTTCGCATGAAATACTCGATTGATGAAAGATATATGGCACCAATGTTATCACACCAAAGGACAAAGCGGCCGACTGGGAGACCTTCAACTCTCAAGCAATGATCGCACCCATATGATTTCAGCTGTGGCATTAGCAACAGCTTTGTACTCAGCTTCGTACTATCATGAGACACCGTAGCTTGCTTTTAAGTAGCTTGCCAGCGATCAAGTTAGGACCAAAGAACACAAGATGTCCCTCGTGGATCGCCGATCATCGGACTACCAGCCCAATCGACATCGAAAATGCTGAAATCAGTCCGTAACGCAGTCAAGATGGAGACCATACGTAACCAAGCAGGACGTAATATAGCGCAAGATGCGCTAACACAGCGCATCAGTTGAGGATCAAGCTGTGCATGAAGGTACCGCACACACGGTTAACAAAGAAAAAGATATGTCGTCGAACAACGAAAGCAAGCATCGCAGCCTCCAACAATACTGCGATACTCGTGGCATCCTCAGAGAAAGCAAGTCACCATCAAAGTCAGCCAATTTGTCTCAGAAGCATATAGGAGTCGTGGGCGGTCTTGCATTGCAACATACCAAAGACGACGAGAAGATCCCGAGAGTACTTCCTCCGAGTAAGGGTCGACCACCATCGTAATGAAATACCACTAGACCCGTAAAGTAATGGAGCCTCCCAAGATCTTTAATGGCAAACTCAGACCGAGAGAGGACACGTTTCGATCCGTAATGTAAGCGGATGAATCGACAAGAATGATATCATCAACGAGACCGTAATGTACATAGTCACCTTCGCCAAGAAGAATAAATAGAGATGTATCCGCTGTAGAAGGCACAAAACCATGCGCACGAAGAGCAGCTCCAAGACGCGCATGCCACGCACGAGGGGCCTGCTTGAGACCATAGAGAGCCTTGTCAAGACGACACAAGTGATGCGGCTGATCAAGATCAACAAACCCTGGCGGCTGATGCATGTAAACCTCTTCTTCCAGAACTCCATGGAGAAAAGCATTCGAACGCTGTTGTCGGGTTTACCATCCTCGAGTAATAGCCAAGGAAAGAAGAACACCAATGGTAGTTGGTTTAATAACAGGATCAACGTGTCTTCATAGTCAATGCCATACCGTTGTTTGAACTCCTTCGCCACGTGTGCGTGGCTTGTACCTCTCAATGGAGCCATCAAGATGTTTCTTTATTTGAACACCCGCTTGGAGTCAATGACATTGACACCGAACGGAGGTGGAACCAGACGCCAAGTGTTGTTCTTCCAAGAGCTCAATCTCCCGCCCATTGCAAGACGCCAAAGGTGGAATGCTGGCCGCTCAAAATGTCGTGGTTCAACCAGGATCAGCTTCAAAGATGTGCCACACAAGCCGCAAGCCATGCGACACCCGCTGCTGTACTTCTTCGCTGAAAATGCCGCCTATCGCGAGTATGGGGCGCAGGCTGCAAGCGAGGTGGCGAAGATTGGTCCGCGCGGTTGACGAAGACTGGTCCGCGTGGTGGACGACGACGGATCAAAGCACACAGTGCACCAGCGACACGGCGCCTGAAGAACCCCACGCGCATGGGACATGCACGCCGCTGTCGTTACCGACGGGCCGCTGCCCAGCGATCGAGCCTCGGGTCACCACCCAGCGATCATGAGGCCGCATGCCTGTGAGATGTGGGTTGCGGGTGGCTGCCCAGCGAAGAGGCCACAGGGCTGGCCGCCCGCGACGAGGCCACCGGAGGTGGCCACCAGCGACGAGGCGGGCGGGTCAGCCCAGCGACGCGGCAAGCCAAGAGATCCACGCATGAGGCATGCACACGGATCAACATCGGTAGCAGCCGTCAGTGGCAGAGGAGCAGCCGACGCTGTAACAATGGGCGGAGATGTCGATCATCATCAAGAAGCTCCAGAGCGCCTCGTCCAGTCCCTGCACCGTGGTTAGGCAACAACAAAGGAGAATATGCAGCATCCACAAATTGATCAGGCAAAACTGGAAACGAGTGTCAGTGGACGATGTGAGCGTGGAAAAAGGGAAGACAGTCTCATCAAACACAACATCGCGGGAAATGTAAACATGGTTTGATGGAATGTGGAGACACTTGTAACCTTTGTGGAGAGGACTGTACCCAAGGAACACACATTTTTTCGACCGATACTCAAGTTTATGTTTATTATACGAGCGAAGATGTGGCCAGATGCACAACCGAACACTTTGAGAAAGGACTAACTGGAGTTTCATGAAGCAACACTCTAGAGGAGACTTCATATGAAGAAGTCGTGGGAATCCTGCTTATCAAAAACAGCAAGAATAAAAGCATCACTCCAAAACCAAACGAACAGAGGCATGTGCAAGAAGTGTTAGACCAGTTTCAACTATATGACGGTGCTTACGCCACCTGCACTGCTCACCTGATGTGTATGAGGACAAGACATGATGTGAAATACCAAGCTTCAAAGAAGGTGTTAAGATTACGTATTCACCCCCAATCGACCGAACATGTATAATTTTGTGCTTGAGCAATCGCTCAACATGTGCTTGAAATTGCATGAAAACATGAAACACATCAGATTTGCGCTTAATAAGATAGATCAAGTAAAGCGATCGAACGATCTATGAAACTCGATATAATAGTTGTGCCCACTAATGTAAGTTTGGGCATAGCCCGACACATCGGAGAACACAAGTTCAAGAGGAGCTTTGACAACACGACTTGATACGTAAAAGGGCAATGATGACTTCTTGCCTTGTCGACAGCATCACACACTAGAAACTCCTTATTATCGGACTCAACGGGAAGACGATGACGATGAAGCACATGGCGCACAATGGAGGGCAGGGTGGCTAAGGCGAGAATGCCATCGCGGACGATGACACCCGCACGCCATCGAAAGCTTGAGACACGCTGGCACGCCAAACATTCGTGGCACGCCAAGTGCATACAACCGTCACGAGCTCGACCACTAAGAAGAACGCCCCCGTGTCCCGGTCCCATAAAAAATAGAAAGGGTGAAACTCAACAAACACATTGTTGTCACGAGTTAATTTAGGAACCGAGAGTAAACTATGTGCGATGTATGAACACGAAGAACATCAAGGAGACGCAAGGTTTTAGTGGTACGGAAAGAAGAGATGCCCGACCAACATGTGAGATGGGCATACCCGATCCATTTGCAAGGCGGACCTGATCATGACCGTAGGGTTCATGAGTGGCCAGCTTGTCAAGCGGCTCACAAATGGTTCGTGGCGCTCGTGTCCATGTACCGTGCAGATCCACGGAGTACGGCGGAGTGAACCCGGCTCGTGGTAGCGAGAGCAGCTTGCTTCGCGCACCTCTTCCCGCTGTTCCCGGCGCCGAGGAAATCGCGTTTAAAACAACGATGACACCTGGACGCCAAGTGTCCTCAATGCCGCAAAGCCGCACTCGATCCCACCACCACACGCCCGCAGCGAAGGCGCCCACCAGCCGCTGGAGGAGCTGGGCGGCGGACGGGCTGGTCGCCTGTGGAGGCGGCGTTTGCTATAATTACACGGGCACCCCGCCAAGAGCAGCTGCCGCAGGGAGGGCCTCCGTAGACTACGAGCGGCGAAGCAGCGAGCCGCCTCTCCGTTAAGGAGGCGGCATAAAGATCACGAGGTGGCATCGGCGTGTCACGCCCATCGACGCTTTCCACCGAGTCATAGTCCTCGCCGAGTCCATTGAGAATGAATGAAGTAAACCTCATCACGGAGTGGCTTCCCAATGGAGGACAGTATCGCCAAGCTTTTACTTTGTCAAGAAGGCCGTGACGAGAGATCATTCTTCGACCACCCACTTGGTTGCGAATGGCGACGAGCGTGCTGTGGACCGCGAGAGAAACGGAGTCAAGCGTGGTCCATGCATCCTCGATGTAGCGGCAAAACACCATGCCACGCACTGATGGAGTGAGCGAAGACCGAATAGCACCTGTGATGGCCTCGATCTTGAGCAGCCCATCGACGGCGAGCAGGATTGGGGACCATGACAGAGCCACCATGGGGCGAAGGTACGGAACCATAGCCGAGGACACGACAGGAGCCATCAACATACCCTCAAGGTAGTGGCTGCGATTAGCGGCAATACTTAGGCGCGCCACAGAGGTAGTTATCAGCAGAAGCTTCACCGCTACTAGCGAGGGGCGAAACGCCTCGGTTCGGTCCTCGGCGCGAGGGGGCAGATCAAAGCGCAGACGACATCAGACGGGACGAGTGCATCGCCGATGGTTGTTGATGATGACCGAAGTCCGCCGATAGGTGCACACCATACGGGAGTGCAGGGGGGCGGCGTATGTTAGGGCGGCAGCAGCATGCCGAGGCAGCTCAAGCAGACGGCGCGCAGACGCCGCAGCGATGGCGCGACGAGACGGAGGGTACGGGTTTCGCACGGCACCGTAGGCGCTTATAGTCCCGACGCCGCGGTGCGCCGCGCGATGGCCGGAGCCGGAGGGCCACCGAGGCCACCTGCCCGGAGGCGTCGTAGGAGGCCGGTGGCGGAGGCGCGCCGCGCGACGGGATCGGATCGCCCGCGATCGGCACGGCAGGAGACTGAGGCGGCGGCGGCATCACAGATGAGCGAGGCGCGGAGATGAGATCTCGCGGAGCAGACGGCCTGTGCAAGCGGAGGAGACGCGAGGAACGGCGACTCCATCGCCAGTGGCGAGAGAGCGCGGCGGGCGAGCGAGCCATGCATGCAGAGTGAAGCGCGACGCGATCGAACGCGCCATCCGATACCATGTTAGACGATTAGGGTTTGGAACAATGCTCGATACCCTCGTAATGACGGGTCATATATTTATAAGAGGGAACCGATAAATACAAATTATGTTACAACACGATATCAACATATACTTAGTCTAACAGTGTATATATTCCAGTTCCACCAACGCTGATTCGTACACGTTAGAGCTTCACGTACACTAGGAGCCTAGGAGTAGTATGTACGCATGCCCGCGCGTGTGCGCGCCACGGCTGCACGCGATGCGAGTTCCATGACCGCGACACTCGTGGCGTGAACATGGTTTTGCCGGCCAATTCCTGCCTGAGAGCCAAAGTGAACTAGGTACGAGAAAGTTCCAAATTCTCATTTTCACTCAAGCCTCCGTAGTACACGTGCACCGAATATCCCGTTGGAATGGATGAGTGATCGATACCCGCGCGCTGTCATGCAATGTAGCCACGTTCCGGAGCCACGCACGGTAGCGACTGATGTATGCGCTGCCGGCCGCCTTATCATGTCACGTAGACGTAGTGCAGGTATCCCCTGTCCAGGCTTCAATTCAAAACGAGCGTCTGATATTGTCGTTGCAGGCGTGTTGACAAGATCCAAACAGAAGGCCCCGATCCATCTGTATCTCAGTCGCACTCACGTTTCTACAGAAGCTGTACGTGTGAGTTCCAGGAAGCGCCGACGACGCCAAGCGCATGACACGGCAGCGGTCCGCTGCTGCTGAAGGATCCAGCTCGCCTGTCGGCGCCGCGAGCGGTCGACGTCGGCACGACAGTTCGGGCGACGTTACGTACGGCAAGTAACGCCGGATGCGGCCTGCCCCAGGTCGCGCGCGTGCCCGGAACACATCACCGGAGGCGACTGCACGTACGCACGCACAAGCCAAATCAACAGCGAGCAACTTGGCTACGTACGTGCCGGGTGGCAAAGGGCGAAAGGATCTCCTCTCCTCTCCTCGAGAGTTCGTGGCTGGCTATGGATCAGATGCTCTTCTTTCCCCTCAAAAAAAAAAATGCTCTTCTCTTTCTCTCTGCAACATTTCTTCATGTCTCTTGTGATCCTCATGGTAATTATGTATATTGTTCTCCGTGCACGGCAGCGACAAGAAAACTACTACAAATAAACAGAACATGATAAGATCGCGACAAGTTGCCAAATCCTTCCCGCGTAAAAAAAAAGTCGTGAAATCCACCATGGGCGTGTAATGCCCCGGTTTCCACCTTTTCCCTTTTCATTCTTCTGTTTTGTCCAAAATCATGTGACCTATTTGGCTTCCATTCTGAGCATGTTGTAATTTTTTTTTCCAGAAACGAGCATATTGTAAAAAGAAAATTTGAGGGGACGAGCATGTTGTAAAGAGTCTGTCTTGCTGAGCACCGCCCGCGTCCGCTCTTTTGTCCGCCGGTGCACCGTCCCCTATATGGGTCAGGCTCAGCGCCTTTCAGTGACCCTAGCTCAGTCCAACAGTTACCCCTAGAAAAAGCTGTTTTCTTGTTTTTTTTCAGCGGTTTATTTATATACACACCCTGGTAAGTTCACTGCCTTTTTTATTTCTATGGGTTTTTGTTATATTTTGAAGTCCTCTAAATGTATATATGAAGACAATACTTCACTTATTTTCTCAAAATGTTCATCACATATTAAAATTTTGTCCATGGGAACGTAAAATTTTGTTCGTATGGTCTACAAAATGTTAGTACCACTCAATAAATGGCCGTGACAATTAAAAATTGTAAATATTTAAAATTATGTTCATGTTTTCTTTCTAAAATGAATCATAATGTAAACAATTGTTCGTGTAATTTGGAATTTTTGTACCATTCAGTAAATCGTTCATTACATTTAAAACATATTCATGCATTTTAAAAAGTACGCTCATGTAATGTAAAGTTCTATTTGCACATTTTTTCAGAAATTACTCATAAAATATGAAAAATGTCCCATTTTAAATAATGTTCACGTCACTTAAAACTGTTCACATATTTTAAAAATATTCATGAAGATAGATATTTTGTTCGCACAATTTTATAAAATATTGTGACATGTAACAAAATGTCTATACACTGTAACCAGGAGGATTTAAAAGGTCATGATTTTTAAAAAGAAAAATGCAAAAGAGAAAATGAACAAAAAAGAGAAAGAAATAGTAAAACCAAAATATAATAGATTTAAAATACACGAAAATAGGAAAGAAGTGGTCCATCTTCCTAGAGCCAGGCGGCTGGTTTCAGCTTTCGAAAACCAGCGTTTGACCATTGGGGTTAAAATTGGTGGGAAAACAGGGCTTACACTTTGTCGAGATAGAGTCCCTTGATCTCATTGGGGTCAAAATTGGTGGGAAAACAGGGGAAAATAGGGGGCAAAAGAAATTAACCACCACAACAAATCAGAGTTTGTATCCTTCAGGCAATTTTCTGACCAGTACTGTTAAGCGCCACAACCAACAAACTAGAAATCCGTATTGCCAATAATAAAAATATCCCCGCATAGATGGCCGAATCATGCAGGAGAACAACAGTAAAATGGTGAGTTGACTCGCATTGTACAGGGACGAAATCAATGTATACATGCAACAACTAAATGGCAGCCGATGACGCGGGGGTCTGTCGGCTGGAGTTCAAGTTTAACCCCCCACACACACACACACCCTTTGGCGCCGGGTCATCGCGGCGGCCTAGTTGGGCCAAAAGCATAGCTCTTACCGATCTGCTCGCCTTCCTCGGCGACGCCAGACAACGTCGAGGGCTCGAGGTTGGTGCTGGCCGTTAGGCTGTTCTGGTGAGATGGAGCACATCACAACACAGAAGATGCGTGAACGTGGATGGAGCAGACGAGCATTGTGCTGTGTGTCGATGCTTGAAGGTGGGTTTAGTGTAGTGTACGCTCAAGATGGGCCTAATTCCTATTTCCATCAAGCTACAAGGCCATTGCTTATTGCGTACCTAATAAAAATCTTTTGGGAGGGGGCCCACGCCCCCTCCCTCCTGATCTTCACGTACCTCCGTCGTTGCTCCCAGCTGCTTCCAGTTCTAACACGGCGACTTCGCCAGCGAAATCAACCGCGGCCTTCCAGCTGCTCCCACCATGGGGGCCAACAGCCGCTACTGCGCGCCGCTTTGCTGCGACGACCAATGCTGCGGCCACGACCTCCCCGGCCGACGCCATTGCTGCCGGTCACTAAATCAGCCAGACCGATGACTGCCGCGAGCTGCCGTCGATGATGAGGAGCAGCTTATAGTACTTGCATAAAATAAAAATTTAGTGGAAATGGCTTTCTGTGTGAGTCCCGCTGTCCGAGATGGGAATGGGATGATGTAATATGGCTTGTCTGTGGGGTGATGTGGAGAGCATTATATTAACAGAACAGCTCCTTCTCTGTAGAAATATTTTGGCCAACCTTTTGAGACACTCTGATTTTATTGAATATGACCACGGTCTTCTCAGGATCTTTGAACCTTGGAGACATACATATACCATTTTGACTATTGTTAGGTGCCTACCATCTTGTACATGCATCACAATTGTTGCAAGAATTCTAAAGTGTGCTTTTCTTCAAAAGATTGCATCATGGCATCAACGATATGTTTGGTAAAAGCTTTGTTTTGATTATAAGTCTAAGGAGAATTTAACACAGATTGCAACAAAGAAATATAATATATTAAAGAACAATTATCATAATTAAATTCCTTGAAATCCAAAAGAGTGAGTTCATTTCTACTTAAAGTCTTGACCTCTCCAATCCCACTTTTATCAATTTTTGCATCTAGATCTAAAAACTCCGAATCATTGGGACGCCTTTTAACTAAAGTTGACTCAACTCCGTAAATAGCTTCAATTTAACAATATCATTATCCACATCTTTATTCTTTTGCATATCGCATAAATCAACAAAATTGTTTAGATGGGATGCGCATCTTCACTAGGAAGGTCAAAAATTGATCTTTCATAACAAGATTCAGCAAAGGGCATTAATTTCACAAGATTCAGCATTAGTAGTGGAGCAATCGAGTGTTAATAAAATCATTGTTGTTGGTATAGGAAAAGTCACACAAATCGTATTATATTGAGCCATCATGACAAAGCAAGCAATCCTACACACAAGCACACAAAGAAGCAAGCTTAAAAGATGAATGGAAGAGGGCGTAAGAAAAGGCAAATATTTTCAAAAATCGCTTTAGAGGTGGGGAGAGAAAACGAGAGGCTAATGGGTTAATAATGTAATGCAAGAGAGAAGAGTTTATGATGGGTACTTGGTATGGCTTGACTTGACGAGATCTCCAAGAACGGCCCCAACAATTCTTCCCTGCTACCTCTTGAGCTTATGCTGGTTTTCCTTGAAGAGGAAAGGGTCATGCAGAAAGTAGAGTAAGAATTTCCTCGATTTGAGAACCAAGGTATCAATCCAATAGGAGATAACGCACAAGTCACCGAATACCTGCACAAACAATCAACAACTTACACCCAACACGATAAAGGGGTTGTCAATCCTTCACAAGCTACTTGCAAAAGTGAGATCCGATAGAGAGAGATAAACGGTAAACTAAATATTTTTCATATTTTTGGTTTATAGATCGAAAGTAAAAGATTGCAAAAGAGAACTCATATGATGGAACGAGACCCGAGGCCATAGGTTTCACTAGTGGCTTTCTCAAGATAGCAAATATTACGGTGGGTGAAAAATTACTGCCAAGCAATTGATAGAAAAGTGCAAAGTTATGATGATATCTAAGGCAATGATCATGAATATAGGCATCACGTCCATGTCAAGTAGACCAAACAATTCCAAGATCTACTACTATTACTCCACACATCGACCGCTATCCGTAATGCATCTAGAGTATTAAGTTCATAAAGAACGGAGTAACGACAAGTAAGATGACATGATGTAGAGGAATTAACTCAAGAAATATGATGAAACTGTTGGGGAACGAGTAATTTCAAAAATATCCTACGCACACGCAAGATCATGGTGATAGTATAGCAACGAGAGGGGAGAGTGTTCGCCCACGCACTGTGAGACCGTGAAGCGAAGCGTTAGCACAACGCGTTGATGTAGTCGCATTTCATGATCCGACCGATCCAACCACCGAACGCACGACACCTCCGAAGTTCAAAGACACGCTCAGTTTCAATGACGATCTCCGGCCCGATCCAAGAAAGCTCCGAGATGAGTTCCACAAGACGACAGTGGTGACGATGATGATGTTCTACCGACGCAGGCTTCGCCAAACTCCGCGACGATATGACCGAGGTGGAATATGGTGGAAGGGGGCACCGACACGGCCAAGGAACGCATCCGTAGATCAACTTGTGTGTCTATAGGGTGCCCCCACCAGATATAAAGGAGCCGGGAGGAGGCGGACGGCCAAGGAGGGCGCTGGCTAAGGGGGAGTCCTACTCCCACCGGAGTAGGACTCCTTCTTCCTAGTTGGAGTAGGAGAAGGGGAAGGAGGAGGAAGAGGGAAGAAAGGGGGCGCCGCCTCTTCCCTTGTCCTATTCTGGACTAGGAAGGGAGGGGCGCGCCCCTCCCCGCCTCCTTCCTCTTCTCCCTCGAGGCTCATGTAGGCCCAATAACCCCCGGGTTCCGTAACTCTCCCTGCATCTGCAGAAATGTCGATTTCAATTTAACGAGTCCATGTCCAAATATAGGCTTCCAATATATCGATTTTATGTCTCGACCATTTGAGATTTTCATCATGTCCGCAGATCACATTCGACTAACAAACTTCAAAGACACCAATCTTATAAACTCATAATAAACCCGCCATCGTGAACAGCAGCTGCAGCGGACATTACGTTCGAGACTCCGCATAGACATGCGGACTCGATCCTATCAAACCGCATAAATACGTTAGTTCTTTGTCATCGGTATAGTTTTGCCCGGTGATTCGATCGTCGGTATCCGTTCCAGTTCAATCTCGCCAGGTCAAGTATCTTTACTGTTACGCAATGCATCATCCTCCGCAACCAACATTGCTTCGCAACAGATGTTTATGATGTGCATTATCGTAGGCTCATACATTTCAACGACAATCGGAAGTGACAAAACCTAATCTGACATGGACACTCTTTACCTTCCAGAAACGGAGAAACATTCTAATGATGAACATGTATAAGTCATGAAGAAAGCAATAGCAATATACTAAAGCGATCAAGTGCTAGGCTAACGGAATGGGTCTGTAAACGGAAATAATTTCCTAATTGTTCATTACGTATCATGTTTCCGGTTAATTCCTATATGTATCATGTTTCGTTACTATAGCATGAACAAACATTTATCATGATAGAGGAAACAATAATAACTTTATTATTGCCTCTAGGCATATTTCCTTCAAAAACCCCATCTTTTTTATCCTCGATGGCAACAATAACACGTGCTTGCTGCCCCTTATGTCACTGGAAAAGGACACCGCAAGATTGAACCCAAAGCTAAGCACTTCTCCCATTGCAAGAAAAACCAATCTAGTAGGCCAAACTAAACCAATAATTCCAAGAGACTTGCAAAGATATCAAACAATGCATATAAGAATTCAGAGAAGACTCAAATAATATTCATAGATAATCTGATCATAAATCCACAATTCATCGGATCTCGACAAACACACCGCAAAAGAATATTACATCGAATTGATCTCCAAGAACACCGAGGAGAACATGGTATTGAGAATCAAAGAGAGAGAAGAAGTCATCTAGCTACTAGCTATGGACCCGTAGTGAAGGAAATATGCCCTAGAGGCAATAATGAAGTTATTATTTATTTCCTCATATCATGATAAATGTTTATTATTCATGCTAGAATTGTATTAACCGGAAACATAATACATGTGTGAATACATAGACAAAACTATGGTCACTAGTATGCCTCTACTTGACTAGCTCATTAATCAAAGATGGTTATGTTTCCTGACCATAGACATGTGTTGTCATTTGATTAGTGGGATCACATCATTAGAAGAATGATGTGATTGACATGACCCATTCTCATAGCCTAGCACTTGATCGCTTAGTATACTGCTATTGCTTTCTTTCATGACTTATACAAAGTTCCTCGAACTATGAGATTGTGCAACTCCTGCTTACCGGAAGAACACTTTGTGTGCTACCAAACGCCACAACGAATCGGGTGATTATAAAGGTGCTCTAAGGTGTTTCCAAGGTACATGTTGAGTTGGCATAATTTGAGATTAGGATTTGTCACTCCGATTGCTCGGAGAGGTATTCTGCCCTCTCGGTAATACTCATCACCTAAGCCTTGCAAGCATGTAACTAATGAGTTAGTTATGAGATGACGACATGAATCGAGTAAAGAGACTTGCCAAGAACGAGATTGAACTAGGTATTGATACCCACGATCAAATCTCTCGCAAGTAACATACCGATGACAAAAGGAACAAAGTATGTTGTTATGCGGTTCGACCGATAAAGATCTTCAGAGAATATGTAGGAACCAATATGGGCATCCGTGTCCCGCTATTGGTTATTGACCGTAAACGTGTCTCGGTCATGTCTACATTGTTCTCAAACCGTAGGGTCCGCACGCTTAAGGTTTCTGCGATGCTTATATTATGAGTTTATGTATTTTGATGTACCGGTTTGTTCGAGTCCCTGATGTGATCACGACATGACGAGGAGTCTCAAATGGTCGAGACATAAAGATTGATATATTGGACGGATATATTTGGACACCGGAAAGGTTTCGAGAGAGTTTGGGAATATACCGAGTTCTGGAGGTTACCGAACCCTCGGTAAGTATATGGGCCTTATTGGGCCCTAGTGTAGGGAGGGAGAAGGAGCAAGGAGGCGCGCTTCAAGCCCAATCCGACTGGGAAGGGGCCGCCCCCTTCCTTCTCTCCTTCCCCTCTCCCTTCCTACTACTACTACCTTCCTTCCCTCCATCTTGATTAGAAAGGAGGGAAACCTACTTGGAGTAGGTTTCCTTCATGGCGCCCCCTTGGGCCGCCACCTCCTCCCTCCCTCCTTATATACGGGGTAGGGGGCACCCAGACACACAAGTTGATCATTGAGATTGTTCCTTAGCCGCAGCGGTGCCCTCTCCACGATATTACACCTCGGTCATATTGTAGCGTGCTTAGGCTAAGCCCTCGCGACAGAGAATATCAAGATCGCCACCACGCCGTCAGGTCGACGAACTCCTCCCCGCCTCCGCTAGATCGTAGATCAAAAGCGCCATCGAGCTGACGTGTGTCAAGAACTCGAGGTGCCGGAGTAACGGTGCTTGGATCGGTTGAACCGGAGGACGATGACTACTTCCTCTATAAGCGCGTCAACGCCCGCTTCGTCTATGAGGGTACGAGACAACACTCTCCCTCTCTCGCTATGCATCACCATGATCTTATGCAGCGTAGGGAAATTTTTGAAATTACTACGCTCCCCAACAGTGGCATCCGAGCCTAGGTTTTATGCGCTGATGTTATATGCACGAGTAGAACACAAGTGAGTTGTGGACAATATAGGTCATACCGCCTACCAAAGATGTCATACTTTTGTTCAGCGGTATTGTGAGATGAAGCGCCCGACCGACATTACGCCAGACGCTTACGCGAGACCTGTTTCACTCGCTACGAGCACTCGTGCTTAAAGGTGGCTGGCGGTGTCTCTCTCTCACTTTAGTTGAACCGAGGTGACTACACCCGGTCCTTGTGAAGGTTAAAACGGAGTCTATTTGACAAACTATCGCTAGGTTTTGATGCGAGGTAAGAACGGTTCTTCCTAAGCCCGTGAAAGCCACGTAAATTTTGCAACAAAGTAGAGGACGCCTAACTTGTTTTTGCAGGCATGTTGTGATGTGATATGGTCAAGACGTGATGCTATATTTTATTGTATGAGATGATCATGTTTTGTAACCGGGTTATCGGCAATCGGCAGGAGCCATATGGTTGTCGCTTTTGTATGAAATGCAACGCTATGTAATTGCTTTACTTTATCACTAAGCTGTAGCGATAGTCGATAAGCAATAGATGGCGAACAACAACGATGCTACGATGGAGATCAAGGTGTCGCGCCGGTATTTATGGTGATTCACGACGTAGTCGGAGATGGAGATCACACAAGCGATGATGATGGCCATATCATATCACTTATATTGATTGCAGTGTGATGTTTATCCTCGATGCATCTTATCTTGCTTTGATTGAGGTAGCATTTTAAGATGATCTCTCACTAAAATTATCAAGAAGTGTTCTCCCTGAGTATGCACTCTCTGCAAAGTTCTCTGCTGCCGAGACACCACGTGATGATCGGGTGTGATAAGCTCACGCTCCATCTACAACGGTGCAAGCCAGTTTTTGCACACGCGTAATATCTCGTTAAACTTGACGAGCCTAGCATATGCAGATATGGCCTTGGAACACGGAGACCGGAAGGTCGAAGCGTGGAATCATATAGTAGATATGATCAACATAATGATGTTCACCATTGAAAACTACTCCATCTCACGTGATGATCGGTTGGTTTAGTTGATTTGGATCACGTGATCACTTAGATGACTAGAGAGATGTCTGCCTAAGTGGGAGTTCTAAGTAATATGATTAATTGAACTTAAATTTATCATGAACTTAGTACCGATAGTATCTTGCTTGTCTATGTTTGTTTGTAGATAGATGGCTCGTGCCGTTGTTCTCGTTGAATTTTAATGCGCCCTTGAGAAAGCAAAGTTGAAAGATGATGGTAGTAATTACACGGATCGGGTCCGGTGAATCTCGAGGATTATCTCCTCATTGCTGCACGCCAGAAGAATTACGTCCTCGAAGCACCGGTGCCAAAAGGTCAGCCCGATGTAACCGACGATACGTTAAGAACGTCCGCAGTAGTAAAGCTGAATGACTACTCTATAGTTCAAGGTGCCATGCTTTACGGCTTAGAACCGGGTCTTCAACGACGTTTTGAACTCATGCGAGCATATGAGATGTTCCAGAGTTGAAGTTAATATTTCAAGCAAATGCCCGGATTGAGAGATATGAAGTCTCCAATAAGTTCTATAGCCGCAAGATGGAGGAGAATAGTTCTCACAAGGAACATATACTCGTAATGTCCGGTATAACAATCACTTGATTCAACCGAGTTAATCTTCCCGATGATAGTGTCATTGATAGAATTCTTCAATCATCGCCACCAAGCTACATAAGAGCTTTGTGATGAACTATAATATGCAAGGGATGAACAAGACTATTCCCGAGCTCTTCGCGATGCCGAAAAGCCGGAGGTAGAAATCAAGAAGGAGCATCAAGTGTTGATGGTCAACAAGACCACTAGTTTCAAGAAAAAGGGCAAAGGGAAGAAGAAGGAACTTCAAGAAGAACGGCAAGCAAGTTGTCGCTCAAGAGAAGAAACCCAAGTCCTGGACCTAAGCCTGAAATCGAGTGCTTCTATCGCAAGCGCATCGACACCGGAAGCGGAACTGCCCTCAAGTATTTGGCGGATAAGAAGGATGGCAAAGTAAACAAAGGTATATGTGATATACATGTTATTGATGTACCTAACTAGAGCTCCGAGTAGCACCTGGTATTTGATACTAGTTCTCGCTGCTAATATTTGCAACTCAAACAGTGGACTACGGAATAAGCGAAAATCGCCAAGGACGAGGTGACGGCGCGTGGGAACGGTTCCAAAGTCGATGTGATCGCCGCACGCTACCTCTACATCTACCATCGGGATTAGTTTTAGACCCGAATAATTGTTATTTGGTGCCCGCGCTGAGCATGAACATTATATCTGGATCTTGTTTGATGCGAGACGGTTATTCATTTAAATCGAGAATAATGGTTGTTCTATTTATATGAGTAATATCTTTATGGTCATGCACCCTTGAAGAGTGGTCTATTTTTATTGAATCTCGATAGTAGTGATACACATATTCATAATGTTGAAGCCAAAAGATGCAGAGTTGATAATGATAGTGCAACTTATTTGTGGCAATCGCCGCTTAGGTCATATCGGTGTAAAACGCATGAAGAAACTCCATACCGATGGACTTCGAATCACTTGATTATGAATCACTTGGTACTTTGCAAACCGTGCCTCATGGGCAAGATGACTAAAACACCGCTCTCCCGTACTATGGAGAGAGCAACAGATTTGTTGGAAATCATACATACAGATGTATGTGGTCCATGAATGTTGAGGCTCGTGGCGGATATCATTATTTTCTCACCTTCAGATGATTTAAGCGATATGGGTATATCTACTTAATGAAGCACAAGTCCCAAACATTTGAAAAGTTCAAAGAATTTCAGAGTGAAGTAGAAAATCATCAAAAAGAAAATAAAATTTCACGATCTGATCGTGGAGGAGAATATTTGAGTTACGAGTTTAGTTTATTATTTGAAACAATGCGAATAGTTTCAACTCACGCCACCTGAACACCACAACAAATGGTGTGTCCGAACGCCCGAATCGTGACTTTACTTGATATGGTGCGATCTATGATGTCTCTACCGATTTACCGCTATCATTTTAGGGTTAGCTTTACGGCCGCATTCACGTTAAATAGGGCACCATCAAAACTGCTGAGACGACGCCTTATGAATCGTGGTTTGGCAAGAAACCAAAGTTGTCGCTTTCTTAAAGTTTGGGCTGCATGATGTTTATGTGAAGAAACTTCAACCAGATAAGCTCAAACCCAAATCGGAGAAATGTGTCTTCATAGGATACCCAAAAGAGATCATGGGTACACCTTCTATCACAGATCCAAGGCAAAACATTCGCTGTTAAGGATGGATCCTTTCTAGAGAAGGAGTTTCTCTCTAAAGAAGTGAGGGGAGGAAAGTAGAACTTGATGATAATCAGATCTACTCCCCTTATTGAAAGTAGTTCATCACGAGAACCAGCCCCGTGACAACTACACCAATTAGTGAGGAGCTAATGATATTGATCATGAAACTTCAGATCAAGTTTCATCAACCTCGAGGTCTACCAGAGTAAGATCCGCACTGAGTGGTACGGTAATCCTATTCGGAAGTCATGTTACTTGACCATGATGAACCTACAAACTATGAGGAAGCGATGATGAGCCCAGATTCCACAAAATGGCTAGAGGCCATGAAATCCGAGATAGGATCCATGTATGAAAACAAAGTATGGACTTTGGCTGACTTGCCCATGATTGGAAAGCCATTGAGAATAAATGGATCTTTTAAGAAGAAGACCTGACGATGGTAATGTTATCGTTTATAAAGCTCGACTTGTTGCGAAAGGTTTTCGACAAGTTCAAGGGGTTGACTACGATGAGACTTTCTCACCCTTAGCGATGCTTAAGTCTCGTCCGAATCATGTTGGCTATTGCTGCATTTCATGATTATGAAATTTGGCAAATGGATGTCAAGACTGCATTCTTGAATGGATTTCTAGAAGAAGAGTTGTATATGATGCAGCCTCAAGGTTTTGTTGATCCAAAAGGTGCTAATAAAGTGCAAGCTCCAATGCTCCATTTATGGACTGGTGCAAGCATCTCGGAGTTGGAATAAACGCTTTGATAGTGTGATCAAGGCATATGGTTTTATATGCACTTTGGAGAAGCCTCGATTTACAAGAAAGTGAGGGAGCTCAGCATTTCTAGTTTTATATGTTGATGACATATTATTAATTGGAAATGATATAGAATTTCCGATAGCATAAAGGATACTTGAATAAAAGTTTTCAATGAAAGACCTCGTGAAGCTGCTTATATTAGGCATCAAGATCTATAGAGATAGATCAAGACGCTTAATATGACTTTCACAAAGCACATACCTTGACAAAATATTGAAAAGTTCATTATGGATCGTGCAAAGAAAGGATTCTTGCTCGTGCTAAGGTGTGAAGTTGAGTCGAACTCAATGCCCCACCACAGCAGAAGATAGAGAGAAAATGAAAATGTTCCCATGCTTCAGCCATAGGCTCTATCATGTATGCAATGTCCGTACTGCACCGACGATGCTTAGCAATAAGCTTAGCAGAAGGTACCAAAGTAATCCAGAGTGGATCACAGGACAGGGTCAAGAACATCCTCGAAATACCGAAAAGGACTAAGGATATGTTTCTCGATATGGAGGTGACAAAGAGCTAGTCGAAATGGTTACGTGGATGCAAGCTTTGACATCGATCCGCATTTCCATTCTAAATCGCAAATCGGATACGCGGTTTATATTAAACGTTGAGCCGTAAGTTGCGCAGTTCTAAACAAAGCCGTGGGCGGATCTACATGTGAAGCGGAGTACGAGCTGCTTCAAGCAGCAAAATGAAGGAGTCCGATGAAGGAGTTCATTTCCGATCTAGGTGTAATACCCAGTGCATCGGGACCAATGAAGATCTTCTCGTGATAATACCGTGCAATTGCTTTAGCAAAGGAATCCAGATTTCACAAGAGGACCAAGCACATCAAGAGACGCTCAATTCCATCGACCAAGTCCAAGTGGGAGACATAGAGATTTGCAAGATACATACGGATCCGAATGTTGCAGACCGCTGACTAAGCCTCTCTCACAAGCAAAAACATGATCAAAGACCAAGACTCCATGGTGTTAGAATCATTACTATGTAATCTAGATTATTGACTCTAGTGCAAGTGGGAGACTCAAGGAAATATGCCCTAGAGGCAATAATAAAGTTATTATTTATTTCTCATATCATGATAAATATTTATTATTCATGCTAGAATTGTATTAACCTAAACATAATACATGTGTGAATACATAGACAAAACTATGGTCACTAGTATGCCTCTACTTGACTAGCTCATTAATCAAAGATGGTTATGTTTCCTAACCATAGACATGTGTTGTCATTTGATTAGTGGGATCACATCATTAGAAGAATGATGTGATTGACATGACCCATTCTCGTTAGCCTAGCACTTGATTGATTTAGTATACCGCTATTGCTTTCTTCATGACTTATACAAAGTTCCTCAAGAACTATGAGATTGTGCAACTCCTGCTTACTCGAAGAACACTTTGTGTGCTACCAAACGCCACAACGAATCGGTGATTATAAAGGTGTTCTACAGTGTGTTCCAAGGTACATGTTGAGTTGGCATAATTCGAGATTAGGATTTGTCATCTCCGATTGTCTGGAGAGGTATCTTCGGCCTTCCGTAATACTCATCACCTAAGCCTTGCAAGCATGTAACTAATGAGTTAGTTATGAGATGACGACATGAAACGCAGTAAAGAGACTTGCCGTAACGAGATTGAACTAGGTATTGATAACCACGATCAAATCTTGGGCAAGTAACATACCGATGACAAAAGGAACAAAGTATGTTGTTATGTGTTTGACCGATAAGGATCTTCAGAGAATATGTAGGAACCAATATGGGCATCCAGTGTCCCGCTATTGGTTATCGACCGTAAATCAAGGAAATATGCCCTAGAGGCAATAATAAAGTTATTATTTATTTTATATCATGATAAATGTTTCATGCTAGAATTGTATTAACCGAAACATAATACATGTGTGAATATATAGACAAATAGAGTGTCACTAGTATGCCTCTACTTGACTAGCTTGTTAATCAAAGATGGTTATGTTTCCAAACCATGAACAAGGAGTTGTTATTTGATTAACGAGATCACATCATTAGTTGAATGATCCCATTGACTTGACCCATTCCATAGCTTAACACTTGATCGCTTAGTATGTTGCTATTGCTTTCTTCATGACTTATACATGTTCTCGTAATTATGAGATTATGCAACCCCTGCTACCGGAGGAACACTTTGGTACTACCAAACGCCACAACGAATCGGGTGATTATAAAGGAGTACTACAGGTGTCTCCGGAAGGTACATGTTGAGTTGGCGATTTCGACATTAGGTTTTGTCACCCGATTGCCTGGAGAGGTATCTTCGGTTCTCTCGGTAATGCACATCATTATAAGCCTTGTAAGCAATGCAACCAATGAGTTGGTTACGGGATGATGCATTACGAACGCCAGTAAAGAGACTTGCCGAGATTGAACTAGGTATTGATACCGACGATCAATCTCTGGCAAGTAACATACCGATGACAAAGGGAACAACGATGTTGTTATGCGGTTCGACCCATAAAGATCTTCGAGAATATGTAGGAGCCAATATGGGCATCCAGTGTCCGCTTATTGGTTATTGACCGAGAATAGTTCTAGGTCATGTCTACATAGTTCTCGAACCCGTAGGGTTCGCACGCTTAAGGCTCTCAAGACGCTTATATTATGAGTTTATGAGTTTTGATGTATCAAGGAGTTCGGAGTCCCTGGATGAGATCGGGGACATGACGAGGAGTCTCGAAATGGTCGAGACGAAAGATCGATATATTGGACGCACCATATTCGAGTTCGGAAAGGTTCCGAGTGATTCGGTATTTTTCGAGTACCGAGAGTTACGGAATTCGCCGGGAGAAGTATTGGGCCTTATTGGGCCCCTGCGGGAGAGAGAGAGGGGCTGCCAGGGCAGGCCGTCAAGGCCTCCCATGGCCTAGTCCGAATTGACTAGGGTGGGCCGCACCCCTCCTTCCTTCCCTTCTCTTTCCCCTTCCTTGTCTCCTACTCCTAATACATGGAAGGACTCCTCCTTGACTAGAAAGGGGGGGAACCTACTCCCCTGGGAGTAGGACTCCCATGGCGCCGCCCTCCTAGGGCCGGCCTCCTCCCTCCCTCCTTTATATACGGGGCATGGGGCACCCCATGAACACACAAGTTGATCTACGGATCGCTCCTCAGCCGCAGTGCGGTGCCCCTTCCACCATATTCCACTTCGATCATATCGTCATGCTAAGCTTAGGCGGCCCCCGCCGTAGAACATCAAGATCGCTACCACGCCGTCGCGGCCGACGAACTCTCCTCGACACTCGCTGGATCGAGTTCGAGAGACGCCATCGAGCTGAACGCAGCCGAACTCCGAGGCTCCGTGACGCTCGGTGCTTGGATCGGCTCGGATCGTGAAGACGACGACTACATCAACCGCTAACAGGCTAAAGCCTCACTTACGGTTCACGAGGGCACGTGGACAACACTCTCCTCTCTCGCTATGCCATCACCATGATCTTTGCGGTGCGAGGAATTTTTTGAAATTACTACGCTCCCCAATGTAAACTTGTCTCGTCCATGTTCACATTGTTCTCGAACCGTAGGGTCCGCACGCTTAAGGTTTCAGGACATGCTTATATTATGAGTTTATGTATTTTGATGT